>CAWVOI010000022.1:0-600000 GCA_963930915.1 Forcipomyia taiwana
ATCAGGGGACCGGGAATCCCGAGCAACAACAAAGAGGTCGGACGGAAAGCAACAGGGGTGAATTCACAAAGGTACAAATCTCATTTCAGTCGTATCAATCGCTGGAACATGAGACGCTTGACGCATTTCCAACTCCCTGACATATGTTGAATTTTAAATGGAAATGATGATGAGGATGGGTCTGAGGACAGGAGGGTTGAGGACTCAAATGTGTCGTCGAAAACGAGTCACTTGTCGCGTATTCACTTTGTGCGGCTTCAGGAGGTGCCAAAGCGTGCTTGAGAGGTGCAGGTAACGAGAGCTAGGGGAAGTCGGTTCTGCCTGATTTAACTTTAAATTAAGGTAATGGTTGTATTTGTTGTAGTTGTTCCCTCTCATTTAGCCTGTTGAAGTTTAATGCGACAAATGGGTATTGAAATAATTTTTTTTTACTTTTGACTAAAACTTTTTGACTTTTATGGCTATTTCATTTTAAGTACATGGGTAAATTTTCCTTCAGCTTTGAACTATGAAAATCATCCCAAAGTTGACAATTTAATTTGAAACTGTGATAAACTATTTTTATGATCAAAACAAAAATTTAAAATCCCCACTCCTTCCATTAAAAAAATTGTTAAGAAAATAAATCTCAGAACTTTTTTTCGCTTTAAAATAAAATTATGGCAGTTTTCTTCTCTGGAACTAAATCCTCAGGGTTTTTAAGGTCGCCTCTAGTCCAACACTCGATTGAAAAACTTGTTCACTTTTAATTTACTTTTATTGAACTTGTGGAGATTATAATACTGAGGGGTATGCGATGTCTACCGTACACATTTGGAACAACTTAGGTCACTAGACTAGAGTCAATCTTTCGTAAAGAGTCAATTAATTATTGCTATGTAGTTTAATATCACACTGATGATTAATACGACTGTGGGTCTCAATTCTGGGCCCTCCGGTGCTTGTGGAGGTTCATGAGGGACTCGCCGTCCAGCAGGTCCCCCTCCTTGTCCTGGTGCGCCGTCATGTGTCTCGTCAAGTGGTGTCTCTCCCGGAACGTCTCTGAGCACACGGAGCACCGCAGCTTCTCCTCCCGCTTCCGTCTCAGGGGGTCCTGGACGTGGTCGTTCTTGTGGTGCGACCGCATGTGGTAAACGAGGTCGCTGGTCATCCGGAAGCTGATATTGCATTTGGCACAGATGTTCTGGGCCGTGAGCGAGAACGGACTCATGGTGGTGGGCAGGAGACTCGTGAGGATGGCTGCAGTGGCAGTGTTCCGCATGAGCATCTCGGGCTGGGGCATCATGTGGACCGACGGGAAGAAGGGGGGCGCGCTGTAGGCCTGCAGCTCGCGTCTCTTGGCCTGGAAGGCGCTCCCGAAGGGCGGGTAATAGGTGGCGCTGGGGGGGCTGTTGCTCATGGGGGGACTGGCGCTAGGACAGCTGAGCTGGCCCGGGCTGAGGGGCGGCACGGGCGAGTGCGTGGGCGTGGCGCTGCTGACCTTGGAAAAGGCCGAACGGGGGGGCTCGCTGGACTGGGAGAGCAGGGGGTCCTCGAAGATCTTGGTGAGGAGGAAGGGCGAGTTGCGGTCGTCGTCGACGGAGATGTCGGGCGAGTAGGCGTTCTTGGAGGGAGATTCGTTGTTGTTGAGGCGCGGCTTCTGCAGGTCTGACCGCACACTGAGGGCCTCGTGACGCTCGAACTCGCACCGTCGCTTGTGCCTCTTGTCGTCCGGGAGCATGAGGAAGGCCACGTCGAAGGGGCGCTTCTTGCTCTTTTCGTCACTCTTTTGCACTTTCGAGGCTTGAACGTCCATTGTCATTTTTTTCAATTTTTATATTTCACTTGTCTGAGCAGCTCTAATCCGACCGAGCCGACGTCTATTCACATACTGTCGCGTTTCCCTTCTGCCACAGAATATTTAAGCGGCGATGCTCATACGCGTGGTGTGCCGTAACATGTTCCTTATGTAAATGTCAATCCATCCCCCATTTTTCAGCATGAAAACATGTTGTACACACCATATTATCACAGTTATGTGTATAAAACAGTCTGGTGTTTTCCAAATATACTTCCAAACATATTTGATTCACTAACCAACCACCCTTTACATGACGAGAGCGCGCCACCACCACCACCACGAGACCGAGAGCTGAGCGAAATTGAAAATGAAGGGAACATCTTTGTTTGTAGAGAATATGTACGCACCCTCTTGCGCACGTATGACTGTGGAGAGTTCCGTATCGCGAGAAAACAGTATGCGGAAAGAGGGAAAAATATGTAAAAGTAGGCCCCTCCCATTTCCACTGTGGATGGCTCGTGCGGCGGGAATTCCAGCGTTGCTGCGCTGCTGTGGGAAAATGAGGCTGGAAAGTGGAAATGGCTACTTGCGAACGGAGAAATTTATCGAGAGCAGCACATATTTTTCCGACAAAATTAACCCATTTCCTGTCTGTTCTTTATGTGACGTTATGGCTAGTTGGGTTACGGCCTTGAGGTGAATATTCCGAAATTTCCTAAAGAGCCAATTTTTGTAGTTAAATATTTCCAATGGAATGGACGGAATGAAAAATTGACCAAGCAAAAAATTGATCAATTTTCTTGTCAGCCTCTACAATTTTTCCAATCCTGTCTTCTTCAGTCCTCTTCTTTGAAATTTGAGGATCAGAAAGATTTATTTAAATAAACTCAGTTGGCAGAAATCCTTCAAGGTTCTTTATTTCAACGCATTCCAGAACAACCGGAACCCATGGCAGATGGATGCCTGCTGCTTCTCATAGCCGAACTAGGTCTGGTGTTTCCACACGACTGCATAGTTGCACTGGACCTCGGACGACCCGTGATCATGTTTATTTCAAACGAGGACGAATTCTTGAACTGATGGATCACGTCCATCAGCGCGTCACATTCGATTTTGGTGTTGCAGCCGTCTTTGAAGGTCAATTTAGGTTTGCACATCAGCTCGGGAAAATGGAGGCTCACTGAGGGAGGAGAGGTTTGATGACGAACTTTTATTGAAGAGCTAGCTTACGGGTTCTCATGAATGAATTGAGGTCGCAAAGATCGCAATTGATGAATTTCTTCTCGCAATTGTTAAGGGAGACCTTCAAGTACACCATTGTTAATTTTGGATTTCAGGGAGGGACCAGCACGCCGGAACAAGAATTTGGAAAAATGACGATGGCAGATAAAGACAGCTTACTTTGATGCATAAAAAAACTCTAGGCTACTAAGATGTCAGGTCTGAAAACCCTCATGTCACACAAAAGGTCCCAACACGGCCCAATTAACCCAAAGAATCTCCGTCTCTGGAGTTTTGAAAAAAAATTCATCAAATGGCTTTTGGGACATTTTTGGGGCCCTAGGAATTTATGGGGAGAAAAACAGCTTGATTTTCAGAATAATCACTCAAAGTTTAGAAAAAAAATCCAAACAAAAATGCAAAAGGAAACGCATGACTTCCCATTTCCTAATCAAATCTCGCACGCATTAATATATTTTTTTTGCAATGATCGCTTTCTCCTAATTCCATCATCATAATCAAATTAAGTGCTGCAATCTTCTCCCATGTCTCCATAAATCGTCGCATAATTCGGTCGTGTATCTCGAAATAACAACAACAGTAATCATAATCGCATACATGCGCCTGCACTGCTCCGAACGCGCATCATCTAAATGAAATTAGTTCACTCGAATGCTCCGTGAGCCGCCGACTTGCTCTAGCATGTGCTTCGCAAACTGTTTCGCGCCACCCCAGCGAGAGAGTGAGGGTGCAACACGGAAAATCCATATTCATAATTAAGCAGTGAAGACAGTGCGTTTCCGTATTCACTCTCTGCTCAAGATTGCTGAGATCATCGCCCTTTTGCGAAACATTAAATCGACGTCAGTGCGAATTCGTTGCGCTAAAAGCACATAATTAAATCATAACCCTTGTTCATGGTTCGATGACCAGGCAGCTTCCCAAGTCCCAATAAATCAATCTTCGTCTGGCTCTAATTGGAAAAGATGTCCGTCGTTTTTTCGGGTTTGGGAGCTGGTTGGAGTCCTCCGAGTCGCAGGTCAATTTCAAGATTTATTCATGTCACGCATCGCTGAGTGGGTGAATAATTTGGATGTCACTTGTCAGGCATCTGATTGAGCAGGATTATTCTAATTTTTGTCTACGTTTCCACATGTGTCTGTCTGTCTACTGGAACGGTCGATGGCACGTCCCGATAACCGAGGCTCAAGAGTGAGGGGGGAAAATGTGTTCGTAATTTTTCCGGTCGTTGACAAACTTGGATAATCTGCTGAACGTGAGGTGGGCGAGAGAGACGTGCCAAATGTCCTGAGGAAGAGGAATGAAGTGAGGAGTTGATTGATTTCTTTGTCGCTGACTTTTATTTTTCTTTTAGTTTCTAAGATCGGTAAGCCAGTTTATAATTTCCGATGAGCTAGAACCAAAGCTAAAGTTTGGTTTGAAGTATGTCTGTGTCAAATGACATGATTGTGAAGAATGGGGTCAGATTTGAACTTTGTGATCTCCGTCAGACAAAAAAGTGTTGCCTAGCCACATTTTCTGAAAAATTTTTGCTGTACCAGCATCGAAGATAAAAACTCTTTTTCCCACAAAAATTTACCGAAGAAACTCCTTCCTCGCAATATCAGCTAAATGAGTCGAGAGAGCCGATAGACAAAACGAATGGCAATGGAAATCGTAATAAAAGAGTTAAAAACACATTAAAAGTCCTAACTCAATTACAATCTCCCATTGCTTACCCAACTTTTTCCTCGACATTTTCTTTTCTGCGCACTTCATCAGAATCCCGCAGAAGAGTCGTACCAAGTGCTCTCGGCATCGGAGCTCCGGTACTCGGTGCTCGACGAAGGAAAGACAATCAAGTGAAAATTGGAATTGGCGTAGAAAAATTTAATGCTGGTGACACATGAAAATTTCTTATCATCCCAATTACGGTTGAATACTTTTCGATTCCTGATTTATGATTCGTTTGCACACCCACTCGTAGATTCCGATATTCATAACCTTGCGTCAGATGGAAGGTGGGAGGGGGGTCGGGGCAGAAGACGTGCAAATTTGAATTTCCTGGTGCACGATGTAATTTATGCAGTGTCTTGCGTCGGATTTGGAGAATTAATTATGCAAGCCGAAAGGTGACGATAAGTTGGGTAAACACGATGATGAACTTGTGATTTTAAATGGGCATAATCATCATATATTCGCAAATCAGTATATTAGAATAATCTTGTTAGGATACATGGGTTTGTCTGCAGAGGGTGCCCGTCGAAATAATGCGGCATATGGTGCTTTTTCACAGACTCAAACCGCTAAGGAGATAGATTTGGATGTGGGTGGAAAGTAGCGGCCTGCCTCGAGTCAACTTTGATGAGAATTTTCTATTTACTTTGTTTCTACTCTTTTTATCAGGCCGATATGGCGTTTATCGTTATTTGCTGAAAAAATATTATTCATCGGTTTTTTGAAAATGATATTATTTTTACTACTTGAGAGACCGTTTTTCTAATTATTTTTTTCAAGAGCTTTAAACTCAGAAAAACGACTCTCTAATTTTTTTATTTCACTCCAGTTAAGTAATAACAGCTTTTAATTCCCTAAGTTAGCCTCGATACAACAAAAATCGGCCCAGATTTAGCGCCCAAGGCACCACAGCAGCCTCTCATCCGAGGAACCACAAGCTCCGTGGACAATTTGCTCAGCCGAGTGAACCAGGGCGGCAGTAATCGATGATTAAAAAGCTGTTCCCGGCGTTGCCCAAAAAAGAAAACCTCAAATTACCCGCCATATGGCAGAATCGGTGCATCTCCTAAAAGACGCAAGACAAACAAAATCAATCAATTTGGCAGATTAGCAGCGATCGCCAATAAGCCCATCTTCGTTTGCTATAAATATTTAACCGTAATCCGTGTCTAAGCTCTCCAATCCCTAATTGATCCGGGACCAGAGTGCAACAAAATGTTCACAATAAAGCTGTGAATGGTGGCAAACAGGTGCCTCTGCACACTCGGAGGACACATTAGTGCAGGATCCTAAATAAAAACATATCAAACAGGGTACAGAACATTAAATACAGCACGCAATATTATCGTGATTATGGAGGGGGAAGCAACAAAGGCCCGTGCATGTTGTGAAGGGTGACTTTTAACCAAACATATTCACTTCAAACAATTAGCGCTCAAACGAGGCAGCAGGGTGAGGATGCTTTGATCATGAATATGTTGGCAGCGAGTAAATAGGTGATTTTTATTTCATTTCGGTCGGAAATGGAAAACATTTTAGTCTGTCAGTTCATCACAAATATTTTTCCATCTGAATCTCTCCTGGGCTTTACCCCTAATTTTTGTGAATGTGAAGGTCTCTTGGTGTATTCGTATGCGCTTATTTAGATTATATGCGAGCTCAATAGGGATTTAACAACCCTAAAGCGACCACTAGTGCATATGTTGAAATTCGGGTCCTTTCATTCCAACTCTCCTCCAACTTTTTTTTTCTGCAATGTTTGCATATGCTATGTTTTAAATGCATCATTCGGCATATCAACCGCAACCTGTTTACTATCAAGCTGGTGCTAGCTGCTAATAGACGGCCAGACTGGCTCTTGAGCGTTCAAGGGGGTGATCAGCGCCGCTCCAATCTGACACTAAGGAGGTCTTAAGAGCAGTTAATCCCAGCTACTTGAGGGGTCTATAAATACTATTGAAACAGCAACTCTTCGGTCAGTTTCATTCCGAAGCTCCAGACTAGCAACCGAACATGAAGGTTCTCCTCGCATTCATCGGCTTGGCGGCGATCTCAGCTCTAGTGGGTGGAATGACGCTGGAAGGGGAGACTACCTACAAGGTGCCAAAGACGTTTGAAGCAGAGTGCCAGTGCAACGACGACATGTGCAACCTAGAGTGTCTTGCCAAGGGATACCAGAAGGGGTGGTGCAAGTACCCCCACTGTCCTCAGGGGACCGCTGAATGCATTTGCGTGTCTTTTTAGGCTGTAAGACAGGATCTCATGTAAAAAATAAATAAGTTTGGCTAGAAAAACTGGGTTTTGAATGAGAACGGAGCACAAAAGTGAAATCGGTGATAAGCTTAAACCCAAACAGTGTGCCTACGTGATTTATAAACATGTTCAGAAGCTTCATTGACCTTCAAAAATTATAACAATGAACACGATTAAGGCGGGGGAGACGTGTTTTAGTAAATTTCAAGCCACATCTTTGCTGCTTTGGGAATTTTTGCTGATTGTGTTATCTTTGGAAAATTATTGACATCATCACGACGTACGTTTTAGAGCTAGCCAATCAAATCCAAGACTCTAAAAAATTATTGAGCTTCAACATCCCTCCAAGAAAGAAAGGGAGGGAAATAGGGAGTTCTGGACACTAAAAACCTAAGACTCTCACTATTTTTCATCGAGTACAGAAAAGAATTGGTCTTCAATAACATTGCCAAACTCGAAGGTTTATGTCTTTGCTAAGTTTGACACAAGTCAACGGTTTCTACACTTCTAGCCTTGAAGTGCCCTCAGCACTCCCACTTATCAGCTAACCTCGCCAAGGTCCAACACACGCATATGAAAGGTCAAGCATATAAATCTTTTAATTCTGATACAGTTTGGTGTCACATTTTCACAATTTCGAGTAGGAACGTCTTTTCTTATCCGTGGAATCCTCCCTGCGAGTTGAAGGTGGACGAGCTAGCTCCGGCCTGAGCGGCGCTTCCGGAGGCTCCGAACTGGGGTCCGAATCTGGGGAAACTCAGTTTAGTATTCGCTGAAAGAAAATCCTTCTGTTCTCTTACGGGAATCCACCTCCCTGGTTGAAGCTCTGGCTCTGGGCGCTGGCGGCAGCCTGGGATCCGGAGGCTCCGAAGGACTGCTGGGGGTACCCGAATCCTCCCTGGTGGCCGGCGGGATAGAACTGGGGCAGGGCAAAGGCACCCATGATGACGGCGAGCAAGACGATCAAGAATTTCATTTTTTGGCTGTTAATTTTTAAGACTAACCCGAAAGTCTCCAGCGTCCGGCTTTTATACGTTCACGGGGCCGCGGTATCAATGGGAGAGACTCTCAAAATTTTGTTGATTACTCGGATTGACCTCATTTGGCTCGCTTGCACACAGACGAGGTATCAGCCCATGATTCGCGAAATTCAAGAAACTCATTGTCCGATCTGGGTCGCGCAAGTTCTGGGAAAAGATGTCTAGGCTAGATTGAACCGAGCAAGATTTATTTCACTTTATTTGTCTTCGCGAGTTTCACTTTTGGGCTTCCTCAGAGCTTCACTGCTCTTCTTGGGGCTCCCGTAGGCCGTGGCCCGACTGGCTGCCGTGCCTCCTCGTCCAGCGCTGTAGGCGTTCGCGATTGCTATGGCTCCCTGGTGAGTTCTTCCGATCGTGATGGGGAAGTACGTTGGTGCTCCGGACGACTGTGGCTTTCTATAGACCTCGTCCTGCTGGGGGTCCTCGTCGTCGTACTGCACCTGAACCTGCGTCTTCTTCCTCGGGTTGATGAGGGGCTTCTGGTCCTCCACTGGGTCCTCGAGGGGCGCTTCTTCATCTTGCACCGTTTTGGGGAACTCGTCGGCTTCGGGCTGCTCGTCGTTGAACTGGTTCGGCGTCTCTGGCTCCTCCGGGTAGGCTTCGGCCACCGACTGGACCAGCCCACTTTCACGATCTTGGGGAGAAACTAAGCAGGGGCTGTTTTTGGGGCACAAAGACTCACCTTTGAGGTAGGACTTGATTTTGGAGGAGCTTCCTTGGGTGTAGGTGCTCACTCCACTGGACACTGGGGTTCGGTAGCTCGAGTAAGGCTCGCCTTGGTAGCTAATGGCCGCCTGTTGGGGGTAGTAGTAGGGCGAGGACCCTTGGAAGTAGTACAGCATTCCTGGAAATAAGCCATTGACACTCAAGTCTGTAGATTGGCTAGAGAACGAACCGTTCTGAGGCGGGAAAGCGAGGGCACTGGCCAAGGCAAGGATAAAGACTCCGAGTTGCAACATTCTGGTTTCCGATCGGAGCTGCTCAAGACACTGATTCTCGACTCAAACCGCAATCTAATTGAGCCCAAAAGTGGCAACTGTATCGCAATTTATACCCGAAATCCACAAACGTGAGGCAGAACATGATTAAATTGCAAATCAAAGTAATGGTTGTAAGAAAGAATGGAGCCCGAAATCGAGAAATTAGAATTCTCTCCGTGTCCTTGTCACTATTAGATATGTACAAGGAGCGCCTTCATTGTGTGCTAATTTACGCGGCAGAGTTTCAAATTGCAGATTTGCAATCATTAGTTATGGCTATTCTCATTCATATCCGTGAGATCAATCAAATTTGATTTTGTTCGTGGATTTGCTGGAATTTTAAATCATTAAAATTACGTAAAGGTAATTGGTAGGCTGAGCGAGCCCCATTGAATGCGGATATTGATGTCAGGTTCTTTGTCTGAAATTTTAAAGACGGCACCGATGGGTGACTAATTTGGATGGACGGAAAATGTTTCGGAGCATTTTTGGGCAATATTGGCTATTTGAAGACCAATCCCAGCATTGCCTCGTCATTAAAAAAGAAGATCTTTAGGGTGAAGAAAATTCCTTCTTGTCAACAGTCTTTTTGGGAATTCCCTACTAACTTCCACAAGAGTGCCCACGGCCATCTCGAACAATTCTTTCAGAATCTTATGTTAGAAAGTACTCTTCTTGAGCTCTGATTTAAAATAAGTTCGTGATTTTCATTGACAAAGCGGCCATTTTGAATTTTGAAGAACGCCAAAAATTCATGTTGGAAAAAAAGTTTTCACTTAAACTTGAAATTGCCCAAATAAAGTTTAACAGCAACAACAACCTTACCAAACAGGCGTGACTTGCGTGCCAGTCGACTTGAAAGGCGTTCTGAAGGCTGCGCGTTACGCAAGTCCCTTCTGGAAGGCCATTGACGGTCTCAAGGAGCATTATTGTAGACTATCTACTCCAGATTTGACCGGTTCAGAGATCATGCGCGTGTTGGCCACTCACATCACTATCGACACGAGTCGCCCGAAATCATGAATTATATTATTCGTTCTTCTTTTGGCATCAAAATTACGCTGTGACAACACATGGCTGAAAAAAACTTGATTCGAAACAACATTGAGTGTCGAGGGCAAGTCGCAAGTCAAGTTCTTATTCTCGTTTTGAACGCGCTCTTCCTTCGTATTTTTGTATGTAAACACCAGCATCTCCGTCAGTCTTCGCCAAGCTCTGCACTGGGCTCACACAAGCGAAACCACTGGGATCGGGAATTTTAATCTTCGTCATAAAGTTGTGTGTGTTAAAACTGCCATCTCCACATATCACTGAAGATGCCGCTCCAATGCTGATTGAAATAATTGTCGAAAATTGTGTTAAATATTTAGTAAAATACAAGCAAGCTCTGGTTCAGTTGTGTGTGAACAGTCGTTCGCTGCGGAAGTTTATTGCCAATAAAAATCTGTGGCTGCAAATCCTCCTCCAATCAATTTACTACATAGTTCTGAAATTCCTCTGAGACTCGGCATCATGAAGAGCTTCGTAGTTTTGACCTTTTTGGCAGCTTTGCTGGCCATCGCGATGGCGACCGAAGAGCCCAATCAGCAGCAGAAAGGTAAGACCACTTTCTCGAGGACCAGCCAACTTTCAGAACCTGCGTCACTGTCAGAGATAAGATAAGGGGGAAAGTCGAGGAGGGCACGTAACCCAATAAACAGGTTATGCTAAGCGTTGAGGTGATTTCTGCTTGTTAGAAATTTCCGAAAAACCCAAGATCGTCACTTTGTTTGAGGTATTTAATAGCCATTATCTTTGAGTTTGAGCTGAAGCAAATGTTTGGTGAGCACTCAAACCTGTTCTAAGGTTATTGATTTAACTTGTCTCGAACTAATTAAAATTTATCAGCAAAGAGATTTGATGATGGCACTTTTCTCCCTTTCCTTTGGACTCTCTTTTCGGCCAAGAGCTTCTTTTAGGCAGAAATCAGTCAAATATTTTTTATTTATTTAGATTTTTACATCTTTTTAACTAGAGGTTTTTCTTTCTATTTCTTTCACTCCTTGATAATTTTCAACCTCAAACTAACTGGCTTTCACTACACGCAGGTGCTGGAACCTCCTCTTCTGGTAGCTTTGACGATATCGTTGTAGAATCTGCCCTGAGCGTACGGAAACCGGCCACCCCCAACCGAGCCCCAGCGCGCCCAGTTCGCGAGATCCCCATCGAGTACCTAGTCTTCCCTCAAGGCCGCGTGCTCCGAGTGAAGCGACAGTACGGTGGATTCAACCAACCCGGATTCGGAGGTTTTGGGTGAGTGACTTTTCACATTACCGAAACCTCATAACCACCAACCTTTCAGCTCATCTGCCTCCCAAGCCAACGCTGCTGCCAATAGCCAGTACTTTGGACCCAACGGGTTCGGAGGAAGCGCGGCAAATGCTGGAGCTCAGGGTTTCCAGTCCCAGGGACCCCTTGGAGGCTTCGGAGCTTCTGCCACTAACGCTCAAACTCAGGCCTTTGGAGTCGGTCCCAACGGATTCAGCGGATCTGCTGGTCTCTCGGGGTCTCAGCACTACGACCTTCCCGGAAACCTACCCGACATTGACCTCAACTACGCCAACACGTACTCTGTGGGACCAGATGGACGACCAGCAGTGAGCAATGCAAACACATTCAACGTCGGATAAGAGCTAGATGATGCAAACCGGACGCTATCACGTTTCACCGCTGTCCAAGATACTGTTGACAAAATAAATATGAATTAGCAACTAGATCTTGGTTTGTTCAAGTCATTTTGCTGCGGCTTCAAACACGTTCTCGTCTGGTAATTGGAGGTCTTTTGTTTCATCAACTGACTTGAACAATTTCAAAATTAATTTTGATTAAAATTTAATTACAAATATTTTCAGTAAATTTTTAACAGACTAAAAAATTATGAACGACGCATAAAATACTTGTAATATTCCAGACGAGCCCCCAATCCCACTAAAAATGGCAAAAACTCCGCCGAAACAGTGCATTTATCAAGCTCCCGTAAGCCATTTATCACACATTTTGCACAATTGTTTAAAAAATTAAAATGCAAATCAAAATTAATGACTTGTACATGTCAGATATTTTAATTTTCCCCTGATTTATGAACTGCCGCATGGAAAGTCGGGATGTCGTTACAGCGGAGGAAATTTGGACTCCATTATCGTCTTTCTACTGCTCATTTTGGATTCCTGCATAATTCCACGTCCTTTTGTGTGGATGGCGGCCTGAATAAAACAACATGCTTTTCTCTGCTTCGTTTTCCACAGCAGGCTACTCTCTGGACAAAAAGTTCGAGGGGGGGAAAAAGGGTACCACGCCTTTCCTTCCCGTTATAATGGAAACTCTGTTCCCAAAGGGTCTGCTTGCCATCCGAGTCCCCAACGCTAAAACGAAAGCCCATAAATTAAGTGCTTAGCATCATCGTCATGATCGTCGTAATAATCATCAACACATTATGCATTTGGGACCAGCAGGAAGGCGATTTGTATTTAATTCTCTTCACTTCCCCTCGCTTCAAGTACAATCAGGAAAATATTTACGGTTTCTGATTTTTATTGTGTGAATTGTTTAATACCTATTTTGTTTAAATAATTTTAGTTCCTGGGAGGTGGAAGATTAGAGTTAATCCTTTGCAGCGCCATCTTCTCCGCAGGACTGCGAAATAATCGCCCGATTGCCTTTGATGTCATCAATCAGGGAAGCAATAGGGACCAATTGTGTCACATGTTTATAATTTTCCACCGCTTGAGCAGGCATGAATCGAACAAATTGGCTTAGATTTTCGCTCGTTCGCGCTATTGTGAAGACGGATAGGAAGCAGATATAGGTTTTGGGGGAGATCAGGTACAGATAAGTGATTGATTCTTATGTTTGAGTTGTATTGTAGGCACGTGGTGGTGGAACCGAGTTGACTTTAATATTTAAATACTACCTACCTTTATTTATGATACTTGGGAATAATAAGGGCAAATTAAGGGGGCTCATTTTTTGGTGGTTAAGGTTTTGTGTGATCTCGTTGGGCTGGAATATTTAGAATACTTTGTAACGTTATTGTAAAGCTTCAGAACGTGAGGCCAAAGAAGAGTCGTCTCTTTTCCAAAAGTACACGAAATCAAGACCAAGTTCAGCCCAAGTTTTCATGGCAGTCCTAACGTACTCCAACGTTATATTCTTGTTCTTGTTCGTTTCAATTAGCGGCTCAATATCAAGCAGATGGTTTTTCTTGAATATGTATCCAGGTTCAATCGTCTCCTCTCCCTGTTCCGACTCTATCGTTGATCCCATGAGCCTTTCTTGGTGAGATCGGTCATCACCAACATATTCAATATCAAAACCGCAGACATACTTCGCGATGAGATAGGAGTTGTACCTTAATTTCTTCGCTGAAATAAAACTGTAAGTAATGGCTGAAGAAAATTTAAAGTAGCTTACGAAGTTTGTTCTTTTTGAATCCCGATTTTCTTGAATTTTCAAAAATGTGAGCAAACGATTTCTGAAACTAAAACTCCAATTTAAAATAAGCACGCTCTTAATTCGCTAGTGTACCTTTTTCCTTAGGTGAATATGATTTGGATCAATGTCATTGCCACTGATTGAAGCCACCTCTCTGAAGTATCGCTGTGGATTACGAAGGGGATCTTGCAGCTGTACCAGGATACGAGCCTTCGGGTTTCCCAGCCCCGGTTGCCATTGAATAGTACAAACTGCTCTTTCAGCTTTCCCGAAAATATCCCTTTCGAAAAGATCCCTTCGCAGCTCTTGAAGTTTCAGATAAAACACCTTAGCTTTGTTTTCATGTGACTGATCTTTCTGGTACAGCTCCTTCCATTTACGATTTAACCTCATTGTTAAATACAAATGGAACGGCTTTCTAAGGAAAACAAGCGTCCCTCTTTGTGCTTTCTCCAGGTAGTCTCGTGTTACAAAAGTTTCCCTCGGGGTTTCGCAAAGTGGTTCAGGGAAATCTGAAACGTTCACCTCAAGCTCTGCAACTTTTTCAGCGAACAAGGTTTTTCGACGACTTGCTCCTTATTTTGATGATGCGCCATTATTGAGGGCTGCAACTTGACTGACCTTATCTCTGAAACCTGTTGCTTAGTTATTATATTAATTGTGTCGAAATTTAACCAATTTCCTAGCTTGATTGATCTTTAAATAGCTTAAAGAAATAGTCAAAAATGTTTTTCCCTTAAATTAAAAACTAAAGATTTTTATAACATAAACAAAAATTGTCAGATAAAAAAATTCCATGCTTGTTCCATAAAAAAAGGAGAAAATGGGTTTTGGTTGCTTCAGGAGTGAAATTGTCATTTTAAAGCCAGATAAAGTCTAAATACTTAACTTTCTAATCTAAATCCTGTCTTTCACCTTATCTAAATTTTAACCTAGAAAACAAATTTTAGAGTCACCCTACCGTCGTGTCTCTTGGTTCAGGTCCCTCTATAAATAATTCCTCGTACATGGGCGCACACACGAACGTTAAAAGCTTATCAAATCAACCGCGCTCTTTTTAACAAACCGCGAGAATTACTGAGATTACCAACAATCAAAACAGACAGAATTCTCCGCAGTTTATCAGATGTTTACGTAGCGAGCAGTCGACAAAATGTCTGAAAGCGGATTCGTCAGCCTGGAAAAGTCCCTGGAGGCTCATCTCCCGCCCTCAGAACTGAAGGAAGTCAAGCGGATTCTCTACGGCCAGAGCGAGGAGTGAGTAGAAATCACTGCTAGAGAAGTCGGTTTCCTGATGCTTGGGGTTTCAGAAAACTGCTCGAGATTCCTGAGGCGGCCTTGAAGCTCGCCCAGACGAACAATTTTGACATTGCGGGCTACGTCTTCGAGGCTCAGCGGGAGGATGTGAGAGCTCCTAGGATAGTTCGGATCGGGGCCGTCCAGAACTCCATCGCTCTCTCCACCTCAGCCCCCATCACTGAGCAGAGAGAGGCGATCTACCAGAAAGTGAAAGCGATTGTAGACGCGGCAGCCCTCAGCGGAGTCAACGTTCTCTGTCTGCAGGAAGCGTGGAGTGAGAAGTCCCCGACCTTCAACTATTCCTGTCACTGACCTTGAACTTTTCCAGCCATGCCATTCGCGTTTTGTACTCGCGAGAAGCACCCATGGTGCCAGTTTGCCGAAGATGCGGCGTCGGGACCGAGCACGAAGCTCCTGCAGGGTCTCGCCAAGCAGCACAACATGGTCATCGTGAGCCCGATCCTGGAGCGAGACGAAGCTCATGGGGACACGATCTGGAACACTGCCGTGGTGATTTCGAACGAGGGCACTGTACTCGGGAAACACCGGAAAAATCACATTCCTCGGGTCGGGGACTTCAACGAGTCCACGTACTACTTCGAGGGAAACACTGGCCATCCCGTGTTCGAGACCCAGTTCGGGAGAATCGCCATCAACATCTGCTACGGACGGCACCATCCCCAGAACTGGATGATATTTGGCATCAATGGAGCCGAGATCGTGTTTAACCCTTCTGCAACGGTGAGTTAACCCTTGTGAGGTCACTTTTCAGTCAAAATTTTCTCGCAGATCGGCGCCTTGAGCGAGCCTTTGTGGGGAATCGAGGCTAGAAACGCAGCTATTGCGAACAGCTACTTCGCTGTGGCCATCAACCGGGTCGGGACGGAGGCTTTCCCGAACGAGTTCTCCTCTGGGGACGGGAAACCCGCTCACAAGGAGTTCGGGCCCTTCTACGGCTCCAGCTACGTTGCAGCTCCCGATGGAAAGAGGACTCCCGTAAGAGATTTTCCCTCCAAAAATACCTGGGTTCAGCCTGATTTCTATTTTTCAAGGGTCTCTCGAGGAACCGGGACGGATTGTTGGTTACGGAAGTAGACTTGAATCTGTGTCGCCAGATAAAGGACCACTGGGGATTCAGGATGACCCAGAGGTTGCCGATGTACGCAGAAGCTCTTGCTCAAGCCGTTAAGCTCGATTTTCAACCCCAGATTTTGAAGTAAAAGCTTAAACGGACTCGAACGTGTAACATTCAAATGTTTGTGTGCTGCCCTCTGTTGTGTTTTTGGCATTTGGTTTTCAAATATATTTCCGTTTATCGTTTTGATCGACAGCGTGCGTTTTCAACGGTGCTTGTGGGAAAGTTTTCTCAAAGTCATTTTCAACAGGCTCCGATAAGAGCCAATGTTCGATTATATCGGCACAAAAAGAGCGATAGGGCGAAAAATTTCAAAGATTTTCTGCTAATGTTTGGTACATTTTCAACAATTTTGAAAAAATGCACTTATGTGTCCAATATGTCTGTCTGTCCGTCCGTCCGTCCGTCTGAGTCGCAAAGGCTCCGAAACTACAAGAACTAGAGACCTGCGGTTTTTGCATGTTGTCATGTATGGTCTGGAGGGTGGGCAAAAGATTTTGTTTTTTCCATAAAACTGACTGGGGAGTAACTAGGGGGGTTTTCCCTTTGAATGAAAGTTCTGTATACTTTTTCCGATAGAGCTGAATTTTGGATATATTTGGAAATTTGGAGCAAACCATACAACACATATTTTTCCCTATCACTTAAGGGGCTGGGGTGAGAGGCCACCGAAGGGGGAAAATTTGTGTTGCTCCGATAGAGCTGAAAATTCAATATGCTGATGAACTAGTAAAACCTAGCAAATAATTGTTCTACAGTATACCCGGACCACCACCAGGGACGGAGCTAGAGACCCTTTAGTATCTAGAGAATCGGATTTTTGAACAAATGATTTTCACTTCGACCTTGCTTGAACGAAGAAGCCTTTGTCACTGCGCCAGAACGAAGAAGCCCTTGTCACTGCGCCAGAACATACCCTAAGAGACTTTTCTAATCCTGGCACAATCCAACAATCTCCAAAATAACCCATGAGTAGGAATCAGGACAAGCGTTTTGGGGGCTAAGGCCAGACCCACCTGGTGAATTTGCCATCAGGCTATCATTAACGGAGTCGCTTTGCATGTTATTTCAATGCTATGTTATTATAATATTGTGAAGTTACACTTCATCGCTGTAGACTGAGAGAGAAAAATTAAATAAATAAATAATCGCGCTTGCATAAAACATTTATGGTTAGTTGTTGTCGTTAAATGTTGCATCAAGTGCAAGCATAAATGCATGCAGACAAACTCATAATTGCACCACAAGAAGCGCGGCAGCATCGCTCATGGCGTACATGTAAGGAGGAAGAATAGCGTGAGACAGGGGTGGAGCAGGGGGGAGTCTGGAGGTGCTTAGCTGGACCACGGAGGACCATCTCTGAGGATGAAATTAAATGAGAACAAAAGAAAAGAAGGAGAAAAATGACAACGATTGAGATAGTATGCGCAAAGTCGAGATGATGATGAGAACAAAAAGCACCACCATTCCTTGTGTGGCGTGTGCCAAAATTGGCAATTGGAATTGAATGTGCAAGATGACGGCGGTGGGAGCATTTTTGACCCATTTTGAGAGTCCCCGGTTCGTGTAGATCGTCTCTTGGTCCGAGGAAGCCAGCCAGTTCTTTCTAAGCACCACCGTCTGGGACTGCAAATTAAGGTCACTCACGCAAGGTCGCCGATTCGCACAAAACGCGTAATCACGCGTTTTAATTCCGCTCAAACCGCTCTCTTATTCAGATGCCTGATTTATTGGCTGCCCGTTTTATTGATACCTGCTCGCAATCGCACGTAATAAACGGAAATTCCAAGCATTTCTAGACAATCGGAGCAAAGGGTCTGCTGGCTTGGGTGGCAAATCGGTGATTCAGAGATGACAAAATAATTAAGCGCTACACAGAGGAGAGATGTTGCACGAGAAAAGAGACCAGAGACGGAGCTTTGGGGGGTTTGAGTGAACGCCTTGTACAAAAGAGTCATTTTTGGAGAAATTTGAAAATTTTGGGAAAACTGATGGAATTTTCAAAATATGTAGATTTTTGCCAGTTAGAGGGTTTAATGAAAAATATCTCTAAAAAGTCGTCTCTAAAAAGCCAGCTCCCGTCACTGAAAGAAACGCTCGAGGAACCAAAAGTATCGGGAGAAAAGGTGGATTTGCCCATAAAGAAGCCGAAAGAGACGAATTTTGGATGCACACTGTGAAGGTGTTTTTGCTGGGCGATCACCAAAACAATTTATTTACGGCAATTTCTTCATCTCCGCCGTGTTCCATGGATGCGAGCGCTTACTAGGACGCCAATGCAAAAAGGAGTCAAAATATTTTACCTACATCCGTGCCGAGGTAATAGACTAGGGAATAAGAGGAGGAAAGAGAGACGACAAGGATACGATTGTGTGGTGTTGATGTTAGGCAAAAGGCGGTCTCTTTACACTCGGTGACATTTCGACAATATTTATTACCATCTGCTGTCTACATACAGTATGTTTTATCTGCTTTGTTCCTCCACATCCTCCATTTCCATCCCATCTATCAATTTCATCTTTTCGACCCAAGACCAATTTTTCAACAACTCAATTTCTCACCATTTCGAGAGTGAGATCCATGGAGTCATTTGACCTTAGCTTCTCGCCAGTAATCCAATGACCCAACCTCGCTCTGGTTATCGTCCACAGACACCTTTTTTGTTTACACTAAATACTGAAAGCAGAGGTGAAGGTTCTCTTTTCATGTGGGGCATCATCAGCTCTATGCTCCGAAGCCAGCCAGTCGCTGTGGGTCCGAGGCACTGCACAGTGGGAGTCCTCAGAATGTATCAACACTTTTCAACTGCCAAAATCAGGGCACTCACTTGGAAAGAGTCTTGAAATGGGGGTCCAAGGCTTTCAACTTTTGATTCAATGGCTCAATAACAAGGTGTCTGTCAAGCTTCCAAGACCCCTTAGTGACTTTAGGCCTCTTGTCTTCGATTTAGATGAAGCTTTAGTTCAGGAAAAATTTTTTAGGCTTTCAAAGAGGTCATTTTGAGAATACAAATTTTGTCCTGATTTTTTAAAAACTTGTCATGAGTAAGACTCCCAGTCTGTCTCATTCCTCTGTGTAATCTCACGATCTAAAAAATCATACACGCCTTCCGAAACGGGGTAAAACAGTCGACATCCATCCTGCCTGCCAAGAATCTGCTCATTCTCATAGTTCAGCATCCTATTAACATCCCCATAAATCAAAGGGTGCATTGCACTGAGTGTCCTTCCTTCCTTGTAAGTCATCACATTAGTATCACGTCACGCTGCACGCAGAGACGGAACACGCTCCTGCACGTACAAGCTCGTCTGTGCGGAAAATGCGTGGAAAAGCAAGAGGCAAAGAGAAAATTGTTGCTGCACATTGGTGGATGACTTTTAATTATGTTGAGTTGGCGGTTGCCGGGCAACCAATATGGCGCCGTCTGGATGTCGTATTTTGGCACAGAGATGCTATTTAATGGCACTGTGTGGTCGCAGTGTTGTGGAAAGGCAGAGAAAAAGCGTCCGGCGGAGAGTGGAAATGAGGTTCAGGATATGAGGCGCCACTATCTGCTTTTATACTGACAGCTCATTTGTATGCATAAGAGTGGAGATTTTACTGCTCCCCGGCCAAGCTGCAGGACTGTATTCATAGACATTATTACAATGGGAGAAAATCTGATGCAGCAAAAAGGAGTGATTGGATTCCTGTAACCCATACTTTTGGACCCAACACACTGAAAATATATTCATTTAGCTATAACTAGTCATTTCAAGCCAATTGGGACCATTTTCTTGACAAAAAATTTTTCATCGAAAATCCTGAAATTGAAATTTTCTTAACTGGCGGAGGTTTGACCAAATTACGAATTTCACGTGAAAAAAACTTTTTTTTTCAAAATCAGTTATTTCGGTTCAAAATCTCTGGAAACGTGATCCTTAAGCTAGAACTAGTCATTTTAAGCCAACTTAGACCATTTTCTTGACAAAAAATTTTTCATCGAAAATCCTGAAATCGAAATTTTCTTAACTGGCGGAGGTTTGACCAAATTACGAATTTCACGTGAAAAAGCTTTTTTTTCAAGATCAATTTGTTCGGCCCAAAACCTCTGCAAACGTCATCCCTAAGCTAGAACTAGTCATTTTAAGCCTTCCGGGACCATTTTCTTGACAAAAAATTTTTCGACCAAAATCCCGAAATTCGATTTTCGTTAACAAGCGGAGGTTTGGCGATTTTATGAATTTTAAGTGAAAAAAACAAAATTTTTTCAATTCACTTATTTTGGCCCAAAATCACTGGAAAAGTATTTCTTAAGGCAAAAATAGTCATTTTAAGCCTTCAGAGACCATTTTCTTTACAAAAAAGTTTTCATCGAAAATCCCGAAATTGAGATTTTCTTAACCAAAGGAAGCTTTTAACGTTGTATTTTAATTCATGCAGATCCTCTTTTCTTTTTTGGCTCAGACCCAAGGTCTTGGTATAGCCTTCTCCTAGTTCACAAGGAAGGCTTTCTCCATAATTGCCAAAGTCTCCGCCCATGATCTCATTCTGACAAGCTCAAAATAAGTAATTGAGTCCCCGAAATCGACAATCGCCTGCCAAAAACGTACCAGAGCTCAATCTCGGGAGAAACAGTTACTCGAAATTGCCTCATCTCTGCCATTCTCGTCCACGTCCAGCAGAATGAAGTGATTGTTGGTGGTCGCACCACCGCCTTAATCGGTTGCTCTGCATGTGCACTTTATTCAACATCATCATCAGCGACACAACGCAAGGCACAAAAAGTTGGCATATTAAAAACCAAAAATTACATATTTGAACGGCTTATTTTGACTAATAAATTATAACAAGTTTGTTATTATGCGCCTGGACGCGACTCGACGACGAAGAAGCTGTGCCCTGTCTCTTCCTTATTCCTCCCCGTTTCGTGCTCGTTTTTGCCGCACTTGGTGTGTCTTCGGTCTTGACGGAGAGCAAGTGGTTTGTCGCGTACATGCTCAGGAATGTTTTAAATACCCAAAAAATCCTCAAAAATCCACACGGAATGAGGTAAATTGTGCCGCACAGTGTCAAGACATTTTATAATCCCTCGAGCAATTCAAGTCGTGAGAAATTCTCAGTTTTACACGAAACTTTCAAAGTCTCAAATTTTATCGTCGCTCCAGCATGTGACAATGCATGAACTAATCCTATTTGGTATCTCTCTCTCTGCCTCTACTCTAGGTCGGGCTGCAGGGCGGACCGAGAATGGGAGCATGCAGTGCTCATTTGTAACATGCCAATAAGGAGAAAAGGTAGATCCGAGGTGAAAGAATATAATGATTGTCTGACAATAATTTGTGTGTCATTATGTAATGTGATCTGCTTTGTACGAGACATGCCTGGGACATAAATGCGGCAAATTAAGTGGTCAAATCCTTTTTTGTTGGAGAAATCGGAGGTTTTAAGCTTTTTTGTGGCTCTCTTGGTTGGTTTAATTTAACCCTCTTACGGTACTTGCAACAGTTCAATCTAAAATTGACACATTTGAGCGTTGCTTGAGTCTTTTATTCCCCAAAAGACTTCTCTCTTTGACCAAAATTTTGAATATAAAGAAAACAGTCCAAGATGGAGAGCTCCAGGCTTTTTTTTTCTATCCTTAGAAAGGTTCAATTTTATGTAGAATTTTTAAAAATACCAAATCTTATTTTTAAAATATTTTTTAGTGAGTTAGAAAAAGTTGGCACTCAAAACAATGATTGACCCCCTTCGAGAATCGAATCATCCAGTGAAGGGATCGATAAAGGACATAATGGAGAAAGCCCGCAAATAAAGCGATAAAGCGGCCGAGTGAATGACGCAGAAGAGGAAGCAGAAACCCCAAAAAACCTCTAAAAAGTCCATTAAAATGTGATAAATTGTTGACATTTGGTCTTACGGTTTATCTTTTATAACTAAATTAAATTAGTCACATATTTAGATTAAATAATAATAAATTATTTATGTCTGATGCTCGCCGAGACTTTTCTTACTTCTCCTTCTCGGGTGAAGTGAATGTGTGTTTATAAAGACGATAAAGACGCCTCTGTACTCGGCTCAGCTCTGCCCGACTCGAATCGCTCTGCGCCTCGCCTCGATCCATTCAATGTGTGTGATGAGATAATTTGTGCATGTACAATCTTTTCCTTTTTCTCTTCCTTCTCCTCGTCTTTATTCTCACATATCTGTAGCATTTCCACTTGATATGCCGTTTTGTGTCGCACACACAGACCCAGCTTCAACAGGCAGTGTGAGGGGATAAAGCCTCCCCTGGGGGTTCATTAGTCCGGAAACTCACGGTCCCAACCGATTCGATGCGGTACTTAGGACTTTTAGGACTCAGCACATAGACATGGAATGGAAAGTATGAGAACTATTCCCTTAAAATAAAAGTTCAAGAGCCTCTATAAATAGCCAAATGCCCATTTTGATGTCTTTTAATGATTCTTCTGCCCATTGGTTCTATTCAAAAAACGCTTCAAAATCGTTCAAAGTTTCAAAATGAGCAGAGCTTACGAAGCTAACATTTTCAGAACTGGAACACTACCAAGCGTGAGCAAGTGTGTCCGCGGCCAGTATGGAGGAGACAGACTACGGAAGGACTTAAGTCTGTCTGCGGCTAGAGTAAAACTCTGTCGGCGATGCGAGAATTTTTTTTCAAAGTCTTCTCGCGAGTCCTTCCGCGCGGACAGACTGGGAAAAACTTGGACAGGCCGGGTCAATTTTTGGCTCGGAAGTAAAAATTTGCGGCAGAATATTTTTTTTACAATTTTTACAAAGATGATCGGTAGAGGATCGGCAAATTTTTTCACACAGTGCTCGAGATCTCTAAAAGAGTGAATTGTGACAAACAGACACGATATCGCTCTGAGTTTCTCGCAAACCGCCGCAAGACTCATTTGATATGATTAATAACAATAATTCAAGATACATTCGCCGTGGTCAGTAGAGCTGGCTCAGTGATTGACTGATAAAACAGGTGAATACATCAACGAAGATGGGTCTCTTGGCTCCTGATGCTGCTGCCGCGGCCTGTGTCTGGCCGTGTCTCTTCGAAAGCTGACGTAAATTGAAACAAAAAAAATTTATTTATCTTGTTTATTCACCGTTTCACGTTGATGTTGACATTGACTTATGACACACGGCAAACACAGAGTGAGCCATTGTCGCAAGGTGTTTCCTTGCTGAATACCAAACGCACCAAACTGTGTGAATGTTTGATCCAAAACACTATAATCTAGAGCGCCATGCCACCTCTGTATTATCTCAGCTTGCTAGTCTAGAACTGACGCATCTTGATGTTTTTTCTCCCACCAAAGTGTAGAGTCAATATTTTGGCAGCTTGCTGGTGGCATGGCGTTGGCCCAGAATTTATTAAACAATACTCCGTGACGTCGTTTTTCCAGCGATAAGCACGTCAGCGACTTGTCACCCATTAGGCGGTTATCAGGGCGTTGAAGTAAGTGCGAATTCGCACAATTTGCGCTCATCGGCGGTAACTAAAAATTTAAAGAATTCGCTTATCGACGAGTTCGATAACAACTGACGCCAGGCTTTTTTGATACGAGGGGAATTTCCGAGGCTTTGATTTTTCCCGATGCACTGCAGAATTTTAAAACTTATAGCCCACTCTCACCCACTTCCGGTGGAAAATTAAGATAAGATTTTTCATTTTTCCTTAAGTCTCTGTTTCTTCAAAAATACCTCCTCAATTTGTTGGGCTTGGAAAAGTTCGTGGGCCTAGATGCGGGTCTCGATTTCAAAAATACCTACACAGTATCAATTATCGATTAGACAAAATGATAAAAAGCCTGTCCATTCAAAGTCCATCTCCGAGGAGGAATTTCCCTCCAAGCCCTGATAAAACTCGTGACCCATTTACGCACTTCAGGCCTATCTGCTTCCTGTTACAAAGCAGAGACGTTGAAGCTACCAAAGAACGCCGGGAGCTTTTTCCAGACCTTGATATCTTCATACGGCTGCGTTTCGGTAACGCAACAGTTAAGACCACATAGCCATGACTCCATAAATAATGCCTCTAGACCCGGCGAATGTGGTTTCGACAGCAAATTAGCAGCAAATCACAATAACTCATTACCGTTTCCAGTGTCTTTGGTTTTTTTTTCAGCGAAATCGAGCACATTTTGGGTAATGAGACGGGAATTGAGGCCTCGCATACTTCAATGTGTGCCGTGAATGTGAATTTATGTGCGAAAATATATATCATCGCATGTACATACAAGATATGCGCTGCCTTTGCTCATTGTTGTGTTAATTTTTTCCACTTTTATTATCGCATTTTCTACGGCCATGGGAGTGGGCAGTTTTTCTAATGGTGTCTGTCCGTCTGTCTGTCCTTCTACTGTAGACAACTTAAACTTCAGAGAAATTTCAGAGAATTTTTCAGAGAAGGTTTAGGTATCCTTGAAATGAAGTTTCCCGAAGGGAAATTTTTGGATAAAAACTTGTTGACTCCTACTCAAAAATTTGTTAGTAAAATAGACGAATGTGAAAAGACTCTCAAATAGAGTTAACATTCTTCTGAAAGGACTACGATCAATAAAAACCTCATGTTTGGACCTTGAAAGTAAACTAAAAGACTAGTAAAATTTTCGCTAGTCAAGGGGTTGAAATATCCCCCTTTAGAGCCACCCCAAGCAAGCGCTTCGCGAATCTCGCTTCATGCTCCACACATCCATGGCTACTTTGCTATATTTTGCACACAAATTAAAACTATTTTAATGCAGAGCTGTCGGGCTGGGGAAATAGCAGCGATACGCAGCGACCGCGCACTGAAGAGAAATATATGTGTATCTTCAGTCTAAAAAATAAAAATAATGAAAAAAGAAGGAAAGCAAAAAAGACAATGATACACTTGTTCTGGATGTTGAACTTTTATGTAATGAGTTCATTGTATTCATTTGACTTGACTCTTCAACACTCAACTCAGTTCAACTCTTCGCCTCTTCTTCGTCGCTTTAGACGGTCTTTAGTCATATTTTTGGAATATATCGCGTACATGCAAGGTTTGCGTGTGAATTGCAAAGCAAGTCGCGGCTCTCGTACACACGTGCAGACTTTGGGACGACTCGGCGACGACAGCAGCGGCCCATCTAGAAGACGCACAATGGTCCTTGGAGCGGGCCCAATGTCGCGTTTCTGCAAAATACAGACAATTAGTCGAATGGCCTCAAATTCGCCAAAACACGGGCATGGGCTGGCGTGGCTCTGGCAAGAGACACACAAAAACGAATTTGTAGTTACGCACTAGAGTCGGGTCTGCTCCGTCTGTAGTCGACGTCTAGAGAGATGATGTGCGCGGTGATGCACGGTAGAGCGACCACGAGCTTGTCTGTGCATGCATTGTAATAGTTGAAACATTGTGCATATGACTTTAACATATAAATATACAGACGAGTTTCAGTGCGAGTGACGGCAGACAGCGAGAAAATTGTGCTTCTGCCGCACTCGAGAATCGTGTTGGGAAAAAGTCTGTCTGTCGTTGCTTCACAAAAAGGCTCCAAATAATTTTTTAGGTCAAAGAACTTTTCCGCTCGTCTCGTAAAAATCGGAGGAGCTCTCGATGCAAAAGTTCGGGAACCCAAAAATAGCTCTTGCACAGCGTTATCGTGGCAAACGGTGCTTTTCCAGACAGAAAAAATCCCAAATCGTAATTTTCACATGATCATAATTTCAAACAATCGTCGTACACTGTGCACACGACACACGCACTGAATTAATGTGAGCCGCTCGACTTACTCTGTGGTCAAAGAGTTGCCCTACTGGCTGTAGTTGTCTCTCGTGGATGACACCTCACTAACCACCTGATAAACTGTATCGTTTCGTGGAAGAGGGCCCATTAAATTGATTTTAACGGCTCCGAAATGGAGAATCATAGACGAGGGTTTAATAGGAGCTCTGAAGTCGTCAGTATTTCAGAGCCTTTTCATCTCCTCGCTCTGTCTGAAGTGAGGACTATAGAGTGACATAAAAAATTTGTTTGACTAAAATTAAAACTCAAACTTTTGGGGCAAAAATTATTTTAAAAAATAATTTGGCTTTTAAAAAAATTTTCTATCTTAGAAATATATTTTTCTAAATTTTTATATCTGACGTGACTTCTATTTTTGACTTTATCGGAGTTTTTATTTTGAAGGAAAATATTTAGTCTGTTAATTCAAAAGTTTACAAGATGTAGATGTTTGGTTTGGTTTTAAAATATTTTTTTCCCAAAAATGTGTTACTTTGTAAAATTTTTGGATGACTTTGGCGGGCGATTTATATGTTTATCCATCGCACAGGACCAAAAAGAGAACAGGGGATTGTAGAACGACTGAGCATACACGTATATTGGCAAGCAAAGAGGCAAAAGCTTTAGATACGCGGTGCGGCTCGTATTTAAAAGTTTATAAATATATAGAAAAGTCAGTCATAAGCGCAAAGAGACTACTCGTGAATATCGTACAACTCGTAGAGACGTACGAATTACGATATACACATATGAGGTACGTACGGTGGCAGCTTACAGCAGCAAATAAGCACAAAAAGAGCGGCGTATGGCAATTCATTCATTCGAATGGTTAGCAAGTCAGTCTTCAATAGATTGTCGTTAAATAAACACACAATCGCCGAAAAACTAAACCGTCTCCTCAGTCGGTTGCCGCAGCAGCAGCAGCAAAAGCGAATGTAGAACATTTTTTTAGCCTCGTCGATTTCCCGAGAAAAAGTCGCCTCACGAAAATGGGGAAAAGTGCGAAAACTCCGAGAGAGAGCCGTTGAACAAGTTGAAAATTCAGAGTTGAAAATTGACGAAAGGAAAGGTCGGATGGATTCAATTCCACTCCGGCACGAAATTGGAAAGATTGTCTAAATATCAAAGTGTTGAAGGAGAAAAAACTCGGCACGCCAGACGAAGAAGTGAAAATATAATAAGTAAAATAAAAAAGTGAGTTTACATAAGTTTCCTAATAGAACCGCGTGTAATTATAATCTTCTTCATCTTCCACTTGCAGTTGCTAGTGTTGACTCCGGTGTGTAATTAGAAAACGCACACGTACGCGCACACGCTCGTAGAGGGAAATTTTCCAAGAAAATGCTGCAGTGGATTGTGGAAAAGTGAAAAACGAAAGGCGAGAAAATAGTGAAGAGCAAAAGATGAAATAAGATCCACTTGCAATGTGAATACGGCGTGTCTGTGTGCGAGTCTGAATGTGTCACGATCGCGACTCGCGAGGAAAATTCGTACGCTCTCGCTTGCAGCGCTTCTTCTCCACTTCTTTTCGCCACCAGTTATTATTTATACATTTCTCAGAGGCGGGTCCCGGGAACCTGCCACCTTTCCCGCGGAAAACCGGGTTCCCTCTCTGCCCCTTTTCCACTAAGTGTGTTTTTCCACACTCTCAGATTCGTTACTTACCTCTCGCGGCTACTCAACCTGTAAAAATACTACAAAACAACAAAATAATTACAGCAAGAAGTGAAATGAAGAGGAGAGCAGCTAAATAATGATGAAAAAGAAGAAAACCGTTTTTTGTCTTATTTTTCACTGCCGACTCTGCCATGCCGCGCGCCCGTCATTTGAATCGTTAATGTAAGAGAACAGCCGCGCTAGCATGGCAGAGTCGGTCGCGAGCGCCTCGCAAGAAGAAGATAATATTTGATGCATTTAAAAATAGACATGCTTACTCGCTTTTCCTCACCCGGGCCCGGGCCCAGTCGCGCACGCACTTTCGTTATTTTTGAACCTCTCCACGAGCTGCATCTGATCCTCGATCCCATCTCCCGTCTCCCGTCATTGAGCAGAGCGAGCGGAGGCGCGCTTGTGACACATGCAATTCGCAAAATTAATACTTTTTCCTCCCGTCGTTTTTCGGATTTCATGAATAGAAAGAAGAGAGTGTACTGAGAATCGTGACAATGTGAAAGGCAGGTTTCCCAGCATTGAAGACGACGACCGACGACAACGAAAAAAAAATTATAATTCAAAAGTGCTTCTCCGAAAGGCCGAAAGAGTGAATTAAAAAAAGTATAAAATCAATTAACTACTGAGAAAGAAAGGAAGGATTGTGGAGACAATGAGGAGCCGACACAATTCGGCTTTGCGGTTTCAAAAGTTGGATGTTGCTTCAGAGTCTCCCACGACCCGACACCAGAAACTGTATCCAGACAAGAGAGTCTAAGAAGGTCGATTTTTTGGGTTGAACTCGAGCGCGAGAGAGAAGCTAGCCAGCCGCCATTTGGTCGCCGCCACCGCTGCGTCCCGCCAAGACGCGATGTTTGCGCAGGCATTGCGCAAATGGAGCTCACTTTTAATGTACCTGTACCAATTCTACTTAATTCTACTGTTCAGTTCGTGGTGGAATGGTGCGTTTGCCATGCACCTCGCGCCCTCCTCCTTCAACACATACCGATCTGCCACTAATCCGCCACTCCTGAGCCCAGATGCAGCATTAGCCTTAGCTAGAAGTAGTCACAGTAGCCCCATAAGTAGCAGTAACGCCACGAGTATTCAGAGAACCGACGTCGTGTTCAGGGATCAGAGGCAGAGGGAGGAGCAGGCGCTGGCGAGGTGGCAGCAGCGCATGTTCGAGAAGCGGCTGAGGATCCGGGAGCACCGGCGGCAGATCCTCGAGCTGAGACGCAGCAGACGCGAGTCCGGGAGACGCTTCCGGGGCCCGCCCACGCGAGCCAGACCCAGCGAGCGCAAGAGGTTCTGCTCGGCCCGAGATCCCGCGACTCTGGCCTTCGAGGCCCCCACCGTCTTCGTGGGAAAGGTGAAGTCAATGAGCTCCGACCGACGCAGCAACTTCTCCGTCACATTCGAGGTGGTGAACAAGACGAAGCACCCTAATGGCTGGGAGTTACCAAGGAACGTGAGGCTGCAGTTCGCGTACCGCAACAACACCGTGTGCGACATCTACCGGGAGGACTTCCGGGAACGGGGCTACCTCAAGAAGCCCCTGGAGCTGGGCAAGCTCTACTTCCTGTTCGTCAAGCAGATCGATCTCGGCAACTTCACCATCCTGGGGACGCCCCTGCGGAAGAACAACCACACCTTGAGGGCGGTGCTGAAGGGAGTCAGTGATAATTACGGTGAGTGAACCCCACATTTTTTTTTCCCGAAACAGCGAATGGAATTTTCCACAGTGTGGCGCGTCGTGCCGGACGGTGGGAAACGCGAGTTTGCTATCAAAAATAATTAATGTGGCGCGTGTTTGCCAGATCCGCTGAAATTCAAATAAAATTAAAAGTTTGGCGACGACATGAAAGATTATTTTATTCTGGGAACCTCCGAGACAACAGCTGGAAAGGTTACGGAGATTTTCTTGGAATTCCGGGGCATTTAGTCGAATGATCGCTAGGTTGCTAGGCTGAACTTTTTTTTGGTACAGGTCCTTTAGATTTTTTGTCCGTCTGTCGAAGAAATCCAAGGACGTTAGTGGACGTAGTACCTTAGGACGTGAGTGGAAAAAAGCAGAAGGAATTTTTCGTCCTTTTGGGGGAATAATTGTAGTTCAAAATCCCTACTCTAGCTATGAAATGCCAGAAAACGCTACAAAAATTTATCACAAATCTAAGTTAAAAATGTCACCCCCTCAAGTTCACTAATGACCACGCTTCCTGGGGCTTAAAGGCCAATAAAGCGCCCATTTAGCATAAATAAGCATCTAAACTCAATATTAATTGATCTACCAGCGACAAGCCCCCATTAGACTACTCAATCTCGAATCTCGACGGCAGAACATTAGAAACATTGTAGCAGGCTTGTCATGCGCCCTTTTCCACACTGGCCATTCCAATTGATTTGATTTAAATAAATGGAAATTAAATTGAGCCGAGATCACTTGATCTACCAACACGGGCCCGTATGCTTGAGCCGATATGATATGTGTGAGGAGATAACGAGCGCCGGATTAGATGCCAGAGCGCGTGCAAATTCGAGTCTGTGCGCGAACACGAACCTTCGGGCCCAACATTGTGAGTGAAATATATATATTTCATTGCAATAAACAAAACGTCCGAGCAGATCTTTGTAGTGAGTTGTGTACATTATGGCATAATAAAACACACAATTGGGTATAAATAAACAATCGGCTTTTTTGCACACACAAAAAAAGTTTACGAGACGGTGGCGCTTGACGCTTCCCGACCCCGTGAGCCTCACTTCGCCAAATGACTAATTAAAGAGCCCTGTAATTTACCCATCTACCCATTCACATCAAAGCATATCATTGCACGGTTCTCACGTTAATAATCAGCGTGCGTACTCGTCCGTCTGTATGGAGAGGAGTGGCGTGCAAGTGAGTCAGTCACTGCACTGTCTAAAATTATGACTTTGCGCTGCTTCACCTCGCAATTGCTTGCCTCACTTTGTGCATTTCGCACATATTAAGATTTTCTCACACGACAACATTATCTCGCGGCTGCATCTATCACCTCTTTTAATGCGAACGCGTCGAGAGCTAATATAATGCGAACGAGAGGTGTTCGTGTGGGCAGCGGCGGAGCAGGAAATAGCCAATGAGCTAATTTGGGACCCAAACCGCAGTCTGGGAAGTCTGGGAGAGGAAAAACCTCAAATGCATGGGTAAAAAAGCTCCATGGGAAAACCAAATTCCATGTGAAAAACCAATCACTTAAAGAGCTCGATCCTTAGGTTTCTCCTATTTAGAAGAATAGACTTACTATCAAAGGAGAATTTTTAGAAGGAGATTTTGGCTCCTTTTCCAAATTAGGTTGGGTTAAAAATAGTATTTTTAGCCTTGAAATAAATAGCCTTTATTTCAACATGAAATTTAAAATGATGTAAAAAAATTGCCCTCAAAAAATATCCGGGAAAACGTGAATAAAAATTAGAAACCCGAAACTTGGTTGCCCTCCACCGAAATCTCTCGTACCCTTCAGTGGAGTAGGCCACAGTCTCTTCCTTCCGAGCTACTCCCCTGCCAGTTATGGTGTACTCACAATAAGGAAAAACAATTCACAAAACTATACGACTTCACTTTACGCGATGTGATGCGGCCGCGGCGTGGTGCAGGCGGGCAGGCAGCTCGGCCGACTCTCGAGAAACATTTTATTTTAAAATATTGTGTGGCCGTCGCTCTGCTGTTAATTATAATAAGCGCATAAAAGTCACCGTCGTCGTTGCGGAGAAGATGGAAATATGTCAGCTTGCACGGTGTGTTTCATTATCTTTTAAGTTTCCACTCATTTGGTCGTTGTTGTTGTTGTATTTGTTGTGCAAGTGAGGAATATTTCCGTTCACTTTGAAGTGAGCAAAGTGGGATTATTTGCAGGCAGTGCGAGAGTCTCAGAGCCATTTTCCGGCTGTGTGAATAATTTGGCTGAATTTTTAATCTTTTATTTTGTCTTAATGTTAATCATATTTATGTAAGAGCGAGGTGCAGTGTGCGGTGCAAAATCTTAGGTGGCGATGATCTGATTTCGATGAGAAGCAGGAAATCTGTTCTGGATCTGATTTATATGCATATTTTTATATCCGCCGAGATATCGAGGTTGGAACGCGTGTGGAGGGGTTTTGAACTTTTATTGCACATTAATTTCTTCTTAATTATCCGTTCTTTTTCGGATTTGGTTCATGAGAGTAGCTTGAACTCGAGATGAATTTTTGATGGTGATTAAAAGTCCCGATTTTTAAACCCTCTGAATTCTGGAGAAAAACGAGTGTGCTAACTTAACTTAACCACGATTTTTAAAAGAAATAATTACAATTTAGAGGGTTAAAAAAATCAGACTTCAACTACTGGTCATGGAAAAGCTCAAAAACGCTCAGCTACCAGTTCTCTGGAGGCTTGGGAGACTCCTCAAAATGGAGGCCCGGTGACTGGCTCGAGTTGCGTCCCACGATGCGAGATTAAAATTAATTTGGAAAACAATAAAACAACAATAAGTAAAATGTTTCGAAAGCATCGTTGTCGTAATCCATAACTGTGTCTGAGATGCTTTTTGCTCGCTGCGTTTTCTTGCAAGAGCGCATAGTGAGCGAGCACAAAGAAGACCAGACTTGTGAACCTGATGCTGCTTCTGGTCTCAGATGTTGCTGCCGCCGCTTCTGCTTGTTCCGAAAAAGGAATTGTAGAAAGCTATGCACTCTCTGTGTGTGTGCCCAATGAGCTTGTTTCAGCAATGCCGCGTTGCTACTGAATATTTCATTTATTATATTATCGACGATAAATAATATAAATACAAGTTATTACAATCATTTGCCTTAAAATGTATATCATGATGATGTAGGTAATGAATGTCGTGGCTGCTGCTTCGAAATGGTGTGTGAGAAAGAAAATCGAGTGGCGTTTATGGGAAAAGTGGGGGGTCATCGAGATTGCTGCTATGGACAGGAATGTTGGAAGAATTCTGAGTACACCTCAAATTAACGGCCGCAGCCGTCGCGTCTGAGCGTGAATTCACTAGACTAAATAGTGGCTGAGGAGGGCTGTAAACGAGGTTTATAACTGACACACATTTTTAAAACGATTTTCTTTCGCACGTGGATCTGATGTGATACCCATAAGAACATTTGGGTCATATTGTTGAGGTTGATAAAAAATAGTCAATATTCAGTGGATTTCGAGATGCCATTATCTCTAAAAAATTTCCCGACGAAAGCTGAAAATCTGGAAATAAATTTATTTCTCGAAGATCATACTGAACCTTATTTCTGACGTAAGCTGGTCACTATCATGTACATATAGATAATATTACAATACAATTTTACAAAGTTCGAAAGAGACAAAAATTTACTCTTCAGTTTTTACACAAAACTCTTATTATTTTTAGCTTGAAAATATAATATTAAAGAGGGTCTTTCACATTACATCACAAGCCACAAATAAACAGTGAAAACGTAAAAACTAATTGAAGGCGAGATTTCGATAGCCTGCCAAACCGCCGTCAGCCCATAATTCATGCAACAGCAATGAAGGAAGTCGGTTGCGTTTCTCTCATTGTTTTGACTAGAAAATGCAGTATAATGGGATTTTCCGGCTTGGCTCGCATCCGAAACACGGTCATTTAGCAAATTATGACAGTTCCGAGAAATTTAAAATTTCCTCGTGACTCAGAAGTAGGCGTAGTCTCGCCTCATGAATGGACTTTTGTGCGTAAAAGTGACGACAATGCCCGTCGATTGTACCGAGCATGCCAATCATGCGCCACCCTTGCCTTCAATGCCGTCATCTCTCCACGTGAAGCAGGTTGGCGTTTGCCGACCACAAATTTCAAGACACAGACGGAACCTGGGGGAGTGAAAATTCGAGAAGATGAGTTTATCGCCAGTTGATAAGATAGGGAACAGCTGAAATGGCTGAAGGTGACGTCAGGCCTCCCATTGTCGAGCGTGAGTCGAGTCAAAAATGCGGCAAGTGCTTCCAGTTAAGCACTTGCCGGTTCATGGAACTTTGTTCTTTTTCTCTCTGGCTGATTTTTATACGTGTTTTAAATGTGCCTCCGAGATTGCATTGCAATGCATCGCGCTATGTGTGTACAATTGTTGTAATTGAATCAAAAAGTAGCAGAAGTTGTTGTAATAATAGTCATAATAAAGAGAGAATGAGCAAAACAAATATATGCACATTAAAAAATAAAAATGGAATAGAAAAAATCAAATCAAATCAAATCAAATTAAATTAAATTAAATCAAATCAAAATACAAAATCGAAGATCAAGTATAAGAAGTGCATTTTCCCGGGTTTATATTTTGAGGGAATCTAATTGTAAATCGTTCAAGAATTCAGAACTTTGTATTGTGAATTTAAATAAGATTCCCTCAAAATTTAAACCCGGGAAAATGCACTTCTTATACTTGATCTTCGATTTTGTATTTTGATTTGATTTAATTTAATTTAATTTGATTTGATTTGATTTGATTTAATTTAATTTAATTTTTGAGACCATGTATTGGAGCAAATGTTTCTAATAATGTAATTTTACGTGCCCATTTTCAATTTCAGCTCAATCGGAGCAACTTAAGTTTTCCCCGATACAAACTTCGGGGGTCTCTCACTCAGCCCCCTTAAGTGATAGGGCCATACATGTGTTCTATGATTTGCTAGATTTGATGTGAACTACAACATATCCAAAATTCAGCTCAATCGAACGAAGTATAAGGAACTTTCATACAACGGGCTTACCCCCCTCACTCCCCCCCTAGGGGTAATGGGGGTCTAAGATGTCTAACCTTCCACCCTACAGACTATGTCCTACACGACACAGAAAACCGCAGGTCTCTATCTCTTCTGGTTCTTGAGTTATAAAGTTTCGGACGGACAGACGGACGGACAGACGGACATAGCAGATGCAATAGTGCATTTTTTCTCCATTTGAGGGAAAATGCACTAAAAATGTAACGATATGTGAAAAATTCTTCTCACATGCTTTTCATGGGGATTTGCTTCGGGCTCGGAAATTGCGGAAGTGGGCTACTTTGTCTGTTTGTCTTTTCCCTTGAAAGCAGCCTTCAGACATAGCGACAATGGGCCGTATTATTCAATTTGGACTGTGTCATATTAGAGTTAAGTCCAAAATAGGCTCTTGAGAAATAACCTTCTTCAACCATCCTGGTGATTTTGTGGAAGATCCCATATGCTTGGTCCAATTTCCAGAATTTTCCTCTAATTTTGTAGAATTTCAGCCTTGAAGAAAAAAACAGACAATTTCAAAAAAAATTTTGAATCATGTCTAAGGTAATCAAGGCCCAGCTATCGAGACTCAGAAATCATTTAGGAGGAAGTGGGAGCAGTGGGTGACTCCCGGGCAAGCCCTTCCGCAAATCGACCCCTTCAACCAGCTGATGCACTTGCACAGAAATTTTTGCGCAGATCTCGCTTTTATCTCAGCCTTAAAATCTTGACACGCTTGCTATAATTCAATTTAAAAACTAAATATACTTATAGCAGCGCTGCTATTTGTGTGTAAAAGGGCTCTGTACATATAAAAATAAAGTAAAATAATATAATAATCTATTGTGTTGCTCGCATTTATGGAAAAGCGCAGAATACTTTATAAGCGCAGTAAAAAGAGTGCGATGCGGTCGGTGTTCATTGTGGCATGGCGATGGCGTTGAAAAGTTGTAATAGTATGAAACTTTTTGAAAATTATGTTTAATTTAAATGCGAATATTGTAAGTGGCCGGCTGCATCTCTTGCTGCTACTCGAGCCGGCTCGGCATTGGAATGCACGTGGAAGCTAAAACCTAATGGCAGACAAGAGAAAAGACTTCACGGTAGTACAACAAAATAGCATTCCGTTTGAATTCCACGCAAACTTTGTTTGGCGATGCGAAAAGGGGCAATCGATGATGGAAAAATAATGCAATTATTATACTACAGAATGCAATCTGTCTCATTACCGTTTCAATTATTCAGCGTGTGATTCCGCCACGGCTTTGTCGGACGTCAGTGGGAACTGCAAGTGCTGGGAGCCACCCAAATCGAGTCAGCTGATGGCGGGGTGTCGGGTTTCAGTCGAAAAAGGAGACTCGAAATAATGAAGTCGTAAAATTATCCACAGCTCGCTGTCTCTCTCGCCAGCGGTGCCGGCCATGAGTCACACTCTTCATGTGACCACAGCATATCTGCCGCAAAGCAACTAAATCAATCGTCAATTCAAGTTCATTGCTCTAATATTTCACTTGACACTCATTTAGCTGCTCGCCTGGCATGCCAATTGCCATGCCACGGCTGCTTTTGCGTGCGCGAAAAAATCCGAGCATGATGTACATGCATTTGAAATTTTAATTCAATTACATAATTTATAAATGCGTTTGTGCATCGCTTCGTGGAGTGTGAGGTGGAGTGGAGCGGAGCTGAGATCGAGATGAAGCGGAGCAGCATGTGCGCAGACATCAGAGGCATCTTGTCTGGCTTTTTTGCTGGTGAAAACTCGAAAATTGACGCAGCTCTGTTCATTTGAAATGTTACATAATTTTAAAGCGTGGAAATTGAGTGCTTAATTAACCCATTTTGGACGGATTTGGAACCTTTCTTAACCCATTTTCGGCCAGAATCATTTGACTCAGGGATGTTTTGTTCTAAAACTAAATTTTAATTAATTAGCAACCCTATTAGCGATCCAGGGTTAAATTTCTACGTCTCGATCTGAGGGAGGGGGGAAGGTTGGCTGTTCCGTGATCTCTAGTACAAAGTCAAAATTAACAATTTTTCCTGTGAACAGAGCCTAGAAGCCAGGAAAAAAAGAGCCTCCAAAAAGAAAGAAAGAATGGGACTTCCGGTGACAAAAACTTTGTAATCCAACTTTGGAGAAAACTTCGAGAAGAAGTTTGGAATTGAAATCTTGGGAGAACTTCGGGAGATTCTATTCGATGAACTTCGGGAGAGGAGCGGGAGTTGGGTGGCTGTCCAGACTTCCACCGCTGTCTGCGGCTCCGGTATCTTCTTTCGACACAAACAAACTCGTAAAAGACGGCGGCAGATGTTCCAACATGGGCACGCGCTTCGTATGTATATTTTACAACAAAATTTGCCAAGAAAAAGTATAAAGCAATGTGTTCAGTGAGCAGAGCGAGATGATCCCGACGTCTTCTTCTTGTGTGCCTCGTTTTGCTTATTTGTCTCGAAATTATTAAGTACAGTCGAGTAGTCGTCAGGTTGATCGAGACTACATCTGTCAACTGTCTCTCGGATTATTAGCAAATGCTCTTTCGGCTCTTCATGAATGAGTTACCGCCGTCGCTTCTGCCTTCAACGTTCTCGACGTCGACGTCGTTGCCGGTGCGATAAACTAAAAATAATTTTCGTCATATTCTTTGCATATAGCGCGCGCACAGGCAGGCAGGCAGCCCATCATGCGATGGAGGACAGCACGGACGGGAGGGGACGTGGACGTTGCGAGCCAAATGACATTCGTTTTGTGTGCATGAAGGTACTTAAAAACCAAAAATAATTAGGGGAATTTGTTGGTAGCTCTTCGCGACTTGGTCAGAGACGTAACTGGAGGGACCGTCGATCCTTTTAAAAGAAAACGTTCTCCACCTTTCTGGGACTTCTAGGAAGTGTATTCAAAAAGCCCAAAAATTCTTAGAAATTCAAGTTGTCAAGCCAAATTTTCTGAAGGAAAAAAAAATACTGAAGACTGGGCCTAGAAATTGTTTAGCAGAACTGAACAATGAACAAAATAAAATCTGTAGAATTTTAAAAGAATCTCTCTGTTGTTAACCCCGTCACTAGCCACCCCCTAGAACCGCCTCTGCTTAGAACTCGGTGCATTTTCGCAACTCAGACTGCCTCTTCCACAACGACTTACAAGTCTTTAATGAAGCAGCGCAGATTTGATTACACATCTGATTTTTAAAATTAGACGTGTCTGCGATTTCTGTGTCTGCGAACGAATTTTCTTTCTGCGCTGCGCTCGTCGCCCGCCCGCCCGCTCCCCTCGACACCCGACAGCACTTTGAGAAGAGAGAGAGCGATTCAAGAGCCGTCCAGACACCTCTAAATCTTTGATCGCAACTGAGACTTGGCTTCAAAAGCATTTTTCGCTATGTGGATAAACAAATAGTATACCAGTTAGGTGTGTAAATCAGCGATTTGGCGCCTACCCCAATTATGGTACTGAAAGCTTTAAACCAGGCAAGCGCTCGAAACTTTTGCCCGACCGCGGTTTTGCAAACTAATAGCATTTTTCTTACATAAATATTTACTAATTCCATGTGATCTGATGTTTCGGACTTCATTACATCGCCGGTGTGTGCACGGTGGCACAGAAAACGCTCGAAACCGAGAGAATACGCGTGCTTAAATGCCATACCATGCCACAAGTCGCAGAGTCGCAGTAGCAAGAGACAAAAATGCAGTTATCGTCGTCTCATGAAGGTCGTAAACGGCATTTTTGTGAGATATTTATTTCATGCATAGCCAACACCAGCCAGCACCGGTGATGGGCCGTAATTGTGCCGTGCCGTGCCGCCAGTATCTCACTGAATACCAGCGATTGTTTGAGCACACGCTTTTGAGATTGATAGGATTGATATGGGAATGTGTAATCAGAGATTCTGCTCGGTGCGGCGCTGCATTTTGTGACAGTGAAGAGGAGATTTGAGCTGGCAGAGTGGAAATCCAGATGTGGATCTCGCAACTATTTCGGTCAAGGCTCGAGCTGCTGAAGATTGCAGAATAGTTCTAAATAATTAGCCTGTAAAAAGTTTCTATTCAAGTCTTGTTTCTACTGCACAAAAGCTTTGATTTGGATTTTTTTAAATGCAAATTTTGGGAAAATCGGTAAGTTGGCGATTTTTCCGACGGTATGCTTCCTGGAGGGTTTAATTTACATCTATCTAATGTTGGCTTTAAAATTCAGGTCCTTCATGTCCTCTAAGTGTCTCTATTTCCTTTCAAAAGGTTCTCTAGTTCTTGGGTAGGAGAATTTGCTCCTTGATGAGAGTCCTAAGTGACCTTCTGCCCCCCCCCCCCCCTCCTCCCAACCTGCCGAACCACCCAAAAAACTGCGTCCCCTCAGAATCGTCCAAAATAAAAAATGTCTAAGCTTTTTCCTAAGCTCACATAAATCAAAAGAGATCAATTTCAGCGCTCTCAGAAAACCGGGAAAACAACAAAATTCTGTAATTGAGTAATTGGCCTCCAAAGTCACCGAAACCTTCGAGCTATAGAGGCTGCCAGCACGACACCGAGCTCAGCGGCGATTCCGCAAGTGACACACAAAAGTCAATTCAAGTTTGCACACGCGATTTTCTATCTCCTGGCCTCTCTGAAATACATTGACCTAGTGTAAAATTAACTCGAAACTTTTTCCTTTTACTCGCTTTTTCGTCTTCTCGCTCTCCGCGCCAAGCTGCCAGCCCCGCCGTGTGCCATTGTATGTCGTTAGCGCTACTCTACATTCAAAATGAGAATTTGAAGAAAAATTTGTTTCGCTGCGCGTGTATTTAAGGCCATCGTCATCATCGTGATGAAGCAGTCAACCAAATCGGAGCTACCGTAAATTTTGTTGTTGTTGTTGTTTGCTTTGCGAGTGAATTTTTGTGAATTGTTTGCGCTGACCTCTGTCTGTTCCACGTGAATGTATTCGCTTTTGTGAGAGAGCTGAGGGATGATGACGGCCCATCGATTTGACATGTGCAGTAGATCCTTAGAAAGTGCAGATAGAGGGACAATAGACTTTCGAGGTCAAAAGAACGATTTTTGGACCTTTAGCCTGGAAAGCTCCTAGAAACTTTTGATAAGGAGTAGAGGGAGTTTTTATTTTCACAAAAAATTTTTTTAAGGCTCTGGGGTCTCAAACATCCAAAATTTTTCAAAGTTAAAGCTCCAAAAGCTTCAAAATATCCTGGTCTGGTACCCGGAATTCCCAATGGTAATAGCTTTGAAACTGACCGCGATCTGGAATCACTTTTCCAGGAGCTAGGTCTGATATCCTTCTACATACACCTTCTACGAGTAGATCAGTGATCGGAAGGGACTACTGAGCTCGAATGTGCATAGCGAAATATGAGGAATAAGAACGAACAACAGCAAATTATGATGAAGACTGCAGACGCAGTGAGTCGAAAATCCACAACACATTATTTATAGGCACGTGCTTCATGTGTAAAATTGAACGAAATGTACACAGACAAACAAATAACGTTTGTACGGCGCGAGGAGCCGAGTCGAGCGACGGAGAAAAGAAAAGAGAGTACGAGAGGCAGAAGAGGAGGTATGAAGGAGGAGTAGACGAGGTTGATGATGATGTACACATATTGAAAGTGCGGCTGGCTGTTCAATTTACACATGATTAGGAAGATAATTTAATTATCAACAGATGGGACGGAATGGACAGGTTCGGGATGGGTCTATGCGGCGATGGATTTCGGCATTCGGTAGTCGATTGTTTCCACTAGCTGGACGTTGCAAGAGCCTTGTAGGAATAAAAGCTCGAACTTTTGATAATCCTGGCTCTTGGATTTTTTCCTCTCACCACCTTCTTTATCTCAAAACATTCATTTAAGCAGGGTATAATTTTCCTGAGGTCTTAAGTGACGACCTTTCACCTTTGAGACACCATAATTAGGTGAAATGACAACCAATTGTTATGATTTTGGTCTAATTAAGATTGAAATTTTAGAAAAGAGGCAAAATTAAGGATCAGAACTATTCCATAAATTTTCAAAATGTCCTAATTTCTGGACTTTTTGAAACTTACGGTACCTTTGCCCTCCAGACAGACAAAAGTGGGCCAATTCGGGCTCTCCCGGAGGAAGCGGCTTAATAAGTCGCATGCATCAGCAGACTATAACTGCTTCTACGCTTAAGTCGTCTTCAGCTCAGTGAGTGTACAACCGAACTACCGCAATTAGTCGGTACGTTAAACATCTGTTGATTTATTTTGCTTCATAAACTCTTCTTCTTCTTGTTCTTTCTCTCCGCGCACCGCACTGCCTTGCCTTTGCCTTTGCCTCGTGAATTTACTTGACTCAACACATTTTTTGTGCCACAATATACATGTATGCGGGGAATTGAGCTGCTTCTGTTGATGATGATGACGGCTAAAGTTTGGCAGCAGACAATAACATAATTTTGTTGCCGATTAATTCGAATGATTTGTCACAAAAGTTGCGCGAGATGCGAGTGAAACAAGTCAAGCAGGTATGGAAAAGAGTCGAGTCCTGCTTTCGACCGGGTCTGTCGATCAGCACGACTAGCAGCGGTAGACAAAACAGCGACAGCATCGCAGTCTCAGCGGCGACAGCGACGACCTACCTCAGATTAGCACCGACGGCGATAAATGAGTAAATTGACCGTAAACTTTGTTTCTTTATTTGCACACGCATTTCTGAATGCTGCTTTCGACGATGTTTTCTCGCATACCTACCACCGCTTGCGAATTGATTTTTGGCTAATGTGCACAAATCGCGACCCATCACGGTGTGGGGCACAGTGGGTCGAGTTGGAGTCAGAAATACTACAGACATTTTTTTTACTCTCAATTTTCTCTCAGAAAATAACCTGAGCCTTAAAATGTCCACTAATCAGCGATGACAAATTATTGTTAGAGCCAAAGACTGAGGAAATCTTTCTCTCCCATCTTTTGAAGTCATTTACGTGGCGTCGTCGACGGTTTAGGATCACAAATTAAAAGCCCTGAAAAGCCTTCTTATCAAACCCCTTTCGTTACTCAAGGGTTGTGCAGGACTCAAAACAACAGGTCCTTAGAAAGTCCTTGCCAAGAAACTTCTCCAAGAAAAATATTAAAGTTTTCAATGAGAAGGTTTTTTCAGCAAAAGATGAGCCAAAAAATGAGCCTCTGAATGCAAAGCTTCAACCCACTGTGGCGTGAAACAAACCTTGTTAATTAAGTCAACAAAAATTGGGCTGAATCGTTTTTCTCTCGTCTCTCCTCCGCTGCTCCCCATTCTTCGTGTGTGCTTTAAATTTTATATTTGTCTTTAAAATTTTTTAAGGCAATAATTAATTTTTTTGTGTGTTTCTCATCGACATTTTCGCCATCATCTTGCATTGCCGCGCATGATGTGTGGTGTTTTACCATAAAAAGCCTTTAGCCCATACCTGCCTGCTATTGCTTCACAAAACGCCGAGGGAGTTCTCGAGACGTAGGCTTTTATACCGACTGCCGCTGTTGCTGCCGATGCTGCAGTACATAAATTTAATGGTGTTGTGATGCCGTACGAAACGGAGTCGAGCTTAATGCGATAAAAGGCTGCGTTGTTTGTGCTGCAGGTGATGGTGATGATGACAAAAGGAGCAACATGTTCCTGAACGTGAAAGATGGACGCAGTGAGGCAATCAACAAAATAACGCTAAAAATGTCAAACAAGAGGTTAAATTAGACCACACGGAATATAATGATTTTTTATTGTGTGACTTTTCTGCTACTCCGCGACCGGGTTGAGTCGAGCCGCGCCGCCGTCCTCGCTCTGTTGGTTCTCCGCATCTCCTCGTCAGCTCGCCTTGCCTTGCTGCTTGGCTGTTTTGTGTTTTTACTGCTGCCTATATATGCCTGCGCCCGCCTGTGTGTTTCTTTTCTTCGCCCTGATCGCATCGCTGACGATGTCGTCGTCGTCTTCGTGTTGCTCTTGAATCTTGTGATTGTGTGATTTTATTATATTGGGAACTTGCAAATAAATAATAATGTTTTTGAAAATAATGGCAATAAAAAATGGCACATAATACATTAATAAATGACACACACAAACAGGGTACTTATGTGCGGGAATGGAACAGCTCCACACTGGGGTGGGCTTAATCCAGGCTGCCTCAGGGTCTAGCTATTTCGATCTCAAACCTTTCAAGCCCTCAAAATTCAGCCATCAGAGTTTTTGAGAATTAAAATTTCGATTAAAAAACCTGGATCAAAAAACCTTTTGAAAATATTTTCCTAAGCTCTTTTGGGACTTTCATTAATCAGACCCCACTGTAATGCTCGTCAGCATCAACTAATAAAAGCGATCAAAGAATTGTTGCTGAGAAAGATGGAGAACAGGACGGCAAAAATGGCATTTTATGACTTAACTTGTTTCACACACATATTGACTGATTGACTACGAACAATAATAACATCAACAATAACTACGGCAGCGTCGTTCCCGTCGACGCCGTGCCGCTGACGCTCTTGCAACCTGCAGCATAGCATGAGCTACGAGCGGCGAGTGTCGCTCTCGACAGACATTAAAGTACTGTTTTTACCTTTTCTTCTTTTTCATTGCGATTTGCGCGTTTTTAAGGCTTTCAACATACCATTATTATGTTATATGTGTTGTTGTTGTTTGTTACATTTGCCACCATGCGAGCCAATAGCGCGAATATGACATGTCTAGAGTGCGAACGCCATCGCCATCGGTCGGTCCACCGCACCGTGTGAACGTGCAGACTGCGTTGCGTCTTGAGACTCGTACGCGGTAGTCAGGGACGGAACGGGGATCGTGAGAAGTAGGCTAGCAAAACCGGGCTTTCTCTTGGAATTTGGGGTATCTAGAAAATTTAGAAAATTAATCCTGGATTAAACGACAAACTGTCGACTCAAGGGTCTTATTCTAGGCTTAGAAAAGATTCTTAGGGTAATTCAAGAAATTCTAAAATATTCCTACATTTTTTCTCAGCCTTAAAAGTCGCCAGTTATTTTTGAAGAAAAGATTAAATTTCTCGGAGGCCCGGATTGAAATAGCTGGCCTTCTTATATTGCACTAAAATACGAAATGCTAGTCCTTAAAAATTTTCTTGGGAATCTTTTGCCCTAAAAACGGTTCAAAGCTTACCACTTTCCTTCAATCTTCCTTAGACTCAATAGCTAGTCTTCAGTTGTCTCAGTTGAACCCCCAAGAGATACGTCTCTGACACACAAACAACAAAGTGATGATGGTGATAATGAAATGAAGAAAAAATGGCACTAAATACTACGGAGACAAACAGTTATTGCCATATTTTCCACCTACCGCGACATTACCGTTCATTGCACCTTGTATTTCTTTGTGGCATGGCATAAAACTTATGGATATGGTGACGCGAACTTGTCAACTCGCGAAAAAGAATCGAGTGCGCCAAATTGGGAAAATTGATTACGCCTACGGATGGCAATTTAGTGACTTCTGGGAACGATTAAGATTTGTATTGTTTGACTCACGATGTCTCTCGAATCTCGCCCGATACTGCGACGATAATTTGCAGAATTAATTTTTTCAACCTTGAGACAGCTGCGTGAATCATGCCCCCAGACTTTTGAGACTATATGTTCTGGGAGTGACACTCGAAACGTCAGCTAGAAAGCTGGGAGTCGTGTCGCTTGAGGAATTCCTCAGCCCACTTTGATCTGCCCGGCATAGCATTGCCATAAATTAATATTTATATTCGCGTTTACTTACCCGATGCTTTGGCACGGTATGGTGTAATACAAACCATATAACAAAGAGCGAAAAAAAATGAAACAAAACAAGCAAGTGCACACCGATGGAGGATGGAAAAACTGTGTAAAATACGGTAAGCTGCGCCAAAGTCGGCTTGGCACTGCAGTAAGTAGCGAATAATATGAATACTCAATAAGTGCCCGAGTTGCCGCCTTGAACTGTGCTGCCGTTCCGTGGCACGGTGGGCAGAGAAGAGTCCTCTTGTGAATGCAAGAAAATTCTGCATTCAAGGCAAGATTGTAGGTCTCATGGCCTGATTTGAAAAATTCAGAGTTCTAAAGAGCTGATAAGAGATGAAGGGCCTTCTAATCTCACTTTTTTTTCTGATTTTGCGTCGGTAGAAATCCATTAAATTTTTAATCTACTTGGGTTGGAAAATCAACTACTGAAATCTTTCTAAGACCTCATAATTTTTTTTTGTTTTCCTAAATTTTTGACTGTTCCTTCAGGACTTTTTTCAGGCTTAAAATCCTTTCTCTGTATCAGAGGTTTTTTTATTCATGAAGCTTGTCTTTTTTCAAATTTTAAAGGAAAGTTTGAGTGTTTTTTTCACAGAAATTTCTCCGGAAAGCTTTCTAAAGGAGCAGTTTTCAGCCTGAAATTTTTTTGAAAATTCTAGGACCCTAATTTTGGCTTTGATTTGGCAAGTTACATCCCGAAATTGAGGTTTTCTTTGGGCTCAAAAAAAAGTGAACTCAGTCACATTCGTGCCACCGTGAGGAGCGATTGGGCCAAGCCGCAGCAGCAATTGGTGTATTTTCCTTGCACGTCTCACCTTTTTGCTTCTTCTTCTCCTCACATATCCAGCTTTATTGTTGAATTATTATTTATTTATTTATTCAACACACACAATATGATTATAAAAATGTACCTACATTTCACAGCCGCGTAATAAATTTTCATTGTTGACAGGTGAAAACCATAATATTGTTTACCTTTTTTGTGTGCTGTTTCTCTCCTTTGCGCCACGCCACGCCACTCCACGCCAAGCCAGGCCAGTCCAGCGAGCGATGTTTGGGTTTCGCGGCCGCTCCGACTCTCCGGGCAGAGTCTAGTCGCGCCGTGCCGGGTCTTTTTGTTGTTTTGTGTTATTTTTTCACATCATCATCACCGCTTCATATCATCATACATATTTAATTTTTGTGAGTCTGGACTGGCTTTGGACACGGTATGCTTTTGTTTATGTTAAGGTAAAAATAAAAACGTAAATAAAGTGGGGAAGGGACGGATAAATAGGAGAGGAGGAAGAAAAGTAGAACTGGCGGAGAGCGCGATGATGATGCGCCGGCGCATACGACTTTGTTTGCTGCGCGCAAATCCCCGGCAGCAGCAGCCGCACCGCGCCCTACAGTAAAGTACCTTCTGTTTAAATTGTTTTATCGCATCTTTTATTATTTATTTATTTTCGCCGTGGACCGTGTGATGCTTTTTGTTCCGTTTCGTGGGCTAGAGTTCCCGACCGATTTCCCGGGAAACCGGGAAAAATCACTTTTCCCGAATTTTTCTGATTTTCCTAGGATTTGAAGCAGAAAGACCCTACGTGGTTTGGGAGCCTACTAAAGAGTCTTCTAAGCTTCTAAAGCACACTAAATAGGCCATCATGAAGAGAAGAGAGCTGTAGCCTTCTCTAGAACTTCCTTCGATGATTTTTAGGGTTCAAATTGTAGCTTACAATTTTATTCAACTCTGGAAATTTTGAAAGGTTCCACACATGTTTCCTGGTTTCACCTCTGCCTGCTTGAAAGAGCTTTCATTAACACAAAAATTACAAGTGGGTGATTTTTCACCAAATTTCCCGGTCAATACCTAGAATTTCCCGGAAATTTTTCGAACTAAGAATGATTTCCCGGGAAGTAACTTAACTCGAACGTCAACGAGTTCCAAGTCGTGCGAAACAGAAGCGCGGAGGCAGGTCATTTTGCGTTCCGGGAAAACCGATTGAGACTGACGTGATTATCTGGCGTGCCAAAATGCAACCGGAGCAGTGGGAGGGCGGGGATTAGTCACACGCCGGCCTAATTGGAGAGTAATTAGTCACAAATTTCTAACGCACCTTTTTCAATCTTTTCCAGCCATAAACTACAGTAAGTAGCTCACAGAAATTTTCTGGTTTGCCCAAGCACATGCCGCTTAGTTGGACTTTTGAGAATTAATTCCATTAAAATTTTATTTCGCACTCCGCATAACGCTATCCGAGTTGAGTGAGCTGCTTACTTCTGTTTTTGCCAAACACAATAATAATATATGTAGGCATTTTGAACCGATAAAAGCAACGCGAGATTCATGTGAGTGAAAATGTGTGAAATTGAGTGAAAATCTCCCGAGCTAATTGCCAGACTGCCTGCTGCTTCTCCATCAAAAACATCTGCAGGAATGTGTTTCGAGAGATAAAAGCGAATTTGATTAGCTTCACTACGGGAGTCTCAGACTAAACAGAGAAAGGTTACCGCTTTTCGGGTCTCTCAGGGCTGGGGCTTGTGGGGGCGGTGTTTCCACCCCCTTTCCGTTTCAGGTTCTCAGAAATGGAATTTTATCTTCGCCAAGTGTTTTTTAATGACTTTTAATTTGTTTGGAAAATTCTTGGAAATTTATTTGATGGAAATTTTTTCTCTTCAATAATTTTCCTGAAAAACCGATAACAGACAGACGGACAAATCAGACGCCCATTTGCACGACGAAGCTCGTCCCTGACCCCTAGTCAAGCGGCGACATCTCGATCAGTCGATCACATGGCCGCTAATTCCGTCCGACGGGGGCTGCACTTTTACAAATTTGGCTTCGATTTTACTACGTTCTGCAAATGCGGTGGCGTGTATTGGAATGTAACGTTGTGCAGGCCGGACTGGGCACAAGGCGTATAGTAGAATTCCCCGTCTATAAATGACACTGATGGGTGTGATGCAGATGTTGGCAGCTTTTCGGCCAAACCACGATATGCGATGAGAAGAAGTTCCTTGCCCGGCGACAAGTTGTTTCGCTAACCCGGTTACTGACTACCTAGCGTGTGCGTGTACGAGTGCAAGTCAATAGGTCAATCGAAGCATCTCTCGCGCAGAGATGAGATGGTACTTTCGCGGTTATTCTTGGCGAAATGTGAGTGAAGCAGCATCTTGTGAGTCACATTGGTGGTGCGCGTGAATAAAAATAAATGTGTTGTGTCTGCCTCGGTTGCTACTTCTCCGAATTTTTTTTCGGCCAAGCATGCCATGAAAAATCATCATCTTTCGGATGAAAACAACATCAAGTCTCCAACATGACTGCCAAGCGAGCTGGTCTGGCTATTTTCGTACTCCGCCGTGATGCACTCATCTTGTCGGTCATCAGGTGGGGCTCGAGAGAGGTGATTATTTACAATTATATATATTTGCCGGAGATTAATCAGTTGTTGCGCTGAAAGTACGTACTTGATGCTAATTAAAATGGAAATGAGGCAGCGCAGCCGCCCACGCGCTAATGAGCGTTTTGGCGGCTCAAATTGACAGAATCGCGGCCACTGTTCCTGTCGGATGGTCAGACGTTGCAGTTCTGAAACCGAAAGCGAGATTTATTTTCAACATTTAGTTCACGAAGATTTTGTTTTGGCTGGCTGATTGACTGAGGGTTCTGAGGGTCATGGGATCATTTTTTCTGAGTTGTTACGAGCTGACAGGCTGACTCAGGATAACTTGAAAGCACATATGATTTTCTTTTCACTGCACCTTGTCTAATTTAAAAAATTTTTTTACCATGATTTATTGATCAAAAAGTTGTTTTTAAGCTTTAAAATATTTTTAAACAGATCTTAAAAACTTTGGAGAAAACCTTGGAGTTCCAATTTTAGTCCAAAATTTTATCTAAAATACTAGGAAGTTTGAGCTCAAGACCCCCTATGATTTTTCCTTCTCCATTCGTCAAATGTGAGTTAGATCCTCAGGCCTTTTTTTGAAAGGAATATTGAACCTTCTCCGTCCAAAATCTGTCTTAAATAGTTTTCTGATTTCAAATCAAAGTCCCGTAAAAAAATCTTTCAAAAGCTGTAAAAAATGGGGTGAAACGTTCGACCCCTAAAAAAACAGTCAAAACAAGTTTTTCACGTCTGCCGAAAAACGAAATTTCGCGCATATTTGAAACCTCTGGACAACATCATCTTCATCTTTCAACAAACATAAATTTTTCACCGCTTTTCCCGCAATTTTTTAATATCATCCGCGCAAGTCGCCACAATCTACAAGCCTGATCTCATTTCGGGTCGTGCGGCCGGCATGTCAAACAGCTGTCCACATGATATTCCATCAAGTAAACAGCCCGCAGATGTAGGAGCTGCCGTTTTCCAAAAATTAATCGCTACTTTGCGTCGCAGTTTTGAGGACATTGAACTCTCGTGACGTGCTATCACAAGAGAGCCGTCCTCATCTTGTAGTTTTCCCTCAAACTCTCATCATATTATGTACAAATAAGCACGGTTTTGCGACCTGATGATTGAAATACGGCATGGTGGCGTGTAAAATTGAACTTTCAGCTTGTTTTACTCAATTTTTGCACCACAAATCCGCTTTATAGCGAATGTTGAATTGCTGCCAAAAATTATATAAAGTGGATTTGCGACAGCGATCTGTGTTATCTGCGGTCAGGGATGGCCCCAATTGGGGTTCTGTGAGGCAGAAAACGGTCCCCTTACTCCCACCCCTGGTTGGGCGAAGAGGCAGCGTCAAGTGTGGCGGGCGACGGACACGAACAAATCGAAGATTGATGGGACGGGACGAAATGAGACACGATTGTTGTCTCACTTTTGGTGAGTCACTTTTGGAGGTCATGCGCTAGTAAATAAGCAACGGGCGAATGCAGGCAGCAACTTTGTGAAGCTCTGTTGTGATCGATTATTACATAGATCTATCAACTGATCATCGTTACGCTCGACATTTGACGAAAATAGGTTTCTAGTCGTAGGTTGACTCACGGCAGATCCCATTCGAGTTCCTCGGAACGACGGTGTTTGGGCAAATACACCGTTTCAGCGACTCTGTGGAATCGATTTCGGGAAACAATCAGTGGGGGTCTGTAAATTAAGCAATCTTCGCGAAATTAGTAAACATTGCGAATTTATTTACGTGCGCAATTACGTGTGGAATTTCAGCGGCGTGCTTGGGATGAGAGAAACCCCTTGAAGAAACGTAAACATGCAAAGTTAATTAAAACAATGGTTTGATGTTTTTAAAAATTTTCCAATGTTTTAAGATTTTTTTATGAATGCTAGCATGTATTGACTGCCTCTTAGATTTTATTTTTAAATTTCTAAAGAGTATTTTTAAAATTAATTTTTATTGAAATCCAATATCCGAGATTTCCAAGTTGTTCTTTTCTATTCAAATTTTTGATCAGTGGGCTCTTCTAGATTTTCCTGAGACATTTTCAATTCAGCCACGAAATTTAGTTTTTAGAAATTTACAGATTTTCCATGCTTCTCTTAGAAGGTTTCTGAAAAAACTGACTTAGGCCTTGAATGAAAGAAAAATCTCACAGTCCCCAAGTAGGCCTGCAGAGTCTTTTCTGGGTCGAGTCACGGGGGTCAACCATTAAAGTGACCTAACGACAGAAGATCCCCCGCTCCATCTGCAAGGTTTTGACGCTACTTTGTACATCCCTCCCGTCAATTAGCAGTCAGTCAGCAAATGCATAAAATGTGCACAAAAGTAACATTATTATGTATGACTAAGCTGCAACATAAATTCAAGCAGTCAAACAACAAAAAGTAACGGTTGATGAACGCGTAAGCCGGCACAAAGCACACTTTTGCATTAATGAGTAACATCGCATCGCATCGATCGGGCAGGTGAAATTTGCAATATTGTGAGCCATGTTAATTTGAACGCTCCAAACGTCCCAAACACGCGTCTGGATGCAGAAACGATGCACCTGCCTTATTTTACTGCAGTTTAGTGATTTGATGCATGTATTTTTCGTTTTTCATTGCAGGTAGAAGGGCTTCAATAGTATTACTGAAAGATAATGTAACCGTGCAGGAGGGAAAGAAGTTGCGGCTTGTATGTAAAGTAGATGGACAACCACCACCCAAGGTGACATGGTTCAAGGATAGGCGTTCCATTAATAAGTCTCGAGATAAATATAATTTTGTACATACCAAGTAAGTAGAAGAACTAATTGGCGAGCTGCTTTTGTACTGGAGTTTTCTTTTTCCTTTATTTTTTGACTCTTTTGATCAACGATAAAGTTTTCGTGGGCAAAAATCGAATTTCGGGATTTTGGTCGAAAAATTTTTTGTCGAGAAAATGGTCCCTGGAGGCTTAAAATGACTAGTTTGACCTCCTGAAACACGTTTCCAGTGATTGTGGGTTGAAAAAATGAAAATTGAAAAAAAAAAATTTTACATGAAATTTTGTAAATTGGCCAAACCTCCGCCGATTAACGAAAATCGAATTTCGGGATTTTGGCCGAAAAATTTTTTGTCGAGAAAATGACCCCTGAAAGCTTAAAATGACTAGTTTTATCTCCTGAAACACGTTTCCAGTGATTTTGGGTTAAAAAAATGTAAATTGAAAAAAAAAATTTTACGTGAATTTTGTAAATTGGCCAAACCTCCGCTGGTTAACGAAAATCAAATTTTGGGATTTTGGCCGAAAAATTTTTTGTCGAGAAAATGGTCCCTGAAGGCTTAAAATGACTAGTTTGACTTCCTGAAACACGTTTCCAGTGATTGTGGGTTGAAAAAATGAAAATTGAAAAAAAAAATTTTACATGAAATTTTGTAAATTGGCCAAACCTCCGCCGATTAACGAAAATCGAATTTTGGGATTTTGGCCGAAAAATTTTTTGTCGAGAAAATGGTCCCTGAAAGCTTAAAATGACTAGTTTTACTTCCTGAAACACGTTTCCAGTGATTTTGGGTTGAAAAAATTCAAATTGAAAAAAAAATTTTTTTACATGAAATTCGTAAAATTGGCAAACCTCCGCTCGTTAACGAAAATCGAATTTCGGGATTTTGGTCGAAAAATTTTTTGTCGAGAAAATGACTCCTGAAAGCTTAAAATGACTAATTTTACCTCATGAAACATGTTTCTAACGATTTTGGGCCCTAAAAAGAGAGGATTGGAAAGAAAAACTCACGTGGAATTTGTAAAATGGCCAAAAATTTCGACTTCTAAGACTCAGTACAATTTGCAGTTCTCGTTATTATTCTAAAATGCTAACTCAAATTGTTACTTTCCAGAAAAAAGTCCGAATTGACTGTGAACGTAACGAAACTGGAAGATGCTGGTAGTTACGAATGTAGAGTTAAGAATAAGATTGATAAGCAGACCGTGTCAAAATTTTCCATAGTCACTGTGCAGCCCTTACACGTCACGGAGCCGCCCCCGCGCTCGTCGGTTACCTTCGAGGGGTTCCCCTGCAACTCCACAGTGGCCACTTTCTGCCTCAAAGGCACGTGCAGGGACATGCCCCTTACCGGGCTATATTGTGCGTAAGTATATTGCCAACAGCCTCATTGCATCACGCACATTTCTTTGGAAGTAAACAATACACATTCTGGATTTCCCGGAACATCAATCTGGCACCCATTTCCAGCAACCTCGACCCCGATATTTCGGTGCCAAAATGTGTCTAACGTGATGTTTTTCTCGCTTTTTTCTTGCAGCTGCGAAACAGGTTACACGGGCCAGCGGTGCGATGAGAAACTACCAGATAAAGCTCAAAAAAGTACGTTAATACCGAGAAAAGAATGTCATGAAAACAAAAATTATCTGGGTGGCTATTATTGCTAAAACAGGTGCACGGACTCACCAATTGTTTGCATTTTGAAATCTCAAGCGGAATAGCGAATGTCAGATATACAAAGAACTAAAAATCTCGATGATGATCTTCAGTACAAATTTGATGTGTAAATATAAAAGTGAACATAGGCTTGTAAAATAAATACAATAATGAAATAAGCTGAGAGCGGGCGCGGAGTTCGGGGCCTTACATTCCATTTCTGGTCGATGACGGAGCCACTGGGAAATCGGCAAAAGTTGAACGGGACATAGCCTGGCAATTGGTGTTGTTACCTCTGTGCGCCTGTTTCGGCAGTTTTCAGGTTTTGTTGCTACTCTCGAACTAAACTGCTACTCACAATTAACTAAACCCCGATACAGAAACGAGTACTAGGGAATTAGGTACTCTAAGAAACTCGCGAAAGTGGAGAAGGAAGCAAGACTTGCGTTAGTCAAGGGGGAGGGCAGTCTACTGAACCACTTACCATTGCATCGTTTGTATCATATTTTAATTCAATTGTAACTTTAATTTCAATTTTAGTAATTTTCACTCAACTTTTAATTTATTTTTATTTATTAACTAATTGTAGTGAAGCAAATTACCCTTGATTAGTTTGAAAATGTAAAAGGTTATGCTTGATTAAGATAGAATTTTAAACATTTCACTAGCTAGGACTCGGTCTTATTTACGAAAATCCAGCCACTTTTGTTAAGGCTCTCAAAATTTCCAGACCATGTAAGAAGCTGTGTAAATATAGGATTTGAATTACAGCCCCCTAGTTGCCCTCGTAACCACTTCAAAATGCTCCTAAATATTTTACTAATTTACCAAATCGTACCGATGGTGGAGGGCAATGTAGGAAGGGTTATTTGACCTCGGCTAACAACCTCACGAGAAAGAGCTTAGGAACCTTCAGGGGCGGAAATTTTGCGGTTTTTTAAAATCAGGTCCAGGCTCAGGTTCAGCTAGATGGAGAAAATTCAAAATTTGCATCCCTTACTAACTCTGGGGGAGGAACAGTATAACCCACTAAAATTTCAGCTTGAACGTTCAATGACCTTCCAATCAATTTTTCGAGATAAGGGGATAAACGAAATTCCGCCCCTGAGGGTCTTTATCGAAAGAAGAGATCAGTAGTGTAAATAATCAATAACCATTTCTTGAATTATCCGATTCGCATTCAGTAAATCAAATCATTATTGTGCCAAAGGTAGGATTTTAGGAAAGCAGAAGTTTAAGTTTTAAATATAAAGTGAAAGTAATGCCTTTGAAAGAATAACATACGATATCGCAGTCGAGTTAATACTTTTTTATGACTAGAATTAAAAGTGTAGCGGAGTAGAATTTCAACTTGACAAAGCCTAAAGAAAAGCAATCAAAAGTAATTATTTAATGAGAAAGTACTAACCAAAATTTAGGGTTTAATGAAAATGTAAAAAGGAAATCGAAATGTTCTGAAGAAAAAAATAGTTAATGGAAGAAATCATTGAATTCAGTCATTTGAAACCTAAAAAATAATAAACGAATGAGTGCTTTTAAAATTTAAGTTTGTTTTTTTATTATTTCCTTAGGTTACTTTAATTCTTCCGTTGCTTGGTATCCTCTAGTTTTCTAACTCTCCACCAACCCGGGTGAAGGTTTTGTTATTAAAACGGGGAAGGTAAGGTGCTGCCAGTCGTAACAACCTCGATCCAACGCACGGCGCTCGATCGAGTTTCAAATGATGAGGTTTCTGTCTTTTCAGAAACCCGCCACAGCTACCCGATGTCGTCGCAGGAGTGGGAGTGGGGCAGCTACGACTATGAAGAATGGCCCAGGAAGTGAACGAAATGAAACCAAAGACTGTACAAATCAATTAATTAGTAGTAGCTTTCAGTTTCAATTAGTGCATCGAATTATTTGCTAGGGAGAGAGACCTCGAGGGCTGCTTGTTGTGTACATTTTAGAGGACAAGCGTCGGTCTCCAAGCTTTCATCTTTGCTAACATTCATGATATTAACTATCGCACAAATACACAGCAATCTAAACATTTTTGGTTATTTGATGGGAAGAATGGCGACTTCAAGTTAGCTCCAGAGGCGTAACCAACGAGAGAGGAGATTTTTGACCACTTTTACCCTAGGACGTGTTTCTAGGGCGTCAATTCAAGCCAATTTTTATGGGGTAAAAATTCGTAGCCTCCCAAATCCCCTTCTTTAAGTTATTGTTACGCCTCTGGTTTACTCCTGGGACTTCACAGAGGCTCTGGTCTAAGTGTCAAAAAAGAAAATGGCGACTAAAAGGTGATATTCTTCTACTCACGAATTCAAGTAAAATTTCCCTCAATAGGTATGCTGACTTCCAACTGACTGAACGCGAGAAATCCGACATCAGGGGGGCCTTTGATGTTCTGGATGAGGCAAAAGTGGGGTACGTTGGAGTAGAAGACGTCCAGACTGCCCTCATGGCCCTGGGCTTCGAGTGCAAGCTAAACGAGGCAGCTGAGGTCGTGCAGAACGCCGGCATAGAGGACGCCTCGAAGCTCTCGTTTGAGGACTTTCTGGCCGTGATGACGAGCAAAATGTCAGCCGTGTACGAACAGGAAGAGCTGAAGACTGCCTTCGAGCAGCTCGACTCCGAGAAGAAGGGGTTCGTCACGGTCGAAAACGTCAAGGAGGCTGCAGAGCGTCTGGAGGAGGACGTGCACGACGAAGAGGTGCTGGAAATGGTTGAGATGGTGGACCAGAAGGGGGAGGGGGAGGTCACTCAGAGAGACTTGGTTAGACTGTTCAAATCAGCCAACTTGGAATAAAGGAATTTCCCTTCCCAGCAGGCGGTTGCTGGACATTTATGGGCTCTGTAAGACGCTGCGTAATTGAGCAAAAGTACAGCACCTCATACTGCTACCTTATCTCGAGCTTGTAGATCCTAGATGGGTCCGAGCCAACTCCTCGTTCTGTCATCACTTTGCGATTTATTGGATTTTAGTTATGCACTTATGCACGCTTCTCAAGGTGAATTGTTTCTCGCTCGCACTGCACTCACATGTGTGTGAGCAGGTAATCGAACATTGCAGGGGCAACAACAAAATAACATACAAATCTGTGGAAGCAACAAGATTTATGTAGGTCGTAAGTAGTGTAACGATGATGTAGCAACACACAACATCACTGTATGTTGCGGATTGCATAAATTGATAAGCGAGTAATTTGAGGAATTTGTAGAAGTCACAGACAGCGACGTTTCAAGGACGGGTTTTCTCGGACTCTCCTATCCCTCACGAATGTTCTCTCAAGGTGACTTTTTTGTCTAAAAATCCTAGTTTTAGAGGCTCATAGCTTCTATCTGAAAACTGAAAGTTTAATTCCTGGAGCTAAAAAAGTCAGGAGTTTTTACCTGGAAGTCCAAGGTTTCAAAGACTAGAAAACTATGAGACAGCAGGAGTTTCTGTCGTAATTTTTAAAGTCTCTGGCCTCTTTGGCCTTCAAAATTAGACTTCTGTCAATGTATCTCATCCTTGAAGCCATGAAAAACTCAGGGAATTTCCTCCATTTTAAATTTCCAAGCTCGTTTGTGTGGCTCCTAAATGATATTCGTTCTTGTAAAAAGCTTCTTTGGACCTTTAAGTTACCTTGAAATCAAATATTTGGGGTTCACAAGGTTCAGGGTGGCAGTAAAGAACTCCAAAGTCTCATAGATCCACCAAAAAGCTACGTCTCTGGAGCCATACGCGAGTGAGTAGGCCGCGACTACATTCTGCTGCGACTTTCTTCAGCCTCATATGGAAATTTTCCCCGAGTTGAACGACCCCCGACTAGATTTATGCTGCCAATTTCGCAGAATCGCGATCCGAGCTCGAGACATTCCTTTGAAAATACGCGGCAATCCGAAAAGTTTGCAGTTTGCACCAGACACACATTTATTATTTAATGGTATTGTTGTCGCGGATCGGAATTGGCATACGGAGACACAAATTTTCAGATCGACGCTCAACGATCATGACCGCATAAGCCATAATAGCTGCCCGGCCCGATGCATCTCGGGATGATTGAAGATTCCGCGAGACGCATTACATATTTGGTGCATGATTGCGACCCGAATTGGCGCGCCTCGACGCGACACGGAGGCGATAGATATGGACCATGGAAGATGCATATGTCTTGCTTGCCTTATGCGCAACCTTGGAGCTGTGCAGCCTAAAATTGAATAAAATGTATGTGCATATTTTGGAAAAAATGTCCACTTTTACCTTATTTTGATGTGCTCAATATCGTGCCGCCATTACCATTGTCCTCGCCATCAGTTTGCGGACTTGCGGTCACATCAGACAGAACCCATCATGCACAAAGCAGCACCAAAATCAATCGAAAAACGTCGAGAGCAGCGAAAAAAAATCAAGACAATGCATCGAGAAATTATTGTTATGGAAAGAAATCAAATTCCTGTCTCTCTGGCTCGGCTCTTTGTCCATCTCGTCGTCATGTTCTGCTCGCAAAGTTGTGGACTCGCGAAGGATGGAGCGAACGAGGAGATCGCACGAACATGAAAATAAATTGGTAGCTGCTGCCTAGTTAAGTGTGATTAATGGGTTGCTGAGGAGGAGGAGGAGAGGAGAAATAGAGCCATGCGGACGAAGAGCGAGAGGCACGAGAGGCGACGGCGAGTCTAGCTGAGCAAACGGGTTCCGGAGCGAGGTGAGTCGGCGACAAAGATGTTCGCGATTCGAGACAATGTTGCTAATGGCTTGATTAGCTTTCCACTGCCGCCCGTTCTTCGATTTCTCGAGCTTAGTTTGTTGCAGCAATTTAATGGAGCTAGTTTCTGTCTTGTCAGTTGGATCTGAAAACCTTATGTCTCTATATCGGCGCTTACTTGCGAGAGTATAGTGAAAGCTAACTCCCAGAGGAGAAAAACACCATCCTCCAGAACCTCAATGAATGCTCAAAAATTGTAGAAACTTGCATAAAATCTAACTTTTTTGGGAACTTTCCCCAGAAATTTTTTTTGCAAAGATGGTCCCAGAAGATTTTATACGAATTATTGAACCGAAATATTTCATGAGGAGGCTTAGGAGAGGGAAGAAACTAGACTGAAGTGATCAAAAGTTATTTAATGACATTTCCAATAGGGCTTAGAAGCTTTTTGAATCCACGTGGAGGCTAAAATTTCCCAACCGTCAAATGTTTGAATTTTTGACAATCAGCTGATGTATGTTTTGCTTCTGGTTCCCAATATGTGGATGGCGAATTTGAGGTGATCAGATTTAAAACCCAAAAAGCCATGGTTTCTAACAAGACGCTGAGCAAAATAGCCGTTTTTGGTGGATTCGGTGAGTAGCAGATAATATTTTTGAGTTCTTTTAATCCCTGAAAAATTCCAGGAGCCGTAACAGCCGTAATGTACATGAGAGACAGCCTGATAAGCAAGTTTAAGAAAGAGCCGTACTACGTGGAGGCCATGAAGTGCCTTCGAGCCCACCGTGGAAGCGTTCAGCTCCTTGGAGAACCGATCAAAGACTCTGGCATCGACTTGACGGACACCGACAACTTCACCGATGGCAAACAGGCGCACCTGAAGGTCAAAGTCAAGGGGCCGAACGAGCGAGGAACGATGTTTCTCTGGGCCGACAGACCCGACATCAAGACCTCGTGGACCGTGAAGAGGATAGAGCTGGAGCTGAAGAACCAGCCGGACAAGCGGCTCATTGTGAAAAAGTCCGAGGATTAGTTAGTTGGAGATGATAGAAGCTTTTATTTCGTACTTGTGGTCGTCCTTGAGGTGCGTTTTCATGTGAGTTTTCAGGGAGGACGTCTGAGTGAAGGAAATCAGGCAGATCTTGCACTGGAACGGGCGGTCACCTGGAAGAGAAATGAATAAATTTTTTGGCAAATTTTGAAAATAAACTCGGAATTTTAGTCTCATACCTGTATGAACCCTTCTGTGGACGTTAAGGTGGTTCTTGGTGTAGAAGGCCTTCTCGCAGTGGTCGCACGGGAACGGCCTGGCATCCGAGTGCGTGAACTTGTGGACGTTCAGGTCCCTCTCGGTCACAAAAGCCTTCCCACACCCTGGCTCCTCGCAGCTGAAACGCCTGTCGTTGGAGTGGATCATCATGTGCTTCTGAAGCTGCGCCATCCGGGTCAGCTGTCGTCCACAAATACTGCACTGGAAGGCCTTGATGCCAGTGTGAATTGCCTCGTGTCTCTTCAGGTGGCAGGGCTCTCGAAAACCCATGCCACAGAGCCCACACTTGAAGGCCTTGATGTCCTCATGCACCTTCAGGTGGTTCCGGAGAGAGCTGGCCGAGAGAAAAGCCTTGCTGCAGGACTCACAGACGTGCTTGCGGTCCTCCGTGTGCACCCTCATGTGGTTCTTGAGGTAGTCGGGACGGTGGAAGGACTTGCCGCAGGTCTCGCAGGGGAAGTGCTCGTTGCGGTGCTTCATCACGTGGAGATCGAGTTGCTGCTTCTTGAAGTAGGACTTTGGGCATTCCTCGCACTTGAAGTGTTTTTCCTGGTGCATCCGTCTCGTGTGGACGCTCAAGTTGACCCACGACGTGAACGAGCGCATGCAGAACTGGCAGCGGTACATCTTGGGGAGTCGGTGGTGGTTGAGCATGTGGCCTGAAGTGAGAGGAAAAACATGTTTAAAGCTTAGTCGGGGACGAACGCATTTGAGTGCATTTTCAATTCGCTTTGTTGCAAAATTTGAGTCCAAGTGAAAATATGTTGTCGAGAATTCCGTCACAGCAGAAACTTATTTGACCCCTGACTTTGATCCCACAGGCCATAGAGCCCTAATGTAGAAGGATATTTTACTAAATTTAGTGTCATTTAACATTTGCCCAAGTTTCAGTTCGATTAGAGTTACAAAATTTTTGCCTCATACAAACTTTGGGAGCTCACAGCTCCTCACTCTTAGGTCTTAGAGACTTACTGTAGAACATTTTTTTGCTGGATTTAATACCATCTAACAGTTGCCAAAGTTTTAGCTCGATCGGTTGAATTTGAAATTTTGCCCTACTGTTCGCCAAGGGGAAGTCTTGGGTGGCCACTTATTGACCCCCAGAGTCCGTTATTTTACATTTTTGAGACCATGACCCGAAACAAAAGTTGCTTATTTTGTCATTTTACATGACAATTCTGAATTTCAGCTCAATCGGAGCAACTAAATTTTCCCCCCTTCGGAGGCCTCTCACCCCACCCCCTTAAGTGATAGGGACAAACATGTGTTCTATGATTTGCTAGATTTGATGCAATATATAACATATCCAAAATTCAGCTCAATCGGACGAAGTATATGGAACTTTCATACAACGGGAAAACCCCCTTAATTACCCCCCAGGCAGTTTTTCGGAAAAACCAAAACCTTTCACCCCCCCTCCAGACCACACCTGACATCATGCAAAAAACCGCAGGTCTCTAGCTCTTGTAGTTTCGGAGCCTTTGCGACTCGGACGGACGGACGGACGGACGGACGGACGGACGGACATATCGGACACATAAGTGCATTTTTTTCAAAATTGATGAAAATGCACTAAAAAGGTTTTAAGTGACTGACAACCCTCCTAATTTTAAGCTAAGTTCTTGCGCTTAAACTATTAAGTATTATGAATGGTTGGAAAGGAAATTTGATTGGCTTTTGAATAATTTGCATGAAATTTTTTTCCCTCCACACTTTTCCCATTTTACGGGTGTTCTTTGAAAGCCTTTTAAATCGGCCATTTTTGAATGATTTTTATTTTTGGTTTCAACTTTGAATTTTTACTTTACAATATTTCACCAAAACCTTAGACACAAAAAAAAAACTTCAAAAATCGCAAAAAAAAAATTTGTATGAGACAAAAACCCACAAAATAGGGAGTTTAGGAGACCTTGAAAGACTGTACCTGAGATCTCTCGCTCCGGGAACTTCTTCCCACAGACGGCACAAGGAAGGAGCTTGGAGGTCTTCGAGTGGCCGTCGACGTGCTTCTGCAGCTGTCTCTGGGTCCTCAGCTTCATTCCGCACTGAGGGCACTGGAGGAGGACCGGCGAGTCCGTCTCCATGCTGGACGTGGACATTGGTGGCATTGGCTTTTTGAAATTAGTCTCCCTGACCTTTTCGGGTCTGACTTTGGCTTCCACGACGACTCCCCCGGGCTCCAGTCTGGAGTGCATGAGCGAGTGCCGCGAGAGATGGTGCTGCAGTCTGAACGAGGCTCCGCAGGTCAAACAGGAAAAGGGACGAGCTTCCATATGAATGGTCATGTGGGTGCGAAGGTTTGACTTTTTCACGAACGTCTTCCCGCAGTTGTGGCACTGGAAAGGGAGCGAGGACCTCGTCAGCTTGGCGGGGGCCGTGGAGCCGGAAACCGGATTCTCCAAACACAGGGAGCACTTCCAGAAGAGCTGAGGGTTACCGGAGAGCACCGAAAACTCGACAGGACTCAGCTTGGCGCAGCTGAAGTGATACGTGTCCTGGCAGGAGTCGCAGCAGACACCGTCCTTGGCCGCTGGGTCCAGGAGGCACACGCACTCCTGGCAGATCAGCTGGCTCGCCAATTCCGGCATTTCCTGTTTGCCAAAAGCGAAAACACTCTGCTTCTCACTTTCAGCTGCTTTATTGAGAGTTTTGACTAATTGAATAAATATTTTGCCGTGAGTCGGATTCGCGGCGGGTCAGCTGTTTTTTGTTTACACTCGCCGTATTCGTGTGAGCCCCATACAGAATCACTTTGTCGCAATCGAAACGCGTGTTTTCAGTGACTTGCCAGTTTTGAGCTTTTTCCAGGACCTTTCAGCCTCCCCAAACACGGATTCACCTTCCAGCATCCCGGAGCTCTATATAACAGTCCCAGTGTGAGCATTTAAGGGGGGGATAACGAGATAACCGCTGAGTTCCGGGGTTTTCTAGGGGAGACAAAGTCTTGACAATGAAATACGAGAGTCGGGAAGCCGTCGATGGGCCTCTGTTCACAACGACAGTTCGCAACAGCGTTCCCTCGGAGGAGTACGGCGAGAACCTGCTGCTTCTGAAGATCAACGACCAGATCAAGGAGCTGCAGACGATCATTCGGGACAAGTGAGAGTTTTGGTTGAATTTTGCCGCAACCAACTGAGAGATGACGTTTCAGGAACACAACTCGGAGTGACTTCAAGTTCTATGCCGACCGTCTTATTCGTCTAGTGATAGAGGAGAGTCTCAACCAGTTGCCATACTCGGAATGCAGTGTCGTTACTCCGTAAGTCTCGCAGAGCTGTGAACCTTCTGGATGACTCGAATTGAAATTTCAGCACTGGTGCAATCTACGACGGGCTCAAGTACCGGTCGGGCAACTGCGGAGTCTCGATCGTGAGGTCGGGTGAGGCGATGGAGCAGGGACTCCGGGAGTGCTGTCGCTCGATCAGAATCGGCAAGATCCTCATCGAGTCGGACAACGAGACGCACGAGGCTAAGTGCATCTACGCCCGGTTTCCGGATGACATTGCCCAGAGGATGATCCTGCTCATGTACCCCATTATGTCGACTGGAAATACTGTCGTCAAGGTGAGTGACTGCTTATCTTTGTCTATAAAATGGCGTTTTGGGAAGTTCAAGATTCTTTACTATGGCCTTGCTTAGACCTTGTGACATGTATGGCTAAGTAGGAGTGTATTTTTGACGCTGTTGGCTCCAAGCCATGATCTAATATAGGCCTATAATTAGTATACAGATATAGGGCCTATTTTGGTCAATCTAGGGCGACCAAAGAATTGACCTATAAAAAAATTATTGGAATTAAAAATTTGACCTATAAAATTGGCCTTAATTTTTCGTAAGAATTTCTCAACTTTTTTCACTTGAACATATTTCTACACTGTCATTTCTGAAGTAACCCCTACAAAATGTTAATCCTCAAAATTTTAATTTTCCTCCCAATGACTAAATAAAATTTTTATTTTAAGTCATAAAATTTGACTTTAAAGACTCAAGAGTTAAAAAGTAACCCAACGACTTAATAACTCAATTTTTAAACTCTTTCAGATTTAAGCTTTTCAGACCAAAATTACCCATCTCCCTTGATTTGACTTTATTGACTTTTGTGCCCTTATTAAATTTCTATAAGCCTAGAAATCCCAGGAGTCTCAAATCAAAGAGAAATGCTCGTCTGAAGAAGTTTATTCTAAACAGTCTTTTGCGTCAAACAAAGCCCGTACTGGTGATGTGGAAACCGTGGCTTGGGTTCGTACTCCAAGTTGTGTGTCTTGAGCATGTGACTCTTCAAGTATGCCGAGTTGTAGTAGCCAGTTCCACATTCCGCGACAGGACAGTTGAAGGGCCTCGTTCCCTTGTGGGAGTGCGTGTGTTTCCTCAGAGAAGTCAGTTGTCGAAACCTCTTCTGGCAGCTCTCGTACGAGCAAGCGTAGGGTCTCTCGTCCGTGTGCTGGCGCTTGTGGCACGTCAGGACGTACCGGCTTGTGAAGGATCGGCCACAGGTTTCGCAGGGGAAGGACTTCTTGAGACCCTCACCGTGAGTGCTGGCCTTGTGTCGGTCGAGTCCTTTCTTCGTGACAAACTGCTTGGAGCAGAGACTGCATTCGATGAGCCGGTTGAAGTCGTGGGTGCGCTTGTGCTCGTTCAGGGCTGACGGAGTCTTGAACTGCTTCGGGCACTTGTCACAAACGAATCCTCGATACGCGATGCTGGAAAGAAAATTCTTCGATAAGAAACTGGTTTGGAATTTCCCTAGACTTACTGCTGCGTCTGCATGTGGCCTCTCAGGGGCTCCTTGTGGTGGAAAACGGCCCCGCAGATGTCGCAGCTGAAGCTCCGGCTCTTGACGTGGGAAGCCAGGTGGATTTTGAGCGAGTGAATGGGGACCTGCTCTCCGCAGAACGAGCACTCTTGCGTGGGCAGGGACGTGGTGTGGGCCTGTCTCTGGTGTCTCGTCAGGTTTCTCTTGGACGAATATTCCCTCCCACAGAAGCAGGAAGTGAGCTTGCCTTGGGGCTCCTCTGCAGTCTCTGGCGACGAGTCTCTTGATAAATCGGCAGTGTAGTCTTCATTTGCGATGTCGGCTTGTCGTAGTTTGAGATCTGTTTCCCGGCACTTGGACCGAAAGTCGTCGAAATCTTGCACTTTCGTGACGCATTTCCAGCAAATCAGGGGAAATCCTGGGATGTCCTCGATTGAGACGAGAATCAGGAGCAGATCCTTGAGACCCTCCACTTCACTGATGCTTGTGAGGTTCTGAGACCCCCCGCAGGTCCTGCAAACCGACATATTTTCACAAAAACTCGAGAGAGAAATTTTTAGTACAGATTTGTTGACTTCGATCAGCTGTTTTAGTACACAGCTGACTTTTGTTGACATTCGAAATTCGAAGAAACAATTTAGCGGCAGCGAAAATGCGGAAACTCGGGAATAAATTGTGCATTTCGTGTGAAAGCAGGCAGTCTCTGGTTGAAATGAAGCCGGAGGAAAGAAGCCAGCTCCAGAACTTGCTTGAAAACTCCTGCTGGCTGCCAGAAAGCACCTTCATTTGCTCCACTTGCGGTGTCAAGTTGGAAGAGATCCTGAGGTTCCGAGAAAACTGCCGGAGAGTCGCGTTGCAGCTCCAGGCGAGTGTGGAAGTTGAGCCTGCTTTGAACCAGGAAGACGCTCTGAAATGCCCACACTGTCCGAAGGTTTTTTCCTCGAAATGGAACTTGAGTCGCCACTCGAAGACGGTGCACGAGGGCCAGAAGCTGGAGAAGCACGAAGAGTGCAAGTTCTGCTCGAAAACGTTCTTCGACAAGCACAAACTGAAACTGCACCTCAACTCCCACCTGAAGACCTCGTCCATGGGCTGCGACATTTGCGGATCCCTGTTCTACCAAAAGCCCACCCTGATCAAGCACATGAAGTCCCAGTAAGTCACTGGAAATTTTTTTCCAAAATTCCCTTCTTAGTCAGACGATTCTTTCAGCATGCGATTTCGTCCTTACTGCTGTGATATTTGCCCCAAATCCTACAAACACGCGACTCAGCTCAACGAACACCGAGCCCAGCATGACGGCGCGGCCTTCGAGTGTCAGTGTGGGAAGATTTTCACTACGAAGACCCTTCTGAGGAAGCACCAGAAGCTCCACGATGTCGATAGGCTGCATAAAAGGGTCCCCAAGTGTCGAATATGCAAAACTGTGTTCCAGCTTCCAGAAGACTTGGAGGCCCATTTGAGAACTCACGCCACCGACAGACCTTTTGTGTGCGAGTGTGGGAGTGTTTTCAAGCAGAAAGGAAGTCTGAGACGACACCGGTTGACTCACAATAAAGAGCAAACGTGAATCTATTTTAAAAGACTAGTGTTCGTATTTTTGGTTTAAAACAGCCCCTGAACCCCGAGTTATCTAATTCCAGGCCGTGAACGTGCTAAAGGACCACGGAGTACCGGAGGACTCGATCGTGCTCTCCAACCTGTTCTGCACGCCCCAGGCAGCCCTCACAGTTACAGAGGCATTCCCCAACATGAAAATACTCACCTCCGAAGTGGACCCGTACGCGCCGAACCACTTTGGACAGAAGTACTTTGGTACTGACTAAGGAATTTATATTTTGCTTCTTTAACCATACCGCCGTAGAACCTTCTCTTCTACGAGAAACCTCTGGCTTTACTTGTGTGTACTTAATTTTATTTAGCTTGTTTTTTGTTTTGCTTTAGAATAATCCCGTTGATGTCTTTTTCCGCACTCTCGCCCGAGACTTCAGCCCCACTGCTTGTGCAAAATTAGGAAGGTATTATTTTATAATTTTTTTCTGTTTTAGCGAAAATTAGACACTTGATTTTTTTATTTATTTAATGGATTTATTTTTTCTATTGGTTTTATTTTTACTACTAATTTCAATCATTTGTTCGATTAGTATTGCTGATGTTTAACTGCTCTAATGTTAATATTTGTCCTATTGTTGGCCCTAAACTTAGCGTAAAAATTCCGACAAAAGATGTGCACGGAAATGAACTGGAAACCGAAACGATTAATAAAGAAAATTGAATGAAAGAGGGGAGTTATTTACATTTAAAAGGCTTAAGGTGGCCCTGGTAAGGTCCTGTATCGTCATAAGATTTAAATGCTATCATTAATTGTACATGTGTAATTGTGTAAAGGTGTTTATCTCAAAAGGTAATATTGTTACTTGTTGTAAAGAAGGCTCTTTCTGACTAACGTTCCTCATATGCTTGTTGATCCATTAAAAACCTTCCAAAAGTACGTACAATAAATTCTACTCGTTGCTAAGTATGTTGGCCAAGGTAAATGCTTTGCATTTTAGTGTTTCCCTGACTAGATCCACTGCGATCGGAAACCCCGGACTTCCCTGGAACAGCGACGTTTTAAGAGCGTTTACTAACTAAAAAATTTAACCAAACTTCGTTTTCGGAGAGCCACTAAATCTTTCCAGAACGGTATATTCTGAAGTTTTTATTATAGAAAAGATTTCAGAGCGTCAAAATGGTTTCGTAAAGCTTCTAAAATTAAGCAACTATGACTTTTTTGAACTCGCATAGGTAAATTCTGATTTTTTAAAAATTAATTTAATGAAGTAAAATTTAAAAAAGCCTAGAAAATACTAAAAATTAGTAAAAATGTTCACTAATTTTTTTTTTCCTGAAAATGGCTTTAAATTTTTTATTTTGAGATAAAAATTACGGAAATGGCCTCAAGAGAACGCCGTGTTTAAATTTTTAGAAGCTTTACTAATCCCCGAGCTTTTGACTGCCTGACAATTAAGAAGGGAACTCTAGACACGTCGCTGCTCAGGAAGCTTGAAAGTGTGTAAGGCCTACGGGAACTCGCTCAAACCATGCCGTAGTCCGTGCAGATGTTGGTGCCGTTCGGCTGAGTCGCAGCCGCCTTCTCCTGGTGGCTCTGCAGATTCAGCTCGCAAAGCGTGTCGATGCTATTAATGCTAACTCCCTGTAGAATCTTCTGGGCCGCGATGGACGTGAAGTTGAAGCTGAGGTCTGTGAGGCTCGGGAACGTGTAATTGCTCCCGGCGTTCTCCTGCTCCGTCTGCTGCTGCCGTTGGTCCTTGCTCAGACTCATGCGTCGATCGATGTTGTCCTTCTTCGTGGTGTCCGCAATCTTCTGCTTCTCGATCGTCTTCACCGACAAATTGGGCTCGCTGTTCTTCCTCAGCAGATTCATCATGGACATGTTGGTGTTCTGCAGCTTCAGGTTGTTCTCCACCACCACCATCGTCTTGAGGTCCACGTTCGAGTTCAGCTTCTTGGGCTGGCTGTCGAGCTGGCGTAGGTTTCCCACGCTTCCGGCCATCTGCTCGTACGTCTTCGTGTCCCCGAAGAAGTTCTTGTTGTTGGGGGAGGTCGGGGACGAAGGCACGTCCTTCAAGACGTTCTTGTAGACAAAATTACCACCGTTCTGGGGCAAGTGGGAGTTGAGTTTGCGGTTGTTGTTCATCGTGACGTTCTCGTTGTTGATGTTCTTCGTGAACTTGGTCACCTCAAAGTCGTTGTTGACCGTCAGACTCGAGTCCGGGGAGGTCTCGCTGATGAGCGAGAGCGACTCTTCCTCCTCGCAGTCGCTGCAGGTGGCCTTGGGGGCCAGCTTGGGTCCGCTTGCCTGCCGACTCACGCTCTTGTGGGTGGTCACCTCCCCATTGGCGTGCGTCGTCTTCTCGCTGTTGATGATGTAGACGTTGGAGTTGTCGCTCAGCTTACCGTTCTCGAAGGTGATGACGCTGCGGACGGGCGAGTTCTGGACGAAGATCTTGGTGCTGGGCATGGCGGAGCTGCTGCTATTGACCTGGAAAATACATTAAGTTAACCAGTTAGAGAAATACATTTTTTTTAAAATTAGAGACACATTTTCTTTAATTGTATGATTCAATTCGTCCTTAACTTTGATCTAACTTTAGTTACCAAATTTGATAGAAAATTTCACAAAGTCTTTATTGAGCCTAATTTGAGCTTTCTAGTCCGATTTCTCAGGCTAAAGTACCCCAGACCCCCTCCTTATTTTATTTTGAATTTTTGAAGGATTTTTTCGACAGAAAAAACTCACCTGTAGGGTAATGGAGTTGCTGGACTGGGAGCTGGGAAGCCCGATTTCAATGTCGGCGGGGGACATCTTCCGGCTAGCCGCGGGCTTGATGATGGAAGACCTGACGGGGGACTGACTGGTGGTCACTGTGGTGGCACTGGAACTCGCTTGGGAGTCTAAGCTAGAGTGGCCGCTTGTGCGGCTGTAGGGAAACCTTCCGGATTCAATGCTCGAAGGTCCGGATGCAATGCATCCGCCGCTCGTTTTACCGCTCTCCAGGCTCGACGGCCCACTGTAAATGCTCTTGTGCTTCTCCCGCTCACTGGCGATTTTGGTGTCGACCGCATTTCTGTTCTTGTAGACTTCGGCGGCACTTTTGGCACGAGTTGCGTCTTCGGGAGCCTTTCCGAGGAGAGGCTGACGCTTTGGTGATCGGGCAGAATTCGGGATGGAGTGCGTGGATCGGGGGAGACTGCCGCTGTAGCACTGGGGAGAGCGACGGCGGATGGGGGAGCAGTCACGTGACGAGATGAGAAATGTCGACTCGCTGGAGAGGTGCCGACGATGGCGACGGGGGAGCGTGAGAGAGCGCTGACTGCTCACTTCGGAGGCAGCGTAGAAAGTTGAACTGGAGAGGGTGTGTCCTGGCACGTCCTGTAAAGATGGTGGGGTTAGTAGGCGTGGCTTCTTTAGTAGGGAAAAAATTAAGGCAAGAAGAGACCTCTTTGAGACCTCTTTTTGACAAAAGATTCCTTTTACAACATGACCCAAAATTCTGGACGCCCCTGGGCTCAATACTTACGTGCTCAAGTGTCTGAGTGCCAACGCTGTGCAAGTGCACGGCCTTGGAGTTGAACCATTCGGCTGGCGGGAACTGGCCTGCGTAAGTCTGGATGTTCTTCTGCTTGGAACGTCCGCTTCTGCGGAAAAGCCTGGACAACAATGAGGCACTTTTTTCTGCAAAAACACGAAAGAGTTAGCTGGGGCTTTCGAGAGAACGTCTAGGTCTCATACTTGGTGAGGACGAATCGGTGCTCTGATACTCGGAGCTGCTGCTGTCTGTGGTCAACGTTTGCGCATAATTTTTCGAGAGACTCCTAAACGAGAATGTTCTGAGGATGCGGTGGGAGAGATGAGAGAGAAAAGGGATACAGAAAGTGTGATTAAAAGAGAGCTAGAGGAGGGAACCGAGTCTCACCTGGTTGATGCACATCGCTGCAGGCGCTTCGAGGACCCAAATAGACGCAAGCTGTGTCTCCTCTCCAGGCTCCTGGGCGTCGGGAACGAAGCACTCCTTCGTTTGGACGCTCGTGGATACAGAATTTTGTCATTCGGATTGCCTGAAATCCGGTTTTCAGAAGATCATTCGACTTTGGAGCTAAAAATAGCGCTCACCTCCACAAATGACGTCAGCCAGGTTCGTCTGAATGCACTGATGGGTCAAGTCTCCATCACGCTCAGTGGTGATCTCGCCGTAGAGGCTGTGCAGAGCTTCGGAGTTGGTCATCAGGATGGTCCGGGAGTCGTAGGGCTCGTCGTCCTGCTCGATGAGGGAGTTGGGATGTCCACGAGGGCGTGATCGGCTTCGACGTCTTCTGGAAACTCCTCATAAAAAGCGGAAATCTTTTAGGAAGCAGAAAACTTACTCTGGTGTGACAATGAAGTACCCCTTGGAGGTCTGGTAGATCTTTCTCTCCTGCATCAGCTGGGCTAGGGCGTCGTAGATGATGTCTGTGGATGGCTGCTGCATGTGTGGAAACCTAAAATGAAAATGACAAATCCAAGTCATCGAGACTTCTCGATATTTGTTCCTTAAAAATTGATCAGAAGAAAAGGTTGGGTTCTGAGCAGACCTTTTCATAAGACCAACATCTATTCTCAAACTCACTTGGTCCCCAACTCTGCTTTGATGTTCTCCAAGGTGGCAGACTGTCCCTGTGAAGTCAAGTCCATGATGACGTCGCAAAGAGCCTCCGGGAGTGGCGTGAACTGGGTCTGCAGCGTGGGCTGGATAACGCAGTCGTCAATGTCGCCTGGAATGACAGGGAGAGAGAGAGAAGAAAAGTGTTAGTACGGACCTCCCAAACAGCCATCACGGCCCAAACGCCTCCTGAAAATTTTCTCAATCAGCGCCTCGTTAAAAACGCAATAAACTAATGTACAGTAATGCAAGTCGTCGTGCCTTTAATGAAGCGTAGTTATTCGTATTATGGTTGGCGTGTTGATGATACACACAGAAGAGAGCCGGCTGTGGCGCACTATTTCTGCCCTCCAGCCATGCATGCACACAGTCGCTGAAGTTGCATATTATTCAAATTAAAAGCGAGCAAATTTATTACTTTCTGTGGCAATTTCATGACGCTCATTTTTCACGTTCGCGAATCGTTTTTCATGCTTGACCTCAGATTATTTTGCACGCTGCTCCGCCCCCCATTTTCCCTCTTCCTCAATTTTTCAATTTGCGCTTTGACACGCAAGTTCCATTAGTTTCATCAGTGTCCTCCTCTTCACAGTTTCGCACTTATGCCCATGTTTTGCGAAATTGGAACGATTTTATTTCGCGTTTATGGGACTTCATGTTGTCTGTTCGTTTTTCTTATTTGAGAGAAATTTAAGATTTTAGAAGGAGGAGAAAATTTCGGGATGTGTGGCTTGTCTTGATGGAAAATGAAATATTCTGAAAAATGGCAGGGTCCTTTCCTTTGAGGGTTCAAGTTTTTATTAAGGTTTGAATCTCGTTTTCCATCACCTAAGGGGTCTATATAATCCTCCAAGAAGCCCAATAACCAGGAAAACCTCCCAAAACAACCCTGGAGGACCCGCAAATGAGCCTTGGAGATTCTCCCTTGAAGCTGAAAAATGTCTCCAAAAAAATTCCCAAGCAAATGTCCAATACACTCCACTTCCTCGCTTACGTGACCGTTTAGGCATTCCTAATGCTTCTACAAGACATTAAGTAACTCTTCGTAGCTCGATTACCCAACCGATTTTCTTCCTGTCTACATTTCTCCATCCTCCATGCCTTTCCTTTGCATTAAATACCACGACGAGCCGCGACGATCGAGCCAAAGTACAATTTCATTCATAATCCAAGCTTCTACACACGTATTTAATTGTGACTTCGTGTCTACTCCATTATTACGTGCCTATATTGACCATTTATGATGAATGATATCGAATATTCAACACTCAAACGCGCCCGCACACAAGCTCTCCATAAATTTGTATGTAAATAATTGCGCGCGAACTATAAATTGATTAAAATGATTCGATGGCCGAAGATCATGATCGTAGTTTTTGCTGTATTATTTCTTTCCTACTTTTTGCCTTCCTCCAATAACTCTTTAATGATGAAGACATGACTTTCATTGCCGGAATTTATTGTAAATGGTCGAACAAAAGATTCCAATCTGGATTAAATTTTTTGTTGCTGTGTTTGCTGGGCTGCTCGCATCTTTTATCTTTCTAATTTCAATGTTTGTTTGAATTTGCGGGAACACGGCGACGTTTGGCGGCTTTGTTGAAGGAGTGTGAAGATGCGAGGTTAAGCACAAGAACGTCCATTGAGACGAGGTATTGGGAAAGTTTAGAGATCTAGAGATTAGCTCAAAGAGGGGTTTTCTTGTTTTCTGACTTGTAATCATAGAGAGCTCGAGGCTGAATTTTCCTTCAGAGTTTTGTTGAGAACTCACTCTCTCTAAAAAAAAAACAAGCAAACTCGAGGCTCTGATGGGAACTTGGCCACGACTGATTGTCAGCTGGGTTACGAAACAGGAACTCCAATGACGCAAGTGGCGACCAGCAAAAAGCGTTTTCGCTTTCCACTGAAAGATCTACCTTCTCCCTTGATAGCTGATAACATCAAGACGTTATTCAAAAAATTTTTCAACTGTGAAATTTGCATTGACACTTTGTCAATCGGATGTCTCACATCACTCAAGCATTGCTGTGACACCTGAATGCGGTATGAGGCAATAAAAAGCTATGAGGTAGTCGAGACGAATGGTAGACAGACAAGCGAAAAAATTGAAAATGAGTCTGAGAGAGTGAGTCTGGTGTTGGGAGTGAAAAGAAAAGACAAAGTCTAACTTTGCATATTGTAGTGCTGCTGAGTGGAGCCGTGCCGATTGCTGAGGCCGGGTGAAATGAAATGTTAGACGACGACGTCGGTAGTGTGATGATTATCAGCATAAAATGGACACCATGAGCTGCCGCTCCGTTTGCTGGGCTGCTGCAGCACCATTCAAGTCTATCGTACTTCCTTGCAAGACAGGCGCGCTTATTGTTGTCACGCGTGAAAAATAAAATCAAATTGTTTGTTCGCTCGGTGTTGGCGCGCGAATTCCAAAATGAAAGTAAACGTGGCGTGCAATTGTCACGAGAGATCGAGCAAGGGTTAGAGTGGCGACCGAATCATGATTCGCGGCACGATTCAGAAGTTCATTCTGGGTTGCGGTGAGGCTTGACTTTAGGGGGGGAAGCGACGTAATGAAGACGTGATGGAAGCCCATTGCTGGGTGACACTCACGTGACAGCCTGACAAGCACTCTACAGATTTCATGCATGAACCTCAGACTTATTTTCTTTCGTTGAGGCTGAAGTCCTGGGATTAGATAAGCACGCGATTTTTATGGTCAAAAATGGTTCTTCCCTCTTGATGGAACTCCCACTTCTCTCTTGTTAAGTCGTAAATCAAATCCGTAAAATTTAATTCGATTAATAAGTCCTTCATTTATCAACTATAGAATCTATTACCATGGACACTTTGGACTTTTAAAATTTCTAGCTCCCTCTAAAAGCTTCTTGGGGTCCCAATTTGTCTAAGACAAGCCTCTATAAACTTTCAAAATGGCCTACAAATATTTTCTTCTGCTAAAATGACCATAAAAGTCAATGTTCTAAATACAACAAAGTCTACTTTAGTTTCCTCAAATGGAGTTTTGTTCGGAAAAGAGGCTTCCGAATGTCTACAGGACTCTTATTCAATCAAAAGAATTTAAGCCTTCAAAAATTAGAACGCCAACTGGGCTAGTGACAGACTCCGAGTAGCTTTTATGCCTCGTGCAAATACAGGCAGTAATCAATGACATTTGCAGAAGGTGAACAAACACGGGATGAGCATTGAGTCGCGGCCAAATATTGACTTTTCCATCATGCTGGTACCCAAATATTAGCTCTTCGCTGAATGTTTTCGGAGTTGAAGGCAAAAGGTTTGTCATCGGTGAGCTCACATAAACATTCTTTTGTGCACGATCAAAAGATCTCTGCGACACGATAAAAATGTACAAAATTTGTAGCTAAATTCCATCAATCAAGGAACACATCAGTAAAAGGTACAAAGTTTCTCTGTGACATGCAAGGCGACCTTAGAGAGAGAGAAAGAGGCAGCCCAGCGACGTTCGAGACAGAAATTGCGAAGAAAGTAAAAGTTACGACGGCAACAATGTCTTGAATTAAGCCGAACAATGCATGCATAAAGCATTACGGTGTACATTTATTGGAAAAGGATGATTTTATCTCACTTGATGCGTACATGAAATCGATAAGATCTCGAGAGAGCGTGTGTCTAGCTGGAGAATTTCCTATGCTCGTACTTGCAATCAGGCGAAATTCATCATCCATCGATTGGAACACGTGCGAGACTTTTCCTACCGATTTCCTTCCGAGACAGACTGCATGAATACCAATGAGGTGCTCCGTGTTTCGCACGATGGCAGTGGGGACGTTTTTAATAATTCTTCTAGTGGATTAATGATGGAAGTTTTTTTTTTCAAACTGATACGAATAAATAAATTAGTTCCAAGACTTTACAAGACCCAGAAATCTGTCAAGCCAAGGCCCAAGGAGTCAAGCCAAGGAGGTCTTGATTTGGGCAATAAGCCTCAACGCAGATTCCTACGGTTTTCAAGGCTTAAGACCAAAAAGTCTGAGAGAGAGAGAGAGTAAAATGGTCAGTAGCTCAATAGCCTCAACTGGGCACTCACTTAGAGGAGGTTAACTTCATTACTCAAAAACGGCTCAACCGCAATCCGCAAATAAAAAGCTTTTCCGTGCATCCAATTTGCATTATGCGATAGGCTCCGGAGCCACTGCAACTGCAACTGAAATCGCTCAATGGCCTTTCCTCGCGATAGACCACAACAGCAGAAAATTGCTCCACATTATCATAATTTCCTTTTCATTCATTCATTTATATTCAGTCATCTCGTCGAACGTTCGTCTAACTATATCATTACACCATTATGCCGCACACCGCTAACATATATTTATAATGCGCATGGTTTTCTTTCTTTTCCCTCCGTTTCGGATTGTTTTGGCTCTCGTACTTTTCGTCTTTTTGCGTTTCTGCGGCCAAGATGCCAACTTGAATCACACCGCAGAGTGCAGCTCATATATCAACTCTGATGTCGGATATGAATGTTGATATATTTTAGTCAATTTTAGTTACATGTGAAGGCCGTTTGAAGTTGCATTTCGTGATCTGTATAATTACTGCCGGAAACCCTGTCTCGTGGGGCCCAAGACGCAAGCTAATGACGCTTCCCAACATGGGTCTCAATTTCGGAGGTAGGAGCCGGACCGAGTCTCTCACAATGGCAGAAAAAAAATTGTTGTGAAAACGTGAGATCGGATATCATAAACTCGCGCGTGCAATGCACTTCACTTTGACTGCAACAAGCTATGAGGCAGAGTTATGCATTGAATACATCAGCTGAATGCCTCAAATGAAAAGAGAAATGTACCGCCTTGTTTGGCAATTGACTGCGGGAGGTTATTTCTTATCTGGCAACGAAATTGATGGATTTCCTCTGAATGCAATTTTTCAACCTTATGCCGCAGCTTTTCCTCTCGAAACCGCGAGGCTCGCTGGAGAGCTGGATTTCCCCCTCGGTCATTAGATCGTGTCTTTCGTAACAATTCGCGGACGGGACTTTTAGACTTTGACGGGAGTCTCTCCGAAGGCTTCTCTTCGGATTTCTGGGATTGCAAATTTATTTTAATACATTTCTGAAACAACAATAGAGAAAAGGAGGCCGAGATTCCATTAAGGAAATATTTAAGGAGACATTAGACAGAACCTCAAAAGTCTTAGAAGTAGATTCTTGGACTTTTGAATTCAAGGCTCATGCCTAAAATACAAAAGAGGTCTTTTCATGAGCTTAAATAAAATCACTTTAAAATATGAAGCTCTACTATTTTTGGGTCTGAGGTCTCAGTTGATTTTAATAAGCCCCATTTTAGGTCCATCCCTGGTGTCGAGGCCTCGTGCTTCTTTCATGTTTGCAGATGCATTTAACAGTCAAAAATGTTAATCCAGTGGCTTCATCTATTTTTGGTCATCGTTGGCACACACTCTTGGGCAAATAGCCGCGAAGCGACAGCATTTGGCGCTCTCCGTCACGCTCATGTGTCGCAATTAAGGTTCTCGAATGTGCATTGAAATTTCGCTAGTTGCAACGTCGCGGCCGTTGTCAATAATTCAAATCAAATAACGACGACGCGACGAGGAATAATCGAAAATTTATGAGCACGATTTTCATTTGTGAGACTCTCTGGTAGTTCGTTAGCGTTCGCCAGAGATGCAAATAGGCATGCTTGAAGACCAAATATTTACGGTATGCTTATTGGTTCGGTTTCTGGGCTCGCTACTCGCGCTACCGCACGGCAATTCGGATAGTCCCTTGGTCTCTCTGCGGTCTACGTTGCATAACCGGGGTATGTAACTGCAATAATTGCAGTTTACGTGTGTCCGACTCCATGCGCTGCAGCTACAAATGTTAATGAGTCTAATTGGGTTGACAACTCTAGCTTCATTTGCCGCGATATTACATTACAGTTGCCCTCTCAGCTGCACCTTCCTCGCCACGATGCATGATGGGTGTAATGAGCTTAGGTTTCGTGTCACACTTTTTCAAGTGGAAAATGACGACGGCAGAGTTATTCAACGACCGTTTGTCGCTCCCATTATTTTGATGCACGGCCTAATCTGGGTTTTGAGGGGTTAACCTGGCCGCAACTTCCTCTCCTAACCGCGGGTTTATTTGTTGAACTCAAAAACCCCCACACTGATGACCTAGTACCTGGTCTGAAATCTTATTTTTGCTTCAAACTTTTGAAGCACTTCTTGGCTCCAAAACGACCAGCTGAGCTTCTCAGAACTCAACAACCTGGCACTTGGAGGTACTACTCAGTATGGACCCAGTCTCTCTTTCCTACCCAGTCTTTCTACAGTCTTTTCAGTAATATAGAGATCCAAAATTTTCATGATTGGCATTGGACTATGTCTTTGGTGGAACCAAAATATTTGTCTGAACCCAAAACGACACTTTTTATTAGCTTTAGGATGACGCAGAGGCATTCCAGCTCTTTCTCGAGATCACTTAAACTCTCGAACCGCGATAAGATAAGACCCAGAGAGGTTCCACGGAATTACATCACTTCCAGACGGCTCACAATGTTATGGCGTTTTTTTCTCCGCAGAACTTGAACTTGATTTAGTGTGTTATTTCGCGGAACCGGTGTTTTCCGGGTACTGTTTTGGTGTCGAAATTAGTGGGAGACTTAAATTGTTTTCTGCACAATGCGAGAGACGCAAATCAGGCAGCTTAATGAGGTACAAACATTAGCTGCAATTATGACCACCAAAAGCGCGATTTTTCTGCTCCGAAACAAAGGCGCTACTTGCAGGGCTTGGAGCAGATTAGTGAGGAAGCCTTTGGCTGATTGATGTGTAATTATAATCCGATTTCAATGGAGCCACGCGAGCTTGTAAAAATGCAAATTCTAGGGAGTTTTCCCAAGCCGTGGCTCGGAGAACAACAAAGAAATCGCCAGCTCAGGTTCAGTTTCCGAGAAACGCTTGGTTGAACTTGCACCTTTTTGGGAGCTGCGCCGCGCAAGTGCAAGTGAAATTTTTCCTAATCCAAATAGTCACGGCCACCGACGACGCAGCCCAGCTAATGCTCACGTAACACATCAATAGGGGCCTTTCAACAGCACATTTAGAGGTATATTGTCAAGGCTGCGTTGATTAACGCTGTGGCGGGAAGAGGCACTCGCATTAGAGGCCAAATTGTTAACTACTCCAAAGTCTCAATCAAAGACGGTATTGTTGCATTACATCTCTGTAAGTAAATACATTGAAAGTGAAACGTCAATCAATGCGATGCTGCTGCCGCTTTGGCTAATTGCGATAAAGCTGCTGCTGGTGGAGGTACTCGGAGTTGCAGCCGAGATGCCTTTCATGGTCGAGGTGTGCAGGGGCAAGATGGTGTTAACGTATCACGGTCATCCAACTGATTGCGACAAGTTCTTCGTCTGTCTGGATGGAAGGCCCTTCGTCATGGATTGCCCCTACAATCTCCATTTCGACGCTCAGCACATCATCTGCAAGGCCCCCGGCGAGGTCGTCTGTCCCGGATTCCACTCCCATCCACGTCCCCCGCACGCTCATCCTCCACACCACTTTCCACCCCCACTCCCACCTCCACCTCCTGCTGCTACGACGACCAAGAAGCCCACAAAGAGCACTACCATGTCGACTACCACTACCACTACGACGACGACGACGACGACGAGGGCAACGAAGAGTCCACCCGAGTTCGAAGGCGAGGAGGACGAGAAGCAGACGAGTCGTATGAGAGCCCGGATGCAGCACAAGTCTCAGGTGGAATGCTGTCGGTTCATCTTTGGCATGCCAATGTGCATGGACTGCTGAGAGGGTTTCCAACTGGCCTAATATGTACATAAACAAGCACGTCAACCTAATCAAGAACACAATCCATGAATAAAATTTTCAACACACTTTGCTGACTTCTTTCCGAATGAACTACCCTCAAAATCACGAGTTTTCTGATTGATTTCGGATCAAATGTAGGTACTTGACCTTCTGAAAAAGGTTTTCTAAAGCTCCAAAATGTATCCATCAATGATTTTACAGCTCCCTGTTTTTTCTACTTCATAAAAAATTTTCGGAGTTTTCTAAATATTGCAAATAATTCTTTCCAAAAATCCTTACCATTGAAATTTTGAAAAAAATTAAGTTTCGAATAAATTCTGGCTAAAATATTTTATCCAAAACAATTCTTTAAAGAGACAAGATATTCGTTACCAGTCTGCTACAATTTAAATTTTCCGCGAAGAAAAAAATTGTTAATCAATCGTCCAACCTTTTTCATGATTCTGTTGAAACCACCACGAAGCCTCAAGCCTGGATAATTTTCGACCTTGTTAAAGTTCTTCTCAGAAGCTCCGAGAAATTTACGACTCTTGAACCAATAAGATTCGGGCTTAAGAAAGATGTTGTTGAAGCCCCCACACTTTTACGACTCTTCAGCTGAGAAGATTCGGTCGTTCTCAGAAGCTTGAACAATTTTTGTGTTGATAAGCTCTAGCATTTCTCGAGAACCTCGCTTTTCCCTCGTGCGTGTCACCTATCATTTGATCGGGGGCTTCTTTCCGACTGTGCTGTTATCTCTGTGCAAACTACCTATCTGTGAGTGTGCAGTAAAAATCTTCACAATTGCCGTACACATTTATATCAAATCACAAATAAATTATCAAATAAAAGCCTAGAAATTGGTTCTGGCGTTTCAGTATCAAGCGCAAAACCCCACGAGATGCGGTCGCAAACAGTTGCCATTATTTTAACATTTTTAGTCTCGGCCGCAAGTGCCATAGATCTTTGCTTTCGGGTGCCTCAGTACGGAGTCTACGTCCGGCATCCCAACGACTGCAACAAATTCTACACCTGCATAAACGAAGTGACTCCCATAATCAAAAACTGTCCTCCAACTCTGTATTTTAACGAGGACCGAGGGTACTGTGATTTCCCCCAGAATGTGAAGTGCAATACATTTTCCCTGAAAACAGCGAAAAAAGTGAAACCCCAGGATCCCGATGATCTGTGCAACGAGGACTCTGAGTTATTCGTGTACAAGAGACATCCACGTGACTGCACTCGGTTCTTCATTTGCCTCACTCCAGAGGTGGCAGCCGTGCAGAGTTGTCCAGCCAAGCTCTACTACGATGAGGAGCGCAGTATGTGTGACTATCCTAAGAACGTAAACTGCACGATCACAACGAGTCCGCCAGTGACCTCTACAACTGAAATACCTCAAACGAGTAGCTCTACAACTTCGGTCCCTGAGAGCTCATCCACTGAATCCGGTTCCCAGACATCGCCCACAGAATCTACTCAGAGTCCTGTTATTTCCACAACTCTACCTCCTGCAGAATCCACAACTCAGGCACCTGGAGAAGAACTTCCATCGACTTCCACCTCTCCAGGACCAGAGACAGAGAGTACTACAGCCAGCGAACCTTCCACCTCAACCCAAAAAGAGCCAGAATTTTCCTCAACAACTTTGGAGCAGTCAACCACAAGTCCATCCGAAATAACGACGACTTCGGTGCCTGAAGCCACTTCAAGTCAAGCCACACAGGATCCTGAAACTACTACTTTAGAGCCTTCGACTTCTAGTCAAAAGCCTGAAACCACAACAGGTTCAGAACCCGAAAGTACAACAGCCTTCGAGTCCTCAACCACCACTCAGACGCCTGATAGCACATCAACCTCGCAGACTCAGACGGAGCCTTCTACGTCTTCAGAACCTGAGATTTCCACGATTCCGGGAACTGAGGCTTCCACAACACAAAATCCAGGTAGTGGGGAGACGACCTTGGAGCCTACCACGTCAACTACAAAACCTGACATTTCAACGACCCCAGAAACAGGACCTACCACAACTGAAGAGCCTGAAGAAACAACCTTGGAACCTTCAACTTCCACTCAAAAGCCCGACACTCCAACGACAAAAGAGCCTACAACTCAGGAACCAGAAGCCACGACCTTGGAGCCTTCAACCTCCACTTCAAAGCCCGATAGTCCGACGACCATCGAGCCTGAAACCACGACCAAAGATTCCTCATCTTCCACTCCAAAGCCTGACAGTCCAACATCCCCTGAGCCTGAAGAATCCACGACTTCAGAGCCTGAAGTTCCTACAACTCAGGAGCCTGAAGCCACGACCTTGGAGCCTTCGACCTCCACTTCGAAGCCTGATAGTCCAACGACACCGCAGCCTGAAGAGTCTACGACTTTAGAGCCTGAAGCCACGACCACAGAGCCTTCATATTCCACTCCAAAGCCTGATAGCCCAACTACCTCTGAGCCTGAAGTGTCCACGACCCCAGAACCTGAAACTACCACAACTAGTGAGCCTGAAGACACAACCTTGGAGCCTTCAACCTCCACTTCAAAGCCCGATAGTCCAACGACCCCCCAGCCTGAAAAGCCCACAACTCAGGAGCCTGAAGCCAGTACAACTAGTGAGCCCGAAGACACAACCTTGGAGCCTTCACTCTCCACTACAAAGCCCGATAGTCCAACGACCTTAGAGCCTGAAGAGCCCACAACTCAGGAACCAGAAGCCACGACCTTGGAGCCTACAACCTCGACTTCAAATCCCGATAGTCCTACGACCCCACAGCTCGAAGAGTCCACGACTTTAGAGCCTGAAGCCACAACCACAGATTCTTCATCTTCCACTCCAAAGCCCGATAGTCCAACAACCCCTGAGCCTGAAGTGCCCACGACCCCAGAGCCTGAAGACACAACCTTGGAGCCTTCAACCTCCACTCCAAAGCCCGACAGTCCAACGACCCCACAGCTCGAAGAGTCTACGACTTTAGAGCCTGAAGCCACGACCACAGATTCTTCATCTTCCACTCCAAAGCCCGATAGTCCAACAACCCCTGAGCCTGAATCTTCCACGACCCCAGAGCCTGAAGTTCCTACGTCTCGGGAGCCTGAAGACACGACCTTGGAGTCTTTAACTTCCACAACCAAGCCTGATATTCAAACAACGCCAGAGCCTGCAGCCCCCACGACTCCTGAACCCGAAGTATCAACGACCCAAAATCCAGATGAAGAAGAAACTACGACTCAGGAGGTTCCATTAACGTCCACTCAGACTCCATCCAGCCCCGCAGAAAGCACAACCTCCGAAGTTTCAACAACTCAAGAGCCTGAAATATCTTCTACTCAAGTGACTGACGCAGCAACTACTTCGACTACGTCAGAGGCTCTCAGCACAGTAACTCAAGAGCCCGATGACTCCACGACCACCCAACAGCCAACAGAGACTCCAACAGTCAATGAAACCGAATCAAGTTCAACTGAACCTGAAACAACCTCGACTCAAGCTAGGCAAGGAACAACCGCAGCTCCGGTCACCTCTGAGGAACATGTGACCGCTCCTACGACAAAGCCTTCGTGGCTGTCGACCACGCCTTCGAAGCTTCTAAGCTCTATGAGGCCTGAACACCCCTCATCGACTCGAAGGCCTTCCTGGACCACCCTGCGGCCCTCCACCACGAGAAATCCGCACCACACCACGACTCACAAGCCGCCTCCCGAACTGTGTTGCTTCTTCTACATCTGCTGGGAGTGCTGAAACCCCTCCTCGGGCCGCGTTTTTGTCATAATTATCTTCGTTAGGTTCAACAACCACCAATAAAAAGTGCCTCTAAATCTCTAATTGACTCGTCTATTTTCTCAAACATATCACATCATCATCTCCCTGCCCCGAGTCACGAGCGTCCGAGCCATATTGCACGTATATGAGTCTGTGGATGACACGAGACCGGACCCCGTGAAGTCAATGAGAAAGTCAAAAGAGTGTGTAATTGCGAAGTCTTCATCATTTGCGCGCCCTGACTAGTCGCGACTTGGACTGCAAAAACTCACAGCTGGTCAACGAATTTGTGGTCCATTTTTCTTGGGTATAAATTTCCACAAATATTTTGAGGGAGTTTTCTAACAAAATTATTCTCAAAAGTTCGTTTGTCACGACCAGCCAAGAAAGCTAAAATTGGACCACGATGCCGCCGACAAGCCTTAGCTAAATGAAGGCGCGCGTCTCGAGTTGGAAAAAATCGAGCGTAATTTGTTTTCAATTTGTTCCGTAGCAGGCCGCTCGGAGGAAGGGGCTGAACGCGAAATTCGTTGGTATCTGCGTGAATATATGGACGTGAAAAAATAAATGTCTAACATGGATAATCACAGTTTAAAATCAATCAAGTCAAATTTGTTGGTTGCTTACTCTCGTATTTGCGCTCGTGCACCGCCATTTGTTGCTTGTTTCACCTCCAAAGGCTATTAAAGTATCAAAAAATCAAACCAAATTGTGATTAGATGATGATTTAATGCGGGTAGTTTTCGAAAAACACATGGTTTGGCTCCTGCACGCGAGACACATGCTCGGCTTGGCTTACTCATGAGTCCGAAATTCGATTGTTATGTCATGAACGCCGTGTGTTTACTTTCTTCGCTTGATTGAGAAAGAGAGGGAGAGAGACTAGACCGGCATCACCGCTCTGATACAGTTTCTTGATAATTAAATCATAATTTTGACTCATAATCCTCTAATGGAGGTCTCGCGCTTTAATGCGATCAAAAATTTCTCCCATGCTTTTGGGACTCTGCGGTGATTGATGGAAGTAAATCATGTTTTGCATATTGTTGCCTTGGCGAATTCGGAGTTCGGACACATTCGATATACACTTCATTTAAAATCGCATTTCAATTGTGTTGTCTGATCAATTGATCTCGAGTACTTGAGTGGCCGGGCGCAATCGAAAGTTTGCACAGTGATGTAATTTTGCCTTTTTAGACTCGGAGGAAAGTTTAGATTTTGTCTACTGAGTTTGCACATATCGTGGCTTGTTACTGAGTTTAGAGGGTTTATGACTTATAAGAGCTTACTTTGGGATTTAAAGGGATTATAGAGGATTCTTTGAAACTAACTTCAGTTAGGTTAGCGACATTGACGGTTCATGAGATCCTCAAAATTTCTTATCTAGACATATTGCATTTTTCTGTGCCATATAAAATATTTTACCCTTTAAAGAAAAAGATTTTTCTAACGAATTTTTGAATTTAAAATTTGAAGCCTAATTTTTTAAAACATGAAAAAATTTTGTGCTAGGTTTTTGTTGGTATCCACATTTGATAAGAAGTCTCAAGACCCCAGGTCTAGAGGCTGACAGCAAAATTGTTTGTAGTAACAGTGACGTCAGACGAGGTGCACTTCAAGAGGACCCTCACCTGCTCGTTTTGAAATAAATATCATATTACTCATTCTCATCAGGAAACATCTTCAATACCTTGACTGATAGCAGCGTGACAACTTTCTTCAGGCATCCGGTAACTGTGTAAATTTAGCAACCTTTCTCCCGCCGACCTTATCTCTCTTATCGCGATAAGAACTGCAAATAGCATGCACACGTCAACTCGAGAGTTCCTCCCCGTGCTGCATCCATCAATTGAAGCTTTTATTACATCTTTCGCACTAACGAGGGATTACGTGTTTGACGAGAGACGAGCTGCAGTCAGACGCGCAATCATAACAATAAAAATGATAATAATTAGCTCAATCTCACAAAGCGCAGCTGTTGGATAACCCTCGTATTTTTATATAGACTCGGAAAACATAACAGCTCTTCGGTCAGGTTATCGCTGAGTAGCTTGGGGCTGTTCAGCGGAGTCACGCGAGCCTCTATTAATTTTTTTCCAAAAAACCTACATTTTCTAACTGGGTTTTGGTGGGGTCAATTGAAATAATTTGCCTGATTTAGATATCGAGAGAACAGGAACCTTGATTCTTGATGATAATTTCAAGAATTAAATAACACCCCTGAGTGAAAAAATTTGGCTTGTAAATTGTACAAGATAAGAGCCTCTTTCTTAGAAAAATTTGGCCATTAACAAAGGGCCCCTAGCTTTGATTTTGGGATGTTAACTTTAAATTTAAGGCCCAACTGATGGGAATAATGGAGTTCTTTTCTCTAAAATTGATTTTGAAGTCCTCTAAAAATTGTTTTCAGCCCCAAAGGACTCGACATTTGAGATCTAGGACACTTCAATTTTTTTTTTGACGAACCTGAGACGCTGAAATAGTGTCTATGGACAGCCCCACCCCATTCACACTCAGCCATGACGTGTTTGCATCTTCTTCTACCGACTAACTCATTTCTTTTTTGCTGTGCTTTGTTTTATTTTCATTTTTCTGCATTACATTATTATTATTGGAGAAGTTTTTGTTATTGCTTCTTTACGCCACGCCATGGCCCGGTTTCGGAGCCAGCCACAGACATTGCGCAACTCCTTCGGCTTCAATCTACCGGAAATTTGCCATGAGAGTGAGACGGGCGGCTGAACCTCGCTGCGAACCTCTTTATTATCGTTTCACGAAAATGGCAAGTAGCTGTGGCGCTGTCGCTATCATGTAATTTGACCACTACCTCATTGTCTCTCTCGGCACCCGGGAGATGCGGTGCCGACGTTTTGCATTTACGTGTTTTCTTGCGCAGCATCTCCACGCCGAGTCTTTTTGCACGCGCGCGCGCGAGCGGCTCTTTTGCGTTTGTTTTCAGACCGAAATGTGAATAGAGAAATGGGAATCGGAGTTGAGACACGAGGCTATTGTGGAAACGCATGCAAGGGTTTTAATGCAAATAAGTTATGGATTCGCAAATGCGGAGCGTTTAGAGCAATTCACACCACCGTTTGAAAAGTATCGGCAATTTACTCGTGAGATAGTTCGTAAAGTATTTCGGTGGACCTTTTAACGCATGACATGGCCTACTTTTCGGCATCGTAAAAAATTTCAAGATGTTTTGATCGTTTTGTTTTGATAATAAAAAGTTGAACAAACTTGCGTAATTGCACGAATTCCCAAAACTAGACATTTTCGGCTACTTGGAGCGACTTCATAAAATCTTTTTTGGTAGAGTGTGTCATTTTGTACATAAAAGTCCAAACCGGACCTCGAAGAAGCTTTTTTGGTCGTAATTATTTTGCCTAAGGAGACGAAAGCTTGGAAAAATCTTCCAAGTCTTTCTAGGCCTCAGGAACAACTGTGTTAGAAATTTTAAGAACTCAAGGACGTTTTGCAGGCTCTCAGGTTTTTTAAAGGCTCCTTCACTGACTTTCCCACTGATCTTCCAAAGCTTCTTTAAGACTCTAAGAAGCATTTTTGGGATCTCAAGACTATTCTTAACTTTCTTTGTACATCACTTTTCGAAGGGTTTTCTCAAAAAATCTGCTTATCTCTGTTCCAAATCGACTTCTGTTTCTCTAACAGGCTCGTTTGTACATCATAAAAAATTTAAAATGTAACAAAGATCCACCTGTCCGACAATAATGGACCCATTTCCCATGTGACAAAACATTTATGGAAATACCCAAGTGTATCATCGCAAGAAAAATAATATTTTGACGTTTTGAGTGACACGATGGTGAAAAACACGGCGTTGATGATACGTCTGATAGTGCACGAGATACATTAGACAACATAAGCTTACAAAGAAATAAAGCAGAGAAAAATGTTTATGAAATAAATTGGCTTTTATTATTTTCTCACATCGCGCTTGAACGCTGAATCCCACTTCGTTATTGTTTTGCCGATGTTTTTATAATTCTTTCTCTAGCCTAGTGCACAGATAGCTTCATTGTCCGCCGTTCAGTCTCATGTCGCGCGTTGCTTCAAAACAGCACTTTATAATGGATTTTTATTAAATCTGAAAATCGCCAAGTACGGCATGGCATTGCGGCTCGCTGGGGGTATATGAATATGAAAACATGAAGTAATCAGATTTTATAGATACTTATCTCAATCATGCAGCAAAATAAACGTGGTTAGAAAACAATAATAGGAAAACAGAAGACTTTTCGCTGGCTCTAAGTGGAGGAGAAAATCGTGGGACCGAAAACTGTGAAACTCGGCGTCTCAATTCTCTAACCTGGTGCCTCAGAGGCCCAAAACGGGGGTCAGGGGGTTGTTTCACGTGGAGGTAAGCTGACGACTGCGGTGCAGTACGTGACTTTAATGCAGGAGAGATGGAGTTTCCCAGGGATGGAGTTTCATTTGCTCAAATTCACTTTCAATGTGTTCAATGTATTAAATTCTTTAAAAAATTAAATTAAAAACTCGTTAGTTTTTTCTAGGAAAATTTTTCGCTAGGGGTTCTTCCTTAATTTTCCCTCAAAGAGACAACAACTGTCTTAAACAGTTCTCCCAAGAAAAATTCTTTACTAAAAACCAATACTCCACCATTTGGAAAAGAAGAAGATCCCTTATTCTGACCTTGACTGGAGGACCAGAAATCCAAAAGCCGTTACACTTTTTTTTCGGAGAAACCAAGGATCTTTAAATGGTTTTTAGCAAAAATTTGACAAACATTTTCGGCTCATATTTTTCTTACAAAATTCTGGAAGGAAAAATAGACGTTCCTTTGCTTCAAAATGAGCAAAGAAAATACGCTAAAAGAAAATTAACTGAACCACAAATCTGATATCAGGTTCCGTCCCTGACAAATTACAATGAGATACGATTTTCCTGAGTCTTATTGTATCGATTTTTAGTGCCAGACGTCTGAACATCTGCGAATTCTCATCGCCAGCTGCGGACACGCGACGACGAAGCGAAGGAAAAAGAATTCCGCAAATACTTCCTATGAAAAATAGCAACGGTGGTGATCCAAAGCCTGATTACGGTGGGTTTTCTCTCTATTCAATGAAAGTGTACGCGCTGATAAAAGTTGTGCAGAAGCTTATGCAACTGCGACTCAAATGGAGACCGATTGCATGTTGTCTCGACAATTTAACTCACGAATGTACCTTTATTATTGAGCTATGAGTTGCTAGAGCGCTGCTATCTAGATCAAGGAGAAGGCAGGCGGGCGCAATGACAGGGAGAGGAAGGCGAGTGTTGTAAATTGCCGGATGACACCGGATTAGTTCGCGTTCAGTTCAAGAAATGAGGTGGCTTTACCGGATAATATTTTTGCAGCTGTCTCTCGAACTTCTGGAGCGGGAACGAGGTTAAACACATCTGAAATGCGGGAGTTCTGAGGCAGGTCAGTGCTCGCGTCTGTGTCTTGTTTCACTTGTCAATTACCCAATCACTTTGCACACGCATTCAGCATTATCGATCATCAACCGCACAGGCACAACAAGACCCCTTGCATAACAATGCCCAAATTTCAAAATCAAACTCATGTACCGAAGTGATCATATTTCGATTGTGATCTCCAAAGTATTATTTTCTTATGCATTATAAATATTCGTAGAGTTAAATACAACGAGCTTAGCAAATAACGAGTACGTGGAAGTTTATAATGCGCAAGTCACAATCGAAAGTTTGCCGATGACCGCGAGCTTGTCGATTGTCACGTCGATTATTGAAAAGTCAAGTTGCGTGTTTTGTGATCAGGCCAAGCGTCCGAGGGGAGGCTGGCTGGAGCTTGACTTGGCGGTTACAATGTCATGAGAGCTGAAAGGGGCCTATTAGTTACTAGCTCACTATGTACAGGCGAAGGTCTTTCTAATTTTGGTTTCTTGATTTGTTTGGTTTTTTGGTTCTTTTCTTGAGCCCATTCAGAATTAATATCGTGGATTATAACTACAATTTTCTGGGTAATCAAAAGAAGTTTTTCTTAGATCTAGGACTTTTAAGTCATTTGCCATTTCGTCAAAAATTACGAGAGAAACTCCTAGAAAATGTTATCAATTGCTGAAAGACTCTGTCAATTGGCAAAATGTCAAAATTAACAGAATTTCCTCTCTCAAAATTTTCTATCCTGAAATTTTCCCTCGTAACTCCATTTGAGGAAGAAAAGATGAAAGATACTGACGATTTTCTGATCCATCCATCAGTTAGCTGGGAACCTCATTTTCATATTTTTGCAGAGAATTTTCAAAAAAAATTTTTTTTGGAACAATTTTAAATTTCAAAAACGAATCTCTTATTATTTAACGACATCTGAAAGTTCGTCAGTGATTCGGTCAGAGAAAGTCAATTTTTGTTCAATATCAAAGTGTCTCAGAGTTATTTTTTAAAAGGAAACAATTACAAAAGTTTGAAGGGCTTAAAAATATTTTATAAAAATAACACCAAGTAACTGAGTTCAACTTACCCACTGAGCTGATGACGTAAGTGGCTGGTGGCTTGAGAACGCTTCTCGCATAGGCCCCTCGCAGGATCTCCAAGGCACATGGTTCAGCTGTGACCAGTAGCATCCCAGGAGCTACGTGGCCAGCGTATTTGAGGGACCGCGTGGCAGCCGTGAGAGGAGCATTCCACCAGCATTTCGAGTTGGCGGCCAGAAAATTCTGCAACGAAAGACAGAAAGTGAAAAGTAATTACAAACGAAAGTGAAATCGAAGGCAAATTGATGTCACTTGTTTAAGAGTATCTCTCAACACATCCACTCACTGGTGAGCAATTAATCCGAGATTACATTGTGCTTAAAGGTGGTTTGCTGCTCGCAGAGTAGCTCTCAATGAGCGTGTGTGTATGAAATTGAATTAAATTAAATTTAATTGAGAATGGAAAATCTTGTACAATGAGCTGTTTAATCGCTGATTCACTACACCGATTAGAGAAGCAGCGTATAAATTGTGGCAAGTCTCGGATCGGGCAGCTCGACGGTGGTGGCATGGCTTGGCAGCGCCTTCAATGCGGAGCGATACAAATTTACATGCACCATTTTCGCTGATTTGTTTGTTTGTGTTTTATTTTCTTGTTCAACATTGCCAAGAGAAAGGTGACCTCTCTTACTGGCGTAAATGTTGTGTACTTTTGCACTCTCTAGGCTAACGGGCAGGCTGGGGATTCGGAGACTCTGGACAATGGAGCGAGTGTGTGCAAACAATGTTACAAGGGGGCTGAAGGGGGTGTCACCTCCCACTGCAGGAAATTACTTGTCTTCCTTCTTCATCGTCAGTTGTTTATTAACTCAGCTGGGTAATGTATCTTGGACATTGTTTAGCAGAGGACGGCTGGCAGACTGAGATTATGATGAAAGCAGGTTGGTCCTGGCACAGAGGGTCATTTGTGCTACTCATTTCAGATTATTTGATTTTCCAAAATTTTTTTTTGGATCCTAAAATCCTTGGAAATTCTTAATTTCGTCAGATTTAGACTTTACACCTTTTTTTAGGGCAAATAGGCAACAATTTTGTAAACTCAATTTGGCGAACTTAATTTTGGAATTTTAATAGAAAATTTTTTGTGGAGAAATGAGTCCCTAACACCTTTTTATGACTAGTTCTACCATCAGAAACACGTTTCCAGTGATTTGAGGCAAAAATAAGTGAATTGGAAAAAAAAAATTTTTCACCTGAAATTTGTAAAATTGGCAAACCTCCGCTCGTTAACGGAATTCGAATTTTAGGATTTTGGTCGAAAAATTTTTTATTCGGAAAATGATCTCTGAAGCCTTAAAATGACTAGTTTTACCTCAAGAAACACGTTTCCAGTGATTTTTAGCCAAAATATGAGAATTGAAAAAAAAAATTTTTTTCACCTGAAATTTGTAAAATGGCCAAACCTCCGCTAGTTAACAAAAATCGAATTTCGGGATTTTGGTCGAAAAAATTTTTGTTGAGAAAATGGTTTTTTAAGCCTTACAATGACTAGTTATACCTCCAGAATCACGTTTCCAATGACTTTGATCCAAAAAGTGTGAAGTGGAAAAAAATTCCAGTTTATCAACCTCGTCGCGAAAGCCTACAACTGTTCCATCGTGCACCTGCCCGTTTTGGAAATTGAAAATGCAAGCCGAGACGAGACGTGCTTCATGAAAAGGAGGAGGAAATTATGAATGTGAGCTCGAACGATGGTCGTAACCACACATTGCTACAATTAAAGCCCGGCTCGGCTGTTTCTTCAATTACTGCATCACCTGCACCGTCATTTGTATCTTTTAGTTTGTTTGTTTTTGCTCATTTGCGCGTCTATTCTCTCACCGCCATGCGGTGGCGGTGGCGATGCCGGTGTGCCGAACCAAAGCACAGTGCCGCAACATATAAAAATTTTACAATCGCAGCAAAGTGAATGGAACTTGTTTGGCATTTGAGGTACATGTGCAGCTCAGTAATATAATTGAGTGAAATTGACTGATTCAATTATAAACGTTTCCAATGGTTATGGTTATTAGTTTGTAAATGTTTTTTAGGGTAATTAAATTTTATTTTATTTTGATCGAAGCCGCCGTAAAAATTGAAATGTTGCGCGTCTAGTGCGGTATGGAATTTCCTGGTAGTCAGTAAGGCATTTGCGTTTGAGTGGCGGGCAGACGGATTGGGGCTTCCTCGGTCCAAGCAACCGGTAACTGGGCTCAAGGGCAGCTTAACGGTAGTGATGGGTTTTTGGTTACATAGGTAGTAACTGACCATGGCAAAAAATTTCGGAGGTTAACAAACAACAAAGACAAAATATGGTAATCTTTTCATGAAACCTTCTAGAGTCCCGAAATTTCCTAGACTACTTTTAATTTCCATTTCAATGGCCTTTATTTATATTCTTCAACCAGTTCACAATTTGAGAGTGAAAAGTAATTAGACATAGTTTGGTAGAGTTCTTGAAAAAAAAATTGATCAAGTCGAGGAAAATAAACATTTTCCTAAAACTTTTTGTTTTCATTTTTTATAATAAAATTATTAATCCTAAAAAGAAGCGATCCCAAGTGAGAAAAGTGTACTCAAGCTCATGTATGAACCTCAAGAATTTTAAATGCATAGATGTCACAGCCCATAGCAAAATTTTCCAAGGACTTCTCGAGTTCTAAAGGCTCTAGAATTGCTTCAAGATGTTCCCTCCTTCCCAGTTCAGCTACACTCAACTACTGCCTCAGTCCGTCTCTGAGCTCCACCCTAATTGGGACTGGAGAAAGTTCGGATGTAGGTCTCGGCGACTTTGAACTCCGGCACCTCTCATGTCGCGTTCCGGCCAAACAGAAGCAAATAAAGGAGTCACGTGTGTGGCAAAATGGCAAGACTCCTACGTGAGTTTTACTTTCTTTTGGATTTCCTCGTAATTAGGTAGACCCATGTGTGACCCATGAAACATTTCTTTGTGTGCTCGGGGGCCCAGCTCTCAGATATAAATTTCCTCGCGAGCGTGATTAGCTTTATAAATCATCATATGTGAGTGTGCAAAGACAACATTGGAATTCCTTTAATGGCGCACGTTGTGTCAATATTGCTCGCAAGAAGTACATTAAAATCACAGAAAATAAATAAATAAATACTGCAAGAGGGACGTTGGAAATGGGCAAAGAAAGGTAGTACAATGGGCTTAGATTTGCATCGCATCACCACCCGGCTAGCGGCGCGCGAGACTCGCGACCATTAACCTCATCCACACATACTTTCACTCGCGTTTTATTGATTTTTGTTGTTTTTCCGCCAAACATGTGTTTTCATTCTAGACTCTCTAGAGCGCGACTGTTCAAGAACATCATGATGAAATGCATGTTTGTGATTGTTCTGGCGCTCGCAGTACAGTCGTCTGTCTCGTGCCCTGGAAACGCCAGACTCTGGGACGTGACACGAGGATCAAGTGTAGAGTTTAATTGCATGAACAAGCGGAACACTTCACCCTCATATTAATTATTGCGAATTTGTATGGATTCGTTTTGCAAAAAGAACACTCGGGGGAATTTATTGGGGAGTGGAAAAATGCTGGCAAAATATCGGAGAGGGTGAAAAATTGTTTTAGAACGGGGTGAATGAGACACGGGAAGGATTACAAGTGGAGTATTGTTGACTCTGAGAAAGATTATTTAGTTTGGGCAAACTCTTTGGTTTGAAGTCTGTTTATAATCTAGATCGGTTAAAAGTATCCTTTGGCACGAATTGGTATTTGGTGGGCCTTCAAAGGGATTTCTATTATCTATGACTGTCCAAAGGCGTAGAGTTCTGAATAAGAAAAAAATTTAGTCCAAATCCCACCTGAATTTCAATATACACGGCTGTTAAAAAATTACTCAAAGCCTTGAAAGTGACATCCTCTATGAGCGTCCTCTGAATTAATAAAATAATATCTCAATACTGGTACTGGTCAATACTTCTGGTCCTGAAAGAGATCCCTCTCCCAAGTCTCAGGAGAAAAAGAGAAGTTTAGGGTCAGTTGGAGCCTTCTCGTTGCTTCTGACTGCCAAGTCCCTGTTTCAACACCGACTTTGCTTGAAGAAAGAAAACGGCTTCAGAGTAAATTGACATCAATGAAAGTTTCCAAAAGACAGAATTAAGGAACTAGGAGAGGTGCCGCCTTCCCAGGAAACAACTCATTTGTCTTGCAGCTTGCAAAGCTCCCGGAATGCCGTGGGCTTACGCAACCGCGAGACAAAATTCCACCATTAGCGGCCTGATCGTGGGATAACCCCGCGGCACTAATTAATGTTCTACATATTTTTAAGCTGCCCGTTTAATCAAGTTGACTTTTGTGCGCAAAATTAACACCGCTTGCAGTTTCGCTCGTTTGCAATTTCACCACTTGTCGATAAATTATTAGCATATTTGCGATTTCCCTCTCGAGTCTCCACGGTGTGTGCCTGGAAAAGCGAGCGGCGTGGCGCAAAAGTGAATGAATTAAAGTAATTCGAGTCAGAGCAGGCGCAGTGCGCAGAAAAACAATTTAAATTGTAATTAAAGAGGTACCCAGACTCGAGTGACAAGCAACAAACTCAACTATAGCGGCAAGTCCACTTGTCTCGGGCACGGCAGTCGGCTCTGCTTGGCGGTGTCGTGTAATATTTTGTGCTTAAAATGTGTCAGAAAGGTATTTGAGTTATTTCGTTATGTCGTGTTCACTTGCTCGGTGTCGTTGGCGTATACACAAAATAAATCTATTGCACCATTGCAATTCATTGACTGAAATCATTTTCCTCGAGTGTGCCCGGTATGCGTTGGGAACGGCAAGAGTTTCAGACTTGTGGCAAATTGCCAGGCTTTGGAGTTGACTCGACACTCGAGAGCGGGACATTTTCATTGAACAGAGGAGCGCAAACTGCAGATTCAGCCATAAACAATGAACTTGAAATGCATTGCTGGAAATTTTAGCACATTTATAAAGAATGCAGGGAGGTCGATGGACCATTGTGCAATGGCTTTATTATGCGAGGCAAATGCGAGCGGCGATAACAAAAATGCCATGTTTTGCTTAGGCTTGGCTCGATACAGTGGGGTTCGGGTGGTATGAGTTCTTGTTCATTTGAGCCCTTTGGAGAATTTTTATCGGTAATTGATGGTTTATTGGAAACAATTGAACTTATCAGAGTCTCAGGCGGATTTTTGAGGTCTTCTGAATTTTATGGACAATTTTTATAAGTTTTTAATGTTTCTAAAAATTTTTCTAATCGCAAATTTTTATTTTTGCTCTTAAAGATGTGTGTGCTCAAAATAGATTTAATTCTAAAACCCAAAATCGACCTTCAGGGAAGGTTAAATGAACCTTTAAGGAATTGATTTTTATTGAAAATTCGATAGCTCTTTTTTTCGAGTCTTTATAGTCCCCTAAGCCCATTTGGGAGAGAGATTTGGGTTTGAAAAAATCAACTCATTCATGAGATTCGTAATACATGTAACCCATTGTAGTTCCTATGCAGCTGGTAGTCCACTAGTTTGGGTTTGCTTTATCTCATGTGCTCGCAATTCACTAGACTGAATTAAATTGGATTATGGCAAATTAATTCATTAGAATGGAAATGATACAACTCTTGGATTGCATTGCATAACTGGCGAGTGCGTGGACTCCAGCTCGAGAGCGATATGGAATTGTACCAACTCTGAATCATAAATAAATAACAAAACATAATTGAAAGCATAATTTCCGTGTCACTTATTTATGCCGGGAGACTTTTGTCGGCAACTTGAGAGGCAAAAGGGGGCCTTGGGGCTGCCTTCAACTTTAGGAAGTCTCGAAACCATGTGGAAGATAATAAAAAAAGTTTGAAAACTTAGCTCAAAAATTCCTTCCTATCTCTCAAGTGCAATCGCAGCAACTGTGTCTAGTCCAGCAGTCGCCGGGGCCCCATAAAATGCAACAACTTTCGTGCAAAATTGCTCGAAACAAAATGTTTTCTTTTCTCCGTCGCGCCGTATCACAATCGCTGCATTCAATTCAAGATTGAGGCCACATATGACAGTTTTATTGGCGATTTAAACGTCGGTTTGACTGCATCATCTTACAGCTGGGGAGCTGGGGAGCACAGTGGCACCTAGGGGTGTTTTTCTTTGTCAACCACCGGGACAAATTTTCCTTCTCCTTGGGTGGTTTTCGTAGGTGCTTTAGTTTACTTAAGCTTTGGGAAAGACTATTTTACGTCGAAGAGAAGAAATATAACCACTGTGCAGTGAGGCTAGCGTATCATAATATCTTATGGCCATTTGCATGAAATATAGCCGATTCCGTTCACGATAAAGTTCGCTTAGGGACGGGCGACAAGTGCAGTCGCACAGTAATATCATATTTGTTGAGTGAGGTTATGGCTGTGTGCTTGTTGGCTCAAGAATCGCATTTTCTCGTGATATATCGAGTCGTTGGTTGAGCAAGACTTTTTGTTAGCGCATTCCATTGGTTCGATTACAAAGTTATGTAACGCGTCGCCATGGGAGGGGAAGAAGGAGGATGGGGTTGCTGACTAGACGGGAAAACGAGAGACATTGGGGTGAGACAAGTTTGACAAAAACGGCAGAAATTAATGAAGGAACATGAGGGAAGTCGATTGACAGGATAATCCTTCTGTCTCTGGTAGGGTGTCTCTAAAAGGATTACAGTAACGGGAAAATTAGGTTGATTTTCGATTTTTTCTAATTAATATTATTGGTGGATGGTTGAGGGGGCCCTGAGGGAGAGGGGGCAGTTGCCCTCTTCTTTCAGTCGTAAGAAAATTAGGAGCAACCCTAGTCCCCCAAAAAAGGGTCCTCAGTGAAGCATAAACTCTCTCTCGGAGAGTCTGAGCATCAACGTCATCTGGAAAAATTTCCAGTGACGCGTGTTTCTGCCACAAACTGCTGAGTCATGCCGAGCCGCAATCAAAAGCTCGTAAATTGGCCCATCTTGGCTAGGAGAATATTCAATACGGTCGCACGTACCTGGAAAATCATGTAGCCGGAGTCATACATCCAAAAGTCGTCTGGCGTCTGTCCAGGTTTGGTCAGTTGGATGGCCAGGCACTGTTGAAGGATCAGTTGGCATCGCTGCGGCGGACCCGGCGACTTGGTCCCCATCTTGCGGGTGTACGGATTCTGAATCGTCGTCGACAGTTTGCCTTGAGAGATTTGTGCTGTGGAGAGCGGTTGCAAGTCCTCCGTAATCTACCTTAGGATTACTGGAGTCGTGGCGTGTGTAGGTGCTGCTGCTGAGGCGATGGCGTCCAAGGTCATGATGGAGGTGTGAACATAATATTATCTGGAATGGACAAGACAGAGAGCGAATTCAGGAAGCGTTGTGTCAAATGCACCGAGGGGGGACATAAAGCAAACGCCGCCCTCGTCTTTCAATAGTAATTTGTTGATAGCTCCGTCGGCTCACTGAACCGAGCAAATCTGAGGCGTATTCATCAATCATAATCTGCTTGTTCATTGCCTGCCTTTTCTCAACCGCGAGGCGAGCCGCGTCGAGTCGCGTTGCGATGACGACCGTGTGTACAATTCGCGGCTAATAACATAATAATAACATGGCATTCAACAATAATAAACAACGTGTTGTCTGATGTTTAAATACATAATGAATTGTTGAGTTTTTTCTTGCTTTCTTCGTCTCATTTCTTTTCTGCTCGTTTCTTCTTTTCCTCTTTCTCCGCCTCTTTTTCTAGAGAAACGCGCGATTTTTTCCGTTGTCAATCGCTTCGTACGCCTCGGCATTCTATTGATTATAAATTTCACATTTAGCTCTCCCATTTAACTAATTGAAAGTGCTTACCGTCATTGATTACTATTAATTGCTCTGCAGCCAAGCTAAAATATTCCTAAGCAGGGCTGGGCCTCAGGGGGCTAATGAGGGCTATACTGAGGAAAAGCCTTATTTTTCCTGAATTTATTCCTTCTGAAAGTGGACTCTTCAAGCAGCTACAGACCTCTAATTTTTAGCTTCTCCAAGGGAGGCTCCTCGGGGACAGGAAAAGGCCCAAGAGAGGTACGGAAAAAATTTTCCAGACTTTTAAAAACCTACTTGTAAAGTAAGCTTAAAATAAAGACGCCTAAAGAAAGTGAATACCACAGAAAACGCAGGAGCTCAATGACTCTTCTGAAGCCACTAGCATGAACACAAGAGTTGCCACATCACTGCTTCGAGCCTAAATATGAATCGCTACATACAGACAAGCATATCCACAGCTATTATTATTAATTAATTAGCGAGTTGATCGCCTAGTGCAGTGGTGCGAACGAAATAGTACGTATGAGCGTTATTACCAAACGTATAATGTAATAATAATGATCGATTATAAGTTGATTGAACAATTAAGGCACAGATACCTTATGATTCGCATGTAAACCGGAAGGTCAATGTCTCAGTAGAGTGCAGCAGACTTTCTTTCCTGCGTCTATTTGCTTATGCAATTAAGTAACAAACCCGTTCTGAGACACATTTTGCAATCGATCGACGTCATTCGTGGTGGATTGAGGAAATTGGGCTCAAACAACTTCCTCACCATTTTTATATCCAATAAATTTCTTCGAGATCATGAGAAACGGCAGTGGCACGGTACAAATGATGAAATACAATGAGTAATATGAACGAGCGGTTAATGTTTATATGTTTATTCCCATAAAGGCATACACAATATGCAAATAAACAATATGGCTTGGAAGAAAAATGACGTTTTAATGAAGATAAACATATTCTTTGATGGCTATCGTATACCTATATCGTAAATTTGAGCCAGCCGGTCGGTGCATTACTGGCCTTCCATTGTTTTTGTAGCAGCGATGCGTATTTATTCCGTTTCAGCATGCACTTTGCCACAATGATGGTGTTGCAGTGCAGTCGGCGGACAAATTAATGGTCGGATTATGTGCGGCAACTTGTTTTTCCGAATGCATTTGTTAGTTTTGAGGGAAAATTAAACCAGCGTCATTAAATAAACAACCGAACAAACGAGTTTGAATGCTGTTTTTTGTTCTGTATCGCTCTGATCCCACGATTGGTCCCTTTTTGAGCAGAAATACGCAAAACTGACGAATAAAAACGTGAATCCCAGTGCAGTTTTTGCGGGCTATAGATTCGAAACCACTCGTCACATTGAAGTGATTTTGACTCCTCCTGGGCATTTCTGGGGTTTTTGTCGTTTGAGGGCCTCATGGTCGATTTTTCGTGAGAGAAAAATTTCCAGTAAAGAGTTTTCTTTAATAAGTTTTTTCCACTATTTTTTGTCCAATCTCAAGCTTTATAAAATTTACCAAGGACAATTTTGGTGAAACACAAATTTTTGGTCGAAATTCCCAAAATGAAGTTTTCCTCAACGAGCTGAGGTTCAGAGGGGAAATTTTTTTCAACCAAAAATCTCCGGAAACTAGCTATTTCAAGCCTCCAGAAACTGTTTTCTCAACAAGACTTTTTAACGAGTGGAATTTTGGGCTAAAATAGCAATTTCAAGGAAAATGCCAATTTTTTCGGCTGCTTCGTAAACGTGTTTCTAGGGGTAAACTTGGTCTAGCTAGCTTTGAACCGGAAAAACAACGCAGGTTCACTAAAAAGTTGCGACGCGTCACCTCATTGACTCCAATTAATCGACAACTAGGCCAGTAAAGCGGAACTGCAAAGCCACACGTTTTTCCACTTCTTCTAGTTACACCATTTCACTTCGTTTTCATCTCATCACGGAGCGCCCAAACACGAAAATATCAAATTATACGGTGGAACGGGGCCGCCTCATCATATTTATGTCCAGTTTGCCGCGGCGCGTTGGCCGTCCAACATTCGAAACCACAGAAGCAATTCCACAAATACTTGTTCCCATTTGCAGATGACATCGATGCGGCTCGCACATTTGCGTCGACATTTTGCGCACTAAAAATAAATTGCTGCAACACTAAGCGCACCAGCAAGAGCGCCCATTGAGGTACCGCGCATTTTGTGGGAATGCATTCAGCTTTTGCACAACAAGAGAGAAGTGTCAGACGAGGAAACAATCCATAAATCACCATTTTACGATTATGATTGATCTGCCATTCATCGAAATGTGCATTATTTTCCTTATGTTTGTCTTTAAACGCTCGCCATTCACCGAAACGATTAAATTTATTGATTGCCTGCACGCAAAATAATCGAGAATTGAGCAACTTTCGATGCAAAGCTGAGAATGGAAAATTTCCTCTGTCCGTCGTGATCTCCAAGAAGCTTAAAAGTTAAGCTGTGCTTAAGCCATTCACTGTGCATGTTATTAAGTGGCTTCCCTTGACAAATTTTTGAGTTGTTTTCTAGCCCTTTAAACCTACTACCTTTGCAAGCAGAATCAGCTATCTAGAGGACTAAGTTGGATCAACAGTTTGGTTGCCCTTTCTAGGATGTTTTGACCCCAGTGACCCTAGATGGCCTAGGTAAAAGTATTACAGAGTAAAACTAAAAATCCCGCAAAAATTTTACGCATCTCTCTCCTTTAAATTTTCAAAATGCCGAAATTAAATTTTTTTTTGTAAAAAAATTCACCAAAGGGGTGTAGTTGCAGGTCTTGTAGGTCAAAAATGAGTTAAGGAAAAAATCTTAAAATGGTCGAAGATTTTTTAGAAGTTACGAAATTCACAGAAAAATTCGCCTTCCGATGATTCTAGTCAAATTCGACAAAAAAGTTTGCTGAAATTTGTTGAAATCAATGTGAAAATTCCTTCTTAAATAAAGCAGCTCTGAAGAGGCCCTCAGTTTGAAGGCAAAACGTTGGAAATAAAAAGAGTTTCCCTGAGAATTCTTCTGACAAAATTTAGGGTTATTTTCTAGCTTAATTTTATTTCGAGGTTTTTTTTTCCAGAGAACTTGACCTCGGCTTTCCATATGCAAATTATAGGTGTACATAGTCAAGCAATTTCAAACATGTTATCGCCTAGCTTTTGTGAACCGCTCGATTTCAAAGCCTAACCTGGAGCGTTCCACAAAGTTCCCCCTCAATCATTGCAAGTGGATCGCTGCCAAGTCCGCACTGAAGCCATGTGAGTGCAGCGCGCTCGAGATTCGGATCAACCTCTAAATCACTCAAGATATTCAGCATGGTGGCAGCGCGCGAGTCTCACAATTGGCCATTTAATTATTTATTATCATGTTCACTTTGCGCCAACTAGCCGTAAGCAATCCACATGGTTCACTTCGAGCGGCGGAAAAGCTTGTTTCGCGAGAAAATTTGTGATCTGATATCGTTAAGGTTGTGGACTCGCAGCAGTTGAAATATTCGAGTGCAATTTATTGAAACAAAATCTCATAGGTAGCGAGATACGCGCGCGGTCCGACAAAAATGAAATAATAATGTTATTATTTTCCCATAAAACTAAATTATTGTGTACCTGGATGGCGGAATATGAGGTGAGTTTTGCCGCGCAATCATTAAAAATTATAAAAATACAAATTGAATGAGGGATGATAAGATCAGGAGCTGGCCAACATGTTTCACCATGTGCATTTCAAGTGCCATTTTAGCTAACATATTTATTTATTACGAATTTCGCGATGTTTTATGGGAAAAACCGCTTACTGGACTGGTTGTTACTTGGAAGGTATCTCGCAGGAACAGAGAAACTATCAAGTTCCGACTCTCATATAATTTTTTCAACTCCAAAACTCTGAATAAACAATTTCCCTAGAGGTCAACTTGTCCTCTGGGGTCTTGTTCGTTTTGGAACTTTTCTTCTAAGTCCTTCCTGGACTAAACTTTCTCTAAACTTTTGTTGGCTACCTTATTAAATTACCTGGGGACTAAAACAAATTTTTTATTGGTGTCTAGACTCGATTTTTTTTCCGCAATTTTCCCTCAACTCAGTTGCAAGTAGCGAAAAAACGAATGGCTGCTTTTCTCGGAGAAAAAATAACCCACATCTGGTTGAGCTAAGTTCAAGGAGAGGAAAAACTTTAATCGCCACCCTGAGTAACAAGATACAAGTTCATTACTTGTGAAAAGTTTTTCGACAAAAAGTGAGCTCATGCCAGCACTTCTTCGTGTTCGCACAAGATCATTGCATAACTAACTATGCAGCTCTACTGATTTACAATTTTCACACAATTTGTTACTGTTGTAAGACATCGCGCTCAAGTACCCTCGAAAAGGATGCCTCGAGGGTGCGAGCACTTCAAAATGCGACTCCGTGGCACAAAGAGCCAACCGACGATGATGTAAATGGGCATTTTTCATTTGTCTCACTCCTCTATTATTCTTCTCCACCGTCCGCTTGATGACATTTTATAAATGCACTTTGCATAATTTCGTTTCACAACAGCCAGCAGCAGCTTGCAAGTAGCTACATGTAAGACTACCTCCATGACAAGTGGCGTTATGTGGAAGCCTCTTGCGATTGTGTGTCGTGAGAAAGAGCTTTTGGCAGCTAGGCTGTGGTCGCTTTCTCCATCACGTTGGGCTGTGATGGGCTAGAAACGGTGCGAGAAGCGAGATTATGACTTCTACTTTAATCATAATCTTCTTTGGGCTTCCAAAACCTCACCGCCAGGGACGGGGCTCAGATGAAGGAAGCCTTTAATAATTTCAAAAACAGCCTGAAATATTTTTTGAAGGGAATTCAGGGGGAGGACAGAATCCTATTTGAGCTTTTGGTAAAAAAAAATTTAGGGAGGTCCAAATTGAGCCCCCAATTCCATCTCTGAGCACGATGAGGCGAATGACATTGACAAGGTAAACGTCAAAACGGCTTTTTGCTCCGCCGTAAGTCGCGTAATTGGTCTCGCTACTTTTTAACCGCGCTTCGGCAGACTCGTTTCCGTACTTTTGTTGAGATGAAGCAGGTGCTATATCGAGGCCCCGGTTCGGATCGAAGCCACAAGTGAAAGGGATTTGGAGTAATTAACATAAATAGTACATCTTTGCCGCCACAAATTCTGGTCTGTTGCAAGAGAGCGCCACACAATGTAAGTTAATGTGACTGCCCCAGTGATTTATTGCAACACGACTTTTCCATGTAAGAGCACACAGCAATGAGCATGTTTTTTAAGCAACTCCAACTATACAAAGTGAGTTTTGCGGGCGAAAAGCGAAAAATAAGATCAAGACCTATGCTGACTGCCACGGGAGAAATGTGCACACGCTGAGCAACATTGTTGTGACCGCCTCTTGCTTGTCTCCTTTCTGCTCGACTAAGTTTTCGCGTTTCCCAGAAGTTGCGATTTCTGATCCTACAACTCAGATTAGGGCCGTCCGTGTATGTGGTAATTGAATCTGTGACCTGAAATTGTGACCCAAAACCGTTTCCACGGTTCAATTGCCGGGTTGGCTCTTTCGGTCTGGAGAAACAACCTTCGAGGCTTCTGCATTGCATTTGATTCGTCTGGCCCTGAGGAAGAAACGTGCCACTTTTATGTAACTTATCGAGATTATTGAGAGATATTTTTGGGCTCTTTGAAATCAATTTATTTGTCCTAATTTTTTGGTGTTTCGATTTTTTAGACAGTAAAAATAAAATCTCCAGGGTGTCCTTTTCCTTCCTTGGGCAAAAAAATTTTTGTAAAGGCCTCACAAAATTAATATTTTGTGCTCAGAAGGCAAATTTCGTTACCTAAAATTTTGTAACTTTCTGAAGGTCACAGGTTCAATCTAATACTTTTTACTACTAGCAATTCAGATTTCGTATTCAGATATCTGGACGAGAAAATTATTTTCGAAGGTTATGGAGTGAAGCAGCCAAGTCTAATCACAGGTATCGAGTAAAGACCCTCGAGTCCCAAATACGGAAAATGTGAGCTAACCTTTGAGGAACTGATTTGCTTCTCGGATTGTGTAATTTGATAACAATTTGCAAGCGCTTCGAACTCCCATTTAAACAGCGGCTACTGAGTGGAGCTAAGTGCAGCTTACATGGTGTTTTTTTCGCTCTCCATTAATTTTTTCGCAAACACTTTTTGCGCTCCGCCAATACATGTGTGAGTGACGTGGAGCCAGAGAGCAACAGTAACCCGCAACGATCATGTTTTTGAAGTAATTTTGCATGATTATGAGTGCCCTAGGAGAGGAGGCATTCGAGTTTATGTAAAACGGAGATTAGTGTCTGTCTGCCGAGTGCCGATTGCGCGAAATTTCCGAACCTACCGCCGGTGGCGATTGAGTCGTTACTCCGGGTACAAATAAGTCATGTGCACGTAGCTCCGCATTAAACGGGGTGTCATGAGTCTGAGATGTGGGAATGCGTTGGCCCTTGGCCTCCGACTTGGACGCAGCCCGCAGTCGCGCAGATAAACCTCTAGATGGGAAGTCACTTCATTGTTGCGACTTTTCCAAGCGTGACAGCAAAATGTATGGAGTTGTGACAGTTCGATTACGGAAGAAACATGTGACGACTGAAATTTTTCATTTCATAAAATCTCAGCTGACGTTTTACAAAATTCATGAAGCAAATGAGCGGTCGTTTAAATGGTAGCAAATTGCGAGGCTGGAAAGAAGGCCGTTAGGAAAAATGGAAACGTTAACAAGCCGAGGCAGCGCAGCAAAATCGTAACGGCAGCATAATGGGCTCTGCAGTCGTCATCGCGGACGGTTCGAGGCATAGCAACATGGCAGGGGGAATAATTGAAAGTCCGCTGGTACTCTGGTAGTCAATAAAGTCCGTGGCAGCGAACATGAATTCGTCACGACTGCTCATGATTTGATTAGCTCCGACTCGAGTCCTGGGATTGCATACAAAATTGCGAAATTAAAAAGCATTTCCCGAAACAGAAGTAGGCGCTACTGTTTTGGGAAACGTCTGTCATAAGTCGCTTTTTCTCCACAGGAAATTTCTTCTACATTTTTTGGAACTAAATTTTATTACCGGCCCCTTCAAGTCCCTAGACGCCCTAGACGTTGACATTCAGAACTTAAAGACATTCATTAGAAAGCTCAATCTATACATCAAAGCCATTTGAATTAACTCCAATAGAAATATGGAGATGGATTCTCGTGTGAATTTGCTGACATTTTGATCAAAAGAACTGGTCTCAAATGCAATAAATTGAAAATCTAAAAGGATGAAAAAAATAAGGCCTCATTTTAATGTAACGTCACGTTCCAGGGAAGAAGGAGGGAGGGTGGTGTTCTTTTCTACTTAAAATCATCAATTAGGGACTTTTTACCCGTTAATTAATTTAGCTGCTTTTAAAACCATCCACAGCTGATAGATAAGCCCAGTTTAGCTTTGTATGCAAAATTCTACAACTTAATTGTTTTTGAGATCTAGATTGATCTGTGACAGAGAGATAAAGAGCTCCTTGCCTTTGAGTACGCCCATTTTACGCCAGTTTTTCATGCAAGAACAAATTGAATCCAGCCGAAACCCAGAAGCTTGCAGCGAGACATGCTAACCATCTGTCACTCCCGGCTTCCCGCTAGCAGAGCGAGAAAATGAATTAAAAAATTGTAAAACATTACATAAAATTAACATTTTATGCTTTATTGTGTTTCACAAAGCTCACAACAATCCAGCCGTCTTTAATGAAACATTTTGCTCCATTAAAGTGCGATGCAACGCGCCTAAACTTTTACTTTTTCATCGCTCCGAGCTCGTACCTCATAATTCGATTGCGCCGCTCTCGATGCAACGAGAGGCAAAAGTCGCGCGAATCTCATCGTCATAATATAAATCACGTTTTGCCGAGTTGGAAAAATTTCGTGATCCGACCTAATAAATAAGGTTTCTTATTAATAATCTCTCTCTTCCCCAAAGAAGGTGGCAGCCATTCTTGAAATTGAATCTCTCTCGTGGACGGCAATAAAGCGCCAAAGCGCGGACAAAAACACGCTCAATTGAATGTCAACGAGATTGGGATGGGATGGGCGGCTCATGAGAAGAATACTGTTGTTGTTGTTGTAATTGCGACGGCACGGCTCTGCTTCTCGGATCAGGTTGCACGGCCGTGTGTTGAAACTGCAAGGTAAACCGATCCGGTGGAACAGATTGGGTTACGTAAAAGCAGTTAGAATTACGGCATCAGAAGCTTCACGTGGATGGGAGACGACAGTCTAATTGGGGGCTGGGAGACGCGAGAGAGAGACTTGAGTGACGCAACGTGAATTCGAAGGTGTTAATCGCTAATTGATCTTCGAAAGCGTATCTGATGCCCTGAAAGCTCTTCCAACCTTAATGTCTTCATTTACGTGGTCTCGAATGAATGTCAAGACAAATTGGTTTAAGTACCTGTTGAAGACTGCGGGCTCTTCCGGTTTCTTCGAGTTCTGGAAAGAGAAAAGAAAAATTTTTTGTTAGTAAAAAGGTGATAAGACCTTGACCCATTGGAACCTCCAGAGCTCCGGGACGGGATTTTTGAGCCAAAACAGCGAGAAATTACATTAAGAAAGACACTTGTGGGCTTTCAAAAAGTGCCCACTTGAATTTTTACCATGTCTCTGGGAGGAGGAGATGCAACTGGAGTGTAGGTGGGCTTTAGTTTTCCAAGGAAAAATTTTAATTCGACGTTTTGGACCCAAAACTTGTATTCAAAATTTAGTTTGGTTTTTTTTTATTTTTTGAGTGGTTACCGTGCTCCCTGCAACCATTCTGAGAGCCACAGGGCCCTCAGATAGCTCTCATATCATGAAAACTCGCGAAATTAATTTTATTACGGGATATCTGAGAAAAATATAAAATTCGGAGGTCCGGAGAGAAATAGTTGAAAACGGGCATTTTGATAGGCCCTCAGGGGAACCCTAGATTTCTGGGCCCCACAAAACCCAGCTTTAAACTTTTAATCAGTCCCGTCTAGGAGAGTTTGCGCGTCTTTTAAGCCATCATTTGCTTTTCTATGTGCCCTGTAAGCTGAGAAAGTCATGCCTAACAATTCTTGACTACTCTTAAATTAATAAAAATTTATCTAAAAATCATAATTTAGCATCAGGGGTCCTAATTTGCTCTTATATAGTAAAGAATGTCTCTTCGAACAGGATTCAAACCTCCACTGAATTTCCCAACTCGTGACCACGAAATTGTGTCACCTTTCAGCCAGCCGATCGCATTACAAAGAGCCGTCAGTCGGCATTAAGTAGGCGGCTTGGGACTCTGCACAAACAATTGAATCGCACTCAAACATTAAAAGTTAAACCCCTATCAATTTTTTGGCAAACTGACCCTTGACATTAATCTCTGGCGTCATTCAAAATCGCGACCATTGAGAGAAGTGAGGCAGCATCAAAGCAAACAAAGAGGCGTTGAATGCAATCGTTATTCAGCACTTTGCAGGCCAGCTCGTTGACAATGCCACTCATTCACGTGATTTATTTTTGATTGATATTGTTCACGGCGAATTGATTGGACAAAGACTGGAGCGTTTTTCCAAACTCCCCTTAAGTGCTACTTGATGGGAGCCCGAAAAGCACGTTTGGCCTCTGACAGTCGGAAAAGTGATCGATTTCGGGTCGTCGCACGTTTTTGGGGTATTTTTAGAAGTGATCGGAGGGGGGTTACGTCAGTGAGATGAGGCAAAGCCTCGCTGAATCCCGCGGATTATGCTCATTTTTTTACAGCTTCTGGGTTGGACAACCTGATAGAGTAATAGACCTTGCCTGGGGCTATTTTTGTTGTACTTGAAGTGTGAGATTTCATAGCCAGTGATTCTCTCATGTGCGGTTTGGTGACTCATTGACCTAGAGAGGCACGGCTGAATATTTTCGTTGGAGTTTTTGCTCGTCTTGGGATGATCGAATCCCCATTTATTGCTTTCCAACGGGCAGTTTATCATCTTGGCGGGCAGAATGGGGCTTGCGTCATTTTTATTCCACCAAATAATGAAATTGTGGTTTTGGCGAACATCAGGTTTATTGAACAAAATTTATTTTAAGAGTCTAGGATTTTTTGTCTAAGTTTAGTCACTCCTCCGAAGAACTGATTTTATTTCTCACCAACTTAATTAGCTGTTAGCTCTCTGGGATCGTGACAGAAAGGCGTAAATTCGGTAAAACGCATCAAAGCTCGCAATTGGAAAGCGCTTTCATGCGCATCCATAAAAGGCCCTTTTGTTCGTATTGTGAAGCACCATGCAGGCTGTAGTTAGCAAAAGTTCGAGCCAACAACATTAAAATTCAGCGAAAGTGACTACAATCTAGTATAATTGAGATGTAAGTAATGTATGGCTCCACTCCAGTCATAGCATATAGCGTTGCAAAGAAAAGGGAAACTCTCATAAATTCCGAGTTAGCAACGTTTATAGCGTTCAGCGCCTCGAGACTCATCGTGTCGTCGTCGTAGTCTCCGTCGCGTCAATAACCAAAATGTAAACTAACATAAACACGCATAGAGGCCGGACTGGGCGCTCGCGACGCACCATCACCTTGGTAGGTAGCTAATGCGATTCAGTTTGAGACATTTAGTGTAGCTTTGAATCAACCTGTACACGTCTGGGCTGCGACTCGCGACGACATAAATAGTCATCAGCTGAACATCGCCGTCGCTGTCAACATCCGATAGATTGATTGAAAGTTGCTCGATATCTCGCGTGTATAATTAAGATCATCATCAGCTGTACGGCTTGCTCTAGGTTGGCTCACGACTCAAACCCGCTTGTCAACTCGCATGACGATTTATTGAAGCTGACATCTATGGTAATAAAGGAATGTGACTTTAGCGGTACTATGTGACTCTTTCTAGCCTGGAGCGACTAATTCAAGCCAGATCAATGCCTGAAACTCGATTCCAGGATCTTCAAATTTAAATTTTCTCTTGTTTCAAATTTTTCACATATTCACATAAACATTTTAAAAATCGACCCCTCAATTAATTTTCCTCTGCTGGATTGTAACAGAACATGATATCGTTTTCAGGGCTCTAGATCAGTCTTTGGGATCAAGAAGAATCCCTAAATGCTTCACGAGGGTTTCAGGAAAACTCGCAGATCATCAAGAGAGGAGCCAAAACATAACTCAGGACTTTAGGGGGTTCCCAAGAAGGCTTCGGGTGAATCTCAGGAAGACTCTTAGAACAACACAAAAAACTAACCCAAGACACTCAGTAAGCTCAAGCTAGTACCTACATGCGCTAGTAGTGATTTGTTATGCATTTTTATGTTCTCACGGTTGCGCGAAGGCAAGGAAAGGCTCATTGACCGAACGCAGCAAAAAAGGTAACGCACAATTGTATTTATGAGTGCGAGCTACGAGCTTGTTGGCTTGAGCAAAAGTACGTAAAAGAGAGTAATAAAGATTTATGCGAAGAGCAGGCGAGCAAACATCTCAATGGAAATGGAATGGATTAGCATAATTCAGAGGAAAGTGAAATGAGGCAGATTTTCACACAGTCTATTGGCACACTGCACTTTGATGCGGTGATTAGTACAAATTGCTGCGAGGTTTCTCGCGAATATTAATTGAGGCAGTGGAAAGCTGCGTCAAAGATGGCTTTTGTTTCTCGTTAATTAGAGCCACACAAGTAGCGTATGTCACCGACAGACAGACTAGTTTGGGTCATTAGAGCAGGCTTCGAGTAATGGATACTACCCAAGTTCATTGAGCTTTTGAGTACACTAACCGGAAATCTTAGGCTATAGAGAGCTTTCCTCTAACGGAGATTTTGTTTTTTCAGTCCTAGTTTGATTTATCTGAAGGGTCTTAATGCTTTGGAAAATCTGGTGGGAGTTGGAAAATTAGCCTGACTTGCCGGATAAGTTCCCAGTGTGAACAAGTGTGTCCACGGCCAGTATGGAGCAGACAGACTGCGGAAGGACTCATGTCTGTCTGCGGCTAGAGTAAAAGTATGTCCACGAGACGAGAATGTTTGTTCGTAAGTCTTCTCGTGAGTCCTTCCGCGCGGAAGGACTTGAAAAACTTGGACTGGCCGGGTCAATTTTTGTCTCCTCACGCGGGGAAATTGGGAAAACTTGGACTGGCCCGGAAGTAAAAATTTCAGGCAGAAATGTTTTCCAAATTTTACTTCCTGACCATCACTTTCTATTGTAGAGGTTCAGAGTCCTTTAATGAACAACTAATCGGTGGAAAAGCTTGTTAGTTTTTGACGTCAGAATGTAATCTTAAATTCAAGCTTCCATGACGGGGCTTCAAGGCATGGAGGCATGACGTAAGAGCCATCCATCAGACGGCTCACGGCAGCAGCTTCCATTGCGTAAATATTTTCTCAAAATGGGGCACCTGCGCATTTCCTGCTTTTGATATGCAACGCTATCTCGCTATGTCCGGTCTAACTCATACGCGCACTCCATAAATTATTTGTGCACATTTCAGCCAACAATTTCCTAAATGCACTGCAAAACACAAATTTATATAAATAAATCGCAAAGTCAACATCAACATTTTAATTAATAATTTATATCAAGTGAATATGGAGAGGTGAATGCAACACCGCTCACGAGATCCTCAAGTGCGACTCTCGACTCGAGTGTGCATTCGGAGCTAGTTTGAAATGAAAACCCATTAATTCATGTGCCAGCAGATTGCAGTTTCTCAGGCATTGAGAGTCATTAGAACTTGTATCGCGACAATCACGAGACTCAATAATGGGAGACGATGACGCAAACGAGCTTTGTTTCCATTCGAGAGTCTGACTTCAAAAAACATTATTTGCTGGATACAGGTGCAGAGTTTCTGGAGATTGGGGAAAAACGTTCCCATTTGCGTCAAAGCGGTAACGCGGTTCTGCTCCACCTGAGCAATCAATACTGGCTATCACGACCTGAGCTCGGGATCGCGGACTTGCAACATCGCCACGTACCCCGTCCACTGGCCCTCAGTGCATGACAGGTTCGTTCACGTAATTTATTCAAATGATGAGTCCAATTAAAATGCACATATTCATTACAATAACACTAAAAATATGCATAACAATGAAATTGGATGATGTTGTGCATTTTCTAGTATCTGGTGCCGTAATGAATGAATGGTTTAATACGTTTGTAAGTGTTGTGGTGTTTTCAGCAATTTGTTCCTGTTTGCCTACCTTAATGAAGATGCTATATGAGCGATTATAAAAATTTGCATACATTACCATACTTTTTCGTCTTCCTATTTACTAATGGTGTAAAATAATGCAGCATGAGAGGTATCAGTGGGGTTTTGAGACTTGGTTTTAAGTGTATTTTCAGCATTTTGCAAAAAATTGCACTTTCTGTCTGTCTGTCTATCTGAAATTTTATAACTCAAGAGCCCGAAGAGCTAGAGGGCTGAGGTTTTTTTGCATCGTGCAGGGCCTGGTCTGTAAGGGCGCAAGCTAACAATTTTAGACCCCAATCCCCTCTTGGGGTGAAATGGGGGTGTTTTAATTTTGTATGAAAACTCCTTATATTGAGTTGAAAAAAATCTGTCAAATCTAGTAAATTATGGTGACCCCTACCACGAACAGGGACGGAGCTAGGGGCCCTCAAAGTTAGGTCTCTCGAAATATTTGAAAATGCACCCTTTAGCTTCATCTCCGATTTTGCTTTTTATATATATATTTTTTTCTGATCAAGCAAAAGAAGAGGGCTTCGAATGCCCTTCACGTTCAATAGAGAGTTCTTCAAAGAGGTTCAATAGCTCAAAGGATTACATGTCTCTGGATTTTGAGGCTTTTGAATTTTCCAAATGTTCCATGATCTTCTTGTTCGTTCGTTAGTTTGAGTGACTAATCAGGCCAAAATTATTCGTATGATTATTATCATGAAAAAAGGCCTCTTTTACAAGGTTGACGAAGGCTAGTTCCAAGATGACAATTTTCTATTTTAGATAAAAAAATCTTGTAGGGGCAAACTTACTTACAAAAAGCAACTGGCAACTCTAAGGATCTTCCAATTGCTTATCAAAGCCTACATCTCCGCGCCAGCACCTGCCATTGTTTCCAGCCAATCTACTTAATTCAATTCAAGCTTTTCTTCCTGATCACGCAAGCGCCCGCTCGGCTTCTGTACTGCCACACACCGCTGTGGAGTCGGCATGACTCGCACTTCCAACTGGCTTCAACATACCCAAATTTAGAAGTAGTGTGTGTTGCTATGATCGACTTACTTCCCATTGTTTTCGTTACGCATTCACATTCATGCATTCATGTTCAGCAAGCTTGGGTGTAAATTTAGTGTTATTAAAATTGTAATGAGTGGTGATGATTTGTGATTTTGCGACAGAAGCGTTGGCAATCGGAATGTCAAGGTCACTTGCCGCAATTAAAACCGAAGCAACTTCAGAAGCCACGCATACGACTTCGGCTATTGTAGTCGATGATGGATAGCTTATAAAATTTTAGGAGCAATTGTTCAAATAAGCCGATAACGATACAGATCGGAACCTTGAAAGTGTCTCGCTCTCAGACCAGGGACGAGCTAGAGGGGCTTCGGGGCAGGCTCTCAAGTCTCTCCTCAAGACCTCAAGCCCCACCTCTGAGAGGTCACCTTGGCTTCTGATAACGACGCAAAAGCCTCGCTCTCGGTTCGAAGCTGCCAGACTTTTTCCCGGAACCTTTTGGCAGTGTGAGAGTTGGCCTGAACATGTGGCTTCAGGTACGTGGATTGACGTCAATCCCGAATCGGTATAAATACCAGACGAACTGCTATCGTTATCAGTTCGACTGAATCCCACAGGATGAAGGTACGTTTCTTTCCCCCTCGTAAAATTTTTCACTAATGCTGTTTACTTACAGTTTTTAATCCTCCTTTCGGCGGCATTTGTCGCTACTTCAGCGCAAAATATTCCTGGCCTCTCTGTGTTAGATGCTTCTCAACTTGGAAAACAGTTGTTACCAGTTATTGGCTTGATTGAACCTGATCTAGTTGATTCATTACCTCTGCCCCCGTCATTCAACGTGCCTCTCGATAATTTACCTTTATATACCATTCCTGATGCTGCTGCTTTCACATTCGTAGAACAAATATCGAGTCCTTTGGAGGGCCAAACTCTCGGAACCGTAGATAAGAATGGAGCCCCTGTAATTTTTGGATCCAACTACACCATCGTTTATAATATCGCCTATCGAGTACCCTACGATATCCCCGGAGTAACTACACCACAAAGACAAGAAATTCAAAGAGGACTCGTCAGATTTCCCTTAAACGGAAACTGTTGACCAAACTTGAAGCTGTATTTTTTATTTATTGATACGAGCTCAAATTAACCTAAAATGAAATACAATTGAGCTTAAAAATAATAATCAAATAAATCGCAAAACTCACGGTCTCTTCTCTGGAATCTCTGCCAATATAAATGAATCTGGGCTCTCAGGCCTCTGGCAACTTGTTGCTCTACAAAAATAATCTTTCAAATTCCTGACCAAGGAAAAACTCAAAATAAGCACCTATTTGCACTCGCAGGTGCGCTCGGGGTCAAGATTCCCGTGGCTCTTTTCCTCGAGTTCTCCGACTCGATCTATAAAGGGAACAAATGTCCAATGAGCCAAATCCGGGCTGGCAAATCTAATTAAACTCACCGAACGACTCGCTCCTAGACCGCTCTATTGGCCACGGCAAACCCTCACCTATCTGTGGGCGTCAGGACACTAATCTAGTTCTAAAGGAAAGGAGTCAGACTCCAAACGTGAAAAATATGACACAAACTCACTCTCAAGTCTCCTGATCACCCGCCTAAATCGACAAGTTGCCTTATTTTACAATTTTATCTCCGTCCTCGTGTTTCACACGCCAATCTTTTTTCAATATCGCGACCAGATGGATTCTGATGTGCCTCACAAGAGGTGATCAAACAGTGAGAAGCACCGGATCTTGATAAGAAATCTACTCAAGAATCTATCTGGTTGCGAATTGCTATTCTACTCTCTTCCTAAATCTACTCGCTATCAAATGAATCTATCCTTATTCTACTTATTTTCTACATTCCCCCGGGTGGGAGACATCTCACGACTCTCGGTCCCGATGTCCAACTTGGCGATCTTGACTGCTGGTCTCTCGTAGATTCCATCTCCGCACTGAACCTTTGCCCTTCGGACACGGCCATCTCGTGATGCAGTCACCTCCACGACTCTGCATTTTCGCCAACGTCTCTTCGTATCTCCCTCGTCAAACAGGACTGCAACGTCGCCAACTTGAAGATCAGGAACGTCCTTGAACCAGCGGGTGCGACGCGTTAGCTCCGGAAGGTACTCGAGGAGCCATTTTCTCCAGAATTTCTGAGCCATATTCTGCGCAAGGCGCCACTTCAGGCGCAGCGTAACCTCCTCAACATTTGGATTTCCCAACGAAGTTTGGCTGCTCTCACGACCGATGAGAAAATGATTGGGCGTCAAGACTGCGTCGTTTTCGTGGCTTAAGGAGGCGTACGTAAGAGGTCTGGAGTTCAGAATATTTTCGACCTCGATCAACGCGCTGTGCAGGACTTCTGGCGACGGGTTGGTCAGCTTCGGCGTCATCTGGTTTAAGGCATTTTTCACGGAGCGAATCATCCTTTCCCAGCTGCCTCCCATGTGTGGTGTTGCTGGGGGGTTGAAGATCCATTCTGGGGTTGGAGTTGCGGATCTGGCTGCCAATTCACGAAGTACTTTCTCGGCGCCTTTGAAGTTCGTGCCGCAGTCGCAGTGAATTTTACAAATTGCACCTCTCCTGTTCGTAAAGTTCCGAAAACAAAGCAGGAAGGCATCTGTCGACATCTCTGAGGTCATCTCTATATGGACGGCTCTCGTTGTCAGGCACGTAAAGAGGAGCCCCCAACGCTTCTCCGGGCGGCGTCTGACGGTCACGGTGAATGGGCCAAACATGTCTAGGCCGGTGCTGGAAAATGGCGGGTCGTTGCTCATCAGTCGTGATCTCGGGAGTGGCGACATCCTGGGTGCGACTGGTTTCGCGAGTCTAATCTTGCAGCCGTTGCAGGCTTTCTTGACTTGTTTCACAAGCTGACGGAGATTTGGAATGAAGAAGCGCTGTCTGATTTTGTTCACGACGACTTCATCAAACTGGTGCGTGCACTTCTCGTGCATCTCTCGAACTAGGAGCTTGGCGAGTCGATGTTGCATCGGGAGAATAATAGGGTGCTTAGCATCGTAGTCGACGTCGGCTGCGTCTATGCGGCCATCAATCCTAAGGAGGCCATCTTCCAGCTTTGGTGTCAACTTGAATAGCGGATCGCCTTCGCGGAGAGCTCTATTCTGCCTCAAACTCGAGATCTGGAACGCGAAGTGCTCGTTCTGAGCTGCTTGTATGATGGTCTTCTCGGCTTTTTGGAGCTCTATAGCTTCCAATGGGCCGTATAGGGGCTCAATCTTCTTCGATTTACGCACCAAATTTTCCACACATCGATGAACGTAGGCCGTGGAGCGGAGGAGTCTACAATATCGGCTGAAGTTTTTCCAGTTCAGAAGGATAGGAAGCTCTGTCACGATTATGAGTGATGTGACTGGAACTTCAGTTATCCAGGAGCTCTCTGGACGCTTCAAGAAGTCAGGTCCCTGGTACCAGCGAGTCTCGTAGGCGATCTTCACTCTGCTGCGGTACTTTGTAGCCTCATCTGCAACGTTGTCGCATGTGGGAATCCATCTCCACTGCTGCACCTCTGACAATTTGAGAATTTCTGCGACTCTGAATGCTACGAAAGGCTCCACCTTTTTATCTTGGTTGTTGATCCAGGTCACAACTGTGGAGCTGTCGCTCCAGAAGGTGGTTCTGCTGATCTTCACCGTCAGGGATTCGCGTATCATCTCGGCCCAGCGGACTCCAATTACCGCTGCTTGTAGCTCCAAGCGGGGAATAGAGGTGGGCTTAAGTGGGGCTGTGTGTGTTTTCGCCCCAACGAAGCTGACTGTAATCTCCGAGCTGCTCTTCATGCGCAAGTATGCGACGGCCGCGTAAGCTTCGGCGCTTGCATCGACGAACACATGTAGCTCGGTCTCGACTTGGTCCCATTCAGCTTCTTGCAGCAGGTAGCGTCTTGAGATTTGCAGCTTCTCGATCGATGGCAGCTGACGAACCCATTTGAGCCACTTCTCGTTCTCCTCGCTTCTTATCTGCTGGTCCCAGTCGACTTTGCTACTCCAAATATCCCTCATGACGATCTTCAGATTCACTGTGAAGTGCGCCAGGAGGCCGGTCGGGTCGTAGATCGACATCAAAGTACGCAGGACCTCTCTCTTGGTGGGTTGCTTGAGGCCTCTAAGGATCGCTTCGCTTGCCTTGTTGAAGCGGAGGGAGAACGTGACGGTATCGGTGGCGGTGTTCCAGAAGATTCCCAAAACCTTCTCAAGATCGGACTCGGGGCTTGCGAGAGGAACCGAGGACGCCTCGTTCGCTGACTCATTCAGAGCTGCCTCCACTTCTGGCACGTTTGAGCGCCAGTTCCTGATGAGGAAGCCGCCAGCCGCGTGTATTTTTGTCACTTGCTGGCCGAGGCTTATGGCTTCAGCTGAAGATTTGCTCCCGTCCAGACAGTCATCTACGTAATGATTTCTGACAATGCTCTCGACGGCCCTGGGGTGCTCGGACACGAATCTGGACGCATTCTTGTTTTTAACGTACTGCGCCTGGTAGGGGCTGCAGGTTGCGCCGAACGTCATTACTCTCATCTGGAACTCTCGGGGGTGCTGACTTGGGTCGCCGAACCTCCAAATAAATTTCTGGAACGGCCTGTCTTGTTCTCGTACGACCACCTGGTGGTACATCTCCTTGATGTCGCCAGATATCGCTACACGCTGCTCTCGGAAGCGAAGAAGGACTCCTAACAGGGACGCAGTCAGGTCCTGGCCTTTCAACAACAGATCGTTCAACGAGATACCGGACACCTTCGCTGCTGCATCCCAGACAAGCCTAATCTTACTCGGCTTGTTGGGGTTCGTCACGGTGAAAATTGGCAGGTACCATCCTCTTGCTGGTGGCTGTACGCCCGAAGCAGGTACTTCTTCAGCGTACCCCTTCTCCAACAGCTGGTTCATCTGCTCATTAACGATTTGAAGTTTCTCTGGTGACCCCCGCAGTTTTCTCTCGAGACACTCCATTCTCGACACGGCCATTGGGTAGCTATTTGGGACGTCAAATTTGTCGTAGCGCCATGGGAGCCCCACTTCATAACGCCCTTCTTGCAGCTTTGTGGTCTTTTCCATCACGTCACGTGCCCGCTTCTCCTCTCTGGTCAGTAGTGCATCCGGGTTGTGACGGACCCCGATGCTCTCGACATCGTAGAAGGTCTTGAATAGGGCCTCCAGGCCCTCGGCTTCTATTCTCTGGCACTCGCATAGGTGGATGCCAAAGGTTGAACCCCCTTCGTAGTCTTCGGACGGCCCTGACAGGACCCAGCCAAGCAGATTGCGGGTGGCGATGGGCTCGCCGCGTCTACGTTCCACCACTTCGCGTGCCACGGTGAGAGTCTCATTATCGACTCCAATAATGAGTCTTGGGGAGACATTCTGGTACGACTCGAGTGGCAGGCCTGCCAGGTACGGGTACGTCCGGAGGATCTCCGACATGTCCAAGGAGACTGCTGTGAGGTCCAGATTATCAACAGTGCGTACTCTCATTGTATAAGATTTCTGTTGATCCTTGCCTCGGATCTGTACCTTTAGCCTCTCGGAGTTGGGCTCTGATTGATAAATTCCCCCGGTCCATCTCATTCGTACGGGCTCGCTCGAGCCGCGAGCTTGCAGCTCTTTTGCCAAGGTGATGTCCATCAAAGATGCAGTGCTTCCGTTGTCAATCAAGGCGTACGTAGTAACTTGCCTTGACCCAGCTTGCAGCACAACTCGCGCAATCTTACAGATGCTCGTGGACGAATCGTTGTGCAAATTGGTCTGAACTTGCGATGTTGATGGGGTGTACGGCGGGGCTGAAGGGCTCAGCGTGACTGGGGCGGCCGGAGGGTGCAAAAGCCGATGATGCAATTTCTCGCAACCCGAAATGCCGCATTTTCTCGCGTACTTGCAGTTTGAGTCACGATGACGCCAAAGGCAGATGCGGCACAGGCGAAACTTCTTAAGAAGATCGTATTTTTCCTTGATGCTCATCTCCTTAAATTGCTGGCACTCTGCGACGCTTCTGCAGCCTCCCTGGCAGGACGAGCAGCTTCCAGGCGACGATACTACGGCGTGGGTGTTGATCTTCTCCGTCCTCTCTTTGGGCTCTCGAGCGCTCGCTCCGGAGCCGATAGCAAAGCTTGGGACGTTTGGAAGCACCGAACCAATGCTACGCGCGACACTATCAATCCAGTTGGCGAAGTCACGAACGTTCACGTTCGGATTGAGCATCTTAAAGCGCGCCCACTCAAGTTTTGATTGGGGCGGCAGCTTGTCGACCATCTCGTGCAACAACATCGGATTATCGAGGTACCGCACGTCGCCTGCTGACTCCATTGAGACGACCATGTTCTGAATCACGAGTGAGTACTGTATGAAGCTTTCGAGCTTCTCGACCTTCGGGCCAGGCTGTTTGTGAAATTGCTGGACTCGGCGATTCACGATGGTCTCGGGCTTGCCATAAATCAGAGTAAGTTGCTCAATTATATGTCCGACTTGGTTAGGGTCTGCGAGCGAGGCTTGAACAAGCTGTCTTGCAGGGCCTCTCAAGGCTTTTCGAAGCCTCAAGATGTTGTCGGCGTTACTGTATCTCCCGCTCGAAGAAGTAGAGTTGTAGGCGGCTAAGAAGAGTGGCCACTCGTCCGGGTTCCCGTCAAAAGCAGGAAGCTCATTTCTCTGGTGAAGCTGCCGCGCCATGAACGTCTCGAAGCTGTCGGGCCACGACTGATTGAGCGTGTTGGCAGCTCCCGAAGATGCAGCTGGAGGAGCCGTGGCTTCATGTCGTGCCACTGGTTGCGAGGGCCCAGGCTGATGCACTTCCGCTTGTACTTGGAGGGATGTCCTTCGAGCCGGTACTGGTGGCTGTCTCGGCAGCTGAACCTCTTGAATCGGTGTCGACTGCGGTTGCACCTGTCCAGTTTGGATGAAGCTGGCGGCCCTCAAATTTGTTATCTCATTGCGGAACTGCCGGAGCTGCGCATTAACCATTGATTGAATGTTGGTTATGAGACGCTGCTCAGACGGCAGAAGGACTTGACTACGAGCATCCATCTCAGAATCGGTCGACTGGACGGACTCTTCGTCATTAACACGGGCTGCTGGGGCCGCTGGCAATTCTGGGATTACTGGGGGCGCCAAATTAGCGCGGAGTTGCTCCAGTTCAGCTCGCTGGCGGTCGAGTTCGGCTCGTTGACACGGCACGCAGACGAAAGCGGCGTTCTGATTCACGTGTCCCGCACAGGTATCGTGATAAGCTGCAGCGCACTCTCTGCAGTGCACCATGTTGTGGTCATCTATGAAATCACAGATGCGACAGTTCGCCTCCTGAATTTCTGGAGGGTTTTCCGCCGAATTTTCTCCTGGCTCTACATTCAAACTTGACATGTTGAGATCACGAATCACTCGTTAATTTGAGAAATGTTGACCAAACTTGAAGCTGTATTTTTTATTTATTGATACGAGCTCAAATTAACCTAAAATGAAATACAATTGAGCTTAAAAATAATAATCAAATAAATCGCAAAACTCACGGTCTCTTCTCTGGAATCTCTGCCAATATAAATGAATCTGGGCTCTCAGGCCTCTGGCAACTTGTTGCTCTACAAAAATAATCTTTCAAATTCCTGACCAAGGAAAAACTCAAAATAAGCACCTATTTGCACTCGCAGGTGCGCTCGGGGTCAAGATTCCCGTGGCTCTTTTCCTCGAGTTCTCCGACTCGATCTATAAAGGGAACAAATGTCCAATGAGCCAAATCCGGGCTGGCAAATCTAATTAAACTCACCGAACGACTCGCTCCTAGACCGCTCTATTGGCCACGGCAAACCCTCACCTATCTGTGGGCGTCAGGACACTAATCTAGTTCTAAAGGAAAGGAGTCAGACTCCAAACGTGAAAAATATGACACAAACTCACTCTCAAGTCTCCTGATCACCCGCCTAAATCGACAAGTTGCCTTATTTTACAATTTTATCTCCGTCCTCGTGTTTCACACGCCAATCTTTTTTCAATATCGCGACCAGATGGATTCTGATGTGCCTCACAAGAGGTGATCAAACAGTGAGAAGCACCGGATCTTGATAAGAAATCTACTCAAGAATCTATCTGGTTGCGAATTGCTATTCTACTCTCTTCCTAAATCTACTCGCTATCAAATGAATCTATCCTTATTCTACTTATTTTCTACAGAAACTACCCCAGTGCAAGGCTGCGTAGAAACCAAGACTTATCAGCCTACTACTACGGAGTCATCACATTCAACTTGCAAGAGCAGTGTGCCCAAGCAGCCTCACAACTCGATGCAGGGCAAGCAAGCTACTTTGCAGGACTTTTGTATTTACATGCAGCCGTACCTCTCTCTCAATGTTGCGGCATTGATCACGGAAATAACCAATATCGCTATAAAATGGTGGAAATTTGGAATGAAGGACCAGAGACTGTGACATATGGAAAGATTGTCATTTATGCCTTGAAAACAGTTCTTGGCGTCCTAAAAGGAATCGCACTCTTGGTACCACACCAGGCGAACATCTTAGCTCAGGGCCAACCGGAGATTATTAGAATTTTCACACTGTTTCTTACCGATAGAGATGTAGGAGCATTAGCGGGAAGACTACTGTCGGCATTAGGAAAATCTCAGATCGACTTTGCCTGCGTAGCTGGAGACATATTGATCTCTGCGTTTGTGGAGTGGGCCAACAGACTCATGGGACAACTTGGAGGAACCAGTTTCCAATGCTTGGCTACTAACTTTTTGACCAACGTTGTCTACCGTCAAATTCCCAACGCTCTTTGTTCTTACGGCGACTCCCTCTACACCTGCGCTGGGGAATTTGCAAAGAGAGGAGGTAACAAGGTATCTGCACCAAGTGATCCTATTTACGTCGACGCAGTTGGTCCTCCCAACCTAGTCTTTTAAAACATGTGAGTTTGTGAACTTATAGCACTTTTGGAGCTTCAATAAAGTTCGATCCAGAGAAATAACTAATGCTTTGTCTGTGTTTTTGATCTCTCTTGATTTCTAAGTTGAAGAAGATCCTGGAACTTGGGCTCAGAACTGCTCTTCTAAAGCCACCTTCCTCAATTCTAATCATGTTGGATGATTGAATTCAATTTGGGTGGAGCAAAGTTGTGTTTTTCATACAAATTGTTTTAGAATGATGGTACCTTGTCGTTTTGATAGCAATCTCTCAGAGTCTCTTTCAAAATGTTAGGTGAATTTTAGGCTTATTTTGGGACTTGGAAGCAGTTAAGCGTTTTAGTTACTTCCCATCAGCTCTTGAGAAACATTTTGGGGTACTGCTGGGGTATCTGCCGAGTTTTCAGGCACGCTCTAATTTTCAAGGTGAATCCAATTCATTGTCCCCTAAACGACCTTTATCTGTTTCTAAGCTCGATAAAAGTTTGTTTAGTCACCGAAGTCGAAACCTGAGCAAACTCTCCATTTGACAAAATAAATTTAAGCAGGTGCTTTGGCGAGAAGTTTCGCCCAACACAAAGCCAGTTTTCGCCTCAAATAGCCCCTAGATTGACCTCTAATTGCTCAATAAGAAATCAATTTCGTGTTTCTCCCATCAAGTCGATTTGAACCACTTACTTGTCGAAAGCTGGGGGTCATCAAGGTCAAATTAGGTATCGCTTCTGTCGATCCCGCATCAAGCTTCCTCAATATCGCAAATTGAAAACACGATTTCGCAATGATCGATGCACTCATTTTGATTGATTGATTACACTTTGTTGCAAAAACAAAAGTTGGCGCGCAAAATGGGAATGTGAGGCAACCGTCTCGGAGAATGAGGCTGATCGAAAAGGGTAGGGTCAAATTGCATGCAGGCGAGTTGAGCGCATATATTAGAAGTAGAGCTCGCAAACTCGTGCTCGGACATCTAGAAGCAGCTCTTTTATGAGGATTTTTTTTTGCTGAAATCAGCATTGAAAAATAAGATACTAAGAAAATGTTTGTCCATGTTGCTTTAAAAAATATTAAAACAAGTTAATTGAAAAAGTATTTCTTAAATTGAAGCTTCGATTTCCAACACCAACATTTAACAATCCAGTCCCCGAAAAATAGGGAGTAAAATTTTTTTCTTTACTCTACTTTCATTGTTCAATTCGATCTAAATAATCAAATAGTGCTCTCTTTTTGGATTAATTTTTAACTAAATGAACATGAACATATTTTTTAATTATTTTTGAATATTTTCGAGTATATTTTTGTAAGCTCTAATTAGAAGCTCAGTGGTACTCTAGGTCTGAGACTGAAAAGTTGCGACTAATATGCATCAATCAACCTCGTTCTAATTAGTCAGCGACGCCACTTGTGTCGCAAAGCGTGTCTCAAGAGAAGTCAGAACTTGTCTGCCCATTGATCTGTGAGCTGAATGGAATTGATATTGTTGCTGTCGCGACTAAGACTTGGCTCACTAATCCACTTGCTCCGGTTCACATTACGCTAGCGCGCACGTTTCTCACAAGGCAAGGCGTTGTCAAAATAAATATATACAAGCACGAAGTTGCTGGTCTATTGGGCAAGTCAATCTTGTGGTTCCCAAAGACCCCGTTCTCTGCCATGTCGTAGCTAGGAAGCAACAGGTGACTCAGCCGTTTCCACGGCCACCGTTAGGGAGACGTAAACAGTCGCCAGTGTTGAGGCATTTTAGGGTCGAGTTGGTCGGAATCTGAGTGAAAATGACGGACAAAACTGTGGAAATCCAAACTACTCTCGTGCGCTACAACAACCCGGTTCTGGTGCTGGAGCATGAGAAGAAGAAGGAGGAGGAGCGCGATAGACCGCTTTCTGCCGGGGCGGCTGCGGGGCTGGAGGCCCGTCGAGAGACGGAGGAGATCCTGAACTCCATTTTGCCTCCTCGGACGTGGGAGGACGACGGGCAGCTGTGGACCCAAACGGTCTCGAGCACCCCAGCGACGCGGCAGGACGTCATCAACCTGCAGGAGATGCTGGACACGAGGCTGCAGCAGAGTCAGGCTCGGGAGACGGGGATTTGCCCGGTCAGGAGGGAGCTCTACACTCAGTGTTTCGGTAAGATGGGCGGTCTTAAGGCTGAACTATATTTTATTGGACACCTGCTTTCTTACGTTTTGGCGGGGAAGCCTGGGAAGCCGGGAGGGAAGAGTCGTCGAAAATTTTAACACCTTCAGAGTCGCCTTGTTCAGTCCCTTTACTCGTATCTAAGGGGTCGCTTAAATATGACGTCACGGTAAAACCTCTAACCCCTTCTCCCCCTTTAAGCCCGTGACGTAGTCCTTGAACAGGCCATAAGGGTGTAGTCATTAATAAGATCGATTTGTCGGCAGACGAGCTGATTCGTCAGGTCACCATCAACTGTGCTGAGCGAGGGCTGCTTCTGCTGCGAGTCCGAGACGAGATCGCCATGTCCATGGAGGCTTACGAAACCCTCTACTGCAGCTCAGTGTCGTTTGGCATGCGCAAGGCCCTCCAGAGCCAGGAGGGGAAGGAGGAGCTGCAGGAGAAAATCAAGGTTCTGGAGGACGAGAAGGAGAAGCTGCAGAACTCGATTCAGGACATGAAGATCAAGGCGGACCAGGCTGAGCGACGCAACGCCGAGCTCAGGGCGTCGGAGGAGAAGAAACATGCGGAAGAGGTGGCGTTCCTGAAGAAAACGAACACGCAGCTCAAGGTAAGTCGCCGCCACAAAAAATCTCATCGCGACCGGATCGAATGGAAATTTAACACCGGTTTTAATTCCCGCCAATTTGGGCTCCACTAATCCAAACGCTTTTTGTGACACTCCAACTTATATTTCAGTCACAACTCGAAGGCATTATTGCATCAAAGAAGTAAGATAATGGCCGGCAACGATGACTGGGCATGAGAAAGCATCGCTTTTCTGGGGCAGTATATTTAGATCGTAATCTCCTCATCTTATTTTGAAACGCCGGGTTTTTTACACGAAAATAAATGCATTTGAATTAGAGAACTTCTTAGTCCGTGGAGCGGCGTCAATCACTCAAAGTGAGAAATCACATTCGACCGAGCGCGGAAAATGAAAAACAACACGTTGGAAATGATTTATGTGTTTTATATTTCACGTGGTCAATGGCATCCGCATTTGTAGTTGATGAAATTGCAGGTGAATGACAGCCAGCAGATTTGGGGTCACAGGTTCAGAATGTGGCGTAAAATTGAGATGTTTGGAAACGCGCGTGTCCGAATGGCGTGCGAGAGGTTGCATAATTAATTTGTAGAGTGCTTGTTTGGGAAAGCGCCAATCGACACCTCTGATTGAGGTTGAGTGGCTTTTGGCTGAGCTGCTTTTGGAATTCATGGCAGTTGCGAGCTTTCTATTTGCCAGATTTTGGGTTGCATAAAATGAGATTGAGCGCGTCCCTGGAGTCAAGGTCACTAACATTGTCTCCAAAGTAGCTTGGATTGGGCTAAAATCAGTCTTGGGATAGATTTCAAATAGTTTCAACTTAGAGAGCGATTTTTAAGCTAAATTATTCCGCCTTTCCATGAAAATTTTTTCCCTCCCCCTATTTCCATTTGTAGGAGTTTTTTAAAATCCTTAAAAATGGGTCATTTTTATTTTATTTCATAACAGACTTTTTTTTGTAAAATATTTGTATGAGACGAAAAAATACACACATAAAAGAGCCCAGCGAAATTTAGAAAGGAGCTAAAGTTCTGAAAATTTTCGGTGGTTGATGTTTAAATTAATGTTGAGAACTAAAGTTGAATAGAATTTTGGAGTCGCAAAATCAACAAAGAGGTGAGTAAGGCAGTTGCGCAATTTACAGTTTTGGCCATCTCTTAAGTATCGGTCCGAAGCCGTTTTATTTTCCCACTCCACCATTGTTTGCACACTGTTTCCAAACAACCCATTACGCCGCTCATCACATGCCCAACGTGCGACAAATCACATCAAACACCGTTTTGTGCGGGCCACTTTCTTCATTGTCGATTGATATATTTGGCTTCTCTGCGCCCGAATCCATAAATTTTAGGGGATTAAAAGTCAATTTCTGTTCACCGCAAATTGCCCATTGTTGCGTTGCGCATTCGCGTGCGAATTGCATTATGATTTTGAAGTCAAAAGTGATGCTGGTAAATATATTGTTTTTTACCCAATTTGCTTCCACACTAGCTCTCCTCGCCATCTCATGCACGCAACGTTACTCAACAAATATTCGAGTGTGTTAAAAAGGCATTTACTCTTGTACGAAAAATTTTGTTTCACTTTTCTAAACATAACAACAGAGCTGAATAACAATGGCATACCAACATACATTTGAATGAAATTATGTAAAATTCGCGCAATAAACAGACTTTTGACCTTCAAGTGATCTATTGGTTGCGTTGGCCAAGTGCTGCCTCGAAAACACTTACTTTCCAATGGACTCACACGCGAAAAAGAGACAGTTGACGTGACAAAGTGCAAAGTGAGAAGTGCGCCTTGGTGGGCAGAGGTGGAGCCGTGGTCGATGACCGATGTTATCTTGAGACTTGGAGGAAAGCCCACTCCTAATAGTAGTCAAAATCATTTTAATAAGGGGATTGGTCCTTCTGAATCATCTCAGAAGGGGCTTCGTCTACTTAACTAACTAAGAAAATTTTTTAAATTCCACACTAATTATTTTTGGGAAGAAAAATGGGCAGAAAAACAACCTTATCCCAGAACTGAAGGCGGGTTACATCCCTGCCGATTTGGCGAAAACTCGTGATAGCTATTGAGAGGCGAGTTGGACGAGCTTCGATGATGATTTACGCGATTGAAAAGTGCTTCGGATAAGATGAGAAAGAGAAAACAAAGTATGAGATGGAAAAACCATATTATGGAATATCGCATGAATATTAATAGATGACGAAGCAGTGGCGGCGACGGTTTAATATTGGTCAGCGGATACCTCGGGGCCATCAGAAACTTTTTAATCAAAAAATTATCTTCGTTATAATGTCGCTGAGTCCGTCGAAGAAATGTTACAGAGCAGAAGTGTAATTTAATCTCGCCAACGTCAAGATTATTTATTGATATTCATGATTTGGTTTATGCATAGGCCATAAATGTGTATTTTTTGCTCAGTGTTAGCAAAGTACTACTCATCGTCACCGTTGTTGCATTTAGAAATTGTTGCTATTTCGCCAAGAGGTGAAAAATTAACATAAATTTCTAGCATGCTGTGGACCTTATGTTGGCAAGGTATTAATTTTCACATGCTTGATGATTTGTGAAATCGGAGAAAATCGTGAGGGTTAGGGGGCTCGCGGAGTCTCGGATCTTTGCCCTTTATTGGGTGGAAATTGGCCGCGCAAATAATCACCAAGGCTCTTTGGAGCGCTTTTGGTTGAGAAAGAGCTGTCTGTCCTTCCACAGTGACTTCCAAAAATTAGGCAGAATTTCATTCATTTCCTAGAAATTTCCAAGCTTTCCAGCTCTTCCACAATCAATGTAAGCCGCTCAGTCATCAAAACCTTGAATCTTTGAGAGGATTTTAATAAACCTTAAATTAAATCAGAGATTTCCTCAATTGGCCCAAGAATTAATTGAACCTTGGAAGCTCTGAACAAGTTCGAAATTTTTGGTGGAAATAAAGGAGGTCTCTGAGATCAAAAGAATTACCACTCGCCACGTTTCCTGGCAGTTCCGGAAACCCCCCTCAAATCTAATTAAAGCACCCCGGCAGCTCATTTGGAATACGTCCAAACGGCTTCAAATCGTGCACTTCCAACGGCTCGAGTTGGCAGCTGCACATGCAATTCATATGAAGATTAGGAAGATTTATTGCGGTACAGAAACCGCAGCACAATGGGAGCCTAGTCTCGGAGCTTCGCAGGGTAATAAATTTCTGAACAACAGACGAATTGTCTTTGTTAGCTCTCCAACGTGTGGCTTCTTGCAAAACACAAAAGGTGGCACGGGGTGCATTTGGCGTAAAAATGCAAATTTGGCTCTTTTAATCGCTCGCTGGTCCGCCAACGAGGTTATTAGCGCGTCGAGTTACACTGCGCAAGTAATTGTGATCAAATTAGCGGGAAATTGAGTGACAGTTCCGTGTGAGTATGTTACATTATAAGCGCCCATTATTGCACCGCTTGATTTTTCGCGAGTGGAGGCGGTGATGTAAGAAAAGCACGGCGTGGTTCGGCATTCGGACGTAATGAGATCGTGAGCTTGGTGATGGGGCCTGGTTGCCGAAATTGTGGGGTCACATTTTTCCACGTACCTGGACATTTTTGTGACCTGAGGAAAATTTGTTGACATTCTTCCTTCACCTTGGGAACCCACGTCGACGCTGATTCACTCGTGGACTCTCAAATATGGCTCTAATGCACATTCTTCTGCCCGAACGTGACAAATTTGCAGCTATTTACATTGAAATCCTCTCATGTAGCTGCACCTTTTATGTCTCATCTGCATCAGCTCTCGACAGCTGAGTGTCCCCAAAAAAGGCAACTGTGGAATCTGAAAATTGCCCGCCGCTCACAGTCCAGTTTTTGCGACTCCGCGCTGTTGCCAATTTGTAGACAAACAGCTCCAGTGCACATAATTTCAGCGGCAGCTCGCGGTCTGTTTAATTAAACCAATTTCGAGCGATGGACGATAAAATGGAAGGTTGTGTATTACAACTGGAAAAAATTGGATCGAGAGCAGTGGCCATCGCTTTTGGCAATTATTATTTACCTCAATCAACTTTTATCGCCTTTGTTGTGTCGATAAACGTATAAATATCTCGATCGATTGCTCGCAAGATTGGACGAATGTTGCTGCTGGCGGCCAAACTGGCATGGCATAGCTACTGAAAGTTGGAGCAAGAAAGAAATTTTAGCTGCGATTTACACACTCCAAGAAACTGATATGCCACATGGAGACTTTCGGATTTGTGCTCAAACGGCAGCCAGACCTGCCCGGCATGGCATGATATTTACTATTTCTGAAACAAAGAGCTTTTCATATCTCACTTTCAGATTAGCTCCGCAAACTTGAATGCAAATGAGATTTTTTATGTACGCAGTTATTTCCAAACAAGTTGCGGACAACCGGTGGCTCAGAGACGCAACTGGGCTTTTTCTTTTGGTAGCTAAATTTTCAGGTTGGATGCTAATTTTTTAAGGGTGAAAAACCGTTCATTTTTTGACGAGGTTTTGAAAGTTTTTTTTACACTAATTTTAAGAGGGGTCTTTACGTCAAAGACAAATGACAAATTTCTCATTTTCCAGAAATGGGTTAAAATTCTTAAAAAGCTCTTCGAAATCAGGAGAAAATTATCAGACCATCCAATTCAAAATGAAGCCACGTTTTTGACGTAATTTTTGTCACCGGATGTGCCATTTTTACGCATGTATAATTCTGGATTTAAATGATATCAGTAGACTTACCAAAATTTTTCAAAATAATTTTGAATTAAAAAACAACTTCTTGTACATTATTTTCCATGAAGAAAGGAGTTCAATAACCTTCCTCCCATCTGGAATTTGGTTAGCCTCCCAGAAGAGCTCCGCCACAGTCCGCATGACGGAAAAGAAACTGCGTTTGTGTGTTTTCCACGGCAGGTTTCTCGAAAACAACAAAGTTATTGTTGCACTTATCGGAAACCGAGATGAGACACCTCGCAGAAGCCCTTCAATGCGACTTTCACTTCCCGGCCACCTCTGTTTGCTCCACTTTCCATGCCATCCCCAAAATTATCTAATAAAAAGCACACAAAAGTTACGCACGCGAGCCGAACACCGCAGTTTTTTCAACGTTAAAAAGGGTTTCCTGTCTAATTCCAATTGAAGTCCAATTTTTTATTAAGCGCTTCATCACCCGTTGATTAGGGTCAGCACTATCTCCGACGCCGGCACGCGATACTATTTTGACTCTTGCTTGAATTTCCACTCTGCGTTGCATCACACCCGGGACAGCCAGCCGCTCTTCACTCTGTGCAAGGCAAGGGGCGACGGTAACGCAAAAAGACAATAAAATAAATGGCAAATTGTACGCAATGATTGATGATGACAAATTTAAATTTGAAACATATGCAAGCTGATGCCGTTTGGGCGTTGACAGTTACAAGAAATGTGGAAAGAGAAGTGGTTGACATGCAAAATAACCGGGGAATGCTGATTGCTCATTGCGCTGATTGCAAACTTGAGTGATTATGACTTTTGATTTGAGCCGATACGTCAAAATTTCGCTTGATGGATTGCGTTGGCTGAAATGTTGGACTCTGAGGGTAAGGGCCATCAACAGCATCATATGATGAGCTTTAAAGTAAGCCACTGAAGCTGGTCTATGAGGATTCATCGATGGTTTTTTTTGGAGGAAATCGTCTGTTGTCACATATCGAAGCCTTAAAGGCTACCAAACTCACAAGAGAGACAATATTTTTAAGATAAACATTTTTGGCGCTTGTCTTTGGATTTGGAAGCTTAAAGGCTGCTTAAAGGAAAGACTTTTTAGATGAAAATATCCAGAGAACAGTGAGGAAAAAATGTATAAAGAAACTAGGGAGCTTTTTAACTGAGCACATTGAAACCCTGGGACTGGAATTTTAGAGTCCCTTAGGCTAGCTTCTGAAGTTCTCACAGTTATGGTTTTGGAGTAGGAAAAAGGTTGTCAGACAGTAAACCTTTAGCTTCCCATAAACCTCTCCGGGCTTCTGCAGAAGGGTGATTTACGTGCTTAAGTTGCAGCAAGACCGAAAGGTCAAAGGCTGTAAATTTTAAAAAGCAGTAACAAACTACAATTAGCTTTCTTCCAATTAAAAGGCCACAAAGCGGGCGCTTAAAAACGCGTAACTCTCGCGGAGTCAGAGGAGTCAATTGGGCCCCTCGAAGTCACTCGAAGCCCTCGACCCCCGGCATTCCTCGGTGCCAGAACCCGACGAGAGCCGGAACATTACCGCTACCCAATGACCTATCTCTTTTTGCTTTGTTTGTAATCATCTCCATTCAAGCATGCTTCACAAATAACACAGCAAGTGCATCTTAAAAATCCACGCTATGCTGCCTTTGCTCCGCCGTCGAATTGAATCTGAAGTACGCATTGTGCTCGCACGTATGATCTATCGCACACATTCATCATTCAGCAGCGAAGGGTCATTGACATTGAACTTCTTGTAGCTCGCGAGTGGCAAACGTACCTCAGCACTGTCGTTCTTATGCGTGTGAGCTGTTGTTTTTTCTTTCTCCATATCACACACGTTCGTATTCTCCGCTGCCTAGCTACTTCCTCTATCGCCCCAACTCCATTTATCATTACACGAGCGCTTACAAATCGCGCGCTGTAAGGTCAATATGACCTACATACGTCACTGTGTATGCGTCAGAGTGGCAATTTCAATTTGTTTCAATGCTCAATGGGTGGACTTTGAGTGGTAGTAGGCTCGCTCTCGCCGCGGGAGTCAAAGATGATTGCTTGACAACGACTAAAAAATAAACCACTTGATTGATTTTGTCTTCAAGAGGCAGGCGTCCAGTGGTGCAACCGAGACACATGTGTGGACTCTTTTTCTAGCCCCAACTATTTTATTTAGAAGTCACGACGACTCAGGAGAATGCTTGAAGCAATCTTGAACAACTAGGAAGTTAACCCATTGACCACCAAAATTTTTTTCCGAACTAATTTTCTGATTATCTTAAAATATCCAAAAATTAGCTCTCTGCATTCGTCCAAAAAACAAAAATTTTACAAAGAAATGTTCTATTTTTTGAAGTTTGTCATCTTAAGTTAAACCTATTGTTGTTAAGTAAAAAATATATTTAAAATTTACAGTTAAATTAATTAATTTAAATCGATTTTTAAGGGTTTTAGGAAAAGGTTTTCAAGGAGATAATGGAAATTTCCTAGCAAATCAAGTAGCGGAAAAATCGCCAAAGTCGGTGGTCAATAGGTTAAACACAACCCTTTACAGCTTCTTCTAAGATCGATCTAGGGCCTTAAATAGCCGGAAGCTGAGTAGTATTAGTTTCCAAGGTCAGAAGGAGGAGTTCAATTTCACGACCCCTGAGCCCCAACAATTAATTTTCTATGGTTTCTTAGGCTCATACCAATCTTCCCAAATAGGGCCTCGAAAGGTCGCTTGTCCATTCCCACCACGGTTGCAGAAATGACCCCCTCGGCTCCCCTTGAGCTCCGTCATTGATATCGACCGAAATGGCTCCAACACACTGCTAATTGAACATTTTGCATAATTAGCTGTAAATCGCAACATGTAAGTAGCAATTTCGCGCCAGTTCGCAGTACGATCCCGCCACTGCGCAACTGCATATCATTGAAAAGCGATTAGCCCCATACGTATTTATCGCGGATGTGTTCCGCTTCGACTTTGCTACAGTTTCATATTTCTTCGCCCATTTCACTCTACTTTTGATCGATATTTATCGACTTTCACAAACCGCTCAGCTCCAAAAGTCCTGCGATCGGGCGTAGGAAGAAGCCCTATTTGGTGGAGTTGCCCAATTATAATTGTTTCATTTTTCAAGAGTTATTTATTGCCCCTCGACTCGATTTATTATTGCAAACACATTATGCTGATTTCGGATTTATTTTGTGCAAGTAATATGACATTTCCTCTGACGGCAGGTTTGGTGCTCGCCCACGTCGCGGTGGCTTAGCGGCAGTTTCAGTCAAATATCGGCAGTAATTTGTTAGACACAGTGACAATTTGCTATTTTGAGTCGTTGGCTTGTGAAATGTGTGAACGGGAGAGGCGGTCAGGTGAGCGGAACTGGGGCCTGCGAGACCTTGAATATTTTACTGCTTCGTGGACTTTTGACAGAGTTTATCGATCGTTAAGTGATTGAAGGAAAACTTCTTTCAACTTTTTAAAAATTCTTATGAACTATTTTCTTGAAAACCCCAGAAAATAACCAACTTCCTCCTTTTAAATTATCTCCATTTGGAATCACGATAATTGAGAAAATTAATATCTCCGATCAGATAAACTTTTGATGTTATTTTAACCTATCTCGGATACGGCATCAACACGCGCATTTGGGTAATTTGAAATAAGCCACTGCGATGATGACCGATAGCATTGACCCTTGAGAGTGCCACATTCACGCTCCACGCTAAATCGCTTCTTTATGCAAATAAGCCGGGAGATAATCAAAAAATTACTGAAATATTTTATGCATGTCTGCACGAGCTTTTTGTGCCGAAGCTTATTAAAATTCTGCTCTCTGGTCGAAAACTCAGCATGCGTAATTAACTTGCTTTCCAGCATCGCGGATTCGAGAATTCCCCGCATTATCCCATTTTTCGCACTACTCAAGGTCACAGCCTACGTGTTCTTCTTCGCATATCCTCGTCACGCAGATCATCGCGGCAGTGTTTCATCTACCGCGATGCGCGACATTGGACCCACTTGCTCCCTACCCGTGTCACGATTGCAGTAACGATCTCCCTCCTACGCTCTCCCAAATACGCATATGCACATGAGGTCTGGCGCGGTACGCGGGGATGCATCACTGCATCAGTGGCAAGCTCAGACCTGAGGTACTTCATAGACTGAACATCGGAATTTTGGAGCCAAATTTTTGATGATAAAAACAAAAGTGACCCAAGTTTGACCCCTAAAACGACTCTCTACGACTCACAAAGTCTTCCAAAACCCCAATTTGATCAGCCAAAAATTCAAATATTCGGTCTAGGTATTAATGTAGGGCTGAGGTCGCAAGCATAAATTATTTTACAATTTGCGGTGTAAAGTCTGTAAAATTGAAATATTATGCCGGTTCAATAAATGCATTATACTGCTCGAGACTCGAGTCACATTCACCAAACGCCTCGTCAACCAGTTGAATATAATGCACCTCATTGTTGTTGTTGTTGTTGCTGCAAATGCACCGCGATACCAAAGGCCTTGTATTATATACTATTTGCTCGGTACTGCTGCTGTATTCGCGCGCCATAAAAAAATAAATTAAGAGGATTAAAATGCCGCAATGTTTTTGCAATTTTACCCCATTTGCGGTGCTAAATGAAAGCTCAAAGATCAATTGTGCGCTCGTTCACTTGAATCAAGTATACCCTGACGGGTCGTCGAGCGAGTCTTGGAGCGGAGGAGTCATGATAACACGCGGTTTTTGCAACGCAAAATATCCGAAGCTCGACTTTCAAAAGAAATTTGCATCACAAAAACCTGCCATTAAAACGATCAAAAAATTTTATTAGTTTGCAAACCCTCAAACGGGTTGAGACTGAGGTTGAGGGAAAAAAATTAATTAATTTGATCCTCTTTAATTCTCTGCAAATCTTAACTACCAGATTCAAGTCAGACTTCTTGGCTTTTACCCGAAATAAAGTCACTCCTGAGCTTTTTTAGAGCTTCCTTTTTAATTAATTCTTTTCCCCTTTTTTTATCTAGAAATAATTTCAATGTTCAACCAAACTCCAGATCCAGCTAAAACTAGAGCTTCTGACCGGTTTTGTGCTTAAAAACCAGAATAAAATAAATTTCACCAAGCCACCCAATTGATAGAAAGATTTGCTCTCGAAACAGGGAACCGCAAAAGCGATGTGTGATAGCTAAAAAGCCTCGCGCAAACACATGTTAACTGATTAGTTTGGAGGTCAATGCGGTGAGACCTTGAAAATAAAAACAATTTCTTTGATGTTTCCCCTACTGCGTCCACTTTTTGCCTCCGTTCTACTTTTATTGTGCCACTTTTGGCGTTTTCCTGTAAATTTTTTATGCCTCTCTTTGCGCTTGTCGACTCAAGTGAATTTATGCACGATTGACAAAAAAACACCTATAAAATAATAAATTTATGATTGGTGTCATCCGAGAGTGGATTTCGCGAGCTCAAGAGACTTTTGAATGCCATCTCAAACCAGCATTTTCCCACTACCGCTGCATACAAATTGCGAGTTTCCTTTCGACAAAAAAAAAAGAGTTTTGATGCGAAAATTCGAAGTCATTCATAGTTTCTCCATATGTTTGTGGTCGTTTATACCATAAATAGAATTCGCATTTCGCCAAGTTAAGCCACGAACAAGTCGTATCCTCCTCTCCGTTTCTCGCAGTATTGCTGGTTTAATATAGCATCTAATAAATTCAAATGTGCAGCAGTCTCAAGAAGTTGTTAAAATATGCTGCGCGAAAAAACAAGCTAAATGCATATATACAAACGCGATTTGTGCTTCGCGGTGCGGCATCCAGCAACAGCAAAAATGAAACATAATAAAAAAGAAGATTGCCATCAAACAGGTTTGGCTGCTCTCTGCTGCTGCTCCGCATGTGCAAAGCTTGGCGTCTGAGAAACGGGCTGGTGTCGTATCTTAAGGGCTACCAGGACCTTTGACTTCGGAGACACAGTAGTGAAACTTGAAGGTCATAGAGGTCATGGGCAGTTTGAAATACTTTCTTTGTATAAAAATTCACCTGAAGAACATTGACCAAATTTTAAGAAAATTTTTTAAAAGCAAAATTGGAGAATAAGCTTAAGGGTGCATTTTCAAAGATTTCAGGAAGACCAAACATTGAAGGCCCCTAGCTCCATCCCTGTACATGATAGGGGTCACATGTAGTACCATGATTTACTAGATTTTGCTCAGACTACAACATACTAAAATGTCAGCTCAATCGGATGTAAAATAAGGAATTTCATACGAACGTAGAACACCCCCCATTTCGGAGGGAATGGGGGTCTGAAATTGTTAACCTGCCCCCCTACAGACCGCCGCTCTTAAGCTCTTCTGGTTCTTGAGTTATAAAATGTGAAACAGACAGACAGACAGACTAAAAATTCACTAAAGATTTGGCCCATTGAGCCGTGGACAAGCCATAGGGTATATTTATGCGAGATTTGACTTGCAATTTTACTCCATTTTGCTCTTCTTTGGTCGTGGAACTGCAGCAACTCGGTTGGCCGACCGGTCATAAGAGTCCGAGCGAATATTCTCATTGTAAACTTATTTTTAGACCCCCTTTTTATAACCTCTGAGAGCCCAGCCAGCCTCTCGATCGTGTTTGTGCAGATAAATTCCCGCTTATGCGCGGCATGGAGCTCGGCAATCAGGTGGATTTGATCATATTTTGCGAAAAAACACACCGTCAAAATACGGGCATGACGCGCGATTGTTCTCCTCAAACGTATTAATGGCAATCATACGGTCATTATGGTCACCTCAACCTTGATTGTACTCCGTACTTAACTGTATATGCTTCTACTGTACTTTATAGTGACCGAGCGGCTTTTCTTGTTGCTGGTGGCTGGTAGAAACACGAAGTAGCCGCCGAGTCTGCGTTACATAACCCGTTAATTACAATGTCTCTGTTGTGGCTATAATTGAGGCAATTTATTGTCACCTGGTCACAGCCAATATGACAGACCGTATGAATGCAAATGAGGCGTTCCGAATTGGGGACTGAGGCGAGTCTCAAGGAGATGAGGGTCTGAGAGGTACACGTGTAAGGGGAAGTAAGCGTTCTTGTAACGAGACTGACAGCTCAAAATGGATTGGTGGTGCCAGCGCGGCGAGTTGGCAGTTGCTAATTAAGATTAGAAGGAAATAAGCGGTCATTATGGGAGAACAAAAGAACCGATGAAAGGAAGGTGCCAGCCAGCGGCGGGCTTTTCTGAGAACCCGAATTCAGATAATTCGAGTTGCGTGTTGGGATTTGGGCAGACGCAGAAGAAGCAACAGAGCCGAGCTGTAAGAAGCTGATAAAGGGCTTTGGGCTGTTTGTCATTGTGTTGTTCTGAGGGCAGACATGTTGGCTTATAATTGTGTGCTTTTGGAACCGAAAGTCTATGCTTTGGATAATCGGGTTTCGTTCCGTTATCGGGTTTTTCGTTTTTTATTTCTTTTAAGAATATTTTGAAATTTGAGCCCAAAATTTTATTTTTGACGTGATCAAAGGGAATCTTGGACATTTAACCCTATATTGCTATCTTGATGGAAATAGAAAATTTTTGGTATTTTTAGCCTTATCATTTTGAAGCCTAAAATTTTCTAAAACTTAAACAAGCACTTAATAATCAAAGGGGCTCTTCAAGTAGAAATTTATTCGCCAGAGAGTTGAATAAAACTTCAGATATGTCAATTTTTGAAGCAAGAATGCTTTTGAAATATCCAGGTCTTCTGGTTTGAAAGCAAGAAAGCAAGAAAAGTACTGAGAAACTATTGTCAGGTGAAATTACCGAAGCTCAAAGTCGGTTTCTGAGTCAATTGTACTTTCCCAGTCCCACTGCCAATCTAGATTAAGTCAACACCGCGCACTACATGAGATCTTCCGAGAAAAAGTGTTCCAAAACAACAATAAATCGGGCACTCGAGAAAATGTCACAACACCAGAGATTAGATCACAAATCTCCCGAGAGTCTCAAGCTGCGTTTATGTTGAGTAATTTATGGAAAATATTTTTAAATAACGGCGCAGCATAATTCATGTAACACTCTCATCAGGTGCCAGTCGCGGTCGCAGACGATAAAAAAGCAAAACGCTGACTCGAAGGCGCGAATGGGCAAAGAGTTAACAACGCCTGAAATCCAATCCACTTTGACTTAATTCCGTCTAAATTGTTGAGTGCTGCACACTAATTGAATGTGACACCGATTTCGAGTCACACTTTCCGAGTCAAAACACACGCACTCGGCGTTCGCGGGGCGACGCAAATGCATCTCAAAATAGATAAGATGATGGAAAATACCTCAGAGACGCGTGTTGTGGAAAGTCAACGAGCGATGAACTGGCGTTTATATCATAATCTCCCCGAAATCCGAATCGTGCGTCTCGGTGCGCTATTTTGGTGCATTCGAGTACGGCTCTAAGAGGCCCAATCATCATTACTCAATTTTGTCAACGATCATGTAAATTTACGGGCGGAGAAGAATACGTCGCGCGTGCATGCGACAAGGAATGCAGATTATTTTGGCACCGGTTTCGTGTTTTCGTGTGTGTCTCCGACATGCATCGAGCGCTCTCGACTTGCGACGAGCGAGAGATTGTTGCAAAGCATGTGCCAAAGGTCAATGGCTCTATAAATTACCAGACGACTTCTTTCGTGGCTTCAGAAGCGAGGCAGCAACAACTTTGCAGCTCGTGGCGCGGTCAGGGAGTTTAAACTTTGCTGAAACGGTGCCAACAGGATTGTTAAGATTTCAGGCCATTCTCGTGCCATTCAAGTTTGGAGAGCCACCATAGGGGCTAGCACTAGAAATATAGCTAATGAGGCTTCTAAAGGTGCTTTTACACGAATTCAACATTTTCGTGTATATAATTTTTTTTTGAAATTAACAAGGTTCTAAAGGTGACTTTACACGAAGCCTAAAATTAGGAAATGCTAAAAGACTCACAATTTGAATCTAAGACTTAAAGGTGCTTCTACACGAAGTCAAATATTTTAAATAGTTTGTATAAAAAACAAAGGCCTTAAGGTGCGTTCACACTAAATCAAAAATATTTTTGTAGTTATCAGGACAACAGTTGATTGGAGGGCGTAATAAATCTTAGAGATTGATTCCATTTTCATCAAAATCTTGGGCCATTTCCTTCCTTTGATTTCTCATATATTCCTAAATGAAAATTTTGTGATCACAGGGTCTTAAGATTCTACTACTCTTCGAGGCAAACAGACCTTCTCAAGCCCATTTTGACCTAAAGTAACAAATCCCATCTTTGAAATGTCTTACTAAGTTTAGAAGAAGCTTAAGAGCGAAACCTTTAGTTCAAGATACTCTATGGCCTCGAGACACTAAAAAGCTCTCATCTGAGACAAGTAGGAAAACAGCAATCCATCAAAGACAACGGAAAAAAGGTGAATTATGCCCTCTGGAACTTCTCGAGAAGTGTAATTCAATTAAAACCACTAGAACCGACCATCATCGAAACAGTTGGTGGCAGAGGTTGGCGGTCCCCGCTGCGGTTCTCGCAGGTGAAGCCTTTAATTGGCTTAATGATGTGCAAAATTCTACATACGATGACGTGCGGAGTAGGCTTGACGTGCAAGAGCGCTGAAAGGCAAAACCGTGTCAAATTCAATTAACGTGAAGATGCTCTGGAAATAATCCGACCCGGAATTTTGTGGTTTTTTGTGTTTATGGGAGCAGAAATAATAGGATTTTTTAGCGGCAACTACCTAGAATCCGGCCTCAGTCCCACGATACGGTGCAAAAGAACTCTTTCGGTGGAGCTCTTTGAACTTTTTAGTTCTGCCACGAGAACTCGTTTCGCGCAACAGGATTTTGATGCCGTGCCCATTGTCATGAATTTGATGAATGTGCGAAAAGAATGTGTTTTGGAGCCACCAAACTGATAAGAGATTATGGAGGAGAGAGAAACCTCAAAAGCCGACTGTTTGCTTTTGGGCACAGATTGTATCTGGGAAAGGGCACATGGGAGATTTATAGCTTATTTACGGTTACGCTTTTACACGCAGAACCTTCAGAGATTGAGATCTAATGTTTTAATAGCTGCCAGCGATGTAACTGGACCCTAATGGGCTGATCACTTATCTCTCGTTGATTGCTGAGAATGTTTTTGCCCGAGCTTCGGTCCTGAACCCTCCAATTTTCTGCGAATTAATCAGCTTTTTCCCAACCCAAATGACCTTGCAAAGTCTTCCGGTCAATTGCGTGATCTCTGGAGCTCCAAATCCGTAAATCTACACACTTTGTCTATCTCTCGTTCGTTTTGATTCGAAAATTTTGCTTCCAATTGATATCACGGACCGCGATCAAAACATAATGTTTGAGAGCCAAGCCACCAAAAAGTAAGCTAAGTGAAAATAAATTGCTTTCTTTCAAACTTTATTACATTTACGACTATCTGCCCATTCTCATAGCTTTTTGGCTTCAATATTTTGATTCAAAAGCATGTCCAAAAAGCGGTTTCCGAGTGAGAGCTAAAAGGTATAAAACAATGATGTGATCATGTGATGTGAGTCGAAAATTATTATCAAATAGCGGAGTCAAGATGCAAACAACGGCGAAAAACATGTAAGGTTCACAGTATTCTTTCAAGTCGAGCCGACGACGATGGATGAAGCGGATGACGATCGCAACTCGCAACGGAGCGAGAGAGAGAGGAGTATAATGAAATTACATGTATGTGCATGACCTACAAATGACCCAAAAAATTGACATACAAACCACAAAAAATGACGGTTTTTAAGAATGCTTAGCACATCATCATCACACATAAACATATCTCATTTTAAAGCGATATTTGCGACTTTACGCGATGGTCGCTAACTTCGTGACCACATTAGATTTGCTAATCATCCAAAAGTAGTCTGTTTCGGCGTGCGACTGAGTTGCGCGCGCATCGCATCAAGCTACAGCTCGTCCCCTCTTGAGAGACGTCTTGAAGCTTGATGCTCTAGTTTTAGATTTAAGTCCTAGAACAATTTTAAAGAGGGGCTAAATTTCTTAAGAAGAAACGAAGGCATCAAAAGAGTCTTAAAGAGAGGAATTTCAGGAACTAAAAGAGTCTTCTAACTAAGAGACTTTCGAGATGAGCACACGAGAAGCCATAGAAAGAGTCCCAGTAAAGCTCTGAAGAAACCCTGAATGCTTTGGACGAGCTCTTTGGAAGGTTCTGAGGGAGCTAATAGAAGACTTCGAAGAGAAAAATTGAAAAGAAACTCTCAGTTGAATCTCATGAAAAGTTCTTAAATTGGTCTTTAAAAACTGGAAAATGTTTAAAGTGCTTTTGTCTGAAAAAATCGAGGTTCAACTGTAGTGTCCGAGTCGCAAACAATAAAATCGATAATAGCGCTCTTTTATGCAAATTCCCTGACTTCTTTCCGGGGCCCCGGGAGTGAGACAAAAGCCGAAAACGCGACAAAGGTGGACTTGACTTTGAGCGGCCGTTACGGGCAACTCAATTGTTTGCTGATGAGTTGCCAATGAATGAGACTCGCGATGTGACATGCTAATTAGAGCTGCTTTAGAAAATGTTAATGAGTGACAAAAATGGCAAAGCGACGAGATGATTTGCATCGATCTCCGAGCGCACAAATCGTTTTGAGAGCCACCACTTTGCATAATGAAGAGCCTCAATAGGCGACAATTTGAAGCACTTTAGCCTGGATATTTGCGTTTAAGTCAATTTCCGGTTTAGCGTGACCAACCCAAGGGTTCTTGACCTCCGCCAAGTCGCTTCTTGATCGCCGTGTGACACCGCTTAAAATTAGCTTTGGCTCATGTTTTCGCGGGAAGCAAAAAATTTTATTGATGGTCATCCTCGCGCTTAAAGTAAAGTTCTTGGGGACTTTATTGCTGCTCGGGGATTAGAAAAATGTGAGGAGAATGCCGCAAAAAATGTGCGACACCATGTTAAACTGACCTTGAACATGTCTCGACAGGGCAGCAATGCGCGATATCTGGTGGTGCGAGAGCGAGGAAGAGAAAGGAGAGACTCGGAGAAGAACGAGAAACCGGTTCAGGACAAGTTACGTGAGGTGAAATAAAAATTATGCCACCAAAGAAGGACTGCTGATGCAGCAGTGTGGCTGCAGCACTTATGCCACATCCCACACCACCGAATATTTTAATTTTGCCTCCCATCCACGAACCGTACGCAGGCATGTTTGCTCACGGAGAAGGAAGGCACTACGCTAACTGTTCTTTGATTACTGTGGAATGTATATTTTGCGTGGATGTGCAATTTTTCATCATCTCCTATATGTATGTCTGAGCCAGCACACGCGTCTGGTGGCATCGAGAGATGGCGTGCATGTGTGTGCTGGCAAAAGAGGCACATTAGAGTCGCAAAAAAGCTAATCACGGAAAACGGTGATGAATAACGTCTGGCAAATTGCCCTCCGGAACTTTAAAGAGGGAGAGTTCTCGCTGGTGCCAACTCACCTATGCAGAAGAAATCTCTCGTTAGGCTTAATGACGGCCTAACTGCAGCTATTTAACCCTCTAGTCGGCCTACTTGGACATTTTTTAAACAACTTAATTAAAGTTTTCGGTCTTAAAAATCCATTTGAGCCCTATCAAGCCTGGGAGATTTTATAAACTGCTCTTAAAAATTTATGGTATCCTAAAAATATTTCGGAAATGGATGAAATTAAGGTCCTGAATCGAGTTGAGGCGTTTTATCCCTATCAAAAATTTTTGCTTGTTGAAAATAATTTTTTAATTCAAATTTGTAACCATTAAAGTCAATTAAAATGCTTAAATTTTCATTAACAGTCAAATAAATAATTTACTGCTAAAATAAGACCCATTAAAAATCCTGTTCACTAGCTTATGAAGGCCCAATGAGACACAACGAAGGAGACACTCGAGCTGAAACTAACAGCTCCTTTTGCTCAATCGTCTGGAGTAGGTCAAGCTTCAGATTCTCGCGCCGCCTTTATGAATGGCCCCAAATCCGTTTTCGTGCCATAAAACCCGTTTTGGCTCCTATTGACTGAAGAAAATAATTATGTTTTCATGCACCTACCTTGCAAAAAATTTACGAACTGGTAACTGCAAGCCGAGCGCTAATCTCGTCTACTTCACTGTTATTTTATATATTTTATGTTTTGCAATCAGTTGATTTTTAATTGTCGCAGTATTATTAAAGTTGGAACACGCACGTTAGGCAAAAAAGATCATCACTGGAAGAAAGTAAAAGTATTCGTCTTCACTTCGTGGTAGTTGCCAAATGATGGCCGAAAGGGTACTTGAACTTGATGATGATGATGGTACCGGAGACCATCGAAACCTTTTTTCCACGACACAAAAAAATTCCAAAGCTTTCAATTAAAAAATTTCCGAGACGCTTTTGGCATTTCGCTCCAGGTAGACGACAGTCATGTGTTGGAATTTTTACAGCCCGCCACACTCTTACTCTCTTCAAGACACTTGCAATTTTAATATCATCTGCTGTTGGGGCGCACTTGATTCATTCACTGTTGCAATTTCTGAGCTCTCAAGCCCCTCGACTTTTGTTTAATGATGTCTTCAGCTCTTCACTCATCGGCCGCAATTCAGTAATGGCCCATCGAATGTCACCTATTCGGACATCATTTGCGAGTACTTGAAGGTAACTGCAAATTTTATGCTAATTGGAGCCCGAATTAAAATTCACGAGTTTTTCAATGTTAGAGCAATTTCGCACAATTCGCAATTTCCTCGTTGGGCTTTTCCTCAATTAGCCAATCCACTTCCACCCGCACCTCGGGGTCCTCAGAGTCTCGATTTTTGACACACTTTTGAACCAAAAGCACACTCAAAATCCAAAGAACTGGTCCAAATAAAAAGTACAAGAAAAAATCAGCCGCACGCAGCGAGTAGCGAATCCACACCGTAAGACGTCCAACATGGAACTGGTGCAGTTTGAAAAAATTTTTGTATGTTTGCCTCGCTCTTCGCGAAAATCCCGTGTTCACCATGCACCGCACAGAGACGTACACATAATATGCTGTCGCGCCGGATTGTAAGCAGCATATGTATGCCAAACATGAATGAAAGAGAGCCGAGTCCGCACGTTTACGCGAGCGTTTTAGCGGCTGGAGGCGGCTCTCCGGACTTAGAATTTTCCGGTCAACACTTTTGAATTTTCGGGTATTTTTAAAAATATTTTTTTCAAAATTTTAAATAATTTCTAAGAAAAAAAAATTCTCAAAACATATTTTGGACTGGACTCTTTCATCAATTTAAGGGAGTTCATAAAATTTATTCATGGAACATTTTGGACTGGCCCGTTGTGCAAACGCTCGCACGCGAATGGCGCACAGAGATGCACGTTTGCATGCAGTTTCTCGGAGAGAGAACGTACAGTCATCCCTCACTTCCTCCGTCTGGCTTTCAAGACACTTCTGATCTGTGGAATTTGGCTCGCTGTTTGAGCTGGGATCCCCACCAGCGACTTGGGGGCATTTACGAGGAACTGGATGTTGCTCTGCACCCTGTTCTGAATGCAGTACTCCCGTGCCAGCCTACGGAGCTTCTCGTTCTCAGCAAGAAGATGCTCCTTTTCTGCTCTTAGAACGTTCCTCTCGTACTCCACGTGGGTCACCTTGTGCCAGAACTTTCCCAGGAGGTCACACGGGTCAAGGAGGAACAGCTTTTCCCCAGGTTTCTCCATTTTCGAGCAAGTTGCTGACAGTTTTTCTAGCAAGCTCACGTACTTGAGGGTCTTTTCGACGGAGTTCAGGGCTCTGGTTGCTGAAACGGCCATGACTGCGAGATTTTCCGCATCGAAATCGGATATTTCCTTGTAGATCTTCTTCTTGGCAAAGACCACCATTTCCAGGTCGATGATCTGCCGCTTCAACTGCTGCGTTTTCCGGGTCTCCCAAAGCTCGATATCAGTCAGCTGGGTCTGCAGATCCTGCTTTCGTCTCTGCGCCCGCTGAGCCTCGATTTCCATCTGCCTGAACCGGTCCATGGAAATCTTCAGGCTCTTGGCCATTTTCTGGCACGCTGCAGCATGTTTCTTGGTGATGGCCTCCTTTTTGTACTTCCGGATCTCGTTTTTGATTTGGTCCATTAGGCCATGGATTCGCTCAAACATTTTTTCCTCGAAAAAGTATTGCTTGGTGATGTGCTGAAAATTTTTCTTCACTAAAGGAACTCATGAAAATCTTTTTACCGTCCATTCCAAGTCAAGCTTTTGGTTTTGAAAATTTGAGTCAATGTTTTCGTGCTTTTCTACGAGGAACTGATTTTCTGCGTGCCTCAGCTGCTCGTAGTAGGCCTTTTGCTGCGACAGGATGGTCTCGGTTTTGTCTCTTTCCTCGTTAAAAGTGGCCAGCATGGTCATGCAGTCGCTCTCATAGTGGTTCCTAAGAATGTCCGTGAAAAATTTGTGGATTTCTGTAATTAGAATGACTCTGTTTGAAAAAAAAATAATAATTTTGACTTTTTTCATTAATTTTTTTTAAATTTAAAATTTTTAAAAATGTCTAAAATTTCAAAGCGTAATCAATCATACTTAGGAACCCTTCTAAAATACCAATGTGACTATCAAGTCGCCTCTTGTACTGGACTTCAGCTTGATCCAGGTATCCCAGGAGAGTTTCAATGCCCTTCTCCTTCTCATCCAGGGTTCTGTCCAAGTTCTCTCGCAGACACCCAATCGACTTGAGCAGATCTTGCTGCAGGATATTCCCGCATATTTCAGCCCAGCTTTTGTCAAGAATAGCTCTGGACTTGGCAGTGAACTGCTGTTCTCTCTGCAAGTAGTTCCTGAACCCCTGTTTCTTGCTCTCCTCGGCGGCCTGCTTTTTCAAGAGTTTCTTTCTCTGCTTTTTGCTGAGAGGCACAGCTTCTTGAGACATTTTTGCAAGGAGACAAATTTTTTGAAGGAAGAAATTCAAAAAACCTGGTGACGTTAGACGACGAACCTACTTTTTCAAACGCAATTTTTTCAAACTTTTTTTATTCACTAAATGAGATTTGCAAATTCCTGTTTTCCATCCAAAATGTTCGATTGATTTCAGGAGCGCTTTAACAATCCGGCTTCTGTAATATCTCCAAACTTCGCTCCGAGAATCTTGGCAAAATAAAAACGTACAAGCATGTCAGGTATTCGAAAGATTGAGATTTTTCTAAGCAAGAACTTACAATATCAATAATAGGAAGGGGTTTGAGAACATCAATCAATTCATATTCTAAAACAAGGCACAATTCTACATTTTATAAATGTGATTTTCTTCTTTTCACTTTAATTCGTTCATAAGGTAGTATAGAAACGAGATGAGCTCTTACTCTAGCTTCTGATTTGGACTGGACCATGTCCGGAAGTAACTCTACTGGTAGGACTTTCAACTTATGGCTAAGTGACTTTGAGATGCTGGGAAGTTTCTTTTGCTGCTGAAAGGTAAACTTATGTCTTAGTCTAGCTGTCGGGACTTTGGGAGGGACCAAATACTACTGTTGAACAAATTATCGCTAGTAAGCGCACAAAAATTTCGATTACTGATGACACTTTTTCTTCATCTGCAGCTTCAGCTTTGGCGTGACCAAGTTCTTCGGAGGCCCATCGCACTTGATGCTTGCATTCGTGACTGCGTCATACGCCAGTTTCAGCTCATCCGGGGTAAAGTTGTGCTGCGAAATCATCCCTCGCAAGGCGCAGAACTTCTTGCGGTCCCTGGCGTTTGAGTAGAAGAACAGGGGGTGGTGAGTTCGCTTGATGTCTATCTTGCTGGCACATATTCCGGTGAGGTAAACGTCCTCCAGATGAAAGTAGGGGGTGGAGAGAGAGGCGTTGTAGAGTCTTCGGACGGCGTTCATGCTCATGAGGTAGGCCGTGCCGGAGAGATAGGCCGGGTAGAATTCTCCCTCGAACAGGTAGAAGGGTGTGTACCACTTGCTGGTGGTGTCTGCTACCGGCTTTACTCCACAGAAGAGGTGGCCTGAAAATGTTTGACAAATTTAGACCAAATTAGTTCAAAAATGGCGCGAAAAAAGCCAGAAATAATTTTTAAAGGTGGGATTAGAATTTTTAAAATTTTTATATCCCCTGGATAGCTCTTAGACACCCCCTAAATACCTCAAGATACCGGTATTTTCCGCACTCACCTAGAAGCAAATCTTTGGTGTCAACGAGGCGGTTCTTGGACTTCTTAACTAGCACGCTGTCGCGGTCGTAGAACCCGAGAGTCGTGTTGTAAATCGGCACTGTCCCGCCCAAGAGCACGTGAAGGAGATTCGGGATGTTGATGAACGTGTCGTCGTCCACCTTCAGGACGTACTTGATCTTGTCATCGCAGTTGTGCGTCACCCACTTGAGCAGCATCACAGACTTCAGGGTGAGATTGAAGTAGGTGTCGAGGAAGCCCTCCTGCACCAAGTCCCCGTACATGTCGGCCTCCTGGCTGATGCGGGCCTGCATCTCGTCCGGGAACTCGTTCTCGAAGGCTACCTTCGTCTGTCCCACCAGGAACAGGACGCGGATCACAAAGTTGGCTTCAGTCAAGTTCTTGACCTCCTCGTTTATCACATAATCTGACCAGTTCTGTTTGTTGGCCTCCAAGTAGTTGCCCCTCAGAGCCGCGTGCATGGCTCTGAAGCCCGCGTAGTTGAAGGCGCTCGTATTCCCCCACGTTTCTCGGATCGTGTCGCGTGCGTCAAAGTTCTCGATGGCCGAGCACACGACCACCAGCACCAGGATGCGGGTCTTGTTGCTGCCGCTCTCGCAGACGTTCCAGGGCTCGATTACCGTCGTGTTGCGGTTGGGCTGAATGTAGTCCGGGAGGTGACGGGAGATGTTGCTTCCCCAGCCTGGGAGAGCGACGTTTCGGTGGCGTGTGACGGAATGGAAGAGGGGGATGTACAGGAGTGCGAAGAATATCAAGAAGGGAATGACCACAAGGAACTTGATCCGAGCGACGGCCCGTCTGCCGTGGACCGGAGATGCCAGTTCCTCGTCCTGGCTCTCCTCTTCATCCTCGTCCAGGAGACTAGCTGTGACCTGGTCTTCCAGTCCATCGACGTCGGTGTAACGCTTGTGCATCGCTGGCAGGTTCGGAGGTTCTGCAGCGCTGGACTAGTTTATGAGGGTTGGCATCTCCAGACGTATTGAGGTTTGTTTTCAGAAGTCTGGCCCAACAATGCTGTTGTAGCCCCGTTTGCGAGCTTATGTGTGCAGCCGAGTTTTATGGCCTTGATATTTGTGTTATTTTTCTCGTGACACTGTTTTCAAATTGAGCCGAAAATTTTGAAAGTTTCGTCGACCGATTTTTCGCGACCGAAACGAAGCCCAATCAATTTAGGAAGTCCTGACTAGCCCTGAGCGGGAAGTTTGCATCCGTAATTTCCATTGACATCAGGTATTTGTCGAAAATTTCAATGTAAAACGTGAGTGCGCAGTGCGCAGTGGCGGAAACAGCGCGCAGAGTGCGCAGAGTTCAGCACGTCTGTTGTCAAAAAGTGCTTGTTCCTTCTTTTTCGATTAACGTCAAGTGGTGAGGTACACAATCTCCTAATTTCTTCCTATTTCCCCCGTTTTCATGAAAAACTCTGCTCCAAAATACTTTAAAATCGCAAATCAGCTCTTGTTTTACGAAAAACGATTAAAGTTGGCCTGCAATGAGTGAACGTTTGGTGAAAAATAGCAAAAATCACAACTCGCTGATTGCCGCGTGGTTGGATGAACCCTCGCCAGTTCCGAAATTGTACATTTCTTCTCATGATTATAATTTAAGCGCCATTCTGAAGTCTTCCTCGGAAGATTTAGCTGTGGAATGCTTTCCTATGACTGAGTTTCATGAAAACCGGATCGAAAAGCGTGAAAATTCGGCGAACTAAAATTTCGTATCGTTCCAGGAAGGAAAATGGCCTCTTCACATCTCAACTGGCTGATTGTCCGTGACAACAATGCGTTCCTCTTGAAGCAGAAGAACATCAGGAAGCCCTTCAGCAAGGTAAATATCCTCCTGACGCTCGTGGGAGAGCATTTTGAGCATTTTATGATGATATTTAACCACCAAGATCTCCGAAATTCCAACTCTGTGGAGAACTTTTGCTACTTCTGATACCCCAACATGCTCAAAAGACAATTGTCTGCGTGAAACTCAGTGTAACCGGTGATTTTTCTAACTTCAGATTTCTTGTAGGAGCGAAACAACCTGACCAACCTCAGCTCTTTCCGCTACAGTGGCTTGGTTCACACCAAGACCGTTGGAGTAGTGCCCGCCGACAAGAAGGGATTCACCCTGGAGTACAAGAAGGCGCGCTACAACGTAAGTAACGCTGTGATACAGCAGAAAGTACCCATTCGTGATGAAAAACGGAGGCTGAAACCTATGCTGACTACGTCCACTACCCGAAACTGACATCTTTCCGCTTCCCAAAGCCGTCTCTTATGAATTTCCAGTACTTCAAGTGCGTTTTCTCGCTTTTCCAGAACAAACCGGCCAAAAACAACGTCAAGATCACCTTCAAGTCTGGCGCTCGTCGTGCTCTCAAGAAGCTCAAGAACGTCATTCGCAACAACCGGTACCGACGAGACTTGACCCAGGCTGCTCTGCGTCGTGCCAGCGCTGTCTTGCGTTCCCAGCGACCAGTGAAGGCAGCCAAGGCGAAACCCGCTGCTGCTGCTGCTGCTTCCTCATCCAAGGCTAAGGCCGAGTAAACCACACATTTCAATGGAAGGTCAATAAAAATGCAAGCAAAACATGGTTATTTTCAATGTTTTCAATGTAACTTTATTTCAAACAAATTAGAAGAAGTTTAAACAGAATAGCCCCAAGGGTCCTTATTCTCGTCCAGCAGAGCGATGGCCGAGTCCGCCATCTTGTTGAGCAGCTCCCCCAAGTTCTGCTTCGTGTAGACCTCATACAGAGCCCGGTTCTCGGCGGCAATCTCGTTAGCCAGGTCCAGACAGGCCTGGTGGTTCCCGGAGAGGCTCTGGATCTTGTGGAGGAACATGACGATCTCGGGAATGACGATTTTCCTCAAGCTGTCCATCTGCGTCGCTCTGAGGGTCCACTCCTCGCCCACGAACTCCTCCGTCGGCTCCTCATGCAGCCAGCCTTGGTCCGGGAAGAGCAGGATATTGTAGAAAAGGGTGCAGCATCGCTCAGTCTGCTCATTCAGCTTCTTTCGCCACTTCTCCAAGTCACTCTTGAACGTCAGCTCGATGTGGTCCTGCGCCACCTTCTCCGTAAACCCGCTGGGCTTCGAGCTGGAGGCCGGGGGCGTCGGTTTCTCCTTGAAGTAGTAGTCGGACCACGTGTTGTACCCGTCGATGGCCGCCAAGTAGCTCTGGTAGCAGTAGTACTCCTTGATGGAGCACTCCTCGCGATGAGGGAGGTGCTCTCGCGACCCGTAGAACTCGATAAGGGCCTTGATGGCGTCGTTCGGGACCATCTTGAACGTCCGCCGGATGCACTCGGTCTTGCTCTTGGCAATAAACTGGCGGACAAAGGCGTTGGCTTGCCACAGGAGGTCGCAGATTTGCTCGGGGTGGAAGGTAAGCCACTCCAGGGAGGAGATGCAGGTCTCGTCGAAGGGACTGACGACAGTGGTGTTGGCAGCATCGGTGGCTGGGGGCTCCAGACTGCGGATCCGGTCGACCGTGAGGTACGTGATTCGCTGGATGTCCAGACCGTGGCTGACAGCCTCGTTGAAGGCTGCTCGACGCTCTTCTGAGGTAGTTATGGTCTCGAGGAAGGAGGAGTAGAGCAACAGCTGCATGTCTGAGGGGAGGGCGGCGGTGTAGAAAGCCACTAATTGCGGGTTTCCTGGAATTGAAATTAAAAAAGTCTTAGCATTTTCTGATTTTTCTTGTGAAAACAGAAGCCAACTCACCGAGCTTGATCAGGCTCTCGACGTAAGCCTTGATGACTCTGTCCGAGATCTCCTCCTGGTGCGCCTTGCCGATCTGCCGCATGAACAGGATGATGTGGGTCAGAAAACGCAGCATCTGGGACGAGACCGTGGACTCCAGCAGCCAGCCCTCGACCTGCCTCATGAGAGCCGGCATGTCGTCCAAGATCAGAAACTGCTGGATCACGTTCACGGGACTCTTGGCAGCCTGCTTGACCTCCAGGCTCTTGTGCGACGCCAGCTCGTCGAAGATCTGCTCCAGCGACATCTTTCCATTCCAGTAGGCCTCGGGCATCGTCAGGTAGCTCTTGACGCAGCAGTTCCGGACCTCGCTTTCCACCCGAATGTCGATCTGGACCTTGAGGTAGGCCCACAGCAGGTCCGCCCACGAGCCCCTGGAGACGACGTTCAGCAAAGAGCCCAGGTGTCCGCACAGAAGCCCTGCAATGGCTCGGTTGTGGGCGTCCACGTGCACGTTGTCGGCCATCTGCCAAGCGCATCGCTTCCACAGGTCACGTCTCGGGTTGCCTTGAAAAAAAAGAACGTTGAGATTTTTTTTTTCAAGAATTTTAGCTCTCGAAAGCGGTTCAAGACTTCTTATGGTAAATTCCTCCACCCGCCCCCCTTCCTTCCTCCTTTATTTTAGGTCTGATTTGGCTGTTTGATAGCTTCAAAACTATTTTGGACAAAATTAAGCTCCATTAGAAAACCTGATTTTAAATTATTTGAATTTTAATTCAGATTTTCTTTTAAGAGCTAAAACCTTACTAGATTAAAATACTAGATTTTAAGCCCGATTTTTGAAGCTATCACTCACACATAGCACACCTAAAATTAAGGATTGAGAGCAAATAACGTGTCTTTGCCACAGAGGCGTAAATACACCATTATTCTTAATTAATCCTCACCTTCAATGGGAATTTTGAGGGTCGAGGGATCCGCAGCCTCGTAGTTGGGGTCGTGGTGCAGCCGCCAGCCCTCGAGAACGGCCGCCCTCCACGTCTGTCCGTAGTGCTCACACAGGCTCTGGGCCTCCTCGAAGCGACCTTGCCTGAGTTCCGTAAAGATCTGCTTCGTGAGACGCTGCTCGTCCTCCATATCGAGGTCCTGGAGAGGTCTCTTTTCGCGAAATGGGGCGTCCGGATCCAGAGACTTCACAACGTCCTTATTCGAGCCGAATACCGTGATTCCCGCCGACTGCAGCTGGTGCAGCGTGTTCTCCCACCCCACGGTGCGGTCCGAGAAGTGACCGACGTGAGCAGACTCCTCGAAGCTCGTCTCCTCCAGCCAGTCCACGATGAGCTGGTACTCGCGCAGAGCGGCGTTGTTGGCATAGAGGTGCTCCACGATCAGCTTCTCAGAGTTTCCCAGTGGCAGGTCGTCCACGTCCATGTCGTCCTTCTGGACCACGAGTCGGTCTTTGTAGAGCGCGAAGAGAAGCTGCCAGGTGTTCTTCTCCTGAATCAGCCACTCCGTGTCCGGGGAGCGTCTTTTGCTCTTCTTGTTGACGTCCGAGATCGCGTCGATGACCACCTGAGTCAAGTCCACGATGGTGTCGAAGATTTCCGTGTCGCTGGTGTGGGTTTGGAGAGTCTCCAGGAACTGCTCGTACAGCTGATCGGTGCGGGAGCGGGCTCTAGCTCGAACCACGCTAGCACCACTGTAGATGGACATGGCGGAGGTCTCAATGTCCATTTTGGAGTTGTTGTCGAGCAGGAACTGGGCCTCCGTGGGGTTGAGGGTGACGGAGAAGTCCAACTCCGATATCGAGTCGCGGGCTTCTCGGCGGTTTTGGGGGATCCGGATTAGCTTGTTTTGAGCCTTTGGCACAGCCTCGTCCAGCAGCCGCAGGGACCGCTCCAGAGCCGATTCAGTATCCATTCAGTGTGCTGCAACAAAAATACCTTGGCATGAGACAAATAACCTCAACTACATAGTTTCCTCTGCAAAGTGCAAAGTTAATGAGGCAAATTATCAACAGAGTGAGGGAAAAAGGGAAAATCAGGTTCTTTGAATCGTCTTACCCTCGTTTTACTTTGCCAAACTATCGAAAAACATAAGAACGCGTCTTCTTGAATTGTGATAAAAGCCCGGCATAAAAAGTTGTCGCTAAACGTCAGGCAACTTGACAGCAGTCAGCTGATCTCAATTTCAAAATATTCGTCAGTTGGGTTCGAGTGATTTATTTTCAAGCCGGCTCAAATTACATGCGTGGGTGGGGGTTTCCATCTTGTAAAGTTGTGCATTTTTTGAATATCCTATTTCTCACAAGAAACAAGGCAGCTATCAGCGACCATAAGACTCTTGCGGTAATCTCCATATCATGGATAAAATATTTTTATCGCTGTCTTTGAGTCAAAAGGAAACGGTCAACCTCAATGTGCCCAAACCTCGCTGGCACCTAAGCCTAAAATTTAATGAAAATCTGGATTTTTGAACGAAAACGCTTCTTGGCTATATTTCAAGCCAGCTGTGACAAGAAGTAAAAGCCAGTCTTCCTACAACTTGCGGTGTTTATTAGTAATGCTTTGTTGCAAACAGGCTTAAATGGGTAAGTATTTACGGGTCCAAGAGTTGGACTTGCTGAACTTAATATGTAGAGGTCGATACAGGGAGATGTGGGGGTAGGACAGGGGGCTTACATCGTCAACTCCATAATCGCATTGACGATGTCATTGCCGTTCGCTTTGAGAGCTCTTATGGCCTTGGCACGAGGCACGTTGGCCTGTGACATGACCAGCTCAATGTCCTTCTCATCGACTCCAGTCTCGTCAACCTCCTCCTCGTCTTCCTCCGTTATCGGAGGCTCGGTGGTGCGGGCAGAAGCTCCAGCAACATCTCCAGCTGCAGGAACGGAGTCTGTCTTGAACTTCTCGGCGGCAGCAACCTGGGCTTGCTGAGACAAGTCCTCGATCTTAGCCTCTCCGAATATGATGTAGGTGTCGCTGTGTGGGTTCTTGTAAACATCGGGGTTGTTGATCACGAACAGGATGTTCTTGGACTTCCGGATCGTGACTCGGCTTACTCCGGCCACGGGCTTCAGTCCCAGCTTGGACATGATTTTGCGCGCCTTCTTCTCCCCCCTCGACTGCTTGCTCTTCGATACCATGTCCGGCAAGTCGCCATCTGCACCGAGCGCAGCATTTCCAACTCCAGCATCTTCCAATTCGGGAGGTGTTCCATCAGAGTCTGTGTCTGAGCCTACGTCGTCCAATTTGGGTTCATCTGACACCTCAGTCACGAGGGCCTCCTTTTCGATGGCTGTGTCGGCAGGCATTTTGCGTTTTGATCAGATTAATTCGCGTTTTTAGTAAAACCACGAGGTGACTTTGACTTGCAAATTGCGTGAAAGAGAGGAGCGATGACAGCCGGTTGACATTTGACACGCAAACTTCACTTTTCTTTTACGCAATCGTCGGCGTCCAAATTTGAAAAATATACGTTGAAATTGTTAATTTTTGGAGATCCAATATTTATCTATTTTTACCGTTGAAGTCGTTGAATTGTGTAGTTTACATATTTTATTTTATTACACTTGGCAAGATAAGGCCTTAAGTCCTCAGTGCCGTGGCTCTCACGTGACATTCTGCGCATGCGCAGCAGTTCTTCTGCGCATGTGCGGTAGTTTTTTGCGCATGCATAGCTGTTTTTTTTGACAGATTTTTCAAAAAAATATTTCTAAGATTTAAGACTGAAGGCCTCTGAAGTCATCTTAGTGATTCAAGTAAAATTACTATTTGGGGTCTGAGGTCTAGATTTCGACCGAAAAGTCTTCTATTTTTCATATTAAAAAGTAACTTTTTATTTTCCCGCTCAAAGCTTCACAAACCTCGCGGAGATCCCCGTGGGCTGTTTCTTGGCCTTGCTCTTCTGCTTCTTGCCCGTCGCCCCCGCTGCCTGCTGCTGCTCGTTCAGCATGCTGAAGAAGGCCGAGGAGGTCTTGATGCTGCCAATCTTGCCGATCCTCATGGCCTCCACGTTCTTGCTCTTCAACACCGCCTTCATGAGCCGCGCCTTCTCCTGGTCGTTCGACGCCTCCTTCTTCGCCTTGAACTTGTCCTTCTGTCCCTTCACCTTGGCGTGTTCCCGCTGCTTTGCTTTCTTCTGTCGCCGAGATCGCAGCTTATCCGTCTTCGTCATCTCAGCCGATGCAATCACGTCTCCTCGGAAGGGCTTCTTGACCTCCTCGGGGGCCAGAAGGTGGGCGTTCGAAACCGACACTGGCGCGACCTCCTCCATGTCTATGGCCGGCGTGTTCGTGATGATTCGCACCTCGGGGGCCGCGGGCTTGGGCGTGAAGTGGTAGTTCGAGAGCGCGTCGAGCTTCGCGAACAGACCCGACAGAGTCTTCCGGATCTCCTTGTGGGAGGCCGGCTCGTCCTCCTTCTCCTCCCCCACGGGGTCCAGCTTGGCCTTCTCCTTCAGGAACTCCTTCTCGTATATCTGGGCAAGTGACTCCTTGCTCTTCTCCTGGTTCAGGATCAGCTCCTTGCGGAACTCCGGGGCGCTCTGAACTGGCTTGAGCTTCCGTTCCACGTCGTCGAAGGCGCGGTCCTTCACTCGCTGCTTGATTATGTCCTCCAGCAGCATCGTCGTCTGCTGCGTGATGATTGGAGCTGGGCGAGTGGCCGCGTCAAATTCCAGGTGCTCCTCCAGCAGAGAGTTCTGGGGTCGCGAGGTGGACGTGGCTTCTCCCTTCATCTGCCAAGACTTGCCCTCCAAAGCCTTTTCCTCCAGTTTCTCGATGGTTTTCCTCAGCTTCTCCTGTCGCTTGTCAAAGTTGGATTTTTCCTCTTCTTCTTCTGCCTCCATTTCGTCGTCTTGTTCCTCTTCGTCTTCTCCATTCTCCTGATCTTCTTCGTCCTCTTGATCTTCTCCATCTTCATTGTCAAAGTAGTCCTTGTACTTCAAGTTTTTCTCGTCCTCGTCGTCCTAAAATCAGACCTTTGTCAAGCCAGGAGAAACCCCAATAAAGACTATCTTACACTATCGCTCTCAAAGTCCTGGAAGTAGTCGATTCCGTCATCCGAGAGCTTGATTTTTCCCATGGCTTTCTTGTCTTCGAGCTCCAGGAACGCCTCCATCTCCGACAACTTGAAGAACTGGTCATCCACTATCGACTTTTTCTTGCTATCGGCCAGCTTTGGAACCTCGTGGCTGTTTTCATCTTCGTCCTCGTCTGATACCTGTTCCTCGTCATCATCGACCTCCATCTCTTCGTCCTCTTCGTCGTTCGATTCCTCTGATTTTTCATCTTTTCTGGTGTAAGGCAAGTAGAGCTTCTGCTCGTCCAAGGAAAGGAGTGTGGAAACTCCCTGGATGTTACTTGTCACCTGCTCTTCGTTCTGAAATTAACTCGTGAGGCTTTCTCATGGAAAAGCTTTTCTTGACAGGACTTACATTCAGTTCCAGCTGCTGCCAGATTTGCTCCTCGTCCATGTTCTGCAGAATGAGGTTCGGGAGCACGTTTCGAGGCGGTCCCTCAGGGACTTTGTGGTTCAGATCGTAGAGACTTTTGAGAAGCTCGCGGAACTTCTCGGCTTTCTCATTTTGTGCGCTGAAATACGAGATGCAGATCAAGACCAACCTATTGAAGCTTCAGTTTTACTCACCTGAGAAAGTTTTCGGGGTTGCTTACGAGCTTCTTGAGAGCCTTTATTTCAGCTTCCAACATGGTTAAAAATGAAACGGAGTTTCTCCTCAAATCCACAGAAATTCGACCTTTTTCCTTCACGCTGGTCCAAAATAATCCCGCATGAGTTTATTTGTTTACTTCTGAAACGTCACCTTCCCTAGACTTCCTGAAGGGAGTCTACAGCAAAAATTGTTTTGAACTTCGTCACAAAAAACAACAGCAAAAAATACCAAATCCTGCCCATTTAGCCTCTGATTTCGAGGAAACTACCAGTGATTACAAACATGGAGGAGCTCCTGAACGACATCGTGACGGAGGAAGAGCTCATCGTAAGTGGAAACCCCTCAAACCCGATATCTGATTTTATGCAATCCGTCTGACTCATATTCTGGTTGCAGAAATTCGAAAAGGTCTACAACAGAGAGCTCCAGCAGGGCCTGGTCACACACAAAACGACTTTCGAGTACGCCTTCTGTCTCGTCCGTTCTCGCTACAATTCCGACGTCAAGCGTGGCATCTCCCTGCTCATTGATCTGTGTGACAGAAACCCCGAAGACAAGCGCGACTACATCTACTACCTGGCCCTCGGACATGCTCGCTTGAAGGAGTACCAGCAGTCCATTAGCTTCTGTGAGGCCTTCCTCCAGATCGAGCCGAACAATCAGCAAGTTCTGGGACTTCTGGAGCACTGCAAGGAAATCAAGAGACAGGAGGGCCTGAAGGGTGCAGCCATGGTGGGAGGAGCCCTGGTTGCTGGGGGAGCTGCAGCTATCGGATTCGCTCTGCTGAAGGGACTGGCGCGTAAATGACCCAGTGAGGGCAAGAGTTAAGAGCTAGCGACTGATGAGGCGAATGAAAGTTTTCCTATAATTTCCCTAATTTAAATCACATTGAATTTTGAGAACCAAACGTAAGATGAGTTGAACTTAGAGCTGTACCAATTTTTAGTGAGATGAGGAACTCTATAGCATATATATTTATGTAATAAAACGAATCAAGAATTTAAACAACCAATTTGATTTTTAACTCGATCACAAAGAAGAAATCGCTCGAAAAATCTTGTAACTATGGTATTTTGAGCTCATCAGGATAAAATGGGTTAAGTATTTGTCTCGAGGTCTAGGCTGATTTTCGATCAGCTGACTCAGTTACAACAACAACTATCGCAATTTCACAACAAATCCGCTGCGCAACTAGAAAATAATCATTTTGCGGCGTTCTCCAGTGAAAAGAAAGCTCGAAACATGTCCATAAACACAGCTCACGCCAACAATGGTGTTCTGATCCACGCAGGAGAGACGTAAGTTGGGCTCTTGGCAGATTTTCGGAAATCGGAATTCGAGATTAGATAGATGACTCACCTGAAATTTTTCTAGAATCCTCCTCTTCAGCGACAATGTCACGGTGGAGTTTGGAAGCAACGAAATGCCCGTATTCAAGGGCTCGAAGCAGGGCCGGATCTACCTGACGACCCACAGAATCATCTACAATAGCAAAAACATGGCAAAGGACGAGCTCAAGTCGTTCTCGGCTCCCTTCGTGTCCCTCAACGACGTCAAGCTGGAGCAGCCCACGTTTGGGGCCAACTACATCAAGGGCCGAGTTTCAGCTCAGCAGAACGGAGGCTTCACGGGAGAGGCCAGCTTCAAGCTGTCCTTCAAGTCTGGGGGTGCCATTGACTTCGGCCAGGCCATGGTGAGGGCGGCCCAGATGGCCCGGAACAACAACAAGGGGGTCGCTCCACCCCCATACTTTGCTCCCACTGGCGACTGGTACCAGGCCCCGCCCCCAGCCTACACTCCCACGGCCTCTGCTTACGGCTGGCTGCCGTCAAACCCTGCTTTCACTTCAGGGCCGGACCCCAACACCGTATTCATGACCGACAATCCGCCCCCGTACCCCGGCGTAAACGGTGGATCGCCGTATCCTCCGCAGTCTCAAGGGGGGATGTACCCCCAGCCAGGACAGGGGGGATATCCCAATTCGCCGCCAGAGTACGCGCAGAACGGGGGATATCCGCAGCCCGGAGGCTACCCCCAGCCTCCCCAGTCCGCGGGATACCCCCAGGGAGGCATGTATCCGCAGGCCAACGGGTATGGACCCACTCCGGGATATCCACCGCAACAGTACCCGGCCGCTCCAGGTTATCCTGCACCGCTCTACCCCGATCCGTACGCAGCCTCGGGCCCGTTCCAGGGCGTCTATCCCGGACCGCAGCCGCAGCAGCCCGGATTCACGCCGTACCCATCGGGCCCGATGGGATTTAACCCTCCGCCTTACTCGGCAGGAGAGCAGAAGAAGTCCCAGTAATCGTATTTCACAATTCATTCCTTTGCTGTTTTGTTCAAAATTGTTGTCTCCAAAATATGAAAACGTGTAAGAACACACAGTTGAAGCTCGGAGCCATACCTCTTAGGAAATTCGAAAATTTAGGTATTCACTAAACCGCCTGTGAATTCCAGGCCCTTGGAAGTGATAAGAAATGCTTTTAGATAAGAAAAACAAAGAAGATTCGAAGGTCGTACCCAAATCAGTCGTGAATTTCAAGGTCGTCTGAAAGCTGAAAAGCCTCTTTGGTATGGCTCTCATCCTTCACCTGTGTGTTCTTCGTTCTACGCTCTATGTAAACCAAAGCTTAAATTTTGCTACGATTTATGCGGTTGTTTTGGGGAAAGCGAAGGCCTTTCTAAGTCAAAATATTCCAAAAAGATAATAAATTGAATTGATTTCCTCAAAACAACCCCTTGCCTACGAAATACCCATAGAGACTCATGCTAGAGGGGTACCTAAAATCCAATCTTGTATCTTGGATTGCGACAAAGTCTCAAGGATCCCTCTCTAGAAGCGAGCTCTGCGGGAATACCTAATCAAAAGTACAGAAAATTATGTATCTTCTATGGGAAATTATTCTATTTACACGTAGAATTAGCGATATTGTTACATTGTCTTAAAAAATTCACAATAAAGTTCAAAAGCATGCTAGAACTTTTCGTCAAACTCCAGCTCGTACAACAGCTGCTGTATCTTGATCCGGGCCAGGTAGTTCTTCTTGTTGGACAGGCGCTGGAGGGCAGGAGCCAGGCTCAGGAGGAACTTTTCGTCGGAGCTCTCGTGCGGTAGCTCCTCGGACGTCTTGCTGGTCTGGGCTGGTACCTTGGTGGCGTCTCTCGAGTTGTCCTCTATCGTGTACAGTGTCTCGTTCTCGTCCGAAAGACCCTCCGACTTGAGGTCCAACCGCTTCCGCTTCACCACGACCTTCTCCTCGATCTCCTCCTCCGCTTCGCAGTTCTGGTCTGTGCCAATGTACTCCTCCACCAGGTACTCTTCCTCATCTCCGATGCCCTTTTCACTTTGGTTGTACGACCCCTCCTCCATTTCGGAGTCCTGCTGAATGTAAATGATGCTTCCTTGGGGGTCCAGCGTCAAGGTCGTTTCGGTCTTCTTGAACCGTGGCGACCGATAGCGAGCGTTTCTAGGAAAACCAGACTCAATTAGCTCGAGACAGACAAGGCAGCGGAGAACTTACTCTCCGGTGACGTATGGGATGAGGAATTCCAGGAGCTTGTAGTGCAGCATCTTGCCTTTGACCTGGTCATTGGCGTTCTTGACGTGCTTGATGAAGGCGTCCCTCATCGACCGCCACCGCTTTTTCACGTCCGCCTCGTCGAGTCCCACGGCTTGGGCCACCTCATCCCAAGCTTTCTGCCGGCTGGCTTGGCGCTTGTAGTCTGCATAGGGGGGAATAAAATTTTCTACCAGTCTTGGAGGGCCAATTTGCTCACCTCTCTGCGAAAGGTCGTACAGAACGGGTCTCTTTTGGATCTCGCTGATCAGAATCGTCTCGTCCACCTTCACGAAGACTCGCTTTTTCTGGTTCGAAGACATGGCCGAGAAAATCAAAAAACTTTGAAGGCTTGATGAAAATATTCTGTTGGCTTTGTTATTGTTTACCCGTTTTTCTTGCAACGGCGTTTTCAAATTCAAAGGAATCCCGCGCAAAAGTACGTTGGATATTTTTACATCCCGTTATTTCGACTTTTTTGAAGTATTTATCCCAAAATTGGCCTTTTTAATATCATTCAGGACGATTAAATGAACCAGGGAAAGTTTTGGGGCATTTAGGGAGGAATTGTGAGGAGGTGTCGCGAACTTGGCGCATTTCTGAACAGGGATGGTAGAAGAGAGGGCACACATGTCCCGAAAGTGCGCCAAAATTCAAAAACTGCGGTTTTTTGTTAAAACACTACTCGGTGGACCCCGGAGCTCGTAACCCTAGCAGAACCCCTCCCCCCCAGGGGAAAGCTTAGAATTTGTGCGAGGTCTCTTCTCGAAGAAATTTGAAGAAATTTAACCCTCTACCGGGCAATCTGGAAAAATCCCGGGTCAAGATTTTCCCGATTTCCGGAAAAACTTTTGGTCCAAATATTATGATTAATTTGATTTACAGCTAAAGTTGATAATTTATTTTGTTAATTTGCACCGTAGCTAACAAAAACAGAAATTATTCAGATATTAAAAAAAATTATTTAAAAAAATTTTTCTTCCCAATAAAGGACCTATGTTAGATGGCCAGAAAATAAACCTAGTTCTTCCATGTAATTCTTCCAAAATTACACATTTGAACCAAAAATAGTTCACATTTGATCAATGTGATTCTAAACGAACAAGATAAGGAACAAGAACAAAAGCATGTCCCGATAGAGGGTTAAGTAAGACATATCCAAAATGTACTCATGTTGGTGCTTCTATGAACTTTTGATCAGGAGAATCCCCTTAATTTTATTAAACCGAAAATCGAGATTTTTAACCCTTCTACCCTAATAAATGTTTGAGTTTGAGTTCCTTGCAACAATTAAATGACCCAGAAAGGAGGCTCAGAAACAAGACTGCCGCCAATAGCAGACTCAAAGTCACCTGTTAACTAGTAATTTAATTCATTATAGCACGAGGCAGTGAGACACTCCCTCTTGTCGGCGTTCAGAGCACATATACTCGTGTGCTGGCCGCGTCGCTCGCGGTGAAGTAGATAGAGAAACAACACATGAGCGCGCGTACAAGAGCTTAGTGAAAAGGCAGGCGGTGTGGCGAATGAAGAAAAATATAATAAATGGTGATTGGAACGATTGCGGCGCGACCGGCTCCTGCATTGCTGCGCGCTTGGTATCCAAAACTGAGTAAGGTTGAGGACTTTTTGTGAAAAGGCAGTGAACTACAGGCGAACTCTGCATTTGTCACGATACGTTGCTCCAAACCCCACCAAAGGCGGTACATTGATGCTAATGGGTTCATTTGCCTCCACTCGGAATACACGCCGACTCCGGTCTCCGGCTGTGACGCCGAGCGTATAAAAGAGGGTCAGGTATTTGACAGAAATTTTAAACAGGCGGCCATAAGATGGGGGGCACTCGCGTCGAATAAAAGTTTTCATCAGGTTTTTATTGCTACGCGGTGATTTTTTTGTTCCACTCAATAACAGGAACAATGCAATTGCAGATACCGCGACGAATGGGTGCACAAAGGTGGGCATTCCAATGCCACTACGTCACTCTGTATATGTTGCTGGAATCGCGGAGAAACCCCAACGAGAACTGGTGAATAATTTGGATTGTACAAGAATTAGGAAAGCAGAAGAGTCACTTTGGGGAGCCCTGCCGAGGCGAGTCTCCATCGGAATCCAACAACGTCGCCACGACGCAAAATTTGCCGGCGTGAACAGGCGAGCAGCATTGGAGCAGTAGAGTGGGGGCTTCGTGCTCGTGACTCGCGATAGAGAGTGCACACGAGACACTAGTACGCTACACGTACGCTGGCGTTCGTGAGGGGATAGTAGTAATATTCACTTGTTGATGAGGCAATGACGTGATTCAAATTCGGAATGATTCGGGGAACAGGAGAAGAGAACCGTGGAATGCGTGGGAGGAGTCGGAATGGGAAAAAGGCGCGGAATGCTGGAAATCGTTCCAATTGAAAGGCAACAGAGGAAAACAAGATTTGAGAAATTTTATCCTTATTATGGGAATTTGGAGAATATTTTTTAATAAAGTGTCAGTTATGAGAAAGGTGGACCTTCCCCACCTCTCGGGTAAAACTGTAGACAAAAAGGGCTCAACAAGGCGCAGAACATTGAAACACTGTCGTCAATTCATAAAATATACTGTATTTTACTTCCAACTAAGTTTAAATTGTCTTCTTTTATACAACTTAGATAGCTATCATATTTTGATTACTTTTACATGCTGTTCCTACGTCCTAAAGAACCTACAAAATATTCTTACACAGTTAAAACTTGTGATAGGGCTCCACTTAACTGCGGATCTCAAACTCAGATGACAAACATATCACTAAAATTCCATTACTTCCTACTCTACTTCATGTTATCTTACAACTACGTCATTAAGTATAGAGCGTGTGTCACTGAGAGTCAATTAGAATTATTACTGTTACCTGCTATCCTTACTTTAAGTGTTTTTCTTCACTTTCGCGGTAAAATTTAATATGGCAAACGATTTTAAAAGGGTAAAATTCTAAAAAACAAACGCTTCAAAACCTGTAATAGCTTCTCATTCTCGTGAGGGGAGCGGCCGTCCAACATTCTGGAATGTTAGGTTGAAAAAATCGCTGGACCAAAGTAGATTTCAGAATCTGTAAAAAAACTATTAGCTTTTAATTTTAAGGAAATTCAATCAATTCAGCACTTACCTCGAATGTGGTGCCACTATAAGAACTTTTTGCTCAGCAAGCCGCCTTTCAGCTTAGGATTCGCCCGCTGCTTCAGTTGCTGGATCAGGTCGAAGATCTTGAGGGCCGGACCCACCTTCATGCCCAGCAGCTGGATGATGCTGTCCTTCGTGAGCTCCAGCATCCGCTTGCCCGTCACGTTCTCCTTCACGAACGCCTCGCAGTGGGCCGAGCAGTCATTGATGTTCAGGAACTGCACCACCTCGTCGATGGTCCACGAGTTAGGGTCCAGCTGGCCGCCCGACCCGACCTCGGGAGAGCCGCTGGTAGACGACCTGTTGATCTTTGGGATGTACTTCTCCTGCCTCACCGGGGTCGCCGAGTAGCTGCTCTCGTCCTCCTCCATCGGAGTGTCCTCATGGCGACCCACGGAGGCGTTCGAGGTGTCGAAGCTCTGGTTGAGACTCGAGCTCTCGTAGTCGTCCTCCTCCTCATCTTCCTCCTCCTGCTCCGCAAAGTCTTCGATGGGTTCCACCTTTGGTTCCTGCTTCACTCGCACGCCAGCCGAGGCTCTTTTCGCCTTTGAGGCCGCCTTCTGTCTCTGCTGGTCGAACTCCTCCTGCTCCTTCTTTATCTGAGCCGTCCTCGTGAACGGCGCCGTTTTTCCTCCCCCGCTAGCCTGCCCCTTCTTCCGACCCCGGCCCTTCTTGCGACCCAGCTTGGGCGACACCTTTGCGAGATTTGGCATTTTTGGAAGTACCCGGGGTCCCTCCAGCTTGTGTCCTATGAGGTAGCACCACCCGACGGGGTACACGTCGGGACTGTGGCAGTCGAGCCACTGGTCGTAGTCGTCCTCCCACCCGTCAAAGTGGACCTTCAGGAGTCGTCCCACCACTCGCGAGATCGTCGCGACGCACACCAGGCGAGGGTCCATGAGATCAGCGCATTCGAGTTTCATTCCAACCTGCAAGAGACAAGTCAGTGGTTTATTTTCCATCGACCTCGAGGGTTGACATCTCACCTTGAAGCGGTGTCGAGGCTTGTCTGGCGGAAAGAGGTCCTCTGAAGCCGCCACGCTGTTTGTGTCAACCAGGTATTGGTCCCAGGAGAAGCTTTGAGCGTCGTAGCTTTTTGGAGGGGTCAAGTTTATGCTGTTCCTGAAGCAGAAGCCGGCAGGAAATATGCTTGGTGACTTCTCGTGGTAGCAGAACCTAAAACAAATCAAGTTAATGAAGAAAAAGTTCAACAAGTCTTCTTACCAGTCCCCTCCCGTAGCATCAGGGTCGTAGGTGTCGATCCTGATCATGATGTAGCCGAAATTGAGCACGTCCATGACCGTGGCGACGCAGATGGACGACAGGTTTAGCGGATCTATGGCTTCCAGCTTCATTCCCTTCACGAATCCCGTCACGCGCCCGTTCAGGTAGTAGTCCTCGAAGGAGAAGTTGGTCTTGAAGAGGTCCACGGTGGAGTCAGAGGCCAGCGGCTGGAACACCTCATCCGTCACACGCACGATGTAGTCGTCGGGGGCCGCCAGGTTGTGTCCCACGGAGGCAGCCCAGCCCACGTGGTGGATAAGCGAGGAGTCCTCATGGCACCAGAACCCGTCCTCTGGCGGGCCGTCGTAGTACTGGACGAAGAGCCGCTTCCCCACAATCTTGCAGACAGTCGCGACCTTCATCTGGGAGATGCGGTTCTTATCCACGACCTCCAGCTGCAGCCCCACCCGGAACCGTGATCGGAAGCTGTCGCTGATCTTGTTGTAGAAAGTCGAGGGCAGCGTGCGGGCCCCGGAGAGGTGCTGCACGAGGAACTCCTTCCAGTCGCCGTACTTGTTCTCGATGGACCGTGGCGGAATGAGAGGCTTGCCCCTGTTGGAAAGAATTAAATATATTAAGAGCTCAATACCGAGATTGCAGGCTTACCTAGTGGCACACCAGCCCACGGGATGGACCTCGGAGGAGCACAGGTTGACCCAGAAGTCCCGGGACGCGTCGTCTCCGAAGCCCTCATACCGCAGAAGAGCCTTGTAGCCCTGGATCTTGAGCACCGTTGCGACCCAAAAGGAGTGAGGCACGTTCCCCATCACGATGGTCTGGTCCGAGTCCGTGTTCTCCACCTCCACCTTCATGTCCGTCACGATGTTGGGCCACATGTCGTAGCCGGGGGCGTGCCGGAAACAGGTCACGGGGGCCGCCACAAAATCCAGCTGCGCCAACTGGGCCGTCCAGTCGTGCGAGTTGGCGAACTCGTTGGGCTTCCTGCGGATTGTCTGGATCTTGTCGTCCTGCGGACACGGCGACGGAAGTCGCGATAGCCTTGGTAGTTGTGGCAGCTCCTCCTGTGGTAGCACTGTGTTTCGGAAAGTTGCCTCCTCGATTTCCTGAAAGAAAAGTCAGTGATAAGTTGATAAAATAAAGGCCTTAGCGGAGAGCTCGAAGATTCAGTGCTCCAAAATCTGGATTGGCGTGCTTTTAACGAAAATTCAAGGTTTATATTTAAGAGTTTTTGGCCTTTACTTAATTAGTTGGCCATTCTAATATGTAAAAATAACAGTTTAGGATTTTTAAAATATTTCTCTGATTTCAGTCATTTTTAACAAAAAATTTTTGCCATTTTTGTGTTTGAAAAATTTAGAAACTCTTCATACCTGGAAGGCCCTGTTGTCGCCCTCGCTGTCGCCACCATTCGCGAATTTGAATCGATAGGTGTTTTGTACTTGTGAATTAACTTGTTTCTTCTCCACCTCACCCCCGTTGCTCTGCTTGGCGGCCTGCAATGCCGTCTGTATGGAGGTCAGCTCGAAGCCCCTGGCACACGCCATGCTGCAGAACCTCCTTTGTCGCGTGTAAAATGAGTGTTTTACTCCAATCGCTCCGCACTTTTCGCAAACAGCTACAAAGAAAAAGCGCTTCATTAGGCAAAGGCACGCGGGTTTCAGCGTTCTTGGGCTTCCAGAGACGGGTTTTTACTTAGGAAACTTGGGGCTAATAAGTGGCTATTTACATAATTTGCTACTCGGACGTCCGGGAAAATTCATTCAAAATAGGACGTTTTTCGACGAAATGTTTAGGAGCAGCATTTAGACAAGACAGCTTTTGGAGGTGCAAAAGCGAGTTACAGTGCTCGGTCGAAAATAAGGATATAAAATTGGAGGGAATCGAATAGAAGCGGAAGAATGGAACAAAAGTAAATCAAATCGGTACCCATGCCATCCCGCTGGATCGGAATCACGGACGGATCAATGTTTCCCTGGTACGCGATGGGCGTCTTCAGCACCAGCCCCGGTCTCTTGACCGGCTTTATTTTCTTAAAAGACTCTTTCGTGGCACTTGTTTGCGTCGAGGTCGAGCTCTTGGCGTTGAGGGCATTAAAGATCTGCTGCTGCTGGCCCAACAGGAAGCCGGAGCTCGAGTTGCTGCTGTAGTCACCGGTGAGGAGGGCGTTCTCCTGGTCCGATCCCGCCTCCACTCCACCCATTTCCTCGCCATATTGCTGCTGATATGCGTATTGCTGCTCCAAATCCTCCTCCCCCTCTTCCTCGCCCTCCTCCAGCTCCTGCTCCGTCTCGAGCTTCATCGAGTTGGCCGCCGCCGCAGCCGCCACCTGGCTAGCCACCATGAAATTCTGCAGCTCCATCTGCTGCTGCAGCTGCATCTGGGCTGCCTGCTGCTGCTGTAGCTGGAAAAGCTCCACGGGGTTCATTGTGAGACCCTGAATCTGGCCTGCAGCGGCAGCAGCTGCCATGAGTTCGTTTGGTATTGAGGGATCCTGAGATCGTGTATATTGAAGGGTAAATGGAAAGAAAAATACAAATGAAATAATAAATAATAATGAGAGAGAAAACCAAACCACAAGGAAGTCAAACGGAAAACAATCAAACCGAGGTCTCAACACCGTTCGCGCCGCGGCCGTGGCCGGAAGGAGGCATGCAGGTAGCAAGCAACAAGCAAAGCGACAATCAGAGGTGCGTTTCGCACTTCACTTAGATCTAAAGTACTACCTAGACCAAGCACTCTAATTTTGGCAGACCTCCAGGAGTGGCCAGGAGAGCCGATTTTTGGGAAAATTGGACTTCAAACATTAAATCTGTGTTGTCGACCAAATATTTTCTTGATTTTAACATGATAAATATAGTGGAAAATAATAAAGTGACTGATGCACTTAAAGGTACCCAAAGTACTTTGACCAGTCTTGTCGGCACCTTACTCTAGAGTAGGTCCTCTAAAGTAGACTGGAAATGTGAAGTGGAGTTTGCAAAATTCGGTCGCTTGGTCTACTTGTAGTACTTCGGGTTTGAGGATCCGCAGTTGCTTACCATCAATGCGGATTGTTGAGTCAACTCGTCTAGTCCCGCCATTGGAAGAGCACCCTGAGCTGCGGCCGCCGGAAAGAAGCCCTCAATCGCCGTCGTAGTTGGCATCCAAATCATGTTCATGTCTTGCGGGGGATTCATGCCAGGCAATTTGGTATTAAATACTGCAAAATACTGCCCGTGAGGGAAATTCGCGGAAGCTGGTTAGTCACAAGGGGCGCGCACTCACACACACAGATACGTAATGCGGGAGCACCGGGGTTAGGAGGGACTTGCGGAAGCAGCAGGGAGCCTCAAGGAGCGGCGGTGTGCAAGGAAATATAGTAAATATTGAAGCCTCAGCCATTGTGTGTCTGTGCTATACGTGTGTATGTGTGTGCAATGCTTTGTCCGCAGCTTTTCTCGCCCGAAATCGCCTCACTTACCATTCATAATTCAATCACTTATACATCTATTGCTTAATTGATTGTTTCCGCACCTAGAGAATATGTTTTAGTGTCTGGAAGTTCAAGTTTTTGCCACAAAAAGGGGGAAAAATATAAAACTCGCAACTTCGAGACGCATAGGGTTTGACAACTGTAGGGGAGGGAGCTACTCGCCGCAAAGATCGCTCCCAAACGTCAAAGTATCGTTCAAAATATTTGATAACCTGAACATCGACTCGACGTAATTTGCATTTTTAGAGGTAATTGCGAGCTCTTATCGGCGCAAAACTCCCGAAAGTTGCGAAATTGACCCCCACACCCCCCATCAGACGCAAGACTTGGACTAACTCGACGTTTCGGTTCGAAATTTCAGACATTCGTGAGGGTGAGGAAAAACATGGCCCAGAGCAAACTGAATGACCTCGCTGGGAAGTTCGGAAAAGGAGGACCCCCGGGACTGAATCTCGGTCTGAAGGTCGTGGCCGCCATCGGGGCTGCGGCATACGGGATCTCCCAGTCCCTCTACACAGGTAAGAGCGCACTGGCCCGAAACATGCCCGATTGCGTAACACCGGCTTCGAAATTGCAGTTGAGGGAGGCCATCGTGCCATCATCTTCAGCCGTCTGGCCGGCATCCAGGACGACGTGTTCTCAGAGGGCCTGCACTTCCGCATCCCCTGGTTCCAGTACCCCATCATCTACGACATCCGCTCGAAGCCCCGCAAAATCTCCTCTCCGACCGGCTCCAAGGACCTGCAGATGGTCAACATCTCGCTCCGAGTCCTCGCCCGTCCCGACTCCCGCAGCCTGCCCATCATGCACAAGCAGCTGGGCGTCGACTACGACGAGAAGGTCCTGCCCTCGATCTGCAACGAGGTCCTGAAGAGCGTGGTTGCAAAGTTCAACGCCTCCCAACTCATCACACAGCGTCAGCAGGTGTCGCTGCTGATTCGCCGGGAGCTCGTGGAGCGCGCCAAGGACTTCAACATCATCCTGGACGACGTCTCGCTGACCGAGCTGAGCTTCGGCAAGGAGTACACGGCCGCTGTTGAGAGCAAGCAGGTCGCCCAGCAGGAGGCCCAGAGAGCCGCCTTCTTCGTGGAGCGAGCGAAGCAGGAGAAGCAGCAGAAGATTGTGCAGGCTGAGGGAGAGGCAGAGGCAGCCAAGATGCTGGGTATCGCCGTGGCCCAGAACCCCGGATACCTGAAGCTCCGGAAGATCCGGGCTGCGCAGAACATCTCGAGGACGGTGAGTTGTGTTTTCCTCACTGCTAGGGTTCAAAAAATGAAAGAGTCCTAATCCGTGCTTTTCAGATCGCCGCATCCCAGAACCGAGTCTACCTCTCCGCTAACAGCCTCATGTTGAACATCCAGGATGCCGAGTTCGACGTGTCGACAGAGAAACTTAAAAGTAAGAAGTGAAAGAGTTAGATTTTATACGAGAATGTAGTCACTTGAGTTTTTGTTTTTCGTACTTTTCCTTCATTTTTTGATTAAATAAGTTGCAGTTGCATTTAAGTTGCGCGCGAGCCCGAGACTGAGTCGTTATTACTTTCAAGTCTGTCGGCTTCGAAAAATAAAAACCCCAAGAAACCAACAAATTAGGAAATAAAGGGACTTTGGAAAACTGAACTGAGTCTTGTATCTCTTCTCAGGTGGCTCCGAAGCATTGGTAGGTCTTGCGAAAGAGGCATCCGTAGGCAACATTGCTGAAGGGGTCGCCAAGTCGTTCAAACAAAAATCCTGAAATCAGCTCCCGGCCGGTGTTTCGGTCGAATTTGCGCAAAATTTATTCGAAGGGAATTTCTAGACTGCAATTGAATCAAACTGCATCACGTTATCAGATGGAATCGCCATGCAATAATCGCACTTTAAGTAGATAAGACTTTTAAATAATTGCAATAAAGCAGAGTTCACTAGAAAATTATGCTAGAGTCATTTCAAAACCATAGTCAGCTTGAACATAGCCTGGACTGCGAATATTCCAATTAGATTGGGGGTTTCGAATTTTTTTATCGGAAAAATTATTATTATTCAATTTTTAATAGGAGCGCGCGAAAACATGATGCTCCTTCAAGGTACATAGAATTTTGTATTTATGTACATAGTAGTTTTTTGGTGGTATATTTTCCTAAGGCCCTGATTGCAAAGGAAGTCAAAAATTCAGAATGAGACATATAGGAGATGAAGTGCTCTCGGAAAAATTAATTTCCAAAATGGAACTCGCAAACTCTTTAAAAATTAATTTTCAAATTTAATTAAAATTATTTTTCAAGAGCAAATGAGCTGTTTTAGGTAATTCCAAGGGCAGACCCTGATTTTGAACCTGTTGGAACTTTTTCGATTTTCGTACCTTAAGTACTCTTCACAGCTGATTGCGCTTCGAGACATTAACGGCGCATTCCAACGGCGCTTTCGAATCCAAGGTAAACAGAGTCTCAACAAAAATCACTCAACTAAGCAATTCTTGTGAAATTCCGTATTTTTGTGGCATTTTAGTGTTCCAATTTTATCCAAACTTGACGTTTCATGATTGAGAAAACCTAGGAGCATCAAAAATGGATCCAGATCCTGCTGTGAGTGCCTGGAACGGAGGAAAGAGCTCTGCCTTTGTTTCCACTATCGCTGATTGAAAAAATTACGCAGTTCAGCGAGAGCGTCGCGACGTGCTAATCACAATCGGAAATGTTTTTGCAGGAACTTTACAGCCAATACGGTGTCACCTTGAAGAGGGCACCCGCCTGCTACATGAGCAGAATCGGGAAGGTGGGCAACCTCATAGTGTGGGACTACCGCGAGAAAGGACTCTGCTTCGAGTGGACTTTGGACGAGTACAAGGTAGTGGACAACCAGGAGTGGTCCATCGTAGTGCAGGACGCCAACCGGATGTCGCTGAGCTCCGAGGACGCCCCCGACGGGAAGCCGGCAGTCAAGTCGATCCGAACCATGTCGACGGAGCTTAAAGGACTCGAGGTTTCCGGGTACGAGTTCCGGCTAGTGAACGCGTTCCGGGACAGCGTTCTGGTCTACACTTTCCACAGCAACTCCCTCGAGAACTTCATCCAGTACCTCCAGAGGTCGAACTACATTCAGGGGGGCTCTGGGAGGCGAAAAAACTTCTACACCGTCGTCGACTTCTCGGACCGGGACAAGCTGCAGAAGTCCTTTGCGGAGCTCAACATTGAGGAAATCCGCCACGGCAAGCCCCGGAACGCTGGCTGGAACGACTACGCGCTCGAGTTCTTTGCCAAGGTACCGACGCTGCTGCGGAAGGGCGAGGACAGCTTCTCAGGGTCTCCGTCACCTCCGGGAGGGGTCTCAGACGGAGCTATTCTGCTAAACACAGAGGAGGCCAGCAAGCGGGAGGACATGATGCAGTCGATGTCCGAGACCGCGGAGCCAGAGTCGTACTTGCCCCCCAGAACAGAGACTTGTCGGTCTGGAGCCCTTACACTGGAGCTCCTGGAATCCTTCAGGTAGGGCTTAAAATTTCTTTAGAAAATAACCTCACAATTCCTGAGCCAAAGCAACATTGTTGTGGAAGTTTTCAGCCCGAAAAATTTAAATCTGAAATTCAGATTTTGGTGGCCCCCAAAAATCTCGATTTCGGTATTTTTACTCAAGAATTTTTGCTGACCAAAAAGTCTCTGAAGGCTTCAAACTGCTAGATGTACCTTAATAAATACGTTTCCGGAGATTTGGACCAAAAAAAATTAATTTTGAGAAAAAAAATTTTTTACGTAAAATTCATAAAATGGCCAAACCTCCGATCGTTAACGAAAACTCAATTTCGGGATTTTTGGCCAAAAAATTTTTGTCACGAAAATGGTCCCTGAAGCCTTCAATTGACTAAGTTTAGCCCCAGAATAACGTTAACGAAGCGTTTTGGCCGAAAAAATGGATTTTGGAGAAAAAAAAATTTTCACCTGAAAATTCTAAAAATGGCCAAACCTCCGATCGTTAACGAAAACTCAATTTCGGGATTTTTGGCCAAAAATTTTTTGTCATGAAAATGGCTTCTGAAGCCTTCAAACAGCTACATTTAGCCCCTGAATCGCGTTTACGGAGAGATTTGGACAAAAAGTGGATTTTGGAGAAAAAAAAATTTCACCTAAAATTCATAAAATGGCCAACCTCCGATCGTTAACGAAAACTCGATTTCGGGATTTTTGGCCAAAAATTTTTTGTCACGAAAATGGTCCCTGAAGCCTTCAAACAGCTACATTTAGCCCCTAAATCGCGTAAACGAAGCGTTTTGGTCGAAAAAGTGGATTTTGGAGAAAAAAAATTTTCATCTGAAATTCATAAAATGGCCAAACCTCCGCTCGTTAACGAAAACTCAATTTCGAAATTTTTGGCCAAAAATTTTTTGTCACGAAAATGGTCCCTGAAGGCTTCAATCGTCTAAGTTTAGCCCCTGAATACTGTTTACTGGGCGATTTGGCCGAAAAAGTGGATTTTGGAGAAAAAAATTTTTCACCTGAAATTCATAAATTGCCAAACCTCCGATCGTTAACGAAATCTCAATTTCGGGATTTTTGGCCAAAAATTTTTTGTCACGAAAATGGCTTCTGAAGCCTTCAATAGACTAAGTTTAGCCTCAGAATCACTTTAACGAAGCATTTTGGTCAAAAAGGTGGGTTTTGGAGAAAAATAAATATGTCACATAAATTTGGAAAATTCGTTGCTTCTCGAGATTAACATCTAGCATTTTTCAGGCACTCAGACGGAAGCTACCACGGCGTTGAGGCAATCCGGGAGGTGATCTTCAGAGGAGGCGTCGACCACAGCCTTCGTCCAGTAGTATGGAAGTTTCTGCTGGATTACGACCAGTGGGACAGCACGGAGGCCCAGCGAGAGCACCGACGGATGCTCAAGACGGAGGACTACTTCCGCATGAAGAGACAGTGGATGTCGTTCTCGCAGGCGCAGGAGGACAACTTTTCCGACTATCGGGACCGCAAGTGCCAGATAGAGAAGGACGTGAAGCGGACGGATCGCAACCTGGAGTACTTCGAGGGTGAGGACAACCCGAACCTGGTGAAGCTGCAGAACATTCTTATGACCTTCTGCATGTACAACTTCGATCTGGGCTACGTGCAGGGCATGAGCGACCTGCTGGCTCCTATTCTGCAGCTGATGGAGTCCGAGGAGGAGAGCTTCTGGTGTTTCGTGGGTTTCATGGCTCGCGTATTTCACAACTTTGACATCGACCAGGCTGGCATGAAGAAGCAGCTGCGGGACCTCAACGTGATTCTCAGCTTCGCGAATCCCCGTCTCTACAACTACTTCGTCGACCACCAGTCCGACAACATGTATTTCTGCTTCCGATGGCTGCTGGTGTGGTTCAAGCGGGAGTTCTCCGCCGAGGACATCCTGACTCTCTGGGAGGTGCTCTGGACCGGGCTGCCCTGCAAGAACTTCCACCTCTTCATAGCAATAGCGATTTTGGACGAGGAGCAGTCCATCTTCATCGAGAACCAGTACGAATTCAACGAAATTCTTAAGGTGAGCTTGCAAGTTTGTGATTTAGAGGAAAATTAATTTCATACCTCCTTCCAGCACGTGAATGAGCTCTCAAACTGCATCAACCTTGACAAGATTCTGAAGAAAGCAGAGTCAATCTACATCCAGATCACGTCATCGCCAAAGCTTACCAACGAAATACGCCAAATCGTGGGACTGCCTCTGGATCTGAGTGCTGAGGGGGCTCGGGGGAGCGAAAGCAGCGACGAAGACGGCAGTGGAACGTCCAATAATGTGATAAAAAATGGTACTGAAGAAGCAATTGAGAGGAACTTCGAGCAAGGCATCAATTCGAATTATTACTGAGCGAAATATATTTTTGTATGTGATGATGACTGTCAAAGTTTCAGAATTTCGAAGCACAAATATTAGTTGTAAGGGTATCCGAGCAAATTAATGGAAAATAAAGTCAATTTCTTCAGTCTAGATTTTTCTCTCTCTGACTCTCTTTTTATCGACCGAGGTTTTTCAAACAGAACTTACTTGGTAGTTCATTGTGAAGTGTCAGGTGGGAGTTGACTTAAGAGAGCTTTGATTTAAAGGTACATGGTACCTCCCAGTCAGAATAAACGGGGGTTTTACTTCCGAAACTGGTTTTTAATTTTAAGAAATAAACAATTTTTTTTTGTAAAACATGTTTAGTAGCCGGGGATTAACGCATTTTTAAGTCGGCTTTGGTGCAAGATTGGAATCTTCACTTTGATGAGGTCGAACCACAACTTTTCCTCGGGTTAAAGTATCGAGGACGGACAGACGGACAAACCAGACCATAAATAATCAGACATGCACTAAAAATGAGGTCTCCTTACTATTAAATTTTTTGAAGCCAAGATAAAAGCAAGACCCCATTAATGAATTTCAAAATTGCATACTAGGACAATAAAAGAAATGTCCGTCGAAGTCCAATTTTTTTTTCACGAAAGTCAAGGCCATTTAATCCGTCATTAGGCGATTGCGCGCAAAGACAGAAAGGTCTTCTTGCACTAATCCGCAGACCGCAGTGGGGCATATCTCACTCATTCATCTATGCTTCCACCGACTTGAATTTATTTGACGCAATTTGTAAGGCAAACAGAGGTACAAAAAATAGACGGGTCACTTACGACGTCTAGTCAATTAAAATTTCATACGCGAAAGGGTAATAAACAGCTTGAAAGGAATCATGAGCAGCTTTGTATGCAGAGCTGAGCGGGAAAGGGTGAAGCTGCGTCTCTCGTGCACAGACACGCTCGTACGAAAGTCAATTTGCACTTGACAAACATGCGGTCGGGATCGATATGTTAGGTCTCTACGGCTCAGTCCCCCATTTGATCTCGCGGAATATGGATCGGCGGTAACGTGAGACGCAGACCTACCTCTAAATTTAGTGAATGACCAAAAGAGATACTTGCGCATATTCAAATAACTCTATGAGGTGAAATAATGGTTTTGTTTTCGAGATCACGTTATTGTGTCACTTTGATTTGCTACTTTGTGTCCCATTTGTGCGGGAGTGCTTGCTCGGAGACGGACGATGCTGGCTACAAGGATTACATTAGGAGGGTGGCGAAGGCGAGGAGGTCCTACGAGACGAACCTGCACCTGGCTCAGAAGGTAAGTGGCTTTCCTTTCGCCTTCTTGCATCCAAGAACATTTTTCATGTTTGAAAATGTCAAGGTCGAAGAAAACTCCAGAACTTTACTGCAGAACTTTATTTGAAGCCTTTAGGAACTTTAAAACGCAGGCTCAAGAATTTTCTTTAATTTTGAAAATCCAAAATTGGAAATACTTTTAAGGAAAAAATGTAATTTTTTTGGCTCTGGAAGCTCAAAAGAAAAGTCCTGGTGAGCAATTTATTGATGTTTAGAAGCCATTAATGCTTTTCTGGGGAAGCAAATGAATATTTTCTTCAAAAAAGTCAGGGGGCAAGTCAGATCTGAAACAAAATTCACAAAAAGCTTGACCCTCACGTTTTGCTAAAGTCACCAAAATACATACAACCGAAGGTCACATTTTCTTTCTCACGTATTCAGAACGAGGTGCTCGACTACAACCCACCAAAAATGAAGTACGCAGCGGAGGAAACGGACGACCACTGGGTCAACAAATTCAACAATCGCTACGCCTTTGCTAGTGGCCTGTACGCCGATATCCGAAACCCGAAACCCATTGTTGACACCGCGAACGAGGTGGAGCTCGCGGCAACGTCCAAGTCATTGCCAACAAACCAGATCCTCGTGGACTGGTACGAAGGCTTTTCAAATTTCTTAAACCAATTTATCGAGGTGAGTGAAATGAGTAGCATTTTTTAATGGGAGGGGCTCTAATGCATGGCTGGTTCGTTGCAGAAACCGTTCCAGCTGGCGTCGGATGCTTGGAGCAGGGGAGTCAAGAGTCTGGACTCGGTTGGGGCCAAGTTTCTGAATCTGAATACCTAAATCGTTAGTGATATATTGTTACAATAAAGTTTTATTTATCTCACAGTTGTTGGGACTGTTGGGTAATTGAGGCTTGGAAGTGGTCGCAGGGTCGGGCTTGAAGAAAGAAACAAATTGATTTTGACACTTTTGAGACATGTTTTTCGTATTTCAATTAGGAGCTATGGTGCAGACATTTTGATTGACTCCAACCCTCGCGGGGTATCTCGAGTCAGCGTGTCTGTCATTAATTTCGATGACAGCTGGGATGGGAAGATTAATGGACCTCTCAGAGATGTCTCAATTGCCCAAAAATGGCCTCAATTTAATTCCATGGCTTCCGGAAACGCAAAACCGAGACGAAAGACTCAATGAAGAGAGAGACGACGAACCCCATTCACACCTCATATTTCCACTCTAACCTCATCACGACGATAATCGTTAAGTGCGTGCGGTTTTACAGCCCCATTAGGTCCCAGAGTACATTATGAATGCAAACATGATACATTTACGAGCTCCGATAGCTGAATTACTTATGCACGCCGCGACCCCTACAATCACTCACTCGTCCATCCCTACCATGATTCGAGTCGCTGCGGGTTGCGGCAGGCACTCAGCTGCTCGCCAGTTTGCTTTTGTCTCTACACCAGTGCTTATATTTGCTCAGATGTCTTGCACAATTAAGTGCTAATAACTCGACTCGCCCGCGAACAAACACGCAGAGTTAATCTTGTGGACGGAAGAAAGTGTGTCAGAGAGCCGCTGACCCACAACCGCAGATAAAATTCAAATTTCCTGATAGCCACCCGAAATAAATCGCTCTCCCGCGCTCTCAAGGACGTCCCTTATCGCTGGTGGATCTTCACAAGGCACCGATTTGCATCCGAGTTGAACCCGTCTGATTAGCGTTTGGCCAAAAAAAGTGCTCGCGACTCAGTTATCAAACCATTGTCGTAACTCTAGCTGTCTCTCCACGATCATGCAACTGAGCATTATGCAACTTGTACGCCGACGTGAGTGTGTGCTGGTGGTGCGGTTTCTTCTGTTGGCCCACATCCAGCACGTCACGTTCGCAATGCCGGCGTACAATGCTGCTGAGAGGCTCATTCAGGGGGGCTCGCCCGTCGAAGACCACTCCGAGCACTTGGCAGACGTTGCTGTGGCCTACAAGCAGACCGATAGCATCTACAACAATTACCCTAATGTGAGTTTTGTGTGTGAGAAAGGCCGAGGCGTGCACTGATCTGCTTGTGTTTTCAAGGCCGACATTCAGCAACCCATTCCGGCGGTCCAGGTGGGGAAAGTGATGGAGTACGCGGAGCGTGAGGTGGAGCACCCGGACTCGGCCGTCCAGACCTTCTACGAGAACAAGCACAAGGCGGTCAACAACAAGGCTGCGGTAAGAAATGACTCACTTGCCTTCAACGTTTATGACGTATTGTCTAGTTTATGGCATTCCGGGTAGGTTTTTGTTCAAGGGGGCAAAAAATCTATGAATGAAAATTGGCAGTGGCTTTAATATGACCTTAAGATGTCTTTCAAGGGTTTGAAATTTTTCTGGGGGTGAAAGTGAAAGAGGAAAGAAAACAACAGAGGCCAAAATCAGCGCCTCAGAGACAGACTCCAGAAGTTAAAAAAAATTAAAATACTCGTATTGGCTCAAAAAAATTTCAATTCCGTCTAAAAAGTCAAGAAATGTATCCCTTTCGGTATCTAGAGAATCCCAGTAGTGGACAGAATCCAGGACCATGAGAAGTTCGGAAACAGCGGGGACCAGTTCCTTCCTCTGACGCGAGGGATCGTGAACGGGGTCGAAGCCATCGCCAACCTCATCAACCACTCGATCACTGTGAGTACAAAAACCTCCCTTCCCCAGGGAAATCCCCTCAAAATGTGCATTTTCAGGGCACCGAAGGGTTCTTCAGCCGCTCCACGAAGCTTGTGACAGAGCAACTCGACCAGCTGGGAGCCAAGATCGTCGGACTATGAATACTCAAATGTCTAGTTTATTGAAATGACTTAGTCTCTAAAAAAATAAAGCAACAACAACTCTACAGCTACTCCACTCAATTGAAATGTGTCAGCTTGGGAACTTTCTTGGCGTCCAAGTACTCGAGCACGTTGTTGGGACAGGCGACGCTGCGTCCCAAAAGCAGGACCGTTGACATGGGATGGAGGTACTCGAGGGGAAAGTCTTTCGCTTTCCACCCGTAGAATCCGTTGGCGGTGGCCACCTTCGTGTCGTCGAAGATGTTGTAAGGCAGCAGCTTCACGCCAATCTGGTTCATCTTGGAAAACTGCACGTTGAAGTAGTTCCCGTCGGTGGCCTTGATCCAGTAGAAGCCCCGGTCGTCCGTGAACGGCTTCACTTGGCTCTTTTTCAGCGCCTGAGACCGCTGGAGATCGAAGTAGTTGAAGCTGATGTCGATCTCGTAAGCGTCCGGGAACAGCTGGTTCGTTTCTATGGCGCTCCTGAGAGCCTCGTTGTCGAGCCAGTGCCGCACCCCCACGTTCTCCAGCTCCTCCACGACGTGGTGGAAGACCGTCTTGAGCTTGTCCAGGCAACACGGGGGCGTGTGTCGGCCCAAGTAGGTGTAGAAGGGACGTCGAGCAAAGACCTGGCCGACGCAGCTCTTGGTGTTCTTCTCGCATCCAAAGTAGGTGAGCGTCGTGAGGAGAGTGTTGGTCACGTTAAAGACGGCGTCGTTACTCGACTCCTTGTTTTTCTTGCCATGCTTTCCACCTCCGTTCTTCTTTCGGAAACTCTTCAGAGACGCCTGATTCGACTGGTAGGTCCTCTGGATGACCTTTTTGATCTTCAGGAGCTTGTAGAGGTCCTTGAACTGCTGCTGACGGAGCTCTTTCTTCTCCTGCTTCGTGTGGTATGCCGTGAAGAGGTTCCTTCCGTCGGACAGAGTGACGTTTAGAAGCTGGAGCTGGAAGATTCAATGAAATAATTTAGTGAGAAATAAGATTTTCATGAGAAAAGTTGGCCCCAAACCAACACGAGACCCAAAATTAGAAATAGAAAATTGTGGGAAATTTTTAAACTTAGGGGGCCAAAATAAAGTGAAAGCTTACCGGAATATGAGCCGCTTTGGCACGGATATAGAGGACCTCAGGGTACGGAGCCATCAAAGCGTAAGGAATTGACCGGAGGAGGGACGTTTCCGCCAACACAGCGTGCTTCTGCACGAACATATCACAGTCTGTCGTAAAGTTCTGGGCTGAGTACTCGATGGTCCAGTGTGGGAGGTTGACGGTGATCTTGTCGCACATCGTGGCTCGCTTGTTGTTGGACTGGAAAGGCAAAACGAGGATTTTCTCTGCACGTGGCTTCGAAAACCTCTCGTAGCTGTTGATCTCCCGCAGCACCTTCTGCAGAATAGACCTCCCGTTGACGCGCACGCTGTCGGGCAGGAGGAGGGTGTAGGGCGTCTTGATTTGCTCCAGGAGCGGGGGCCCGGAACTGGCCTTGTCCAGTCCTGGCAGCATCGAGACGAACTTCACCTTGTCGCGGATCTCCGTCACGTTGAGTATCTCGAGCGGTGGGTAGGGGACCTCGTCGTAGACCACGAAGACCTTCAGGGTGGGAAGGACGTTGAGGATGCTGGAAATCGAGGACCTGAGATCATTGTCAAAGTGGTAGAAGTCTCGGAAGACGACCGTGAGGGTGCTCTTGATGTGCTTGTTGGCAATCTGGACGCGGTCAGGCTTGGGGGTGGTGGGGGTGGTGAAGTTGAAGCGCAGCACGCCCTGCTGGCTCATCGACTGGACGATGTTGGAGGCGGAGAGGAACTTCCAGGTGTAGTAAAAGACGAGAAAATTTATGAACACGACGGAGCTCAGCAGGAGCCGGGCGTATCTGACGCGCATGCTTGAGAGAACGACTTGTTGCTGGTTTGTGAATGAAAAGTCACGTGACCCCGTGCTCTATGTTTTGGTCTGGTTGTTTGTCTCTGCGCGTTGCTGCTCTCCCGAATACGCAATTATGTCGATTTGCGACTGCTCCACCATCTTTTTTCCCACTGATTTTCACACTTTTCCGCCCCAGCTGAGGCCAGAGAAGACATAGCGAGTGGGGGTACTTCAAGAGGGGTCTTCAGGGAACATGGAAAAAGAGCTTTTGATGCAGGATTATTGCTTGGATATTTGTTAGAATTTTCACAGACGGACCAGCGAATTTGTACGTTTTCACGTTTTAGTGGTTCAAGGTAGACTAAGGACACGAGAGAGAGGTTTCCTTGCGAGCCTTCCTCGACTTGTACAAGTGCTTTGGCCAAGTTGGGATGAACAATTCTTCCGTTTTTGGACAAAATTAGTGAACCAATTGATTGGAACCAAAATAAGCTTCTTTGCAACCATATCAGGAGCTCCCATGAAAAATTAGAAATTATGCCAAAAACTGTTAAATTAAATACCAAAAAAATATTTTCAAAAAAGCAGAAAATGTTTTAAAAAATGTTTGAAAATGTACAATTTTTAATTAAATGTGAAAAATGATTAAATTTTTTTAAAAAGATGATTTTCCAAAAATTAATTCAATCATGTTAAATATGAAAAAAAATTATTCTAGCATTAGTTAGGAGCTACTTTGTCAAGCCATTCACTAGTGCTACTTTTGGAATTAAGCAAAAATAATTACAGTAACAAATTTGTCAGCTCCGAAGTCAAGGAAATTGAAAAACACCTCAAGAGAAAAGAATCCTTTGACATAAAATATGATTTATTTCTACTGTTCTCCGTTCCTTATAAATTCCTCAAAAATTGACTGGTTTCCTTTCCCGAAGGTTCCCGCAAGTGAACGAATTCCTGCCCACAAGTGAACATCAAAAGCCCGAAGGCTGCTTTGGAACATTAAACACAGATGAAAGCATCTTGGTCCAGTTTACGTAGCAATTGACACCGAGAGTTACTTCCCAATCGCCGGAAACAAAATCGGAAACGGCACTTCGAGCTCGTTGAGGGCCTTCAGGGGAGTCGGGGGTCTAGGGTCTGGCTCCGAGGTGCCCGTGAGGAAATACGACGTCATCTTTCCCTTGCCCTTGATGTCCACTTCGCCCCTCAGCTCCATCCGGAACGTCCCGAACTTGTCCAGAATGCTCTTGGCCGCCTCCGAGACGTGGATTTTGAGCGGCATTCCGGTCGATTCCATGCGACTCGCCGTATTTACGGTGTCCCCAAACAAGCAGTAGTGCGGCATGCGTTGGCCCACGACGCCAGCACAAACAGGTCCCGAATGGATTCCTATGCGAATTTTCAGCTGGTAATCCGGCTTGTGTTTGATGGTGAAGTTTTTAATGGCCTCCAATATAGCCAGCGCCAGGAGAGCAATCTCCCTGGCATGTTCGATGCCGTTCCGCTCGGGAAGGCCCGAAACCACCATGTAGGCGTCCCCTATTGTCTCGACTTTGTAGACGTCGTACGAGCCGATTAGGCGGTCGAATGTGCTGTACAGGTCGTTAAGGAAGTCAACCACTTCCATGGGACCGCTCTGGGCGCAGAGGGCGGTGAAGCCCACGATGTCACTGAAGTAAATCGTCACACATTCAAACTGCTCAGGCTGCACCATTTCTCCGGCGAGGAGCTGCTGCGCCACGGGACTGCAATTTTTCAGGATTAAGTCGGCGTCTCAGGGGAGAAGCGACGACTTACCGAGGCAGGACTTGGTAGAGGAGCTCCTCCGTTCTGCGCTTCTCCATGCTCAGTTGCTCAGTCTTTTCTTCCACGAGAGTCTCCAAGTTGTTCGCGTACTGCTCCATTCGGCGCAGCAAGTCGTCCATCAGGTTTTCGCAGAACCCTCTGAGGAGAAAAGGCACGGAATATTGATTGAGAGAGCAGCTCTTTACTTACTTCATGATGTCTCGGATGGTGCTTCTGATGCTGCTGAAGGAGGGTCGTTCCTCGGGATTGTCGTCCCAGCATTTCTCCATGAGCCTAAATTAAGAGGAGGAAGAGTTTTAGTTAAATTTTTTGCCCAAAAAATGGAGTTCGGAAAAGCGAGATTTTTTTCTCCAGAGCAGAGTTTCGGTTCTGGAATAAGAGTCTTGGAACGTCTTAAAATAAGGTTAAAGGTCTTTTTTTATGAACGTTTAAAGTCTTTTGAGACCCAAGGTCAGGGTTTGAAAAAATTAAAAAAGGCCCAGACTTACTCCAAAAGATCAGGAGGACAATCGTGGCCAGCAATGAAAGGCCGGAAGGGAGGGTTTTCGTGGGCAGAGATCCTCTTGACGATGGCCGGGATGTCCGTGACCTGGCGAGCCGACTCGTAGGGTCCTCCCCGAAGAACAATCTCCTCCAGGATGATGGCGAAGGAGTAAACGTCCCCTCTCTGCGTCCTGGGATGGCCGATGAAGGTCGTGTGGGGAAGCAGCTCGGGCGCCACCCAGAGGAGCTCTGCAAGAGGAAAATTCAGACGAGGAGAGACCTGGATGTAGACTCACTGTTGTAGTAGATGTGGTCCTTCATGAGGTCCGAGGGAGTCGTCAGAAGCTGCAGCCCAAAGTCAGATATCTTGAGAACGAAGCGGCCGTCGATGAGGCAGTTGCAGGAGCGCAATTTGCCGTGAGCCACGATGTTGCTGTTGTGAATGTAAGCCATGCCTTTGACCATATCGTGGATGAGTGACATGCGAAAGTTCCAATCGAGCTGAATGGCTTCGTTCTCCAGCACGTCCTTTAGACTTCCCTTGGGGCAATACTCGGTCAGTATTAAAATAGTTGGTCGAGGCAAATCAATGCAGGCTCCCACAAATCTAACCGTATTCTCGTGACTGACATCCCTCGCTTGTTTTATCTCCCACAACAAAGACGAAGTGATGTCAACTTTCTTCTTCGTGATCTTCTTTATTGCCACCCTCTCTCCCTTAAAGATGCCTATGGTCGTGAACACTTGCGTGGGTGGCAAGGAACCGCAACTCGCGATGGAGGCTCGTCCGGAACTGACACCGAATTGCTGAATGGAAAAGTTCTGCATGGGGAAAAGAAAGGAGCGGGAAATTCCTCAGTTGACACCACTTATTGATTGTGCTGATTTACTCGAAGACGGGAGCAGGGAGTGTATGCGTTTCAAATCACATCTGCAGCAGCAACAGAAGCAATTAAACTGCCAAGGCTGTTAAGTTGCACATTTATTGTGTGGAGGACCGAGGAAAGAACAAGCGCAAAGAAGGGAGCGGGCAACAAAAACGCCTTGTCGTTAACCTACAATCATCCTGGAGACAAGAAATGTCGTAGTAATTGAGTGGAAGGAAAACGCGCGCTTCATTCATCATTTTCATGACTTCTTTCATGTTTTTCCGAGATTTCCCGGTATATAACAAGCTTATCTCTGGCGTGAGCGATAACTTGCTTCTAAAACTTTTAATGGGCAGTGAAAAGCAAGGAGTCATTTTTTTATGGAGTCTCAACTTTTAAACTTTTCTGGATACCTCTCTGATTATTTCCTAGAGAACCTCATTTTCTTACTTCATAAGAATATTAGAGAAAACAACTGCAGGTCTCCAAGTCTTGCCGGTTTGTAGAATTTCATGTTTGAATAAACATACAGACAGACGGACAATTTTCGAATTCCAAAATAATCTGGTTGCCAAAAATCCATGAAAAATAGGACAGACAGACTTCCTCAGCCAAGCATCCACTGCTTAAAAATTTAAGGCCTTGCGGAGAGTATCCACTCATGATACCAAGGAGAGCCACGCGGGTTACCACTCGGAAAATTGGACTGAATATTTGATGACCTTTGAAAAAAATGCCTTTGAGCGGATGCTCAAAACGTTCCTCCCCACAAACGATGATGAAAGACCGCCTCGGAACCGGGCAAGCATGAAAAAGTTTTCTCTTTTGTGCACCACCCCGAGAGGAGAGTTGATGGCCGAATTAAAAGCATTTACCTCGTAATTAAGTTTCTGCAATCCGACCTTACTCCCAAATAGCCGCCCAACCTCCAGCAGGATCTCATCTGGCCGAATGCGCCAAGCCATGCTGTTGACCTCGCTATTCAATTTCATTTGCCTATTAAAGCGTGCAAATAGTTTTTTGTAATGGAAAATGGCATTCTCGAAAGTAAATAGAGATATAGACAGCATTAAAAATTACTCACTTGCATAGCAAATAAGCGACGACTGAAATGAAAATGGAGAATATCCCAATGGCCATGATGCCGTAGAGAACGAATGCGTCTGTGGAAGGCCTGGATTAGACGAATTAGTGGCTTAATGGCTTGACGTACCTTGACGTGTGCATTCCGGGGCGTTCCCGAGGAAGCCACAGGGTGGTATATCTCTGGGTGGGCTGTCGCTGGACCCCGGCCAGTGGATCTTCTTCCCCATGACAGGTGAGTAGGCGCTGCAACGAGAGCCCTTATAGTGGCTTTCCGTGTCAGTGAGCAGCAGCAGCAGGCCTTTATGGTAGTTTTACATTTTATGGACAGCAATCAAAAGGCGTGAAAGGAGCTGTTATCGGGCTCTTATCGCACAATGGCCAGCCACTGCTCTCTTGCATGCTCTTAAGAGGTTGTCAATCAGCCCGGAGATGGAGTGAAAGAAGCATCGCTTACCGATTTAGCCCATTATAGTGAGCAACCACTTCGAAGCGGCCCGTGATGGGGTCGAGATCCAGAATGGCATAATCTGCGTCCCGGTCGCCGTTATCGTCGATTCGGACGTGGCCCGTGATTCCTGAAATTGGGAACTTAAGCGAAATTCGGGGACTCTCTGCCCTCTTAAATTTCCCCCAATGGTATTAAAAAGTGAACCCCTTCCAACAGAAAAAATTCCAGGCTTTTAAAAATGTTATGAACCCTAAGTAAAAGCCTATTTTTGGATCCCTTTCTCCTAAATAGCCTAGTAAACCAGCTCTTATGACCTTGCCTCGAGATGACCTAATGCCATGACCGATTCTGCCCCCGCTCCGCTACCTTTGCTCGCACTAATCAATATGTTTGCATTTCTATTACCATAACAATAATGAAATGATGTGTTGGGTCAATTATGTACTTGTGCAAATATTTCCCCCCCAGCTCGTGTGCCAAATCAGTATCGGCGGTAGGGATCAGTTACGCGTGAGCACTAATTAACTTTATTTGGAGATTGGCACGGTTCGGGAAAAATTGGGTGGATGAAAGTGCTGATGAAGAGTCGTGCTGGGTGGAAATGTGTCGACGACGGGGTCGTTAATGTTTATCAATTTGTTTAAATTTCGTGCGTCGAAATGTTGCGAGATGTGATTAATTCTTCCGTCGGCTCATCGATTTCTAAATCGGGTAATTTTGTGCAGCTGATTGGGCTCGTGTTTTCGCGATTTTCTTCCGGCCCATCAAATTTTCCTTCGACAAGGTTTTTTTCTTCAATATAAAAAATAACAAGAGGAACAGAGCTAGTTGCCTATTTTTAAAGAATTTTTGTTAGTTATTTTTGTTAGTCAACAACGCCTGAAGGTTCTCTAGGAATCATTACATGATTTGTTTGAAAACAATTTCAGAAATTCTCTTCCAGGAATTGATGAATGTTTCCCCCATATTAGCATATTTGGCCGGCGAAGGAATCTAGGTCAGATCCCCCCGGAAGAATCCCCACATCCCCAGTTCCTGTTTCATTAAAAGTGTGCTAATATTTTGATTACAAACGCGTGTTTACTCACCGCGAAAATCCCGATTCCACATGCGTTTCGTGATGTTCAGCCCGTCTCGGAGTCCCTCGTGACCGTACTGGTGCAGTGTCTCGTTCAGGGCCATGCCGAGCAAATAAACGCCATCATAAAAAGCCCCAATGAAAAAGTTCACCTCCTCCCCTTCGAAGAACGTGTAATTGTAGTCGCTGAGAGCGCGCGCCTTCACCTTCTCCGCGAACTTCTCGTATCGCTGGCTCGTGGGCTGCAGCAGTGAGACCCTCAGAAGGGCCTCGTACGCTCGTCTGGCGTTCGCATCGTCCGGCTCACCCATCTCCCAGTCGTGGTCGGCCCAGTAGGAGCTCTGAAAAGACGGTGTCTGTCTGCAATTAGTGTCTCTTTCCACAATAACTTCAAGGACAGCAATCACACTCATTATTTGCATCAGTAAATTTTATTCTTATTTCGTGCGGAGAGGAGCAGGGCGCTCGCGACAGTCATAATAGAGGCGCTGGCAGATTCGATGTCGCTCCTTAATTACCGCTTTTATTTCCTTTTTTATACAAGCTCGACAATAAAATCATAGTATAGTAACACACGGTGTGTGGATAAAATCACTTACGTTACCCTTGAATATGCAAAAGCAGCAGGCAGAATTCAGCGAACAGGCAGGCAGCGGAACATCATAAAGCACGAGAACAAAAGCTTACTTAGAGTCTAATTACCGGGAGCATGCAAGAGTCTTATTAGTGGAAGCTGGCGATTGACTCGTTTGGGTTCATTAGGGCGAACTCGAGCCACCACACACTGGGGCATCTAAAACTAATTTGTTTAAAATATAACATTGAAAAACTCAAAATCCAATATGGCAGACGATCCAAAATGGCGACCATTTTTATCAAAAATCTTTTAAATTAACTAATTGAAAAAAATAAATTTTTATCTTAAATCTTTAACAAGTTGAAATGAAGAACTTAAAATCCAAGATGGTGGATATTCCAAAATGGCGGTATTTTTTTCAAAAATGTCAATAAAAATATCCTGAAAAGAGAATATTTGTATCTCAACCGTTTAAAAAATTGCAGTAAAAATTTTTAAATTCAAGATGGCGGATTTTCCAAAATGGTGGCCCCTTTTGAACAATTGAACAATTTCAGTTAACCATGCCCCACTGTGCAGCAGTATTCCAAACGCGCCGGTCGCTCAGCGATAATTTATCGGCTCACCTGAAAGATCTCGACGTCGAGGAAAACATACTCGCCCTTTGTCATTCCGAGTGAGTGCGCTGCCAGCATAAACTTCCGCACCAAGACGCCTCGCACCGACAGTATCACAACCCGGGCCTTCATACTGGCATCAATCAGGTACTTGTCATATGTCTCGATCTCATTGCCATTCAGTTCTCGCACAAACGTGTCTATTCCCTCCTGCTTGAGGCCGTACTCGAGGTTCTTACCTGCGTGAAAAATATTTTTTTGTTATTTCCGAGTCAAGTAACCGGCTTACTTTGCCCAACTTACCGACTGTGATGGAAAACAAATCGGATCTATCAATCAGCAAGGCAACGTGTGACCACCCGAACTGGCGGAAGATGCTCGAAAAGACCAACTTCAAACGGCACTGGCAGTAGGACATGCGAGTTAGCGTGGGGTACTTTGACTTGTCCTTGAAGATGCCCTATTAATACCGGGATTGAGATTAATGGACACCGAAATGGGACGGTTGGTTAAGAGAGAATCAAATGCTTTTCTTTTCGCTGAGACTTCAGGTGTTATTTTTCAGGCCATGATGTTTATGTTATGTCGAATTTTCCCTAAGAAAAAGGGCTTACTTTTACCCATTTTCGCCAGCTTTTATATTGAACGGGTTAAAAAATTACTTCCCCAGGTTTTTATGACTAAAATAAAACTTTTGCTGAAACAAAAATTCCTGGAATCCCTTGAAATTTTTCAAACCTCAGAATTCAATTAAATAAATTTATTTTGAGTTGTTTTTGCAAGACACTACTAATATTCAAAGTGTAAATTTTTTTGCAATTTTGGTTAATTTTGAGCTAAATTTGAAAAATAAACATGTGCTGCTTTCAAACAAGTTTTGAGTAAAAAATCGTTGTTTAAAGCCTAAAAAATATTAATTCAAAGATTATTTGGCAAGTATTTTATTAGTTTGGAAAAATCGGCTAAAAGGAACCCCAGACCTTAAACTTTAGGAAAATACCTGCCCCGCAGCTTCTATGCCAATTTTCCATCATCCTTCCTCGATTATATTGCAACATCATTAAAGTTATGATTTTTTAAGCAACTCATTATTCCACCTTTCGAACCTTTTTCCCCACTTCCCGCTCTCACTCTAATTAAAATTTCAAGTAATCTCTAGCACATTATGAAAAATGAAATCATCCTTTCATGTTCCATTTGATTAATCCCGATTGCGAAACTTGTTGACACCGACAACGAGAACCCATCGACTCATTGCAGACTAAATAATGCTAATTGGACCATAGAGAGCGGGGCCAGTGGAGTGAAAGGGCAAGTGGAGGACGCGCGAGAGTACTCACAGTGCTGTCATTTTTCCATTTGTGAATGCGGCCAATCAAGCCCGGTGACACTGACAGTTCCGATTCAGAGGGTGGCTGCAGACGACAAACAAGGGAGAGAAATCAGAAAACGAGGAGGTGCAGCGAGACTCTGCGTGGGGCCTCGCAGCTGGAATCTATCTTTAGGGAAATGCATATGCTTACATAATGTCGTGTTCAACATTACCTGATCGCCCATGCCAGTAATAATGGGTGTGTTCCAGTAGGCAGCTAAGCGTGCGACGGGCTCTAACGCGAAGGCGCAGGCTGGCCCGATGAAGGCGATTACCTTGTTGTTGAAGTGCATGTCGGCCGCCAATCCGGGAGCCATCTGGCCCGAGCAAGTTGGGTAGCTGAAAGCAGAGGTCGTTGGTCTTTAAAAGGCGAGAGAAATTAAAACGTCTGAGACAGAGACGTAACTTGGATTTTACTCGATGGTTTTTTCTTCTTTAAAATTTTATTTCCTTGAAAATTGATCTATCAGCGATCTGTCAGGGTATTTTGGGTAAAGGAAAATTGGATTCTTCTTGGCCCATGTATGTTCCTTAAAATAAATATTAAGGCTCCTGCGTAATGATTGTGGCTCCCAGAGAATTCGATAACTCAGAAATTTCGCCTTAAAAATAAAAGTTAAAATCTCAATCAAGAGAAAAGACCCTTGCCAGTTCAACCTCTGGTCTGAGACCATATTGAGCCTTTGCTGAGCTACAAACAAAGGCATTTGTCAATGATAATGAACTTCACGGCGACAACGACGACTTCTGTGATTTTCTGCTCAAATTGAAACAATCCATGCATGCCTAATGTCAATCTCCGTTCTCTCTAGAACGGGCTGGCAAGTGAGCAGACGTGCCTCTGCAGCGTGGCGTGGCAGTCAAGGGTTACACGTCTTCCACTCTCATTTGCTGGCACTTTCTTTTCAATTCTCATCACTCCTGGCGAGAAATGGAGAGAGACAGAGGTCGGGGCAAAGGAAAGTGGTAGCTCTGAATGAGTAATCAAGTGCCAAGATGAATAATTTAAGCTGTATTATTATGCAAATTGGCGCAGAACGGACATCAAATAAAAAAACAATGTCCTAATGCTACGTCCTGACCGAGACCCGGCAAGCTCGTGTGTACGAGATCCACCCTAATGACCCCTTTTCGCCCCCAATGTCACGGCTTCCCTTCCGAGTTCAAGTTCTCCCCTTCATGTGGAGCCTTCAAATCCCCAAAACAAAGCCGTTTTAGTGCCGGCGGGAATCCACACGGATTGACCCAGTGAGGGAAACTTCAGGCACGTACTTGTTGCTTCACAAAACCCAAATGCGAAATTTATGACTCTGGCGCTTGAACAACACACTCAAGTTGCTGGAATAAATCCTCTAATTTTATTGCGACAAAGCCCACATTGAAAAGTTTCTCCATCCGACTCACCTTCCCTGGACTCGTCGCAGCTGAACCTTGTGCTCCTTGAGGAAAACTTCGTTGATTTTCTCCAGTCCCAGGTCCACGGCCGGTCCACAGCGCTCCAAGTCAAAGGGGCTGTCTGTTAAAAGAAGCAGGTATTTATTTATTTTTCATCTCCATAATCAAAAGTCTTGAACATTTTTCACGATCCTGGTAACGAAAGTAAGCTGCTTCGGGGGTAAAGCCCATCCATTTTATTTGATTTTTTTAAATTTTATTTTTAGGCACAAAAAAATTCAAGACTGACGGAAAATTCTTAATAAACTTTTTCCTGTGTTTCATAATGTCCATAAATTTTTTATGCTCGCCGTAAATTGGTGCCAATAGCCAATATTCAAATCGATCAAGTGAACTCAATTGAAATTGAGCTTCTTCAAAGGAGCGATAGGGACATAAAAGGAGAAGAGCAGGGGGGAGGAAGATGAAAAAATTATATTATCTCCCATTATAATACCTAATCTCGATGCCATCAACACTCCGACGTTATAAAATGTAAATCCCTGGTAATAATCCACATCCCGACTGCTCACTGATCTCTTCCTCCTCTCGAAACTTTTTCCATATTTGCCGCTTTCGCCCTCCTCAACACTGTCACTGCCATTCAGAATTAAGTTTTGATCAAAGTAATACTCTTCATCACTATCCACTTGGCTATCCACACTTGCAGTTGCGAAAACGCACCAGACAGCGACGAGACAGCAGAAGATTGGATTCATGGCTCATGAATTTTTAAAACTCGTATCACATTTTCACAAACTTCTCACTTTTCGGGGTTTTCTCGCATGTATATCAAATTTCCATAAATTTGCCTCGGATCCGCTCCGGAAAGTCTCAAATGGGCACCGCAGTTTGTTGACCTCTGACCCAGTCTGAGTCTATGTCCTTGACATTCGTATCTATGGCGTGTACGCAGGATAATATTTAGCTTCCTCGTTTGCAGAGTGTACACGATTTTCTCCTAAGTCCTGCCACGAGTATCCTCTTTCCGCGCCGGTTGTATTTCCTTTTGGAAGACGCAACAGTTGGCACACGAATGAAACTTTTCCAATGTCGCAGCTGCTTTTATACTTGTGGAGTCGCCGTGGAGGAGGAAAGTGAAGGGAAAATTCATTTACGGCATTCCATTCCATCTATGTGGCTTCGGGCGAATGTCCTGTGAGTTACCCCGGTGAGTTACCGTGAGCAAGGGGAACTCACTTTCGTGACTTTTTCGTGTCAAATGTGGGCTTTTTCGGGTGAATTTGGAGACTTTTGAGGGTTGTCGCTCAATCAGGATTCGCGAGAGCAACCGCCAGTGAGATACTTGAAAGAAACTCGAATCGGCCGTTGGGAAAGAAGAAACGCCAGTTTAGACTTTTCTCATTTATTTTTAGAACTTAGTTAGAAATTCCATGTTTTCACGACGACTCTTGAAGTATTTTTGGGGGCCTTAAAATATCAGCTAGCGTTATAAATACGCTTAAAATTACGAGAAATAATAATCTTTTACAGTTGGTTAGTCGGATAGCTTTCATTTTCACTCGGGAAGGTGTACAAAAACTCTCTTTAAGAACTCAATTCATTCTATTTAGATCTGGAACCCATCATCGCTGTCAATCATGAGGAAGTAGACCATCAGGGTGGCGTAGACAACGAGATTGCCGCATATGGTCAGGAGACAGGCTTGCCAAACAATCACGCCTGCATGACTGAGGACGATGGGGAGGGCAAAACTGCTTATGAGGAGTCCCACGGTCAGGAATAGCGCTAATTCTTGACAGGACGAGCTGTCGGAAGCCGAGTTCACGTGTCTCTTTGCTAGCTGTGTCGGTATTGGTATTATTATGTAAAACAGGACGACGAAGAAGGGCCACCATTTTCTGAAAGGGACAAGAGACTGAGGATCGAGGCCAAACGTGAGACGTTCAGAGACTTACTCGTACAGGACACTGCCCAGGATCACAAGGGTCATGCCTATAGAGCCTAGAAATGCGACGGCCACCAAGCTGGAATGGAAATAAGTTAGAATTTTCGAGGAAACAGGACAATCCGACTTACCCTGGCGTTTGTTGAACCCGATTGTCATGAAAATAGAGACAACAGATAAGATTAGGTCGGTTTTTGACAAAAAGCGACTCTTGTTTTGGTGATTCAGCGCGAGAAGAAATTCAATTAGCGCCTCTTCTGGCGGCCTCTTCACCCGAAAACAAGGCTCTGACTCACCTTTGATGTCCACCATGTCTGAATAAGTCCTGTGGTTCTGGTAAGTCTACAGAATGGATACTTTTCGGGGATTATCGGTCTTTTTCTTTCTTTTCGTCAATTCAATTTGTCAATTTGAGTTTCGACTGACAGTTCTGAGGATAGTGACTTTTGCAATCCACGATGAAGGTGCGCTCACACGTTTATTTTTGGGTTAGCTGATTTGCGTTTGTGATGACTGAAAATGAGCTTATATGTTGTAAATTTTGATAATTGAAGCTAATTTAGTCTCAAAGTATAAGTTTCAGAAACTCAAAGTTCCCAATTGGGAATTGAAGCTCGTCCAAAAACTAGCCCGTGGAAGCGCACCTTTAGGGAAACCCAAACAAACAGTGCAGGAATGCAGGAATCTCCAAAGCCCTTTCCTTGCCAGGTCTTAGGATGCACCCTAAGCTTCAACACAGAGGATCACCTCTCCAGCCACGCAAGACGTCATGACCTGGATAAGCTGGATATGCCTGGGAAGGCCGCAGTTTTCTCCGACAAAACTCCCACTCCCACGCGAACTGTCGATAGGCTGCTGAAGAACTGCGATGCAGTGGGCTTATTTGACGACCTCCAGAACGTGAATCCCTTCGAAGAGACCTTCAGGAAGGCAGTGGAGAACAAGACGGGGATCAACCTGAACAGCGCCGATGCTCCCATGAAGATCCTGGCAGAAGTTGCCTCCTCAGTCGAGGACCTCAACACACCGAATTGCTTTCCTTCCATGTGAGTTGACAGGCTTTGGAGGCTCCCACGAGACTTAAATGATTCTTTTCAGTCCAAAACAAGACAGTGAAGTCGCAGCAGAATCCAAAACAGAGAAGAAAACAGAACCCAAAGTACAAAAGCCTCCCAGAGTTCCACCGCGGAGGTTCCTCAAAATCCTCCCCAAGCCCCCTCAGCCCTCGACGAGCATCACAAAAGACAAAATCAAGCTATTCCTCATACAAGACTCGAGCATCACAGAAACCCCCAAGATCTCAATCCCCGGCCCTCCACGGATTCGCGTGAAAACCTCATCCCAGCTTTTGAGCTCCAAAGACAAATCAGCCACCCGAGACTCGTCCGACCAGCGAGCCCTCCAGAACCGCGAGGCTGCCAAGCGGTACCGGAAGAGCCAGAAGATGAAGAAAGACAAGCTCATGAGTGAGATCGAGAGGATGAGGAAGGAAAACGAGACCCTGAAGAGGGAAAACGTTCATCTCAAGAAAATTCTGGTGAAATTGAAGGAGAGAGACAAACCCCCAGTGAAATGTGAAACAGCTCGTGCGTAGAATTTTGAGTCTGTGACCAGTGCAAGAAAAAGAGATTATATTTATTAGTTTAAGGAAAACCGTCCGATTGATGTCTGAAAATATACGTTACTTTTAAAAATCTTACCATATGAAATTTCTATTTAAATCTGGAAAAGAACGTTTTTGAAGCTGCTTTATTTTGAGGGTATTATTTAAGGCCCAAGGGTTTCTGTTTCTTAGGCAAAAATATTGAAGAAATTACATAATTTCAAAGCTAAAAAAAATCGATTTCAAGATTTTTGGGAAAAAACCATTGTCACGAAAATATGGAGTTTTTTGGCAAAAAATTTTACATTTCAAAAAAAAAATCACATCGATTTCAAGGTTAATGATTTGATTTTCTCTGAGAGGAGCGATGTTGTAAAGTCAAAAAGTAAAATAAGGCTACTTCAAAACAGGTAGGATCCAAAATAATCCCGAAGAATTTTTATTTAAATCGTTTATTAGTTTGCTTGATTTCAGAGAGTTTGACATACAATAAGAGTTGAATATAGACTGCTCCTTCCTCTAACTACACTATAGATCTCTGATCTACCTTTAACTTTTGATAATCTCAAACTTGAAAATAGCTTTAATCTTACTTTAGGCAGCTTGTAGTCATCATATCTCAGGTTTGACCTTTGATTAATTCGCTTTATTCAATACAAATCCAATTTCCAATGGACGCCCCTCAGCTAGTATAGCCCAGACGTTGGTCAAGCAAATGTTTAATACTCTCAAATCTTACGGAAGAATGGGATTAGGCTTAAGAAGTGACGAAGAAGCCCGAGCTGAAGTGTCGGGAAGCCCCTCAAGCAGCATTTTGCTGCAGAGGGACTTCGCCACGAGGCTTCTCGGTCGCTTCTTCGCCCGCAGTGATGATGCGTTCAGCGCAAAGTCGTTGATCAAAGTCTTATATGCGGGAATACGTCAGAGCTCTGGATCACAAGTGCGATGGTTTCGGCAGAAGCGGGACTTGGGATGTGCAACAGCCACTGATGCTGCTTTTTGCTGCGCTGTGGGCCTTGTGTGTGGTTTTGGGAATAATTTGGGCTGCTAGTAGCGCGCGCTTGAGCAATTTCGTTATAGTTATGGGTTTGTGTGTGATGTTTTGTGTAAGTTTTTGAGAAAATATGTGCTTAGTTGGGATTTATGGCGCCTTGAAAATGTTCCCTTATGTTTGATATTAGAGTATTTTAAGAGTGTTGTTACTGTAAGTTACTGTGTTACCTTGCCTTTGGAGAATTAAAAAGTAGAAAAGTTGGGAACGGAAGAAAACGCAAGCGAGAAAAGTTCGAGTTGGGGTGAGTGTTCGAAAAGAAGAGAGAAAAGAAATGCGAGACTAATCCATATTGACACCTTGAGCCGTGGGACCGGGCTATTTTAGGACTTCCTCGCTACCGCAAGAGTCAATAGGGATCAGGAGAAGCAGAAGAAGAACAAAGAAAAATGCACAAAAGAGTACGTTCAGGAGCAGAAAGAGGTTACCTTGCCAATCTCCAAACTCCGACTGCCTTCCTCCGTCTCATACTAACCTGCGGTTTTCTCTGCCAAAGTCACATTTTTTCTCCATTAAAGTGAGTAAATATGTCAATCAAAGGAAATACCAAAATTAGAAGGAAAAGTGTATCATAGAGTTATTAATGAAAGATTTGATGTAAAGTTACAAAGAGTAAGTAAAGTAAATTAGTATAATATAGGTAGAGCCTACGAAAGTCGGAAAATGTTGCCACACTGCGAAAACTTCAACTGCCTCTATAAATGCATATTAATCTAAGGAGCACATGCACATGGCGGTGAGAGCGCGAGGAAAGATGATGAGTAATGAGAAAAATTACGCAAACCAAGCACTTTACATGGCAGTCAGGTTCGGGTCAGAGGCGTATGTAAGGCTGAGACCCCTCCAAGATTTTTAGGGGTGGAATTTCCTTGAACCCTCCATTTGTAACTTATTTAAGAGAACCCCTTTTTCATAGCCACGTCTAAAAGAGGCCTTTGGGGTCTTTTCCAGGGTCCTGGAGGGAAAACTAGGGCTCCCTACACTTGGTAGAGGTCCTCCACAAATTACAGAGCCCCTACAAAATTCTATAGACCAGTCTATAGTTGAGTACCGTCTTTAATAATTTCATGGGAGCTCCAAAAACTTCAAGAGGTAAGGGATCCCCCCTACATGCGCCCCTGGACTTTGGTTTGTCCTCCTGCCTGCTGCCTGCTCCAGCACGAGAGTCAAAGTGATTAATTCTGGTGCGCAGAAAGACGATGACAGGGCTCTTGAGGGAGAAGCACACTCCATCGATCGTCGTGAAAACGCTACGTGAGCAGCTACTTTGCATGATACACAAATCAAGGGATGAAAGGCAAATTTGGAAGAGTCGTGAAAGGAGATGATTAGTACTCAATTAGCTACAGTCAAATTAGTTTTATTGTAATGGTTCTCATAGAGCTTCAACTTACAACGTGTAAGAACGCCAATTACAGCTATCATGGTGATTTATAAATATATATACAGAATGAAGGATTGTACATCGAACTTATAGCGGGATGAAGCGGGAAAATGAGTGACGCCCCGACCCCCTCAAAAATATATGTGTGGTATGTAAAGCTCTGGAGGCGATGCTGGTGAATGTACAAAAAGGGGGCTGATGCCCGTGATCCCAAATTTTAATTCAATGATGAGTTACTTTCTACACCTCTACCTTCTGTCGTTATTAAAGCTTGACATGTGAGTTCTATACACTACATTTCACATTTATTAATGCATTGAGCCTGTTTCTGTCTGATACTGCTGATATGCAATCATTTGAAATTCAAAATAAACGATTGGCATGAAATCCAAAGCTTCCGCCTTCGCTTCAAGGGGTTACTGTTGTTGTTGAACCTCTACATATTGCATTGTTCGGTTTGAAAAATACTTATATATCAACTGTGTCATGCAAAAATATAAATGACGTACCTATGTTTCGTGTGTAGCTTTAGAATCATCCTATTCAATCATATTTAACTAGTCCAACCCTCAGTACTCTTATAATACGTACTTTCAAGGTATTTGCATATTGTGAGTATGTCACAATTCAATATATATATAAACTTCAATACATATGTATATATAAAACTCTAACTACAAAGAATCCAAAACGAAATAAGCATCTTGACTTTTCTGGTGTTGGTCTAAATTGGTTATTTTTTAACTACATACTTGCTAACTGGGTGAGAGCGGAAAAATCAAGGACTGCTGCCCTGCACTCACTCCCTAACTGCAGCAAAAAAGCCAAAATCTCAAACACAACGAACTAATGGAACAACTTTAATGTAAGTAATAAAGGAAACAGGCAAAAACAATATTTAACTTGCATCAACGAAAGAACAACTCTTAAAAAATGAAAACCAAAGAGACCAAGCAGTTGTGGCAATCATTAGTACATTTACTTTTGTATTTGTTTGAGTTAGTGTTGAAAGAGTGGGGCTGGAGTTGCACATATCGTCCTCACAGAAGCACATGTGGCCTGGAAGTGGAGCCGGAGAGAAAGGAAAATGTTTTTCATCAGTCACGAGTCCGTAATCCATCAATGTAGCAACTTACCGGAGCCTGAGCTTTCCTATTTGTGGCCGATCCGAGGAAGGACGAGCATGGAAAGGAGAAACAAGAGGATTAGTTCGAATTGCTTTGATGGCTGCGGAGAAGCGGAAAGACACGGACATTGAGCTAGTTGGCTTGTTTGCGAAGCTTTTTGTCTGCGGGGCTTGGTTGTTTCCTTCCCACAGCTGGCTATTTTTAAAGCTCGTGTTTTGTAGATTTAAGGCTCAGGCTTTTGGGTTTTCACCTCCCAGGAAAATTTTCGCCTCCCTGGCGAAACTGGAATAAATTTTTTTGCTTTGGCGTTCAATGATAAAAATTTTGATAAATTAAAAACTCAATGATATTCGAACCTTTGTTATGTCTGAGTTTTCGAAATGAAATATTTGGCTCCGTAGAATTGCCCGTATGAGAGTGGTCAACCTTGGATGTATGGGTGCATGGTTCAATTAAAAATTAATAACGAGAAAAATCGATTAAATTTACAAAATTTCGTCCATTTCAAGCATTTTTTTGTCATTCAAAAACCCAAAAGAAGCTCCAGGGAGTTCAACGTCCGAAATTGAGATTTCGAGAATCGTTTAGAAGAGTACCAAAGTATCCAGGGATCTCGCCCTAAATCATTCATGGACCGCAAACGCGTCCCTTCAATTACTTATGAAGCTGGATGCCCTCCCTAAGCGATTTTCATCGGTCAAAACATGTTGCAACAGCTCATAAATATGCCACAGCTCTAATCGATTTGGTGTGTGATTTAAAACTCGAGTTTATCACAATCGATAGCTAAAATGGCGTTAGATATTGCTGTCACCATAATGTGCATTCGGAATGCGAGTCTAGCTATGGGCGTGGGTGGCGGCAGCAACACCGTATCGCCTAAATTTAGCCCAATCATAATCGCGTGATGCTCCGACCGTGATCACGAAAGCTCTCTAATCCATTTTTCGATGCATTTCTGGGCCACGCAAGTGCAAGAGAAATGCGAAGAAAGAATATAGCCCAAGAGGTTGTCATAATTTTTTACCTGCATACAAACGTGATCAACCATGAAAAGATTTATCTGCAGCTGAGAGGTGCACATCCGCCGAACGACCTCGTAGGCTGCAACGAGAGGTAGCAAAGTGGGGGATAAGTGTGTCAGGATGTGGAATACGTGAATGAGAGTTCAGATCCTTACGTGTCTTTGAATGCCGAACCATTTTGACGCAGCACCCATTGCATGTCATAAGAGGTGGTTGATCCTTCGGGAGGGCTGTATAATTGAAGGGGTCCTTACATCTAGCATCAGTCCATGAGTCACATTCATAACAGTAAATTGATCGAGCTGCCGGAAAGCGGGTCGGTTAGTACTCGGACGAGGTCTCGGGGGGAGGATGCGGGAGGGAGGCTCTCAGGACTAGAGCGCGTCTTCCACTGCCGGACCTGAGAGCCTCGAGGAAGCAATTCTACAGCCAAAAGTGGAGTTAGTGGATTATATCAAAAGCAGCCAATCAGTACAAAAGCGTTTTAATTTGGAACTTGAGAATAACAAGAGGTTGAAAATTTGTACAACATGCAAGTATTATGAAAAGGAGCAAAGTCTATGTAAAAGTGTCTAAATTTCAATTTGAATCAATTGAAATGAAATTAAAGCAAACAGATGTCGTTGTAATGCTCGTTTTGTACAAATCTCAGGAGCGCCGAGAGAGTGGTGGAGCCTCCGAAGCAGCAAATATACATAAAGCGAAAGAGAGCTAAAGCCATGAAGCAGCGTACGGCGAGGAGAATGAAGGAGTGCAGAACTGATAGGATGAGCTTTGCTTGCACGACATTTAGGTGACACAGAGTTTGTACAATTTTCACATTTTCACCACGAGTACGAGAGAGAGATAGAACAGGGACAGAGAGTTCCTGGAAGAGCAACACCGACAGAGACATTTAGGATTTCGGGGTTGATGACAAGCCAACGAGTCTGCAAAACAAAAGTCTGGTAGGATAATTGCCAATGGTTCTGCTTTTTATATCTGTTTCTTGATTGATAGAGTGTTCGTATGTGCGACCGTAATTTGAGTGGAGAACGGAAAAGCTGAAGGAAATCATAATGAGGAGGAGTAAGAGAGACAGACGAACGAAAAATGGGTTCTTCGGCTTTAGTGTCTAGAGCGCAACTTATGTGCTTACATTGGCATTCCGCTGAAGTAGTTTGTGGGATCCACAACCAAATCAATCCAAAATACACTGGAAGAAAACAAAAATAACACGGACATCGTTATTCAGATACGGTGGAGGTGGCAAACATTGGCTTATTGGCTTGGTTTCGATTTCTGAGTGCCCAGAAAGCTGCATCGATTGGACTTGGAGCTGCAAAAGTTTACTACAAACTAGTAGGAACATTGTACCGTCAAAATAAAATCGAGTTACGAGGGGGTCTCCTATGTGGTGCTACTTTGACTGCTCGGTATAAACAATCGAAAGCCGGGATCGAGAGTAATTAAGAAACAGAACAAAGAGATGTGTTTTGTAGCCATTCGCTGACGGGTAAACAGAAATTAGAGAAAAGTGGAAACAGATGGGGTGTCGGAGAAGACACGCATATTTATCGCTTTGCTTAATCATGCCGGGAAATGCTAGTGTTAGTTATGGGCTTTTTAATTGTCATTGCAATGAAACATTTGGGGCAAACTTGGGAATAAATGGCGAAAGTTTAGATTGTTCCCTTGCTGGGGACTACGTAGATATAGGAAGGCTAGCTAAGACTACGATATGAGGGTCACGATGGGAGTTCAGAGGAGTAACTAGAACTAGTTAGGGTAATACACATTTTTATGGAAGCTCTATTATTTCTTGTCAGGGTTTGGTGGAAAAATTTTTTGAATTACTTCGGCTACTTTTAGAATGTATCAGGGCGTTTCTGAGCCCCGAAATAAACCTAAGCCTTTTTCAAGTCTTATATTGGTATCAAATGAAAGGTTAAGCTCTGAAGGAGTCTCTGCAATTATAGACTATGCAGTTTACGAGCTATCAAAGGGGCGTTCGAAAGACTTAAAAATGCATAAGCATCATTAAAAAGTCTCTTTGGCGGCACTTAACATTCAAAAAGCTTCCCCCTTTCAAAGCAGTATTTCTTTCAAGCTCGCTCAGTCAAAGGCCAATTGTTCAGTCTAAGCGGAAATTAAAAGAAAATGCATTTCCGTGCATCGAAAGAGTTTCCCGACAAGGAGCTACCTCATTCATATTCATGATGTCAACCCGGGAGATGACCTATAAAGGCTTCTATAGAGAACGGAGAGCAGTGACAAGAAACATGCGTGAGTTTTTGTCACTTGTCACTTTTATTGTTATCACTACATTCTATGTCAATTTAATTAGTGTGAGGTAATTAGATTTGAACGAACAGAATTTACACAAATGAAAGGAGGGATTTCGTCACTCGGGAATGGCGAAAGCTATGATGATGATTGGCGCAGCGATGTAATCAAAAAGTGCTCTAGGATAACATCAATAGCAGGAATAAATTTTTAAAAAAGTTAATGGAAAATGCAAATGAGGTGATTTCTAGCATCTACGGTGATGGAATGGCGCTCAATTTGAGGTCGATATATGTATCAAAGGTAGTAAGGTTAGTTCAGCCTCAACTCTCATGTACCTTAACAATATGCGTTGTAGCAAAAAGCAACACAAAAAGATAATTATGAGGGAGCAAAGCTTGATGGAAGTACGAAACACAAACGAAGGACAAAGGAGAAAAATATAGTGAGGGTTTGGTTATTCAACTTACACGGAAAACAGTTATCAGATCGACAAAATTCGATTAGCATCAATAAAACTTGAAAAGAAAAACAATATTTTAGGACTCGCACATCTCGACTGGCTCTCGTCTTCGTGTCGTCTGAAGGCTGGGCTAACTGAAGGCTGCAAGCCGGCTGCGAATGGAGTGTTTTGCCAAAAATCGTGACGCAGATTGCCAAGACTTGTGTTATTACATTCCATCTCGGTGGATCCGAGATAACGTTGGCCAAGGCGTTTCGGCGCATCTCTTTCCGCATGACCGGGTCAGTCTGGGAGGCGATTTGTCAGGCTAGCTGGAGGTTGAGCTTTGGTGGTTTTGATTAATATGGGTTGAAAGTAGATTTGTTGTTGTAATTTGAATAAATGAGGTTTTAAAAAAACCCAGCAGAGACAGGGAGCTTGATATTTTTATTTTTAAATTTTTAGAATCTAATTAAGGGTAAAAAAAGTACTCAGTCTTGGCTGCAGGTTCGTTAACTGATTTTTAAACATTTTTGGAAAACATTTTCTGAACAAAATATGATCCAAAAAGTTTTTCTAAAATAAGGGAATGCTTTTTACCAGAATGAGTTTTGGATGACTTTGTCTCAGAAGTTTCCCATTTTCCTCATTTTTGAGACCACTTGAGTCATTTAAAGCAAGTCAGTCAGTCGGTGGCAGTTCTTTTAAAATGTCGGTCAGAAAGCCACCCCTGCCTTAAACGAGATATTTTGAGAAAAACGGGGAAAATAGATAAACGTCGGCCTTATTGCTTTCCATGATTGATTTGGCAGGCGAACCCTTGACTCGTGATTAATATTCATAAGCGACTCCCACGCCTCCCCACTCCCACTTGAACCCATTCAAGACCAAATGATGAATCGAGATTCACCCCCTCTTCTATCTCCGGTGTCAACAATTGGACCGCTTTTCAGTAACTGGGCTCGTCAACAGCCTCCACCGAGCCACAAATCAATTCACTTAATGTCATTTACATTCGCTTGAAACAGCGGCTTGCAGTCTCCCGCTAGGCAGCGACTTCGAGGTGTATGTATAACAAAATTGGCGAAATTTGATTTTAAAAGTTTTTCTTTTTCCGCTCTCGATGTGACCTAGATCGTGGAAATTCTATAGAAAGTTTGTTAGCAGGGAAGAAAAGTTGTCGAAGCGTGAAGGCGATAGGAAGGGGCGGCACTCACCAATTGGAAGTAGCATCCAATTATTCCTAGACATCTTCAGCGCCGCACTCAGCATTTCGATGTGACCCTTAGTACGTGTCTCTCGGTAACTAGAATCTAAACGGTAATTTATACGTCTGTAATTCGATAAAGCTGCGTGTTCCAGGCGCTGCTCCACTGGCACAGATGCTACCTGCTTGCCGTAGTTTGTGCTGGCGGGGCGATTTTCAATTACAAAGCTACCACTTGCAATCCTTGGCGAAGGTTACGACGCAATTTCAGCAGCTCGAATGTGAAGGGACTCTGGCATTTCGGCTTTCGTGCAGCAAACGCAATTACCCACATGCATTTCGATGCTCCTCAACGACCTGCAGCTCTGAGACTTGCGAGGGAGCGGGACAAAGCCTCGTATTCTGCAACGGGGGGAGAAAAGGGGGAACTCGTAAGCCATTAGGGTACTTGTGCGTGTGCATCTTAAGAGCAGCAATTACGGTTAGGAAAGCTTTCAGACGATTTGCTAGACACGAGGGGAACGCTCGAGTCTCGGTTTGGAGTTAGGGATGTGGGAATTCGAAGCGTGAAGTCTCGTTAACTTGAACGAGTTTAATTGAGTTTATAGACGATGAGAGAGGTCTTGTTAAGAAGTTTCCCTGAAAGGATCTTTGAGCTCTATGTACATAAAGAAGAAGTTTCGAGATGCTTTTGTGCTGACTTGGCATTCCCACTTCCAAGTCAGCTCTTTTCAGGTAGATTTATGGCGGGCAGGTGGTTGGGGAGGGAGACTGAAAGTGTCTGCTCAGCTCGATTTTTGGGCCGAAATTTACTGACTGGGGGAAAACCGGAGAATCGAGACAAACAGGCGTACATTCAAAGTTGATTTATAAAGCATGAAAAGTTAATAGGCAATTAATTTTTTGATGACGAATTATCAAGATTTGAAGAGCTAGAAATCAGCATAGTTGACCTCAATTGCGAATAAAAAAATATGCATTCCATATGAAGGCGTCAAATTTACATTTTGGTACGAAACGCGTCAATAGCATCGTGAATCAAAACTTTTTAAAACTGTTGAAATTTATTTGGGGAGAAATAGGGCGAGGCTGAGAGGCTAAAGGTGCCAAAATACTGAGTTTCATCACTTAAGAACGGAATTTAATTGATTTGAAGCCTCCAAATTTTTCTGGAGAGCCCTTGAATTTTTTTAAGGAGCCTCATAGATTGACTAAGAGAGGCAACTTCAATCTGAAAAAGAAAGAGTCCCTTTTTGGTCCCTGGGCACCTTCCAAACGCAGCTCTATTCTCAAGTTTTTACGAAATCTTACTTTTTACTACTTTACTGCTACTGAGGAACTCTTGACTCTGTCAAGATGGGTCACAATAAGACCTTCGGGACCTCCGTGACCTTTGACTCCCAGTACAATCTATCTATCTTACTTTTTACGAAATAAATGGTCATGTTCTAAGAAAATTTACGAGTTTAAATATGAAAGAAACCTAATTAAATATTCAAGAAAAACGTGGATTTCCACTCAACCGACGGCATGACATTGAAAACTAGAAGAAACCCCTCTGCAGCTAACACTTGGATGTCAAATTAAAATTTATGCTTCCACACGAACCCGGCCCTACACACTTCTCCAATTAGCAGGAGGAGTCGAGTTTCGGAATGTGACATCTGACGCTGTTCTGCAGCCACCAGCCAGACAGCAGCTCTTCTGGCTTCTGCTAGAAGAACGTCGGCATATTGTTGTCACACTCAATAATTGATTTTATTGTCCGTCTCGCACATTATTTATTTCCAAGCGTTTGATGATTGTGCCTGCTGTATAATTCAACGAAGCTATTTTACATCCACGAGCACGGACGGTATGTGTAGAGACAATAATAAACGCGAAACGGGCTCGCAACATTGAGACAGCAACAAAAACAATGGAAATTGTGTTGCTCGCGTACTGGCTCGGGACCCGTTTGTCAATTTTAATTACCTACCTCTTCTTTGTGGCCCGTCTTTTGCGTCCTCCGCGAGATCAATAAATGTTTTTGTGCCGAAGATGGGCGAGAGGCCGAATCTATGGGTTTTTCGCGATTCTCTGCTGACCTAGTTTCCACTGCACTTTCCGTCTGGTCCGTGTGTTTCCCGATTCACCATCAATCGGCGATTTTACACGCAATAAAGTCGATGAACATATAAAAGACTAATCTAAATTTGCTTTTTGTGTGCTAAAAATATGTGTTTTGATGCTTCGTAAAAAAAAGCACGACGATTAACTTTTTGCTGTAGTTTCTGTGTGTCTCTTCAGCACTCGTGCACGGCTACAGCGTGTAGTTTGTCACAGAAAAGTGAAGTTTTTCCTTGCATCCGCAATGCGACACACAACGATTTTCACAGGCAAAATTGTAGTTTTTCACTCGCTTGCCAGCCCCCGTGGCAGCTTGGTCCGTAATCAATCAGATGGCGGCCCCAAAAGAGTTGCAAATTAGGCGTGAGATATCAAAATCTTCGCAAGTAGCTGCGGAAAATTAGTTTGCACCACAAGACTTTGTAATTGGCAAATTTTCATATAACACACGTTCTCTACGTACGTCTGACCGAGACGATTTTCACTCTCCGACTGCACAAAATCGCGCTCAGCGTGCACCTCATATACGTGAGAAAAGCGGAAAACTGTGCGCATGTCTGGTTTCGTACGCTCGTACGTCGGTGTGGAGGGAAAACATGCTTTCGGGAGCGGGAGACGGCGAATGTTGAGGCGCGAAAATTCCCAAACATTCCGATGGTTATTCGACATTCGACTTTATTCCGATGGTTGTCAGGTCCCTCACCGCATCGGCTTTAAAGTGGGTCGGCTTGTAACATATTTTTTAGCTTCAGGCTTCAAAAACTTTCTTTTGAATTTTAGGCCCTCAAGCTCAGCATTTTTGGGACATCTGGTAACCCTGCTTGTTTTTAAACCACAGACCAGAAATTCAAGCCACATTGGCCTTGACTCTGAAGTCTCTGGCGACAAACAAGTGTGCAGTCATTTTCAGATCAAAAGTCGTCGAGTGAAGACGTGCAAATTGCGGTCTCCAGAAATTAGAGTCATTCGGGAACTTCCTCTTGAGATATTAGCTTGAACCCTTTCAACCCCTCCCCCAAAGCATGAGTGACCCCTTCACTGTCCCCTCCTTCTCTGGAGCCGGCTCAAGACAAGTCAGTGGCGGCCGCAAGGTCCAGGACCAGGTCATTCGTGCCGGCATCCTGATTTCCACGTGTCGGTGCAACCAGAGGAACGGCCTACAGCAGGAATGCCGCAAGTGTCGAGTACGAGTATTTTATTTTGCGCCACCACACATTCATTTTTTCCCTCCCAGCCCACGGTGATGGCGACTAGCAAGCCCATGACGGCTCCTGTAGCCCACCAGTCCGAGGAAGTCGCCGTGCCAGCGTACAATATGGCTTCCGGGGACTCCCACGAGCAGCACTTTGCGGTACCTGAGAGCTACAACATCCAGGAGGGCGTGCTAGTGGACGGTCAAACGGACGTCAAGATGAAGGACGGCAGCACCCTGGACTTTTCGAACGTGGGCTACATCGACTACGGAACGTCGGCTCAGCAGTACGCGAGCCAAGGTCAGCAGCAGCAGGTTCCTCAGGACAGCCAAGTCCCCCTCAAGGCAAAGGAGTCGAAAACGTCAAGGCCTGCTTCGTCTCAGCCCTACTCAATGTCTCCCCAGCAGTTTGCAATGCCACAGCAATTCTGGTCCCCGCAGATGCAGATGATGAGTCCGATGGGCGACGCGGGGAAGCAGGGCCAGCCCTCTCCAATGATGTACCAGCAGCCCTACGTGCCGCCCTACAACATTTCCTACCCCATGACCATGGGCAGTCCCATGATGATGCAGCCTGGGATGATGCCCGCTCAGATGGAGGTCCAGAGCGAGTCCGTGGCTTCGAACCAGTGACCAAATTACTTTCAAGTGGCGCCAAATGACCTGTTCGATTGAAACTTTTATTTTGTATTAAACACTTTATTCGAGAGAAGAGACTTTTGACTCAGATTTTGGAATTTTCTTTGGCTTTTGGTAGAAGTTCTTGTGAAAGATTTCTTCATGTTGGAGTTTTTCTAAAAATAATGAAAATACACCTCCGGCAGATTTCTAGATCCTTCTTCATCTTCCTTCCTCTGTAATCATCTGCTCTTGAGACACTAGAGCCTGGATTCAAACTCTTACTGAGCCTTTTGGTTTCTCTTAAGAGCATGAAAGTATGAAATTTCATTTTCCAAAAAATATTAACGAAATTGTGAATTGGGATTTAAATTTTAGTCCCATGATTAAGCTCCAGCAGCTGTAGCTAATTATGCCAAAATGTAAAATTTCACTCATAGTAGGCCTTGAAAAGCTCCCCAGAAAGAGCTTTCGTGGATAGCAAAGCGAGTGAAAAAGTCAAGAAAAATGAGTTCAGACCAGGAAATTCAATCTCCAATGAGCGACTGCTGCTTCGGAGACCGCTCCAACATGAAACCCGAGGAGGTCACCTTCATGAGACGCTACATGAACGCCCTAATGAAGATCCGCGAGCACGAGGTAGCTTTTGTTCGCGTCAAAGACACCTCCCATACACTCTTTTTTCCCAGCACGTCCTCTCCGAGCTGCCAGTCGACGTCCAAAAGCGGCTTCAGGCTCTGAAGAAGCTGCAGACCGAGACTATCGCGTTAGATGCCAAGTTCCACAGCCAGGTCTACGACATGGAGAGGGTCTTCCAGAAGGAGCACGACGAGGTCTTCAACAGGCGTCTCGCCGTCATCTCGGGAAAGCACGAGCCGACAGACGACGAGTGCTACGAGAAACTCCCCGAGACTCCTTCGGAGGTTTCGGGAGAAAAGACTCTCGGTATCCCCGACTTCTGGCTCACGGTCTTCAAGTACTGCCCAAAAGTCGACATGATGATTGGCGCTCTGGACGAGCCGATTCTAAAGCATCTGGCTGACGTGCGAGTTCGGACCAGATCGGAGCCCAGTCTGTCCTTCACCCTGGAGTTCCACTTTTCGCCCAACGAGTTCTTCTCCAACGAAGTTCTGGAGAAGGAGTACTTCCTCAAGTGCTCTCCAGACCCCGAGAACCCGTTCGACTTCGACGGGCCCGAAATTTACAAGTGCCAGGGCACCGAGATCAAGTGGAAGGAGGGCAAGAACGTGCTGAAGGACGAGAGCCAGCCGGGGACGAGCAGCTCGCAGTCCTTCTTCGCCTTCTTCAGCCCCCCCGAGGTCCCGGAGGACGAGAACGACCCCCTTTTCGGGACCGTAAACGTAAGCCCACCTATCAAAGCTCCGATTTTGACTAACAGACAGTTTTTAGGCGATCTTGGAGGCCGACTTTGAGACCGGGCACTTCATCAAGGACCGCATCATCCCTCGCGCCGTCCTCTACTTTCTCGGAGAAACCAAGGACCTGAACGACTCCTCGTTGGCAGACTCCGACGTCGACTTTATTTACGAGCCGCAAGAAAGCACCCATCCGAACTCTGTTCAGTAAATTTTTCCGTGCAAGTTGATTTGAATAAAATTCATTGAGCGACATTTATTTGAAAGCTACGTCTTTTATTATGAGAGCTTTTTATTCTGGGTCAGAATACGTTTAGCTCATACAAGTCAAGATGGTAGGTATATTTTGGGCAGCTTCTCAAGGCTCCCTCTGTTATGGACCTTTAAGGATAACGAAATAAAAAAAATAAAGAAATTTCTTAATTTTGACAAATTTTTAATTTATTTATCTTGTTTTTTTGTAGTTTTATTACTTTTACTTAAAATTACTACTTAGGTAATTTTTAATCATGAGTTTTAATATTAGTTTTAAATTTATCGTTTATAGTATTTTATTTTTAGAGTTATATGTATATAGTAGTTATAATATTATGCTACAATTTCAAGTCTAATGCAAAAAATTACAAGTGTTCATTATATTGAAAGTAATATTAATATATACAGAAAATATTCAGATAGGGATGCTTAAATAGTCTAGAGGTCGCAGGAAGCGAGTTCCTTCATCTCCTTGCCTTCCTTCCAATTTAAGTTGTCGCTACATTACGGTTAATAATGTGTGTGTGTGTGTTTGGGTGCCTTATCCTAGTCCAACTTTCAAGTTACGATTTGTTACGTTCTACAGTTCTAATATTTACTTTTTATACATTCTGTGTCCGTCCTCAGGGGAAACTCACACAAAAATAAGTCGTAGGAGCGTTGACAATTTCATTTCCACCACATTTTTAATAACATTCTTCGATAGATTTTGTTGTATATAGGCTTTTATATCATGTTTACTACGTAGGTAATGTACAAACTGGTGAAATGTTGAAGCAAAACACTGATTTGGCTGCCGAACGAGGAGGAAATCTAGAAGCAAGCCATTCTTATAGACGATGACGACAATGATTTGTGGGTGTGTGTGTGATATCGTAAATACAATGCTGTAGTTAGTTAGCTAAACTTACGACTACTGACCACGTCTCACCTCGTGGTCGTGTTGATGCCGTCAGCCTGCAAGATTTTGGGGTCCGTGCCAGATGACGCGGCCCCCGCTGAGGTCACCATGCCCACCATCTTGCCCCCATTGTTGCTCGGTCGAATGTTCTGCGCGTTGTTCAGCGTCGTCACCCGCTGGATGATGTCGCCCGTGGCCTTGTTCCGCAGCACCGTGGCAGTCGTCGTCGGACCCTGACCCGAGCTCGCCGTCGCCGCCGTTATTATATTGTTCTTGCCACTGTGGATCGGCACGATATTCACAACCTTGGATGCATTCAGGTGCGTCAGGAGCTGCGTTCCACCCCGGTTATTCTTGAAATTCGTTGTCGTGTAGAGAATTCGCTGCTTGTCCGCGTCGAACGCGTACATCTTGTCAAACTTGAGCCGCTGCTGCTGTCCCTTGCCATCCACGACGCTCGTGGTAGTGCCTCCCTTCGCATTGCTGCTGTCCACGATGATGGCAGCGTTCGGGATCGACGTCAGCGTGGTGATCTGCTGCTGTCCAGCCGCGTTGATGTGTATCTTGCCATCGACGGTGGACGTGGACGGCTGCGGTGTCGATGCGAGGAATATCCGGTTCGGGCCGCTTCCCTGGCCACCCTGGGCGGACCCAATTATGGCGATTTGGGGAGGCAGCGCGTTCTGGTGGTGGATGATCCCGAACTGCTGCTGCTGCTGAGACGCGTTGTGGTTCGCCTCGGGCTTCGACTTCAGCATGTTGATCTTCGCACTGTCGACTATCACTGGATTGTTGGGGTCGTCGAGTTTTTGGTTTTTCTGCTGGTACGTGGCTCGGAGAAGGTTCTGAAGCACTAAAATGAAAATAGAGAGGTCAATAGAAGTACTTGAATATTCTTATTATTACAGAGGTCAGTAACCTCGCTAGATATAAGATAAGACGCTGGTTTTGCGGCTTCCCTATCTTCTTTGATATCCGTCTCTTGTTTTGGCTATAAAAGAGTGCCCTGCACTGAAAGTCAGGTCAGTTCTTATCCAAGCAAGCGAACAAAATGTCTAAGCAGTCTTCAAAATCGTCTCAAAGTGAACCTAAATCGGCTCAAAGTGACCATAAGTCGACTCACAGCGAGTCTTTTATGCAAGACTATGTCGTCCAGGACGGTGTGACTCTGACTAGCGACAAGTTCGGGGCCGTGGTGAACCCCGCCTCCAAGTCCCTGGAAATCGTGAAGCGCTACACGTGGAATGCAGGCAAAACCACGGTCCAGGTCATCTCTTACGGAGCTACCATCACGAAAATCGAGACTCCCGACGCCAAGGGACATGTGGAGGACATCGTCATGGGATTCGAGGACATGTCTGGCTACACGGACGCCAACAACCCCAACATGGGCTGCACTGTGGGCCGAGTTGCCAACAGAATAGGTCGGGGGACGTTTTTCCTGAACGGAAAGGAGCGAAAAGTGGACCTCAATCTGGAGAGCAAGCACCATCTCCACGGGGGCTTCGTGGGCTGGGGACGCAAGAACTGGCACAGCACGGTCGACGGAGTCAAAGTTCGGATGACTCTGCTATCACCAGACGGAGACTCCGGATACCCTGGAGCAGTTTTAGCCACTGCTACTTTCTACTTGACACCCGACAACCAGTTCTTCATCGAGTACCAGGCCGTCTCCACTGAGCCCACCATCGTCAACATGACGTCCCATCCGTACTTCAATCTGGCTGGACACGTAAGGGTCGGCTATGGGGCTTCTAGAAACCTCACTGAGCTTTTTTCAGGCCAGCGGAGCAGAGGAGGTCTACAGGCACATTCTCACCATAAACGCAGACAAAATCACCGCCACTGACAAGGATTACATTCCGACCGGGGAGCTCCTTTGCGTGGGAGGATCGGCGCACGATTTCCGCTCTCCCAAGGAGCTGGGACCTGCTCTGGCAAGAGTTAAGTGCAATGCCTTTGACGAGAACTTTTGCGTGCAGAAGGGAGGCCTCCAGAAGCTGGCGTTCGTGGCCAGAGCCTGGCACCCCAAGAGCGGGAGGTTCCTGGAGATCAGCAGCAACCAGCCAGGGGTTCAGTTCTACACTTCCAACTTCTTGCCCAATCCAGATGGGAAGGTGAGATTTTACTCTTTTAAAGACTGATTATTATTAATTTCCTGATTTCAGGTAAATCCCCTGAAATCGTTCGAGAAGACCCACGAGTATCACCAGGGGCTTCACGATGAGCCAGAAGTCGAGGTGGTCTCGATGGAGAAGGGATCTTCTTCCTCCGACATGTCAGCGTCGACATGCGAGTGTGCCAGCGACGTGACCGAGTTCTCTGTTGTGGGAAAGGGGGGAGCCAACTACGAGAAACATGGCGCTTTCTGTTTGGAGACACAAAACTGGCCAGATGCCATAAACCATCCAAACTTCCCATCGCCAGTCCTTCTCCCGGGAGAAACGTACTTCAACCAGACCATATTGCATTTTGGTGTCCAGAAGCACTTGTCGTGTGAAAAATAGATTCTAGCAACGAAGGGGCTTTCTAACTAGAGCAGAAGTAGAGATAGATTCTATATTTGACAAGAAATTATACAAGAGAAAGGAAGATTTTTTTTCACTCCAGGCTTTAATTTGGGGGGTTTTTGGCTACCAAAAACAAACATGAAATATTTAAATTTACTCGTACGCGTAAAACTTAGGTCCAAGAATTTTTTTTGAGAATCCCCAAAGAAAACGAACGAAGAGACTACAAAACTCTACGGTACTTTCAATAACTCACCAGCTGGACCGTTGACTTGCCGCATGGCTGTGGCCGTGGGAAACACTGCCGTCGCGTCCCCCGTCGTCATGTAGGTCTGCATCTTCTGCTGCGGCGTCCGGATGGCCGTGGCGGTCTGGCCCCCGATGATCTGGACAATCTGACTGGTGGTGGGGGAGGCGGCGTAGTCGTGCGAGGCGGTTGCATCCGCCGATGAAATTTGCTGCTCCTGCTTCACCTGAACCTGCTGCAGCATCACCGTCGCTGCCGTCGGCACACCCTCATCCTGCGGCTCTGACTTAATTTTTATGATACCCGTGGAGAGTGCCGAGGAAGAGGAGGTCGACGTGGCCGGTTCCGGGACAGACGGCTCCTCCTTCACGAGTACCCCCGACGTGGCGGCCATGAGGATCTGCTGACGGACCTGCTTGGCAACCGCCAGGTGGGACGCCACTTTGAAGTGACTGTGGCCGGTCCGGGAGGGGAGGAGGCGGCGCTTGCGTGCCGTCTTGGAGCCGGCTGGCTCGCGGGAGAACGTGCTGAGGATGTCGGAGGAGAAGCCCACGGTCTTGTCGAACTTGGGCTCGGCTGCGGGGGTTTCCTCGAGGTCGAAGACGTTGTCTTCGAGCAGCCCGTTCCAGAAGTTGCTGGTCTGCGACAGGGCCTTGCCGTCCTCCATCTGACACTCCTCCAGGATGTTCGCCAGCAGCTTCTCGTCCTCGTTGGTGTCGCTGAGGCCCAGCGAGAGCTCGTTCAAGCTGTCCCCGCTACTCGTGTTGACCTCGTCCTTGCCCAGCTCGGGGCTCGGAGTCGCCTTGTTTATCTCCCGCTCGTCCATGAAGATCTGGTCGAGCGCTAGCGGCTCGGACGTCACGAAGCAGCTCTCTTCCGTCTCGTCGGCGAACAGGTGCTTGGGCAGGGGTGCGTCCAGGGCCTGGAGCTCCACCGTGAAGGGGCCCGAGCTCAGGAGCCGGGACATGGCCTCGTGCTCGTCGTCGCTGGGAAGGGCCGCCGGCGAGACGGGGGTCCTGGGCCGGAAGTGGAGCCAGCTCTGCTCTATCTCGGAGAGGAACTCGTCGTAGATGCCGTCTCCGGTGTCAGTCATTGCTATCTCGGTGGTCACTGCTGCCTCGGACTTCATGGAAATCCCGCTGTCTCGCGACTCGTTCTGAGACAGCCCGGCGTGTGGTTGATCGGTTGTGCTCAGTCTGGGGACCGCCTCCGAGGGCGTCTCCGTCTTGACCGCGTACTCCACGAACTCGCTCGAGTACGAGGACGACAGACGTCCGCTCGGGGTGCTGAAATGCTGGCGCTGCTGCTGCTGCTGCTGTGGCTGGAGAGACGACGAAGAAGAACTGCTACCGCTTACGACTAAAGGTTCCCTATTACTGCTAGGTGCTACTGTAATACCACTGCTGGCATTCTTCGTATTGTTCCGAACACTGTCGATGAGCCTCTCGTAGTCGTCAAGCTGCTCCTCCTTTATAACAATCTCCGACGGCCCCGACGTTGCCGCTTCACTCGATATCACATTACTTAAACTACTAACTCGGTTCGTCGCCAGGGGTGTCCCCAAGTACGACAGGGGCGAAGCAGTGCCGTCGCTTGTGGCACTCGACAGCCGTATGCTGGAGACGCGGCCCGCAGTCAGCTGGTGCGGGAGCGTTGCAACAGGTGTAGCAGGTGGAATTGGATGGGTTTCTAATCTATCGTCCTCGACAGTGCTGGTTGCTGTGGCAGGGCTGCTTATCTTGGCCGCTTTATCGCGGGCACTGTCGAATATCGTGTAATCCAGACCTGACCAAATGTCGTCGAGCTGCGTGGAGCACCGGTCCAGGGCTATTCGACCTCCTCGACCCATTCGGCGGCGCGCAAAGCCAATGCAACGAGGTCTGGAAATGAAGATTTTTTTCAGCATTTTCTGTTTCATTTGAGAACCTGCAATCTTACCTTGGATGCCTTATTGAAGTAAGCGTAAATCTGTATTTTTTGTCGGCTTTCCCATTCTCGTCTCGTCCAGCCCAGGGCCAGTTGCCAAATTGACCGTCCGGTGTTGGCTAAAAAGGTCAAATTGCTCAAATTAACTTCAATTCTTGCGATATTATAGACTATCATGTCTAGAGGGTCAACTGAAGTACAGGTGTGAAATCTTTTGTTTTTGCGGTCCCTCTAGATTCGCTCTCTATACGCTTAGAAAACAACAATGCTGATTCACATTTGCCTTTTAAAACTGGACTGTATCAGGCGATGCTGTCGGATGAGTCACTTGATTCAAGTGCAAATGAATGCGAAAATTTCCGCAGAGCTACGAGATGAGCTTGGGCTTATCGCCAAGAGGAATTCCAAGAAACACGAAAAAATTTGTGAGTGATTCCCGTCGTTCAATCTTTCCAAGGGAGGTCAAAGGGCAACTTTAAATTGAATTAGACCGGTAATCAAGATCTCTAGGGTCTCAAAATGAGAGAAATTGCCGAGCAGACTTTTTTATGACAAGATTTTGGTTTTAGAAACAAACTGCACCTTCACCTTCTTATTTCTAAAAATCAGGGAGTTACAAAATGTATCCCTAAATTATCTGATGAGCCCTTAGATGCCCCTATCAATAAAAAGAAACTACCAGTAACCGCCAAAATGCTAAAAAACCGCTGAACAGTGACTTTCATTCAAGCCTCAGCTCTGAAAGCTTTTGTTCATGGGGGTTAAAAGTATTCAAAATTATTCATCACCCGCAATACGTCCCTCAACGAAGCTATTCCTCGGCTATCGAAAGACCAGAGGTCATTCTGGGAGTCAAATTACTCGGCAATTACAAGTAATAACTCACCTTGTGGTAATTACAATTGCGGTTCCGTTTAAACGCGTACAAGCCCTCATCTTCACTCTCCGATCCGGGAGCATTGGTGCCGTTGAGTTCGTCCTCGTCCGAGGAAATCATGGGGTCCATGCCCGATCCTGCAAAGGCCGGAAGTTAGACCCACCGGAAGTCAGAAGTGAACTCGAATGAACTTACCGGAATGGTGATGGGGATGATGATGGTGCAAGGAATGGTGTGAGCTGGTGGCGCTTCCATAGCCTCCGAAGGTTCCAGATTGCAGACTATGAAGCACCTTTTCCTTCTGCAGTTTATGTTTCCGCTTCTTGTACTGACGTTTTTCCTTCCTACTGCTGCTCCCGCCCTCGACCAGATCTCTGTGGTGGTGATACTGCTTCAGGGACCCCGACCCATATCCGCCGCTGTTGTACAGATGTCCGGAGTTCTGATGGTGGCCCGACGCCCACGACAGGTTCGTGGATGAAGCGAGAGATCCGTGATGGTATTGGTTTGAATAAATAGGTGCGGGTCTGAAACGGGAGCCGTTAGAGCCTGACTGGGACCTGTAGAGATTTGGGAAGAGGGGAAATTTATTTTAACATTTTTAAAATCCTTGAGAACCTTTCGAACAGGTTTTACCACTCGTCATATTTTCGTTTTCCCTCTAGTACAAGTCTCCAAGAATGAAGCTCGTGGGAACCAGCCTTACCTCGAATTTCTCGCCATGCTCGAAGCAATGTCCGACACGAGCTGGCCACTGAAGTCCTTCACTGTGTACCGCTTCTCCAGGATGTCCACAGTCGTCTGCACCAGAGTCCTCTTCGTCGTCTCTCTCCGCTTCACTAGTTCCAGCAGCGAGACAGCGCGGCTCAAATCTCGTCTGAAATGGTGCATTTAGAGAGGCTGCTGGCTCGGGAAAGGGGCCAGAACTCACCTTAATTTCAGCATCTTTTCGTACGATGTCTCATCGTTCTTGCGATTTTTCCTGGTTTGCATCTTCTCCGTTCTTCTCCTAAATGCCAAGTATGGATTGTTAGGAGCCATGTTTCCGCGATTCTCCGTCCTTACGGACAGGATCAAAGGATGTTGCTGAAAATAACAATAAACGTTAGTTTTTCAATTCTTAAAAATATATGCTTGGCAGAGATAGGTAAATTTTAAAAAAGTAAAAAATTGTATGAGACAAAGAATTAAGATTGAAAATTTCGGACTAAGAAATATCCAATTTTAAGGACTCAAGGTGGAAAATTTTCTGTAATTAAATTATGTAGTTTTAATTGAGGTATGGAAAACTGTGAATGATTGACAAAAGTGGCTCCAGAAAAATTCAATGTCCCTCTTTGAAAATTCAAATTCGGTCTATAAGCTCATTCTTGACTCTTTGCCCCGCTCTTGAGGTCAAAGGGCCTGTCAATCCCAGATTATTGGCTCACCGTGGTAAGTCGTTTGTTCAGCCAGTAGTCGTAGACTGCAATGCTTATTTCGTCGTCTTGCTTCAGCAGGGCTTTCGCCTCGTTTAGCGTCACCACCGTTTGCCCAGAACTCTTTTCTAGTTTGTCCATCATCTGCTCGAACCGGTTCACATCGATGTTCATCCGCTGCGACTGCTGCCCAATCCAAATCTCGTCAGCACTGTCAATGTCGTAGTCTGGAATGTCTTGGTCCATTCCGAGGGCTGAAACAGAAATTTTGTGAGCACCCAAAGTCTCCAGGAGGCCTCTCTTACGCTGCATGTGGATCATTTGGCGGGGCTGCTTGTAGTCCTCGGGGTAAATCCGGTCATAGAACTCATCATTATCCACGCTGGTGACTTCGGGTGTGGGGATAAGCAGGCCCGCACAAATGGCCCGCTGGAGATGATGCTCCTGCAAGGGAAACACAGAAATGCATACAGTTGCATGTAAACAAAACCGGCGCCCCCCTCCAATCCGGCGGATTGGCGAGAGGGCAAGCTGAAAATCGACACCAAAAGGGCCAAAAACGCGCAAATCCGTGGCGATTTGGACGAAAAGGGCGAGCGAAAGGGAAATAAATCGAAAATTTTCGCCCGCAACAATAAAACTCGCGCCATCCGAAGATTGACAAAAAAACGAATATGGCCGCCGTTGGTGTTGTATGTACAACGCAATTGAAAAATGCATACGGATTCCTCCTCTTTTTCCATTCCACTCGGCATTTGGGGCACAGCCCGGTTGATTGCTGAGTACTCGGGCAGGTCCGGGAGCTCCTCGGCCAGGTAGATGGGCATGGGCTTCGACGGATCGAGGGCCCTAGCCCGAAAAGATAGTTTGGACATCGTCTCACGCTGTGTACGCGACCATACGCTATAGAAAAAATTTTCTTTGCACGAAAAACTACGATTTCACACTCCCGATGGCCAGTAAAATGGGCCCAAAGGGCGCGTTACAGAACGCCTTGACTTTCTAATTGGATCTCATCCTGAAATTGGCCTCTCACTCTGTCACAAATTAGGTTTTTACGGATTTAACTTTGTGGCATTAGCGTGCTCAAAATTGGCATCATACAGACTACTCTTCTCCGAGACGCTTGACCCGTTTTCGCGGACTCAACTGAAGAGTGCCCGAAGACGGACCGATACTCTGCACGTCTTTGCAACTCAAACCCAAATACCAGACGTCACTGTGTGAGGACGTCTCGCGTGGATTTGACGTTTCTTCGAATAGGTTTGATGTTATTTGAATAATTTGGCAATCATTTGCGGATACGGTTGCTGGGAAAAGCAAGGAAACGCTGACTCAATAGTGATGGCTAATAAGCGATTAGAAAAATTCTGTCTGTCGAAATTATTTGTCGTAGATTTCCTGAGCGAAACGTGTCGGATATTTATTGTTTTCGAGCGCAGAGTCTTTCAGGAGGAGTATTTATGTGTTTTTGAGGGATTTGGAATGAATTTCGCGGATGACGAAAATGTGACAGCTGTAATCTACCAAAAGCCTTTGTCTCGTCCCATGTTTACGCATTTTCCGCGAGAGCTCGTCGGTGAAAGGAAGTCAAGATGTACCCGCAGAGCTCCCAGAATAAGTTCTGGACGTTCAAGAACGAGCAGGAGCTCAGGGAGCTGAGAGCGAAGCACAATGACGAGTTCGTCACGAAACACGGCTCCGAAATCAAGGTAAAGGTGCAGATTTGAGGTCCCAGGAGCAGGGCCGTCGAGAGAAAATCTGGGCCCGGTACTATCAAGGGGAAATGTTCGAGGTTCTAGGGGCCCGGACACCGGCCCGGGCCCCCTAAAAAATCACGGGCCCAGGGGGTTTACCCCCTTTCCCCCTCCTCTCGTCGAGCCTGTGGCTAAGTACATTTTTTGCAGTGCCCCGAGGAGTTCTTCCTCACCAAGGACGAGGAGCGGATGATTCTGAAGCAGTACGAGCTGCAGCTGAAGGAGTTCTGCAAGAGATTCGAGCCCCCGATGCCCAAGTGCGTCGTCGGGACGGCCTTCCACTACTTCAAGCGGTTCTACCTGTACAACTCTCCCATGGACTACCACCCGAAGGAGATCCTGGCAACGTGCGTGTACTTGTCGTGCAAGGTGGAGGAGTTCAACGTCTCCATCAACCAGTTTGTGGCAAACATCAAGGGCGACCGCATCAAAGCCATGGATATCATCCTCTCGAACGAGCTGCTGCTAATGAAGGAGCTGAACTACTACCTCACAGTCCACAACCCCTACCGGCCTGTCGAGGGCTTCCTCATAGACATCAAGGCCCGCTGCAGTCTCGCGAATCCGGACCGTCTTCGGAGCGGCATCGACGACTTCATCGAAAAGACCTTCTTCACTGACGCCTGTCTACTCTACGCCCCCTCCCAGATCGCCCTCGCAGCAGTTCTTCACGCCGCCAGCAAGGAACAGGAGAACCTCGACAGCTACGTCACCGAGTCGCTCTTCGCCTCCGCCAAGGACAGGCTCGGGACCCTCATTGAGGCCGTCAGGAGTGAGTTTTACTCTTTTGGCAGTGGTTCTCGAGCTTACCGGTTTTTTTTCCCCCCAGAAATAAGGTCCATGGTGAAGACAATCGACCTGCCCCCGAAGGAGAAGATCCGGTTCCTGGAGAAGAAGCTGGAAAAGTGCAGAAACCAAGAGTTCAACCCAGACAGTGCGATGTGAGTAGAGAGTGTGGCAGAAGAGGCTTTTTTAGAGCAGACCCATTTTTCAGATACAAGACCAAGATGCGGAAAATGTACGAGGATGAAGACATCGAGATTATGGGCGAGCCGGACACCAGCGAGTCTTACAATTAGGCGCTTAATCGAGTATTTTTATGAATAAATTGTTGCGAATCAGTGAGATTTTGGATTTTGAGTGCGTGTTAGTCCGTCTCTCTGTTTGAGTAAAAATTTATGAATACAGATCTCGAGCTTTCTAAAATCCTAGAAATGTTTTTTTTCGATTTTTGGGAGCCAAGGTCTTTTCTTGGAAACTTAGCATACCAGAGCATAGACAATGAGGTCGAAGGAAGGCTCAGCTCTCTCAGAAAGTAATAAGAAAAATGTCTTTAATACCTCCCAGTAACTTAAACCTACGAAAGAAGTCTCGTAAAGATTTTACGTACTCACCATGTCTTCGGAATCCCATCAAGTCTTTTTAGTTTAAATGACTAGCTTTACTGATTCATCAAATACAATAGCTAAATCTTACGTACATAACATCTTAAGTCCTACATCTATTCAATAAAAGGTCCTATTACAAATAAATAATTTACAAAATACAAAAGCTTACATAGGGTCTACCGAGCTACTCCTTAACGAACGGTATAAAACACAAAGTAATGTAAAGTGGGAAGCAGTAAATGTAGTGTTTAATCTTTAAAGAATGGCAATTTATTATCATGAAGCATCTGTTGCTAGTCAATCGAATGCTGAGATGGCGTGGGAGAGCTTCCAAGAACGGAGTCGAACCTCTCTTCCCGCTTGGGACATCGTCCCTCGCGGATCTTGTATTTTCCGTAAATGCAGCGGGGAGACTTGCACAGACTCCTCGATATGCAGCTGGAAGCCAAAGGTTACTGATGTGACCGCAAAAAGAGGGGAAACAGGCAACTTACCCTCGTTCCTCCATACTGAAGCTCTCGAGACCCTCGCGCTTGAAGGTGCACTCGTCGGTGCACGAGAACTCGCACCGGCAGTGGTGATCCTCGAAGACTTTGCGGAAAGTCGCGGGACACTGGCAGGAGTCGTCGGGTCGGGTGATGGAGTCGGGGACCTTTGTTCGTTGATCTGTGGCCTTGTCGACGCAGTGGCAGGATGTGTGGTTGAGAAACATTTTTGTCAGCATCATGGAGGATCTATTGAATGGGACGTAGACCTGGAAGGGGAAATTTGGTCTCTTAGTTCTTGAATTAATTTTTTTTTCAAATTTGGCTTAAAATCTCCAAATAGATTTTTTTTTTGACGAGCTTAAGTTTGGCCAAAATTTGTATTTTAGATGAAAAAAATTCTTTAATCTGTCTTAGACTTTTGGAAGTATTCTAGGGACCAAAAAAAATAACTCCGAAAATCCCCAATCAGCTAATTTTTCAAATTCAATTTTTTTTTCAGAAACAATACGATCTAAATTTTTTCAGGGTGAGCCACAGCATTTACTGCTTCGAATCTGACCTCCCTGGTCCCTGTTTTTCTGCTAATCTTTCATTTTCTTGACGAAAGAGAGATACATAATATTTCCAAAGGAAGAAGACAAGTCTAGAGTGCTGGAAGGGAATCTTCATACTTTCTAAGATGCAAAAGAAATGGGCAAAGGTGCAACGATTCGTGTCGCGCTTTATCTTTCCGGGTTATCTCGTGACGCTCATTGTTTGCTGCTCATTCATCATTGTCTGAGGTTTCCCTCAACTTCCTCCTCCACTCGCACGCAACATAGAATGCAGCATGACGGGTCTCAATCATCATCTCTTATCGCCCCCGAACATCTTGTTCCCCGGGCCCAACTTCTCCGGCAGCCCAGAGCATCCCGAATAATTGCTCCATTGTGCAATGCCTCACCAAATTAATATTTGTTCAGCTCACGGATTTATCAGAATATGTTGACTCACGACTAAACACATACCGGCGACATTGTTATCTTCTAGTTTTATCTTAAAAGGATATTCTTGTTTCTCCGGTACTGTGCATTCGGGCGTGAAAAAAGATGAAGTGTGGAGGCAACAAAATTCGGGTTGGCTTGACTTTCTTCTTCTCCACCACACATTCCTATCTGCCTCGAGATCTCTGTGGGATTTAGTCGTCTCTCGAGTGACGACTTTATCGCAGATCGTGTTCCACAAAATTGTCAAAACACCTCGTGGACTCACCTGAAAATGGAGATAGACGTTCTCGGAGGTGTCCGCAACGCACGTCTTGTCGGCCGAGGGGCAGCAGGATGTGTTGTCGCTACATCTGTGGACGACGGTGCATCGGGGTGAGAAGATCATCGAGGGGTCGTCGGTGCTCGGGACCACCTGGGGTCTCGGGACCTTGCACTTGAACTCCTGCGTCGACTTGTACAGGTTCCGTTTCCACTGCTCCTCTGCAAACAACAAGATTTGGGGGTCAGGAGGTGGTTTTCGGGCTGATTAAAGTGTTTAGGACTTTTGACTCAGAAATTATTGTTTGTGGCGAATTTTAACCAAGCATGAGAAGAACTATAATAGGATTGCGCAAATTGGGATTTTTTTTGGTCGTTTTTAAATTTTTCAAAAATTTAAGGACGTTTTTGAATGCAATTGGAAAATTTAAATTCAAATTTTAAAGACTTTTTCTCACCCTTTTTCTTCTGAGCCTCATTGTACTGCCTCATGGAGTTCCTCACAGCATCCACCGTCCCCAGCTGCTGCATCTTCAGACTCGTCAAGTCACCGGGGTTGTACGAGGCCGAGTCGGACTGGAAATGTCTTACGTCTTGCTGGAAAGAAAAAAAAGGTACACTTGCAACTTGTAATTGATTGACACAAAAGACACTCGGAGCTGAGGACAGTTTGATTAGCATGAAGACGTGCAACAAATTAGTACCGCCACTTGTCTTGCGACATAATTGTTTGCTCAAGCAATTATTCAATGTGCAGGTACTCCAGCAGTCGAGTGGGCAAATAGAGCTGCTGAGGGGGCGTCTGGGACTATTGCAGGAGGTTCTTCTCCGATCACATTGCAAAGAACTCCAAAAAGTGGTTTGTCAATTTGTATTTTAAGGGTTTTTTTTAACTGATTATTTTGCCAGTCTTGTTCATAAAAAAACACGATTTTTAACAAATTTTTGACAAGCAGTATTTTTGCCATTTTTTATGGAAATCTGACCCCTTACATGACTTAAGCAATAAAAAAATTTGAACAGTTCAGTTATTAATTATGGTTTCCAAAAAATTCCAAGGTTTTATATTTTCAATTTTACTCTCTTTCGTATTTCATTTTTTTAAAAAATTAATCGAAAGAAAAATCGAATTGTTTTTACCGCAGACATGACTTATTTTTTTATTCACACAACACAAAAACATTTTAATAAAAATTTGTCAACTTAAAATTGTTGTTAAAAAGTTTATTTGATCAAAAAAAAAATCTCCCTTGTACTAGAGCTCAACTTTCTAGAAGGTCCCCGCGTTTGAGGCACCGTTCGTCGCGACTTCAGAGTTCAGTGAAAGTGTTTGACGGATGGAGGCGTCGAAAAGGGTGTTGTTTGGCGTCCGGGAGATAATTTGAGACATGCCGCGAGTCATTGTTATTGAAATCGCTGTGTGGTGTCTCTTTCAGCGGGAAACATGACGCGCGCCTTCTCACGTCGAGAAATTCGCTGAGTCTGTAGCTGTAAAAGCGTCTGGTAATTTATGAATTGTTTAAGTTCTCGCTTGTCAAAAAGTGTCAGTCAGGCGCGATTGTGCGATCACTAAAGCTTTACATACACTGATGGGTGTTAGATTGTGCCACAAAATGCGCACATTTCGCCGCTCTCCTGCTCGCGTTATAGTTAAATATTATGTAAACTTGTCACTTCGGCAGACAGAGTGCGTGGTCGGTGATTGTAATCGCGAGTGACAGTGATTTACTTGGTAACAAATTGATCTAGCAGCGCTTGGGGAAGCTTTATGACCTCTTTTCGGGAGAACGATCGACTCGTAAAATACCAATTAGTTTATCTGATTACAAACAAGCAAAGAAGGCGAGTCAAAACATCAAAGCCCACACTTTCAGACACGCTTCTTACGCGCTCAATTGTCCGTCCCGGGTCTCTCCGCCCATAACGCGATCAAAATCAATTAATGGCTCGCAAAATATTTACTGCAAATCCACAATAATCATCTGGTGGTTGATTAAACACACACTTTACCGGTTGAATGCTCGATTAAATCATCTGCCGACCATTCATAGATACTAGAAACAAATAGCCTCCTAATTGCCGGTTGCCTCTCTCGAGTATCGACATCTCAATTTGCAGCACGATTTCCGATGTCTGGCTCTGAGATTTATGATGCTGCAGAGGTCAGGGTGAAATCCGCTATGTTGCTTCTGGTACTCAGGTTTATGCTCGGAACATTGACCTTGCCCCCAGTATCGGTGTCTGGCGGGTTTTTCTTGGAAGGTTTTTTTTAAAGAGAAAAATGGAGCGGATATTTATAAAGCTTTTTCATGTCAGTGAGTTCAGCAGGTAGAAAAGTCAAAATATTCTGAAAATAATTAGCTAAATCCAAATCTTCCACTGGTTAAGAAACACTCAATTTAAAATTTTGGTCGAAAAACTTTGTATCGAGAAAATAGTGTCTGAAGTCTTTGAACGACTAGTTTAACCTTCAGACATACGTTTCTAGTGATTTTGGGTTGAAAAAATGCGCATTGAAAAATAAATTATTTTATGTGAAATTTTGTAAATTGGCCAAACCTCCACTCGTTAACGAAAATCGAATTTCGGGATTTTGGTTGAAAAATTTTTTGTCGAGAAAATGATCCCTGAAGCCTTAAAACGGCTAGTTTTACCTCAAGAAAGACGTTTTCGGAGATTTTGGGCCAAAAAAGCGTGAATTGAAAAAAAATTTTTTTTACGCGTGAAATTTGTAAAATGGCCAAACCTCCGCTCGTTAACGGAAATCGAATTTCGGGATTTTGGTCGAAAAATTTTTTGTCGAGAAAATGGTCCCTGAAGCCTTAAAACGGCTAGTTTTACCTCAAGAAAGACGTTTTTGGAGATTTTGGGCCAAAAAAGCGTGAATTGAAAAAAAATTTTTTTTACGAGTGAAATTTGTAAAATGGCCAAACCTCCGCTCGTTAACGGAAATCGAATTTCTGGATTTTGGTCGAAAAATTTTTTGTCGAGAAAATGGTTCCTGAAGCCTTAAATCGGCTAATTTTACCTCAAGAAAGACGTTTTCAGAGATTTTGGGCCAAAAAAGCGTGAATTGAAAAAAAATTTTTTTTACGCGTGAAATTTGTAAAATGGCCAAACCTCCGTTCGTTAACGGAAATCGAATTTCTGGATTTTGGTCGAAAAATTTTTTGTCGAGAAAATGGTTCCTGAAGCCTTAAAACGGCTAGTTTTACCTCAAGAAAGACGTTTCCGGAGATTTTGGGCCAAAAAAGCGTGAATTGAAAAAAATTTTTTTACGCGTGAAATTTGTAAAATGGCCAAACCTCTGCTCGTTAACGGAAATCGAATTTCGGGATTTTGGTCGAAAAATTTTTTTGTCGAGAAAATGGTCCCTGAAGCCTCAAAATGACTAGTTTAACCTCCAGAAACCCTTTTCCAGTGATTTTGGGCCAAAATAAGAGAACTGAAAAAAAAACTTTTTTCACGTGAAATTTGTAAAATGGCCAAACCTCCGCTCGTTAACGGAAATTGAATTTCGGGATTTAAGTCGAAAAATTTTTTGTCGAGAAAATGGTTCCTGAAGCCTTAAAACGGCTAGTTTTACCTCAAGAAAGACGTTTCCGGAGATTTTGGGCCAAAAAAACGTGAATTGAAAAAAATTTTTTTGCGCGTGAAATTTGTAAAATGGCCAAACCTCCGCTCGTTAATGAAAATCGAATTTCAGGATTTTGGTCGAAAATAATTTTGTCAAGAAAATGGTCCCTGAAGCCTTAAAACGACTAGTTTTACCTCCAAAAACCCTTTTCTAGTGATTTTGTACATATTGTGAAGGTGTGAAATAAATTCTGACTTGTTTTTCTCTCACAGTTCGCTAATCAGAGAAATTCCTGGCACTAAACATAAAACCCGGAACCTCTGCTCCAAAACTCAGTCAAGGGCCACTCTCTCAGCAATCTGCGTTCTCGGATACCTCGTTCTATTTCCGAGTTTATGACCACTTATGCGAAATTGAGTTGAAATTGTCGAGGCCACTTGAGTATGCTCCCCGTCGCAGATAAGCTCAAAGGCAGCGTATTTAGAAAGTCGCACCAAAACAATTCGTCAGTAAAAAAGTTTATTCTCAAAGCCTACAGCCTCTAGTCAGCGTCGTTCCGCAAGAGATTGTTGATCTTCTTGACCTCCTTGTACTTGATGGGGTTCCCGAGGAGCCCAAACTTGCGCAGATTCGGGAACTTGGCCCTCAGCTCGTCCACGTTGACGGCCCCGATGCCGCAGAAGTTCATCTCGAGGGTGTCGAGGAGCGGGACGACGGGGCTGACTTGCGAGAAATCGACGTTGGCGAGCTTGTAGTTGTAGGAGACGTCGAGGTGCTTGAGTTTGGGCAGCTGAACGACGCGTCTGAACTGAGTTTCGTCGATTTCCGTGTCGTTGAGCGTCAGGAAGGTCAGTGAGCGCGCTTCTAGAAGAATCTCGAGGGTCTCGGGTTGCAGGTTGTTGTTGTCCAGGTGCAGGAACTCGATCTTCGAGATGTTGGCCGTGAAACGCTTGATGTTGTTGTGACTGACGTCGATCTTCTTCAGAGGAATGGCCTTCTGGATCACAAACTCCTGGAGGTGGTTGTTGGCGGCGTCAAAGTAGAGGACCCGCGGGTCCTGGAGCTCCGTGGTGACGCTGAGGGTCTCCAGCTGGTTCCGGGCGAGCGACAGATGGATCAGGTAGCTGCTGACGACGTTGAACTCGAAGCTCTTGAGCCGGTTGCCGCTTAAGTACAGGGACTGGACGTGCTTCTGGGACTCGAAGGCCGCGGGATCGACGGTCTCAATCTGGTTGTTCACAAGCTTGACCTTGAAGATGTTGGGCGAGTTCCTGAAGGTGCTGGCGGCGATCTTGGTCAGCTTGTTGTCCGACAGGTCGATTCTCAGGAGTCCGGGGAAGTCGCTGAAGATCCCCTCGACGTCCTCGAGACGGTTGCCCTGCAGCTCCACCGTCTGGAGAGTCGCCAAGTTACGCGAGAAGATGCCCTTCGGAAGCTCCTGGATGCGGTTGTAGCTGAGGTCGAGCTGGGTCAGGTTGGTGAGGTCTTTAAAGGCTCCCTCATCCAGCACGTTAATGGCGTTCTCGCCGAGGTCCAGCTCCTCCAGATGGGAGCTCACGAGCTGCCCCTCCCGCACCTCGCTGATGTTGTTCTTCTCGAGCGACAGATCCTCCACCAGCTCAAAGTTCTTGATGTCGTTGAGCGTGAAAATGTGGCACCCAGAGAGCTCGAGACGGGTCAGACTCTTGAACTGCAGCAGAGACTTCGGGACTCGGCCCAAGTGGACGTTCTCTATCTCGATTTTTCGGACGTCTGCAGCATTGGGGTGCGTGATCTCGACCTCCTGGATGCTAAAGTCGCCCCCAACGGACTCGATGGAACACTTGTCTGGCTTTCGGGGAGACGGACGACATTCCAGGCTGACGGCACTCGCGGTCACTGCCAGGGCGAGCACAAAGACAATTACTTGATTGAACATTCTTGGGGAGAGATGGAACTTGACTGAAGAGAACTGCTGCTCGGAATCAAATTTATAGTCGCTAAATTCGAGTCCCGAGCGATAACCTATGTTTCGCAGTACGCGAGAGAGATAGCGGTGAGACGTCTCGGAAGTGTTTACGATCTGGTTTGCCCGAACGCCTTTTCGCAGAACAGAAGAGCGGGTCAGCGCCGGAGTTCCAGTGGGTCGGCGCTCAGAGAGCCCATATTGTAGAGGTGTGTACGAAAATGCAAATTGAATAAGTGCTGAGGTATTTTTAGAGACATAAATAATGATAGGATGGCTCAAATTTTCTCCAAGCTTATATTTTGAAAACCTTTATTTTTCCAAGACCTTCCAAAAATTTATATCAAAACAATTTTTGACTTTTTTTCACAAAAATACAAAATACAAAATTTCAAATTTTATCTCAAAAATATTTCAAAATTTATCTAAAATATGAGAAATTTTTTAAACAATATCATAGCCTCATAAAAAATAAATCAAGGCTCACTTATAGTCTAGTTTGGTCAAATAATGGTAAACAAAAGAAATAATTTCGGAAATAGGTAAAAAGGCCTCTCTTAGAATTTGTAGAGTACTCCTCAAGGTACGACCATCGGGACTTTCAGGGCATTTTTCATTTTGTATGTTTCGATTTTTAAATCGATTTTAAAGTCATCTTGAACTTTGTGGTTAGATCCACTACGTTCTATAAGACAAGACTGCACAGAAAACCCCCGCAAAGCGACTAGAAAGTATGTTAATTGTTGAGGTTGACACCAAAGGTCTTGGCGTTTCTTCACTACTTTTGATTGATTCCTCGAAAACAGGCGTGATAAAACTTTTAATTGCTCACATTTCATTTTATTATAGCCACATCGTTACAAAACCGTGCATTTGTATGTAAAAATGAGCCATTAAATTCAATAGTGAGACGAATGCAGCGTAATTCGTCATGAGAGATTGTTAATAGCGATTTTTATGGGACTAGCAGCTATCTTAATTTATTGTTATTTGTCGACGCTGGTGACTTGCTACTCGTCGTCGCGTTGTTGCAAACACAAAAATATTTTTCACCGCTCCTACAATCGCCAAATGAGACATTAAAGAGCGCCGTCATGTGTTCGTTAAGAGCGCTGAAAAATGATTCTGAACTAGTAGACGGAAATTTATTGTTTCGGAGTCGAGGAAAGTAATAAACATGTTGCCGAATGATTTCTCAGTGGTACATAGAAGCTGTGTACCGGCCTTTATTTATGGAAAAGTGCAAAAACGTCTGTGGGGCCGGTGACTCATGCATTCCTGGGCTTAGGTAGAACACAGAATAGAATGTCTTTTCGACTTTAAGGGTTTTGACGAATTTTATTTGATCTTTTAGCAACTCAAAAGTTAGTTGAAACTTCAAAGGCTTCTCTCAGGGATCCTTCTAAAAGAACTTTCATAATAAGCTCTCTGATTTTGCGAATATATCAAAAATCTAAGGTCTAAGAAAGTTTCAGATATTTCAGATAAATTTAGAATTTTTAAAAATATTAGATTAAAAATTACGGCTTATTCGGTCATTCCCAAAAGAGCTTCCAAGAACTTCTCTTACTGCTTAAGGTGTGAGCCTTTATCCCAAGACAAAGTAGAGTTGTAAGAAATTTCGAAAAAACTAACTAACTCAATTTAAAGTCAATGATTTTTTAGTGCATTTTCAGCATTTTTCAGAACCCCCTCTGGGGGGGGGAATGGGGAATTTTTTACGTTTGTATGAAAACTCCAATTGAGCTGAAAATTTAGTATGTTGTAGTCTGTGCAAAATCTTGCAAATCATGGTACCACATGTGTCTCCTATCATGTACAGGGACGGAGCTAGGGGCCCTCAAAGTTTGATCTCTTGAAATCTTTGAAAATGCTCCCTTTAGCTTAATCTTCGATTTTACATTTCATACTGATATTTTTTTAGATTAAAAATTAGTTTCGTCAATTAAAAAACAAAATCTCAGCTCTTTAATTCTGCATAAACCTTCAATCCCTTCTCACAACGGAATTATGATGCACTTCGACTTGAGAGCGTGAAGGCGAATGAGGTGGGTGAGCGAATTAAGCAATTTGCAGCAACTCTGGCGCTGCTGGGCAAAATTAATCAAACGCATCGCTCGCTTCTCCGCAGTTTGAGCAATTTCACGGATCAATGAGTCGTTCGTTTTTCAAAATCCGATGATGAAATTGATACATTTCTCTCGGGTTCTTTATTAGTACCTACGCGTTTCCTTTCCCTTCCTGGAATGCACCTCTTTGTTTCAGCGTCTCGGCTTCCACACCAAATGCATTTCGTAATGGCATTTGTGAGGCATTATTATTACACTTTGTTCTCTGGGCCTGGCTGGATGCGCAGCAATATTTCGTGCGATCACCATTTTGGAAGATTACTACAATTATCATGGCCTCGGTCGACTCTGGGGCCGCGGGAGAGAGAGAAAGAAATACGACTGTTCTTAATGACTTTTCACCAAATTAATCATCATCGCGTGTTCTAATGCAACCGTCTATCATCATCAATTGAGCCGGCGGCTCGTCGGTCAGTTTGACGATAACAGTCGCACGTCCCATCGCGGATTGAGTCATTACGAGCGCGCCTCGCTTCAAAGGAATTTCCCCGAGAGCTCGAGAAAGGCGCAAAGTGCACGAGTTTGGATATCTTTGGAGCAGATTTAATGAAATGCAGCTAAATTGTACTCCAATTTGCATAAAAAGAGGCAATCCTTTCATTCGAGCCACATTCACAATTACATGTCATTGTTCTCATCGCTCAATTCACTCGAATTTGAGCCGAATCAGAATGTTTAATGCATGTAAAATTTCTTTCTGCGGCCGCGTATCGCGCAGTAAAAATTAAAATGTTTATGTTGTCGGATCGGGAGACGTGAGTTGAAGGTTGGGCGCATGAAATGCATTAAATTTTTATTTGGAAACGCCAAGAAGAGCTGCTGACTACTGTTGAAAGTGCTTTGGCGTGCATTCGGTGCTGCTGGACTGTGAAATGCGACCCACTTAATCAAGCAGAGGAGAAGGTACCCATAGTTCTCGGGTTTTATTGGCTCGAACATGATTTATTAACTTTACTTTCTTGAAGGGGCCAGCAGTCGTGATTTTGGGAGGCTGCTGGGGTGTCAGAGTGATTGAAAGATGAGGCTTTCAAGCTTTTAGTGACTTCAGCTAACGAGATAGGTCTTTTTACAGGCGACTTTTGAGATGAAAACTTGATTTAAAAATAATTTGTAATTTTTTTGCCTCTTTTCATGGGCCTATCTTGTAAGATTTTCCCTTTAAAAGCCACTGAGAGGAGGCAGGCGAAAAACAAACAGACAGACGGACAAATCAGATCACTGAAACAGTCACAGTTTAAAAAGTGATAATCAGAAATAAAAAAGCAGTTAAGGCCAAAGCCGAAAGAGCATTTTTAAAGTCACTTAGGAGTCCATTTCGACACCAGCTTTATTGACTCGCGTGCCCTCTCACCCTTACCTCAATTCGAATGCGCCGATAAACCACTCAGCTCTCCTTTTACAGAACTTACTCACGCCATTCCCACAGTTAAGCCACAAATCCCCCGACACACACATTAAAACACCCACACTACCCATTTGTCGTGTGCCAGATGCATTTAATATCTCCTAAGTTCAAACTTCCTCTCGGTTTCTTTGTACTTTTGCGCATCTTGGTGGCACATATTCAGTCTCCCCCCATTACAACAAGCTTGCGCGACGAGACAGCGACTGTTAACAAATAGAGAGACAACACTGTTGCTCATATTTGTCTCGCAGCCACGCAGTAGGTTGGCTAATTGATTAATAAAACTCATTTAAGATGTCGTTAATTATCATCATTTTGTTGGGTCTTGGCTGCAGTGGCGCGATTAAGGTGTAAATTTACACATCTCCGAATTCATTCTCGAATGTTTATCATTTTTATTGCTAATGAAGCCGTTCTATTAATACTATCGGACCTCAGACCCATACCTTAGACTTAATACGCCGATTGTCAATTTAGTCTCGGAAACAGGTTTCTCTTTAAGATGATTAAGAATGAGGTTGGTTTCAGCATTGGTAGTTGGAGTATAGAAAATTTATTTAGAGCTCCAATTCTCATCCAAGCCTCCAATTCTCATCCAAAGGTTTTTAGAGACCTACTCAAGATATTCATTAATGTATCCATCTGAAAGAACACAAAGAAAGCTTCAATTTCTCCCAGATCTCTGAAAAAACCGTTAAAAATTAACAAAAACTTTCTATGAGAGTTTGAGAGTAAAATGGAGTTTTGGGTCTACGAAGGTCTGTATGAGTCTGAGACTCGGACTCTCGGGCTCTCCAAGACCCGAAAGCCGGTGTTTACATAAACTGTTAAGAGCACCGCGAGCTAAATATATGCAAATGCGTCTTTGAGTGCGTCTTCTGGTGCCGCAACAGAGACACCCATGGAAGAGCTGGAGCTCCTCGGGTGATAAATTGTAACCTTTTATCATGCTAATGTTTTGCATCATAAACAAAACACGATGATCGCGACGCGCATGTAAATTTCGTGTCAAAAAACGACCATCACGGTGCGTGGGAGGCGCAGTAATAACCGATGAAGTAACAGTCACAAATTACCTTTTGCTCGCTAATTTCTGTACTTTGGAGCGTTTTTTTCCCCTTTCGGTTAATGGTAGAATTTGTGTCACGGAGAACTGCAGCCAGGTGCAGATCGTGGTTAATTGCGGCCTAATCAGCTTGGAAGATCTCTGGCCGCATAATGTCAAAGTAAGTTGTTGCTGTTGTTGATTTATCGAGAATAATAATGATGTGTCACTCGACTCCTATCAACAAGCTGCCGAGGTGGTGCCAACGCGGGATTATGACAAATTAATCATTTTTATGGGGGGAAAAAATAAGATATATGGGACCTTAGGCGGGTCTCGGAGGCCTTCAGAAGTCGCCACGCATAATTCATTCCAACTCTTTGAAGTTGGGAACTGGCAAGTGTCAGCTTTCAGGTTTTTGGGCGAGACCAAAACGGCCGAGGTACTAAATTATTTCCAAAATTTTGTTCCAAAATTTAAAATCCAAGGTGGTGGACCATTAAAAATGGAGCCTTTTCGTCTTCAAAACATTTTTGATGACATTCTGAAAAAGCAGATTTTTTCCCAAAAGTTGCAACTAAAAAAGTGAAATCCAAGATGGCGGATGGTCCAAAATGGCGGATTTTTATTGAACAAAATGTCCCTAACTGAACCTCCACGAATTAGTGTACGGTTTCAGTACACCATGATCCACTGTGGCGAGGCAAGGCAACCGGACATGGACGCTCGTTAAAAATAGCTCCCGTTTTTTACTGCAGACCGTCTTTATTTACTACCAGCTCATCAAGATAAGGTGCACTTCAGCAGTGGAGGCTCAAATAACACAAATAAAAATCAGGTTCCGTTGTCAAGCGACTCGACTTCGCCCGAGCACTGCGGAGCGGAAGACGAAGAAACCTCAGCCAACTTCACCTCCGCACGTAAATTCGCCATAAACCTTATCTTTGTGTGATAAAATTTGTGTCTATTCCACAAAACCCGTCCCGTGTGGCTGCGCTTGCGATCCAGGTATTATTCAAATCGCTTCTCCTCGCACTCGCTCAAAAATGCTAAGTAGCAAAATAGCTCCTTGTTCTACAATCTCTCTCCGAGTGTCGTTTTGTTCAGCTTCTGGATCTGCAACTCGTGCAAAAGCCATTAGAGCAATGTATGAGAGAGGCATGCAGGCTTTCAACTCGCAATTTCATTCATTCCTCGAATACCGATGCCGCACCAAGCTGGGCCGAAAGTGTGTTGGGTATGCAAAATTTATGAAAAACAGATAATCGCCCGATTTGAATAAATACCGGCACGGCGAGATTATGCAGCTCCGACTCTACCTGCGAGCTGGCTTAGAAATTCGCGAGCGTGGGCGTCTGTTCGACAAAAAAATTCCTCCGAACAAACCTTAACCTTTGCCGTCGTCGCCGTTCGTATTACTTCATCAATGTCACGGCTTACGGGCACTCAGTACTTAATGGCTTCTTATTGGTCGATTTATGGCGTTTTCCGTCATAAATATCGCCAGGTTGATATTGACATCTTGCATTTGCATGCATCGAGATTATTATGACTCTCTTACACGAATTATTCTCGAACAAGACATTTGCATAAACACGTTGCGATGCTTTGTTGCCGTTTCAGAGCCTGAATGCCGATGAAAATGGATACTTATGAGCTCGTACTGGGTATGTAGGCTATAATGTCATGCAAATCCACATGAATGGAGTGAAATATAATGGGACGCCGGAGCAGGAGTGGATAAAAGTTCCCGTTTTGCACGCCACCGATGAATTGGTTGCGTTAATTCAGGTGACTAAAATGCCCCTTTTCTTATTAAAAAGAAATTTGATCCCAAATGAAGAGGTCTTGATTTTCCTGAGCCTTTATGTTTTAGGAATCCTTTTTGAGTTAGCAATTGATGAAAAATTTACAATATGAAACTTGAACTTTTTTAATCCTTTGAAAAATGAATACTTTCCCTAAGTGAAAAAATTTGCCAATCCGCCATTTTTCGTTTGTTCCAATTTGTAGTAAAATTTGAAAAAAGAAAAGGCATTTCTGCTTGAAAATTTTTACTTCCGCGTAAAAATTGACCCGACCTATCTCAGTTTTTCCCAGTCTGTCCGCGCGGACAGACTTGCGAACAAACATTGTCGCCTCGCGGGTAGACTTTTACTCCAGCGTAGGGAGACTTGAGTCTGTCCGCAGTCTCCCCGTTCCATACTGGCCGCGGGGAGACTTATTCACTCTAGGTCCCTTTGTAAAAGAAATTTTAATTAATTTAAGATTTTTAGCATACAAAATTTTGGGCAAATTCTAAAAATTGGTTCTTTTTGAATTCATTTTTCGATAAAATTTGATGTTAATTTTATTTATGGCTGATCGATTGCTCAAAACACAGAATAGGTTTCGGAATTATTGCATTTAAGTCTTTATTCTTTTTCTAAATAAATTCCAGTTACGTGTGGAAAGGGCTTCAGTAGACAGAAAAGTCTGACGTGGGATAAGTTCAAGATGAATCCTTTGAAACTGAGAGCTGCAATATCCGTACGTGTTTCATTTGAAAACGAATGGCAAATTAAACCGAGCTTGTGCGTGAAAGATAACCCAATCCACCTCAGAACATGCACAATTTATCACCCGTTTATCAAAATTACTCACTATTTACACAGCAATTAGTCAATTGTACAACGTGCGACATGGTCTCATTGAATTTTTTGTAACAAGGCGGGTGACTAGGAGCCTCTTTTCATTCACTTTATCTTCCCATGAAACACATGAACAATAAGACCGGTCGACTGGCTCAGTAAAGAGTGACAATTTAATGCATCGGCTTCTGAAAAATGCATCGTGATTGCCGGCATGTCTGATTTGACGTCCGATTACGGGTTAATATGCTTGTTGGCCATATAATTTGATTAGATTGATGACCATCGATAAAGCGGCTCGCAGAGTTTGAGGGGTTTTCCGATGCCCATGTTTTGCTTGTTACGTTTGATTGATGCTAATTGTCAATTACAGACTAAGTTGGCGTTTTATTGCAAAACCAGAGCAAATCATCTCGGATTCGATTGAGTAATTCACTTGGATTGGACTTGGACGCGTGTGCCATTTCTCCACGATCGCCCTGACCCACTTTGAGTGGGCGGACCAGTCACGACTCTTGCGTTTCCTGTTACCTTTAATTGATTCTCTCCGATAACGATCATCCATCGAACAATGCGAGTCTTCTTAGAATACACGGTATTGATAAGTCGGCCGCAGCGAAGATCATAACTAATTCAATTCGAGCCAGAGGTGGACTTCACTGGAGTCTATCTCTGGGACGAGCAAATTGCCGGAGGAAGAGGAGCTTGTCCGCAAGAGGTGAATAAATTCAGAAGCGAGGTTGGAGCACGAACGTGGGCGGTAGCGAGATCACGAAGAAGAGCTTATTTGCAATTCTGAGGCACTCGACGTAGTACTTTACGATTCGTCTCGCTTTTCCTCTCCCATCCTTCACCGAAACCAAATTGGATAATGCCACCTGTGAGGCACTCGAAATTTTTTCCGCGCAGCGGCGCAGGTGGGAGACGGCAAAGGCCAGTGAACTCGGTTTTGGTAGATGGACTGAAGCTGTTTTATCTACGTTGATATTTGGATGATCATTATCACTCCTCCTAAACATGTGTCCGTTGGCTGAGAAGAATCTTCGAATTTTGAGTAATTTTGGGTCTCAAAATCAATTGTATTGATCTCATTATTGTTGAACTGGCCTTTTAAATGGTTCATGTACATTTTGGAGAGCTAAATTAAAAGTTTCTTGCTGTATCTAAGACAATAAGTGATCGGTCTTCTGGAGAAAAATCTTTGAGCAAGTCTATCGGCGGCCAGTATGGAGCCGACACACTTACGACAGACTCAAGTCTGTCGGCGAGCCCATAATTTTTTGTTCGAAGTCTTCGTGCGAGTCTGTTGGCGCCGACAGACTGGGAAAAACTTAGACAGGCCGACCAAATTTTTTCACACTAGGTGGTCAGTCCTCAGTTTTGGGGTCTTAAAGTTTCTTGGGTGACACAGACAGACAGAATTACAGAATTTCAGTCGATTTTGCCGCAAGCACGAAAAAAATGCGAGATATTTAAGAAACTGATCGACGATCAATAACCTTCGTGATGGGTAAACACCGAACAATAAAAACAGAAATGCGTGGAATTTATATGCTGCACATCATTCAGCAACGAGGTGGCTCGCGCATGAGAACGCAGCCCGTGAAGAAATGCCACCAGAGCCAGTCGAGCCGGGGCGTGCGATATGCGGGAGAGGGAAAGACGCGCTCGAAAGTCGACGATGTCTGCTGCGTGCACTTGAAATACTTTAGCAAGTACGTCGCGAGTTGTCTCGAGATAAATTTTAAATGTGTATCACATTCATTGAATTGCATGATGCTGCCCGAGAGATGCTTATTTTGGCGGCATGGCGTGGCGCACAACGAGGCATCTGTATAATTTTCGTGACTTATGTTGCCTTGTTTGTTCTTCATATCGACTCCACTCGCCCGCTTCCCAACGATACAGACAACCGTACGCTTCTCACGAGAGCCGGCAAACTTTTATCGCATCCCATTTCGGTCGTCTCGTGTTTGTATTGTCTGATAATTTGTATGAAACGTACGGATAACATTTTCGGGGCATGTCACACTCAATTATGTGTTCAAGGTGCTCAAAAATAAAGTGTACTTGAAGGGATTATAACAGGCGAGTGCATTGAGACGAGTATGTCGACTTTCGTCTTGCACGTTAAACCACAATGAGAGACATTTCGTTACAATTATAGCTGGAAGTGTGTTATTTTATGGGCTCTTAAGTTTAACTGTAAATTGGATCATGCAGCCTTGCTTTATTGGGTGATGGGCTGAGATAAAGTGGCTGGAAAGAGACGCTCGAGACGTGGCAGGAAATCACGAACTGGCCGATAGGATCCATAAATTATTTCTTGTTGAAGCCTTTTAATACATGCTGCAAGGCTTGGGTGGGGAAAAAGTCAATTTTAGAGCTTCCTTTCAGCTATTATTAAGTTGTTAGCTAAGATGGGAAACTAAATATTTTTTTGAAATTAAACGTACAGACATTTTTGGAGTCAGCTCTCAGAGCCTTCTCGATTCACATGGATAAAAGGAAGATTAAAACGAGTAAAAAAGGGATAGATCCACAGACTAACTCATCAATGAATATTTCAATTAACAAGTGCACTAACGAGGGGATTTCCAATAAAGTTTTCAGCTCGAAGCTATTGTGCATCGACAAGCAAACTTCCCTCATTAAAAGTTTCCTGTTTCAAGAGCCAGAACGCCAACTTTCCACAGATTATCGTATCTCTTTTTCCCCCAAAAACTGGGTCAGCCGGAAAACGTCCGTTTTTTTCACGAAAATTCCTCCTGAGATTAAAAAGTAATTAGGCAGGGGGAAGAGCGCGCTTGTTCTACAACTAAGTAACAATGTAAACGAGAAGAAGAGATAATCCCAGCCCAAATAACAACCATTACATCATATTTTACACAAATCTCTTTTACGCGCCGCAAAGCCGGTCGACGACGACACAGAAACGGATAGTGCTTTAGTTACCGAGTCGCTAAAACCCCCACTTTCCTTCTCTTCTAAAATTATCAAGTGTGTGCCTTTTGGCATGAGCTGCACCGCGGTATTTTGCAACTTTTTAGTGCGCTCATAACTCACTTTCAGCCCCGGTTCCTAGCTTTCTAGTCGGCAGAGAGTATTTTTGAATGAAAGTGTTGATTGTAAATTGGTCGTGATTCTTTATTCTAAAGATTGTAAGGAAAATTCATTTTTCACTTTCAAAAATTTGGAATTGATCCTAAAATCAATTCTCGTTCATGGAAAGCAATACTGTAGCATATCAGAATAAAATAAAAATATTCAAATGTCAACTGAAATTTTCTTGGGCTGAAAATTAGAAAAAGGGACCAACTCTTCACAAGTCCGGCAAATGGTCAATCTTGTCTCTAGCTTGTTTTTCTGATTTTTTAGGTATTTTAGAATCACCCAAAGTCCTAAAGTCTATGAAACCATTTTATCGCCAAAAGAAAAAATTGGTGTTCAAGAAACTGGACACTGCCTGCAAGAGGGTTAAAAAAACCCAGCTGCCTTTTTGCGCATGCAAGACATGCGAAAGTCCGATGATTGGTTGCGTGAAGCGCGAATTGAATAGTCAAATCCATCATAATTATTCTCATTTGCCAAGTTGCTGATTGGCAAACAGTGTCAAGCACAAGTCCTCCCGAGAATGTGGTTTTCAATGAGCAAGACATGGCAATAATCGATGGATTGCGTGCGACGACAAAGAGTCTCGCACGCTATAGAATAAAAATATAGTAAGTGCGAAATGAGAAGAGGAGCTCGAGAGAACAAAAAACTTGCATAATCTAATTGAAATTTATTGCGAGTGAAGTTGCGGAGTGAGCGACAGATAACACTCTCATTTGAATGTGAATGCGCGATATGTAATGGCGGTGATAATAACTAAGCTAATAAATTTTACATTTACGAACATCGCGATGATAATAAAACTGAAACTCTAAACCGGGACGCGTATCATGAGCAGGCCGAGCTCCCACCAGTGCACCAGTTTTTCATAATTTAATGGTCTTAATCGGGTGATTAATGTTTGCTGAAGCGCTTTGTGTCTGTCTGTCTGTCTATCCCTCTCTCTCACTCTCTCGAAAGTAGACGCATGATTCGGCAATTAACGCCTCGTTCGAAAGCGAAACTGAACGAGATCTGTGTTCCCAGATTCCAGCTTCTAAAGATGTTTTCGAAATTTTGGATAAAAAATACCATAGAGGTTTATAGTAGAGAGGGAACGTAAATTCATCCTTTTGAGTCTAGAGTCTGGTCCAAAAGGCTGAAAAGTTTCTAACCTCAAAAAGAAGAAACTGGCTTTAAGCTCAAACTCTATAAAAGGAGAAGAAGGGGGGGGGGGGGGGTCACAGACCAGGGGTAAAAAAACTCATTAGAATTAAAGTTAGAAATTTTGAGTTTAACAAATTTTTAAACTCTTGTTTTTAGGAAAAAAATTCCCACAAATTGATGAAGCTCTTCTTATGAAAACCACGACGTCTTTCGTCTCCCGATTTTAATTATAATTGCACTTTGTTTACTTTACATCGATTGAATCAACATATCGAACCGCACTGTTTGACATGCCCAAGAATGCTCGCAAGAAGGCGAAGAAAGCGAGTTGCAATCCGATCCGAAGATGCTTAGAAACTAGTAGAAACCACTCGCGCTTTGTTCTCAGGCTGCGTCGACGCGGAGAAACCAATGATTGGTGGCGTTGAGGCGAGTCCAAGTGCAATAATTCATAATCGAGATGATCGACGAGGAGCTTCCGTATTCGCCACATGGGGTGAACGATCGAGCCGTGGCTTTTTTCCGTAATAAATGACTCCACATTTTCCAGCACGTCGATGACCCCTTAACGACTCCTCGCGGCGGCACCGAGAATCTGTCAAAGTCATTCATTCCATCACGGCTCACCTATCGGGCTGCTATCCATCCCAATTAACCTCGTGACAAAGAGAAAATTGTTTTACGTGTTCGACTCAGCCAAGTGGAAGCCGAGCATATCGCTCAGAACAATACAAAGTCATTACCGTCATGTTCTCGCATCTCCAGATTCTCCGTCATCGTGCAAGAAGTGCATCGATGCAACATGCTCTTCAATAAACAAATCATCAACCCAATCAATGTTTGTAATTACCATGATTACTGTCGATAACGAGTCTCGCAGCTAGTCAATCTTGCTCCATGCCTAGGTACGTGCTCGAGATTTGATTTTAACCCGGCCGCGGGGAGTCGATTAATTTTAGAATGACTCGAATGAGTGTTTGTGTTTCGAGCCACGAATGAAGCACATATCACAATAGAGTTAATTGATTGGATGAATGTAAATGTCTCTGGGAGACAGACTTTTGGATGCGAGTCAAATATCTGCTGACCCTAACCTTGATCGCTAGACACATTGGACACGCACCGGCACATCCCGCGGCAGGGAGGCCCAACTCAAACTTTTGGGGGAGAAATTTTAAAAATATCCAAGATGGTGGCCGAAATTTCCTTCGAAGTTTTTGATGATAACAAACTTTTGGGGAGTCAAAATTTTTGGTTTAAATTTTTTCATGATTTATATAAAATTTTAATATAATTTAGTTAATTTAAAAAAAAACTTTTCTTCAACTAAACTAAATAATATTTCCAATTCCAAAACTCCTCTCTCAATTTTTAATTTATTTCAAAATAGACTAAAATTCCCAAAATTCTCTAAATGGATTTTTGAAAGCTACATCCCGAGATACGTCCCTGACTTGTCCAGTGAACCTTCCGCAGTCCTTCAAAGTAAGACCCTAAAACCAACTTGCGGTTTCGAAGATTTACGAGTCATCAAGTACTCTGAGTCATGACCCCTTCCAGCGGACGAACCATTTCACATATGTGAATCCGCTTTATTGTCTACGATTGTATCCAACGCATTATCCTCATTTTATGACGATGTTCGCAATGGTGATTAAACAATGGAAAATACCATCGTTAACGACATTTCTTGCTGCAGACGCGCAAGAGACGAGCTCGTAGTGCAAATCGCCAATTATTTATGCACTGGCGGCGATTCTTTTGTGGGGCGTATAGAAACCAACTTGCCCCAGAGCGGGAACACACATGCGAGCCCTCAATGACCTCTCGATAAGGTCTTTAACCGCAGGTCTCAACAAAAAAGGCATTGTGATATATCGCACCAGAAGAGCCTTGAGTCCGAACAGAGACGACCCTCTCCTACCTAAAACCACGATGGGAAATCCCAGTGACAAGGTTTTCCACGGATATCCCGCAGTGAAAAACAAACGGGCAGGTGAATGTTGATTTTGAAATTCGTGAGGAAAATGAGATTTGGTTCACCTTGTTACGGCAGCAATGCGGGCAAAATGTGGAAAATGCGGTGCAGCGAGAGGCAGTTGGGTGAGGAAAAAATCACACACATGCCTAATCAAATGTTGACAGCGCTTCTTTCAACATTTTCGAGTAGATCGGCGAGTCGAGCCACTTTGTCTGTGTCAACGCCGTCGCGCTAGCCGAGTCGAGTCACCGGAGGAATTCGCATGTGTTGACAAGACGGGGAAAGAGGTGTAACTCTCAGTACCTTTGAAACAAAGAATTGAGGTTCTGGAGGACTCAACTTCTGTTTTCGTACTTAGTGTAGGTGAATTTTTGGGAATCAAAAATCTGAGAGGACGAAAAAGCTTAATTTTGTATTCTTCTCAGATTTCGTTTTTTTGAATTTTCGGACTTTTGACTAACCCTTAGAAGAGTGTAATTTAGATGGCAAATTTAGCAGAAACAAAAAACACCAAAAATCTAATTTTATTTCTGTAAAATAGGTATTTTAGTTCTGTTCGTATTTTTGGGAAAAAAAAACTTTTTCTTCACTTTCAAGGAATGTTATTCAAAGTCACAATTAAATTTTCTGAAACAAGGATATTTAGAGAAATTTTAAAAAACGTAGAATTGACTGGAAACCTCTGATGACTCTCTGAAATTCCAATAAAATAAAAAAGGCTCACACTTTGCCGAAATCAACTAACGAAGGAGAAGCTCTAATGTCCTCCACAAAAAATCCCAGATATTCAGTCGAAGATTTAAAAAGCCAAAACCAAGTTACGTCTCTGCTCTCAGGTACTCGCTAAGTGATATGCGGCGGACAGAAGGAACGCTTTTACTTTCTGACACTCACCTTCTTGCTGCTCGGGTACAGCTGCTGGGGTCCGGCGACGTCGTGCCTCTCGTCCGCCTCATCACCCTGCGGCCCGTCCTCGTCATCGTACTCGTAGTCCTCATCCACAAAGCCGGGCGTGTACGGGGTCTCTGTCGTGCTCGAGGTCGTCTGGAGCTTGCGTTTCCTCTTCGAGACCCGCGCAATCTCCTGGATTATCTCGTCCAGCGTCTTGCTCCGAACACTCTCGTAGTCCGGGAGCTTGGAGGGTCTAGGAGCGTGGCCCTTGCCCACCTTCACGCTGTCCGTCACGGAGTTGTGGGGCCAGTAGAGCGAGGGCTTGGGACTCGTGACGTGCCAGCGATGCGGGGGCGGCGAGTGGGTGGTCCCGTGACTGCGCCACACCGGGTCACGTTCACGCGATGTCAGCAGGTTGCGCATTCCCTCGCTGGGGTTCCTCGTAGTGACCACTGACCCCCCGTTCGAGTGTCGATAGTGACGGTTGCCGTGATGGTGATGATGATGGTGCTGCAAAGTTCTATTTAAAGCGGCACCCGAATTGGAATCGTAGTGTCTGTGATGTCTGATGGGATGCGGCGAGTGGATGTTTTTATTTCTGTCCACATTCGCTGCCACCGATCGCGTCGATGTTCCCGCAAAGTCATTGCTGGTTGTCAAACATGTGCATAAATTTATGACTGACAGCACGCTAATACAAATCAAGAGCTTGAAATACCGTCTTTGCCAATCTCTGGGTGACCTCATGCTGGAGCTTTTCGTGTCTCTGGGACTCGCACTGCAATTTCGTACGCTTCTGCTTCTATCTCGGGCGAACTCCTTCCACCAGGGACTCGAGCGCTTGAATCATCGCAGGTATGGACTCTGCCGCCTCACAAACCTCGGAGATAACCTCTTGACACTTTTTTAATAAAATTTTAATATTCACAATCACTCGTACGCCTCAATCGCAGATCCCCCAGCGCTTCTTAATTAATGGCACTCTCGAATTCGTGTTCGACTTGTTCTAAATTATTTTGACGATTTTTTAATTTGATTCCTTAGCAGTTTAGCTGTCATCCGACAAATTTGTTTCATTCGTTCCTTCGCTTGCACCGCCTCAGTTTCGCACTGGCTCTATTAATTCCCTGAGCCTCTTCGACTCGGTATTTTGTCTTCATTTATTTCTCGAACCTCGATAATTTTTTCAAATTAATCCACTGGTGATAAATGGCACTTTTCGGGGAAAAAAATAGTCGAAAAAATTGCGTCTGCTGCGGCTTTGATTAACAAATTAGAGTAGCCGAACACGCGACCGTGGAGTTTTGCGTCCGCACCGGCTGAAATTATTTTTAAACTGACTGCCTGGTCGCGGTACTGTACCTTCTCGTTCGAATAAGCCGCCACCAGAGAGGAAGTGCCGAGACTCTCTCGGTTGCGTTTTCAAACGTCTCTGTGTGTCGACATGCAGCGAGTACGAGCACGTGAATGTGGTTCTGATAAAGCACAAATGAATGAATGAAAGTAGTTTCGATAATGATAATGCAAGTAGTAATGTTACACGCAGTTCAATTCAACTATTTATTGATGACTGGAAAGTTTTTCGATTGAAATTGAAAGCTTCTTGGGAATTTTGATTTTTTTTTCTTACGAATTTTTATTTTAAAATTTCCTCAAAGGCTTCCTCTTGCCTCCTTTTGGACTCATCTTCAGATCTCGTCTTCAAAATTTAGCCTCAGAAATATTATTTAAATTTTATTTTTACTCAAATTGTAATTTTAAAAAACGCAAAGGCCAAAAAGAAATTTTAAAAATTTGGTTGGAGGAAAACAACGACTTAATTTTTGTAACAAAAACTTTATTCCCATAGAAAAATTGCACCTAACACAGAGTGAGTCGTACGTACTTGATATTCATAAAAATATTATAATGCTGCTTTCACTGTCTACGGTTTGGCAGTTTAAAGGTCGCCACACTGCGGGCAAGGCCGACAGCAATCCGGTTCAAAGCTTGGCCTTCACGTAGTGCTCCTTGTCAACAATGTCCTGCCACCAGTTGGGTCTCTCAAACACAGCAGGACTCTGGAGCAGTGCAGCCTCCAGGTTCTTGTAAATCTCTCCGTCACTCTTGCCCAGCACCGACCCTAGCACGTGGTCGGGGTACGCGATCGAGTCCACCAGCGCCACGGCATTCGTCTTGATCTTTGGCAGGAGACTCAGGATCTCGTTCTCGACCACCACAGAGTCCTTGGCCGAGAAGTAGCCGCACTGGTAGAGGAGCCCGGAGTATTTTGTGAGGGCGTTCAGTCCGTAGAGTCGCAGAAGGTCCTCCACAGCCTCGCGTTCAGGACTCGCCTCGAGCGAGTGAACGAAGTTCTTGAAGACGCTGAAGACGGCTCTGTTGGCGTAAACGATGGCCAGGTTGTTGGCGTAGAAGGCCTGGAAAGTAAAGGATAGTTTTGAGTCGACACCTTTTCACCTTTTGATTGAGATTCTGGAAAATTCACTTTTCAATTTTTAAGCAAAATGAATGTTTAGCCTCACCTGAATGTCGTTCCGGACCTCAAACTGGGACCTGCCTGCCTTCGTAAGACTCGCTGCCTTGCCCCCTGTCTTCTGGAGCAGGTAGAGCACGAGCCAGTCAAGGGCGTCCAGAACTCCGTTAGCACTCAAGTCCCGCTCAAACTTTTTCGTGAGAGTCGCGTTAAGGTCGGCAAGGAAGGAGGCACTGCCCAAGGGCGACTCCGTTCGGAAGTGCTCGAAGCCCCGGTGAGCCACGGATAGCAGCCAGTTGGAAGCCTGCTGAACCAGGACATTGTTCTCGCCCTCGTACGTGCAGTTGGCGTCGTTGTCGTTCCTCAGGTCCCCGATTCCTGCCACCTTCAGGTACCCGTGTCCGCCCATCGCCTCTCTGCACTCCTGGATCACGTCCCGGGCTTGCCACGTGCAGAACGGCTTGGCGGCCGAGCTGAGAGCGTGGATCTCCATGCCCTCCTCGGCAACCTTCTCACCCGCAAATGTCCTCATTGTGAAGTCTCCGTGCTGCTTGCAGAGCCAGTGCGAGAAGATGATGGAGGCGTAGGCACTGGCGAGGTGTGGGAAGAGCCGGTACTGCTGGGCCTGGTACTCGATCACGGGCAGCTCGTTCTGGGACCCCTCTTCGGGCCCGAACTGCCGTCTGGCAGCCGAGTACCGAGTGGCGATCGTGATGGCCTTCACGAGGTAGTTCGTGGCGATCCCGCAGATGTTCACGCGGCCACTGGAGAGCGCCCCCAACGAGGCCCCGAGGCGCTTCCTGGAGTCCTTGTAGGCACTCACGTACTTGCCGTCAGCCGTGACGTCGCCGGTGCGGGATAGAAGGTTCTCTCGCGGGATCTTGTACTTTTCGAACATCACGAAGCCGTTGTCGACCCCATTGAGGCCCACCTGTTGAAAAGAGAGTGGAGTTATACCAAAAGAAACTTGCTGGCGATTTTTAATCGAGCCACAAAGCCAAAGTTTTCTCTTACCTTCTCCCCCAGGTCCCCCACGATGACCCCAGGATGCGACAGCATGGTCTGGGGATCACGGATAGGCACCAGGAAGGCGTTCAGTCCATGGCACTTGCCGTCCGGGGTACTGAGCTGGGCGTACACGATTGCGTGCGTGCAGGTCTTGCCCAAGTTCCCGACCCAGCACTTGGCAGCCTCAAAGTCCGGAGTGTGCAGAATAAAGCTCTCGGAGGCGACGTCGTAGGTCGCTGTAGTCCTCATCCCTCGGGCGTTGGTACCGTGCGAAATCTCCGTCAACGCAAAGGCGCCAAAAATCTCCATGTTGTCGTTGGCCTCGATGTACTTAAATAGCCTCTCATTGCCGAGGGTTCGGAGGACGTTGCTGAACATTCCGAAGGTGAGGGTGAGTTTGACGGCGAAGCTGGAGTCGACAGCCATCAGACTACTCACGTAGACCCACACGAGGTCTGGGCGCTCTACGAACTGCAATAAAAGAGGATTGAGATTAGATTTTGCATCTCTGTTATATATTTAGAAATTATGGTGACTGACAAATTTCATGGAAATTATTTTAATCTAACTTTAAGACTTTCAAGCAGAGACGTATGTTAACTAGGAGGGGCTAGGGTAGGCTTAGGCTTTAAAGGCACCGAAGGGGTCCGATTTTTTTTTAAAAATAAATACTAAAATAAGGCCTTTAAAGGGCCCATTATTTCTCTTGAGGGGGCCCCTATTTTTTATTCAAGGGGCCCACGTTTTGAATCAAGGGGCCCACTAGCTTATTCGAGGGGGCCCCCATCTTTGATTTAAGGGGCCCACTTTTAAATTCGAAGGGGCCCACTTATTGAATCAAGGGGGGATAGGATTTAGGACGGGGGGGCCCACTCTCAAGGTTCAGCCCCCCCCCCCCCCCCCGGTTTCAAATACTAGTTACGTCTCTGCTTTCAAGCCAAGCGTCGGGGAAACAGAAGATAAGTAAAATTAATGGGTTCCAGGGCTGATTGACAAAAAAAAACAAAAAAAAAAATTCGAAGCCAAAATTTACAGAGGATAAAATCAACCCAAGGACTCCAAGCACACCTAGCTAGTAATTGATAAGATTTGCTCACTTCATCGATGCCAAAGAACTTCTGCTGGTAGCCCACCATCATCCGCTTGGTGGCGAGGTGCCTCTGCTCGTCCATCGACAGAGTCTCGTCGATTTTCTTGTGGAACAGGGGATGTTCCCTGCAGAAGGACCAAATCCTGTCCCGGAGCTCAAGGGCGCCTTCATCCTCCACTGCGAGTTTGAGTCGTCTCCAGTCGAACGTAGCTGCTTCGCGGTACTTCGCCAAGGGTCCGGATTTGGGGAAATCGGGAAAGAGGTTCTTGTTCTGGAATATCCTGGGCTCCGATGCCATGTTGCTGAAATGATTGGGGTCGCGGATTAGGACTTGGATCATTTTGTCGAAGGAAATCATATCGAGGAACAAAGGTCGTGAGCTCGATTCAAGTCGATCGCGACTTAATTACTCCTTTACCTCGACTGTCGCGAATGGACTAAAGTGTCGTCGCGGTTTGAGGCCACAATTACCGTGGAACTGCTGCTAGAAAGGTGTTTGAGAGTTCTCCTGGCGCTGCTATACAAACACTTCGGGAGCTTGTGAAGTTGAGTCGCGAGCATCACAGTTCTGAATGGCGAGCGGAGGAGCGGCTGAAGGGGTTAGAAGGCAAAAACTGAGCAGAATGGGCCCCTCTCGGCGATTTTTATACGACGAGATTAAATTCCAGGTCGCGATACGACTTTGCGTCGAGAGAGCGCTTTGTTGTTCGTAGCGCCCCCCTTGAGAGCTCACATCGGCTGTGACTTGCGTTCCGCATTGTGCATGACATCAACTGTCAACTGGCCGAGAAGCCGAGAAAAGCGCAAAACTCCCAACGTTTTCGTCAAAAATCTGTATTTTCGTAGTTTTACCGAACAAATTAACCTCAAAACACTGCAAAAATGTCGAGCACATCACAGAAGCATCGCAACTTTGTGGCGGAACCGATGGGAGAGAAGCCGGTGACAGATTTGGCTGGAATCGGAGACGTCCTTGGGAAACGTTTGGAGCAGGCCGGCTTCGACAAGGCCTACACCGTGTTGGGGCAATACCTGATCCTGAAGAAGGACTCGGACCTGTTCAAGGAGTGGATGAAGGACATCTGCAGTGCCAATTCCAAGCAAGCGGCGGATTGTTACCAGTGTCTCAACGATTGGTGTGAAGAGTTCTTGTAATTGCTATGCGTTTCCTGCTTTTGTTTCCCAACTCTGTCAATTTTAATGTGAATACTTTTGACTCCTAACGTTAGTTCATTTGTTGTCACTCCTGAGCTAAAAGCAGATTAATTTTTAACAAAAGATCTAAAGCTATATTAAACCGAACAATAAAAAGAATTTAAGATGACAAATTTGTATCTAGATCTGTTGTGAAATTCATTTGACCTTGAAGTTCTCATATCAACCTCCACCAAGAGGTACCGAGGACTTGAAAGGTGTTTGTTTTACTGTTAACCTAAATCACACTACATAGATAAAAGACAGTACTTAAACTACTATGTTTTATCTGTGATTAGAAAATGAATTTTACCGCTTTTGTGTCATAGTCACAATAAGACTGAGGAGCCTCCAAGGAGTTTGGAGTGACACAAACATTTTTCTGGAAATGCCGATGCCAAAAATCGCCCAAAAAGTTAAAATACGGATTTTGAGACTATTTAGTAAAACGTTTGTTGAACTGTTGGACTCTGATCGAAGGAAGACAAATCAAAACTATTTTTCAGTGTTTCAGTTACAAGGATTTTACTCTATGAAAGACAGACAGACGGAATTTTTAACCCTGTCAAGTCCCTTTTCTAAGTGAAACTCGGTTAATGTAACTCTACGGAGTACAAAAAAGTTTTTTGGCGCACAACCGGTTTAAAACCGATATTTCCCTAAAAAGTCTCCATATTCCAACCCAAATTTTTGTACCAAGTCTAAAAGTTTTCTTACCTCGTACCATAAAAACCTGGTACTGGTGGATCGTAAAACCTATAATTAAACTGAACTTTATTTCACACTCACAAGGCAACAGTTTCACTAAATACTGTGCTGCCTATTAACCCACAGAGTGACAAAATGCCAAAAAAACTTTGGTCTGCTTTAGTTCATACAAAATCTAGCAAATTGTGGAGACGCATGCGAACTCTAACTCCTAAGGGGACGGAGTTAGGAGCACCTGGAGTTCAACTGGGGGTGAAAGCCATTTTGAGACGATTTTGCCACCTAGAGGCTTAAGCGGAGAGCGCTCACTTCTGTTTCAAAGAGAGTCTGCCCCCCATTAAATTATTCACTAGTTTTATTCGGGGTTTTGAGGTATAAAAAGTTATGTTCGCTTTAGCTGTTAGTCAGTCCAAGTTGAAAATTCGTTGAAATTTGTCTTCAATATGAAAACTTCCCAGCTACTGGATACCGAATTCATGTTCCCCCTGAGCTATACGAATACCAAAATCTTGGAAAAACCCATCAAGAAGTCGGCGTTCCTGAAAATGTTCGCTTTACATTCCGGTTTATGCGCCGTGATTTTCAACGTCACATTAGTCGGCTTCATCTACTGTTTTCGCGAGAATCTCATGAAGCTCCTGTTTCAGTGGGAAAGTAGCCATGTTATATTTGTAGTGACTGCAGAGGTATTTGTGTTTTGGAGACGGCAGGAAGGCCTAGTGGAGGTCTGGAAGTGGTGTAAGTCGAGACATTCTATGGAAGACCCAGAGCTAGCTCGCATTGGCCGGCCCTTTTTCCTGAAGGCTCTGGAACACACCGAGGCGGGAATGAAAGGCCTCAAAGTCGCGTTTCTCTTTGCTTTCTCGCTCTGCTCCTTCGGAATCACGACTCTCAAGTTCTTTGTGGAGCAGAACCCTTTGCCTCTCCCGTTCCCTCATCACGTCTTCGGGATACCGGTGACTGGTGGCTGGAGTTTCGCCTTCAACTTGTGGATTCAGGTATTCGGAGTGGCCTTCAACGTCCTCCACACCTGCATCTTCCACATGTGGCTCTTTGTTGCTTTCATACACGTCTTTGCCTCTCTGGAAGCTACCCAGTATGCGGTTGAGAGCAAGGACGATATCGTGGATGAGCTGGGCTTTCACGAGTGGCTGAGGATCGTCCACATCTTCCTGACTGACTCGAGTTCGTACTTCTATACCGTGGGAGAAATAGCCTCACTGGTGATCTACGTTGAGCAGAAGACAATGTTCACGGTGCTCTTCGTAACATGGCTCACAATCAAGATAGACCGCACCAACTTGCCGAACTCGGCCGCCTTTTTCTTTTTCGTGGTGTTCGTTTTCCTGATTTGCGTCATTAACGAGGCTTTCAAGCAAAAGGTACCTGATTTTCAAGAGAACGTTTTCTACTCTTGCATTTTCAGTACGAGGCCATCACTTTTGCCTTCTACAAGCTGCGTTGGTACGACATGGAGCCCAAAGAGAGCCGACTTTTGATCCCACTTATGGTCGCCGCTCAAAATCATCCCGTCCTTAAGGCTGGAGGACTCGACGAGATGACCTTCGCGAATTTCCTCAAATACATCAAAGGAGCTTATTCCACTGCTATATTAATGGAGGAGATTTTATTTTCTTAACTCTTCAATCAGAGGTCAGAGACAAAATTAAAAATGTCTAATTTGGTTCTAAAAATGCGCCAAAATGTTACTCAAGGTTTTCATAAATTATTTTCAGCTTTCAAAATATTTTTTAAATATTGAATCAAAGGATTGTTTTTTCACTTAACCCATGGTCAAGTTTTTGGGCCAAAATACTCGGAATATGAGATGAAATATCGTTTTGTAGTTTCACCTAAAATTATTTTTCATAGTGACTCAAAAATAGAATTACTCGCCATTCACTCTGACGTTGCTTCCCTGCTAAAAAAAATCAAATAAATTAACGAGCTCTGAGGTCTTCAAAAATCCCAAAATGAAGTTCAAGTTAGGTTCATGGTCAAACATTAGCAAACCAGGGCTCTTCAACTACAAAGTCTAAATTTATTTGGCTTCAACCTGTCTACAAATTCTCTTTCTTGTCCGTCTTGGAGAAGGGATTCAGCCTCGACATCCACGACTTGGCCTCCTCCTTGTCCTCGACCTCCTCGACTCCCTCCGTTCGTAGCTGCTCCAGCAGCTTCTGTCTGAAGATCACCTTGTGCGGGACCGGGCTGTTCTCCGCGTCCAGCTTCCTCTCCGCCTTATCCAGAGCCTCATGGTAGGTGAGCCCATACCACTCGACTTCCTCTGGCGAGTACTGCTCCAGGTACTTGCCGTACTCGCTCAGAACCCGCTGCTGCTTTGTCGGGTTCTCATGCAGGTGAGGACAACCCGCTTGCAAGGCCTCAAGGATGCGGCGTTTCATTCGCAGGGGTAGGAGCTGCTGCAGGTCGCAAGCAGGGGTCTTTAGCAAGTAGTGGTCGAAGCCGTGGCTCTCGTGGATCAGACTGATGGCCCGGTCAGTCACGACCATAGAGAAGTACTCGTCAAGGACCTCGCTCTTGACTACGGTTCTCCGGAGCACGGGGATCCAGAAGTGAGGCACTCGTCGCTTGAAGGGCGTGCGTTTCTGGAAGCCCTTGATGACTCCCTCGCCTCCCCACATCTGGTTCTGGGCCTCGATGGGGAACTTCAGGGGGATCGGGATGTTCTGGACCGGCGTGACGATCCCGGTGTCGGGGTTTCGCTCATATTTCTCTGAAATTTAAAATTGTCATTAAAAATAGTTTTCAGGAAGTCAGACTTCTGAGCCATATCAAAGTGGCTTAAACACGTGGAAAGCCTTCAATCCTCGAAATGCCAAAAAGTCCAAGAAACTAAGAGACTCCGGGCAGCTTTACCTGTTCTGGGGATGTAGTGAACAGCCGTGGGGGTCGTGCGCTTCCACTCCTCCCAAAACTTCTTGTAGGCAGCCGGCAGAAGCTTGCCCCGGGCCGTATCGAACCTGAAATCGACAAAATTCAAGCCATTTCGTCACATTTGCCTTGAAAATGTGGTTACCTAGTGATCCTCTGGATTCCCTTCAGCAAATTCTGGCCCTGCAAGCGAAGTCAAATCGGTCAAGACGTTCTCTGGACACCAGGGGGAGCCTACGTACCTGCGGAGTTCCAAAAGACATGCTGGTGATTCGTTACTATTTGATTAAGCGAGTTTCGAGGGCTTTTTATTGCCCAAAATTATTCCGAAAAAATGTTGTTTTGTTTCCGTGAAACGGAACGAAAGTGGAAAATGAAACGCCGGTTTGAATTGTGGCGCGCAAAGTTGTTGGGTTGGGATGGGCGGCAAGGCTGATTAGACCGCGCAGGTCGTAAATCCAGTGTGAAAACAACTTATCGGTGATTTTACAATTTTTATGGTCGATAAACTGCAGCACATTGAATTTTTAATGAACTGAATCAAGATTCAAGAACAAAAAGCGCAAAGCCTTCGCCATAAATATTGTCTCCGTGAATCGACTTAAAAAGCGGTCTTGAGGTAAGGCAAGCGAAAGAGTGAGCAAGATTGATAAGTTGTAATTGGAATATAAATTTGAGATAAACATTTGCCATCGCTCATGAAGCAGACAATGTGTGTCTCGCTTTTGCTCAAGACAGATTGAGACATTTTTTTCTCACACCACTCAACAGCCGATGATGGGTCGCTCGTTTGTCATCTTGCTGATCGACATAAATGATATTCAATGTAACACGAAGTAGCTGCAAGCGTGTCGAGATTTGTGTAGCGGCAATCCAGCATGGCTGGTAGATACATGTAAGCCTTAACTCTTACCTGTCAACGTTGTCAACGCAGCCCGTGTTTGGTGCTGGTCGTGTGTGCGGAGAATGAGAAACTCGAAAGATATTTAACGCGTTCGATTCTTCCATCCACGACTCAGTTGGATTTGGATTTTTCGCCCGATAGCAGCGAGACTCGGTGGATTAAAAATAAAGAAAGAGTGTGAGCTTGTGAAAAGTGACTTGGCTCAGTGGCAGGCGGGAAGCGCCTCAGAGAGTTTTCACGGGGAGACCAAAGTGAGTTTCGAGTCATGTGACCACGAGACGGTGTTTATGGGGGTCAAGTTAAGCGGCTGGCCCTCGTAAAAATGCTGTAGATTCAAGATATTTGCGCGACCTGGATAGAGACTTTACGTGGTTAGCAGACCACAAAACTGCAAGAGGTGTCTGTTTGATAGAGATGTGCATTGAATTTTCTCAGGAACAAGACTCCAAGACACCAAAGAAAACACCAATTTCTTGATCCAGAAATAATTAAATTATTTTTTGATTTTGTTAAGAAAAAAGAGAGCTCCTTAAGACGTCAAAAAAGTCATATTTTGGGCAGGGTTCTTTCCTTAAAATTAATTTAGAGCAACCAAAAAATGTCAAAAAATGCTTCTAAGTTAAATTTTTACTTTTTCGACCGACAGAAGAAAATGATATGCTCATCTCTATTCTCTGGGTAGATTTTGCTGACCTTTCAAAAGCTATTTTCTGCTGCGTTTGAATTTTATCTGCACTCAAGGGCGTAGAATCGTGGATGCAATGCACTCAAGCCGGCAAAACGAAAGTCGAGAATGCACAAAACTGTTTCGAAAGCTAAAGAACCCATTGAACCAGATTTTTGGGCAGTCAGAAACCCGTTCCGGCTGCAAGGTGACAGGTTTCGGCACCACGCTCTTGCTAGAACCATGCTCAAGCTGCATTCAAATCAATTATAGTCGCTACCGAACAATTCAGGGGCGTATACAAGGGGGGGGGGGGGGCAAGGCAAGTAATATTGAGAGATATACGTCTGAGGAAGAAAAGGACCCTAAGAAAATTAAGAGGGCCCAGAAAAGTCTTAAGAAAGGGCCCAAGGGTCTGTAGAAAAATCATTCTTCCTTGATAGCTATAGGGAGTCGATTAGGAAGAAAATGTCCCAAACACAGAGAAGAGGCCTCATGAAAATTTTATTTTTTCTCCTAACAGTCCCCTAAACAGGAGCTGAGGGAGCTAGAAAAAAAATTCGGGTAAGAGACAGAGCCTCAAAGAAGAAGCTAGCTTACGTACACCCCTGAAACGACCATGAGTTTCGCGCGCAAGAAATAAAAATTAGCCATTTAAATTTTCTCTTCTCACGTTCACATTTTTCGCGACGCCTCTGCATAGCAATTCGACCCTTGCATAATTTTTTCGCCTCACCTCTCCACCATCCGCAGGTGAGATTATCAATCATGCGGCGAGTTGCAGTTCTCGCGTTGCTCGTCGTCTTCGCATCGCTGACCCACGCTTCGGACGACTATCGATTACCCAAAACCTTCCATCCCGAAAATTACCGCCTCAAAATCATCACGCATCTCAATGAGGACGGACAGGGGTTGCGGTTTACGGGCAAAGCTTGGATTTTGGTGAGTTTCGGGTCCCATCGGTTATCAATTAAAATTTCACACACGCCCCTTTGCAGGCAATTTGTGACCAAGATACCAACAATATCACGTTACATGCGAAAAATTTGACAATCAATGACGAAAAGGTCAAGGTCAAGCTGGTGCACGACAAGATCGAGTTGAAGGAGGTGAAATATGATGGGGACAATGACTTTATGATAATCACGGCGGCTGAAACGTTCCGAAAGGGCAACAAATATCTCATTTATATTCCATTTGAAGCTCCATTGAGTGAATCACTGATGGGCTACTACCGAAGCAGCTACGTGGATCAGAAGACTAAGCAGAGGCGGTACTTGTCGGTGACCCAGTTCGAGCCGACTGCAGCTCGCTATGCTTTTCCATGTGAGTATTTGCGGCAGAGCTTGTCTAAACAGCACTCTCGATCTTGAGTTATGAACACAAATATGTTAACCCTTTCCTGCCGAATTTATTTTATTTTACTCAAAAAATACCGTTTTACAAATTTTTAGGGCAACAGTAGCCCTAAAATTTTTTTCTACGATTCCATTGCCTTCGAAATTTCAATTGTCTCTCAATTGTCCACTTTCCGTAGAGTCTAACTTTCAATTATCCACTTGTCTTGGTCGAAGTCATTAAAGAGTCCACTAACAGTGGCTTTTTGAGAGACACCAGTGAACTTCAAAGATGAAAAAAAATTTGTTGTAAAATTAAATCAGACATTTTGCGGTTCAAAAATTTTTCTAAAAACGGAATTTCAAAATCGTGGACTCGTAGGAATGGGTTAAATCAATCTGCAAATGGATTAGCAAATACCATTTCTGCTCTCCACAGGCTTCGACGAACCCGAGATGAAGGCCACCTTCGACATCTCCTTGGGCCACCACAAGAACTACACAGCGCTCAGTAACATGCCCTTGAAGGACTCCGTGGACCTCGAGGGTCACCCAGACTTTGTGCTGGACACCTTCGAGCCGTCCGTTCCCATGTCAACCTACCTCGTGGCCTACACCGTAAACGACTTCGAGTTCCGGGAGGCGGTGGTGAAGATGAAGGACGACGTCAAGTTCCGCATCTGGGCCCGCAAGGACGCCATCGACCAGGTGGAGTACGCCAAGACCGTGGGACCCAAGGTGCTCAAGTATTTCGAGGACTACTTTGACATCAAGTACCCGCTCCCGAAGATGGACATGATAGCCATCCCGGACTTTTCTGCCGGAGCCATGGAGAACTGGGGTCTCATCACCTACCGGGAGACCGCCCTGCTCTACGCCCCCAACGTCAGCTCTGCCAGCAACCAGCACCGAGTGGCTTCCGTCATTGCTCACGAAATCGCCCACCAGTGGTTCGGCAACTACGTCACAATGAAGTGGTGGACCGATTTGTGGCTCAACGAGGGTTTTGCGACATACGTGGCATCTCTGGGAGTCGAGTACCTGCACCCGGAATGGAATTCTCTGACGGAAGAGTCGGTCGACAACACCCTGCACATCTTCAAATTCGATGCTCTTCGATCGAGTCATCCGGTGTCCGTCCCCATCGGACATCCGAGCCAGATAAACCAGATTTTCGACGCAATTTCGTACTCCAAGGGATCCTGCATCATTCGTATGATGCACCTGTTTCTGGGCGAGGAGACGTTCAGGACGGGCGTTAGTAACTATTTGAAGCTCCACAAGTACCGCAATGCTGAGCAGGACGACCTTTGGAGCGCTCTGACAGGCAAGTGTGATACTTTGGGGACTTGGTATGGCATCCTCCTTGCTTCGAACTGGACAAGATATATTTGTACAATTTTCTTTAAGGTGACCTCTAGGTATTCTTTAAGTCCAGTCCATAATTTTTTCGGGTCTTTTAACCCATTGGCTTCTTCAAAAATATATTCTGAAAAAACCAAAAATGAGTTTTGCTCTGGGCTTTCCTAGGCTATTTTTGTGTGTTTTAGTCTGATACAACAATTTTTCAAAAAAAAATCTGTTAAAAAAGTTTGACCAATTTTTCGGGGTCTTAGAAAACCCCCTTAAACTCCAAAAATACGGGGTGTAAAATACTATTCATGTGAATAGTTTAAAAAGCAATTAATAGTTAAGCTTAAAAAATCTCCAAAGTCGATGGTAGTCAATGGGTTAGGATAAAGGCACCTGAAAAAGAGCTAGAAGCTTTTTATTCGCAATAAAATTTAATAAAGCGAATATAATTAAAACTACATGCTCGGGACGTGCCTCAGCCTTTTCAAAGCTATGTCTACTACCCTCTAGTGATTCCAGCAACGAGAAAGCACCAAGTCAATATAACGTTTTATCTTCCAGAGGAGGCCCACCGCAGCAAAGCCCTACCACCGTCCATCACAGTGAAGCAAATCATGGATTCTTGGACTCTGAAAGTAGGCTACCCGGTCGTTTCAATCGAACGTGACTACAAGAATAGCTCGGTAGAGTTGCTCCAGCGTCGATACCTGCTGGACTTGGATCGCTCAAAGGACGATACAAACCACTGCTACTACGTCCCTTTGAGTTTCACAACAAAGAAAGAGCAAAATTTCACAGCTACCCATGCCCGTGAGTGGCTGGAATGCGACTGCAAAAAGGACGACCCGTCAAAGAGCCTTCCGAACGTAGTCACCGAGGACGACTGGATCATTTTCAACGTGAAACTGGCCGGTCTGTACAAAGTCAAGTACGACGCCAAAAACTGGGACCTGCTCATTGAGGAGCTCAATAGTCCAAAGTTCAAAGACATCGACACCATCAACAGAGCCCAGCTCATTAACGACGCCCTGGACTTTGCCTGGACGGGGGAGCAGAACTACGACGTCGCACTCTCCGTGATCCACTACCTGAGGCAGGAGGATGAGTATTTGCCGTGGAAGGCGGCCCTCGACGGACTAGCCAGCGTCAATCGGATTCTGCAAAAGACGCCAATGTACGACTTGTTCCGCAACTACATGAGATTGATTCTGCAGCCCATTTACGAGCGACTGGACGGTCTCAACTTGGATCCCAAGGCGAGTCAGCGGTTGGACTACGTGAAGCACAAGGTGAAGATTGCAGTGTGGTCGTGCAAGTTCGATGTAGGAGACTGCGTTGACCGGTCCGTGGCGATGTTCAAGGCCTGGATGGACGAGAAGGACCCGGACACAAACAACCCGTAAGTTTCAATCATAGAGGCGAGTCCTAGACTACGTTTACCCTCTAATGCAAGGGGACCTGAAGTTTTTCGGTCAAAAACTACAAAAAATTTGACTTTTTGAGGAAACATTTTTATGACGTTCTCTAGATGATTAATCTGTCTTTCTAATAGTCGTAGATTGTCAAGAAGTTAGACCTTGTTTAAGAAAGAAAATCACGAGTACATTTTTTTCATCCACTTTGGGGAGCTCTAGTTCCTCCCCCTTAGCTAATAGGGTCATGATGTACTGCTATGATTTGTTAATCTTGGTTACAACTACAACATATTTGAATTTTAACCCAATCGGATGAAAAATGTAGAAGTTTCAAAGGGTAGAAAATCCCCTATCGCTTCTCTCTTCGATGAGTGTTGAGGCATAAAACTGCTGAGTAGCTTTTGAGTTTTTTATCTTGGGTGAATTTTTAAGTTGCATAGTTTTTCGAAAAGCACACAAATAGAAGCCTCAATAAGCGGAGAAAGTGGATGTATCGGTGACGAATCTCTAGAGCTTGCCTCTTAGGTCACTCGACTTTGTCTGTCCAGTTTGCTCAAGTAATTGGCTACATTTTCTACTCTAGCATCCCTGTGGACCTGAGAGGCGTCATTTACTGCAACGCTATCCGACAAGGAAGAGATCGTGAGTGGAATTTCTTATGGAAGCAGTACAAGAAGTCGAACGTAGCTTCGTAAGTCGTCACAACAGAAACTCAATCTGTTCCCTCACTTCGTCATTTTCCATTTTGCAGCGAGAAAAGCATGATAATTGGGTCACTGTCCTGCGCCAGCCAGCCCTGGATCCTGACTCGGTACCTCGACTGGTCCCTCAACGAGACGCTGGGAGTCCTGAAGCAGGACGCCTTCATGGTCTTCAGTGGAATCGTCAGGAACGACGCTGGTTTCGACATCGCCAGGTCCTTCTTCTTTGACAGAATCGGGGACATTCATAGCTAGTAAGATCCGTAAGACTCTTAAAATTTTCCTCAAGAGTATTATTCCAGTCTGGAGCCCGAGACCGGTCGCCTCACTCGCTTCATCAAACCGCTTGCAGAGTCGATGGCTTCCCAGAAGGACCTCAATGAGCTCCGCTCGCTGGTCGAAGACAAGTCAAAGCTCTTCGAGAAGGCCTCTCAGGGAGTCAAGCAGGCGCTGGAGACAGTTGAGGTCAACCAGCAGTGGAAGCAAAACAACTACCAGCAGATCGCCAGGCAGCTGTCAAGGACTCTGTACGAGGCTAAGGCGCTTAACGAGGACGAGCCATAAAATTAATGGCTAGGACTTGGGCTTTTAATTGCACTCTCATGACAGATGAAACATAATAGACTCCTCTAGATGATAGTCGTAGGAAATTTATTTTAATCAGAAAAGCAATAAAATTGTTCCGTTTTCGCTTCCCAAACATGCGAGCATTCCTCATTTGAATAAGCTGGTACGTCTCCAACTTCCCAGCGGCTCGGAAGTTTGGGAAAAATTTGCTCAGTAAACAAAAAGTTTTCATTTCTTGGCCGGACTTCCTCGTCTCAGAAACCACCATTGCTTCTCTCCCTCTCGAGAGTAGCTCTAAAGTTGTCTGTAATCGCCTAATTGCGACTGCTTTTAACGAATTAAATATCCCTCACTCCAGGAAGGTTCTCGGAGGCACCGGGTACGGGGGCTCCCAAAGTCTCAGCTTCCTAGGGACGACCGGCAGCTTCAGCTTCTGAGGCTGCTGACCCGTTTTCACCATCTTCTCTAGAGTCTGTCTGAGCTTCACGACGTCCTCGGGGGTCCTCACGAGCCACAGACGCTTCTCCAGCCTCGCCACAATCTTGTCTCCATTCCGGTCGATATTCAGCTCGAGGCTGGGGTACCTCTTCCGCTTCGTCTTGAGCATGTTCGAGAAGGCCTTGTCGACTGGGGCACTGAGGTCGTCCCGGAACTTGACCCTGAAAACCTCGCCGCCGCACTCGAAGGTGTAGAAGTCGTGATTGATGCACCAGTTGGGGGGGAAGCTTCGGTAGGGGTTAGTGGGCCACACTGGGAAATAGTTGACGAACCTCAGTTTGGTCGGCAGGTCCTGGAACTGTATTTTAATCTCCTCACACCGCTCTACGAAGCAAGAATGGGGTCGGCTTATCTGGTATTCAGTCCAGTGGATTCCAATGGGCCTCATGAGCGCTTTTCCCAGCTCATGAATACTTAATCCGTCCTTCTGTGGAATCCCCATCATAATTGAGTTGAGCAAATGTGGATTCTGAATAACTCGTTGGTCGATTATCACTCGTCTGGCAGTGCTTTCGTGTCTCTCAGCACGTCTGCAGGCGCTTTTGTTGTGTCCCGACTTCCCGCAGCCTCTGCATCGTTGAGTTTTTTTCTCACAAGCTTCTGAGTCACCGTCCATGGTGTTTGCCGGCCGACTGCTGAGCTCCAAATGCGGCTATTACGCGTGACTGTGTGCTTTTATCGCCGTGTGCGAGCGCCTATTTCACAATAAACGGCAACACTCGGCGGTATCTTGGAGGCTTGTCACTCGGGTCAAAATACTCTCATGGATCAGAAAATAATTAAGGGGATAAATTTGTCAAAACCCCAAACGAGGTAGTGAAAATTCCGCGAACGTGAGAAAGATGAAAAAGATGGTAATCCTTTTGTTATCTTTCACTTTCAAACCAAAAGAACGCGAATATAATTAGCTCAAATTATTTTAACGACAACTCTTTGCTTTAATCTGGATTTTAATGAGCCTCATAAAACGCCGAGTTCCTCCAAGAATCACCTTGTTTGCCTGCAAGAAGATTTGTTTGCTGTTTAAAATTTCAGGCGAATACGCGCGAGGAGCAAAAAGTGAATACAGAAGAGGGAAAAACGGTAGAGCGGCAGGAAAAACTTTTGGATGTGAAAATTGTGGCAAAAAAGCGAATAATTTATTTCGCACATTAATATTTCAGCCGACATCGACACTTGAAGACTGTGAAGTTTGCACTTTTGAGGAGTTTGAGAGAGTTAAAGAGGAGTCTTGGAAGTTGCCGAAAATCAATAGCCCTTTAGCTGGTGGCCGTGGCGTTTTTGCGGGCCGAAAATCGGACGTCAAAACCTGCGGTCAGCCGTTTGTATTTCTGACATCAGCAAAAAATGTTTGTGTGTGATGTTTTAATTAAAATTCCAGGTACATCGCGGCGAGGCTCGAATTTTTGGCGATGGCATGATTTTTATGGCAAAAAGTAAAATGTGGCTGATGTAACCAAGAGGCGGGGGAGGGGAGGAGGCAAACGGAAATTTTAATGAGCCACCATGAGGAATTTTTTGCTGGAGTGGGCCTCCATTGGATGTTCTTGTCTCTCAAAGGCACCCAAAAATCACATCAACTGACTTTTGAAGAACTTATTGACCTCTCAAACTATTTTTAAGGGGTCTGATACGGTCTTAAATAAAAAATTTAAGTCTCAACAAGGGCATTTAACTTCTTATAGAAACAAAATCGGTCCTGGAATAATTTTTCTGAGGCAATTTTCATGGAAAACACGAATTTTCTTTGGAATTTTCAATTTTTTTGAACAATTTTAGGTCCTTGCTTGATTAATCTCTTCTCATGTTGCCCTTCTCTGCCTAAAAAGCACTCTAGAATCCTTAATTTAAAAGACTCATTCATATGACAGTCTATAGGTAAAATTTATGAACCATTAAAATCAATTAAAAATTTAAAGGCCAGTTTTTTGGAAGCCCTACACCGATCGTCTCTATCCCCGAATTTGCAATTCCTTACTCTGAAAAAGAGCTCATGTTATCAGCTGGCTTACAAAGTCTGAGAAGTTCTCAAGTGGACAGGAGAAACATATTTCTTACAATGTTGAGACTGATAACGAATTCCACGAGATTGTGCCTCTCACATGTGCGCACATTTTCATCATCATTTTCCTCTTCTCAAGTACTCCGACCTACGAGGGTGCATTAGGCTGAGTAAGAAATTTATAAGTTGTTACAATGTTGAAATGTGTACGAGCTCCATGATTTTTTGCGTACGGCAGAACCAACAATGTACCGAGATCCTTCCGTTCGCAAGACAGCCCGGGTGGAGATGAAGAATCAGACACAGAGAGGTGTAAGGGACGCTCGTAAGTTCTCGTGAAGATGTGTGCGAAATATTTGAAAAGTTGAAGGGCGGCTTTACTTTGCTTTTTGTATGATAAACTGCGTTTTAGTACCACTCGTCTCCCAGCTGGAGGCTCGGGGGTGACTCCGTTGCCTTCTTACACTTCGGCTCGGCGACGCTGTTTTGCATTATTCAGAGCGGTGTGTCGTGTGCCCTCGCTTTATTACCCGCATGTGGTGAAAATATGGCACAAGTTTATGAAAGAGCCACATCCGACGACGGCGTCCACCGAATTCCCCGCTGCCAGGGATTTTATTAATTTTGACGCTCGAAAACAAAATACCAGCACCGACCGAAAATCTCGTAAATAAACAAAATGGGGGTGGACCGGGTCTTCTATGGAAAGTCAGTGATTCGTAGACGAAGGTGGATGAATAGAACCACCCTAGCGTAACCATTCAATTCCACCTTCCTAGTAACCAATGCTTGAGTCTCCGAGCCATTTATGCACCGTATCCCTTTCGGAGTCGACACATGACGAACTCGCGACCGGACACACAGGGGACCTCCGGAAGAGCTAGATCATACATCATAATCCCGTTATCGGATTTGCCAGCCCAAGTTAGTCCGTCGAGAGCTGCGTGCAAGCGTGATTTGAATTGGCACTTGAGTTCAATTTTTAACCTGACGATTAGCAGGCTATCGATTGGCTTCGGAATTGGGTCAACTGGGCTCAGAGGGGAGGAAGGATTAGGAGGACGTCCTAATCTCGGTGGCATGCAGGGGATTTTGATTAATTTGAAAAATAATAAATCACTCTTTAATGTCTTTCTCGGTCGGCTCCGTTCGGATCGGGTTCAATAAATCAAAGTTGTAAGGGGTTGGGAGACATTGTCAGTCGTCGTGCTAAACCGGAGAATAATGCCACTGACACCACAAAAGCTGCCTCTCTCTCTCGCTCGGTGAGTCGGTGCTGGACTACTGGTGTCGTAGAAGGTAGGTATAGAGGGATGGCAGATTTTTCTTTAGAGGGACTTGAAGAGTCCTTTAGCTTTTTAGCATACATTTGAAGACAATTCAAGTTTTGGGTTGAAAAAAAATCTAAAATAATGAGGTACGTTTTTTGTGGTTTTTGTAGTAACTAGCTGATTTTTTTTTTTTTTGAAAATTTCTGCAGCAAAAAACTCTCAGAATTTATTCGTAATTTTAGATTTTTTGCTTCTGAAAATAAGTTAAGGTCTCCAGACAGTTTTTACACAGAGGGTTAAGATCCAAAGAAAAAAGATAATTTTTAATAATTTCAGAACCCTTCAAATTCAGAATTTCAGAGCTGAAAGGGAGTCACATGGTAAATCTGTCATCCCTCTATACTGAACCCTCTAGGGCTTCTAGTGCTGGCAAACAGATAAATGTATACACTCGTGACAAATTGGAGCCGAATCGCAATTGCTAGTAAATAAGCGGGTGCAGGCTCGATCTTTGACACACTTTCGCATGGCTGCAAGTTGGTAGTTCTGGCGAGGGGCAAAATTCATTTTGGTCCCGTTGGCGTGAAATTCGTCATCCCCAGTGCAGGACATAATTGGCTATTGTGCTTTGCATGGTGGCTCATTCTGCACGCCCCAGATAATCTTTTCCTAATTTCGAGCCATTGTTCGCTGCTTCCTGCCGTCATCCACCGTCTCTTGGCATGCAGAATTGTGTGTTTTTACTGCTTTTCCTCCTCGTCGTCATCATTTTCAGCAACTCAGATCGTTGACGCGCGCGCGAACCACTGAGAGCGCAGCATAAACTTGCATAATATAACGTAAAAGTTGGTCGCACAAGTCGCCAACTATGGAATGATTTCCTCTCCTAAGGGCGCTATAATGAATGAGTTACTGTGCTAGTTTCGAAATAAATTTCACACCCTGCGCTAATTCCAAGTAAATAAGTGCCTTTCTACGACGTTCAAAGAGGTGTTTAACCTCCCAATTAGCATGACAGAGGGCCCTCAGCAATTCCAAATGGATCGGAAGGGGGAAATAAAAGTCGTTCTGCAGTTGTGGTCGTTGGAGAATAATAGACAAGCGTCCAAAGTTGGAGTCCACGAACTTTAAATGCGAAAATCACTTCCTTGTGATGGAATTCGGAACGCTGAGCACGTCCATTGTGTTTCTTGATTTATTAATTCTGTACAAGAGAGTTATGATTTTATTATTGCTGTACTCCGCGTCTCGATGGCCGGTTGGGTTCTCGACAATTACTCCAGGGTCGATCTTTCAAGGGGGCTCCAAACAATTTTTTCAGACAAAGTCAAAATGTTTGAAAATCACGACTCCCCCTAAACTCCCTATTTCAAAACTTTCTTTAGCAAATTTTAAGACTATTTTTTTCCATTAAATAAATGTATTAAGTTTGAGTTCCAACTCAATTTTTAAAAAAATCTTAAAGAAAGAATTTACTCTAAAACCATTTTCCAAAAAAAAAAACCTCAATGGTTCAAGTAAAAACAAATTCCAAAAGCTCAAAAACTTGAAGGTAAACCCCTACTCAAAAGCTTTCCCTGGTAAATTGTCGGACTTGGTGGTGCAAAAAACGAGCGAGAAGTGCAGTTGCAGTGTTCTGCCATAATTGAATTTATCCAGTTCATGCAATTAATTAGAGTCCGTGCACTTTGAAGAGCAGGCAGAGGCGGGCACTGAAGCGTGTCGAAATTAAAAGTAAATGCGAGGAAAAAGTTTTATCAGCAACAGCCTCGCTTCCCTCTTTGGCAGTCAAATCAGACACTCTATCATTCAATTTAAATGAGCCCCACACCCATAAATTTTCAATCAGCTCCATCTAGACACCCCGAAATGGATCTCCGAAGTGTATTGGAAACCACATCACGCATTCCAAATCTTTCACATATGCCTCCGATGCGATCTGGAGGCAGTGAGGGAGAAAGAGTGCCGCAGTAGATTTATCTTCGATTTTATGTTTGCTCAGACACAAGAGCTCCCAAATATGTGACGCAAATGGGGATTTTCAGAGCTCCCAAATTGTTTCTATGGGGGACTCCGGCTCAGTGACGGGTAAATTATTTGCCCTCAATTGACTTTATTTTTATTGCTCGACTGTGATACGAATCCGCAAGAGATAATAACTTTCGCAAACACGCGCGACTCCGTGATCTCCGGTATTATTGTTGTTGCTGCTCCCGCCATAGCACAAACTTTTCCTTTTTCGCGCAATCCTTCGCCAGCGTTAACCTATTTCCTACCAAGGAAGACCGATTTCGCTTATTTGTTTCAGTTATAGTATTTAAGGTGTATTTAAAAACATTAAATTAATTTTTAAAAACCATAACAACTAACTAATGATTTGATCCATGTTTTGGACCATTTCACGATTTTGGATGGAAAATTTTTTGTAGAGAAAATGGTGTCTGAAGACTTAAAACGACTAGTTTTACCTCAAGAATGACGTTTCCGGAGGTTTTGGGCCAAAAGAGCGTGAATTGAAAAAAAAAATTTTTTTACGCGTGAAATTTGTAAAATGACCAAACCTCCGCTCGTAAACGAAAATCGGATTTCGGGATTTTGGTTGAAAAATTTTTTGTCACGAAAATGATCCCTGAAGCCTTAAAATGGCTAGTTTTATCTCAAGAAAGACGTTTTCGGAGATTTTGGGCCGAAAAAGCGTGAATTGAAAAAATTTTTTTTTTTACTCGTGAAATTTTGTAAAATGGCCAAACCTCCGCTCGTTAACGGAAATCGAATTTCGGGATTTTGGTCGAAAAATTTTTTGTCACGAAAATGATCCCTGAAGCCTTAAAATGGCTAGTTTTACCTCAAGAAAGACGTTTCCGGAGGTTTTGGGCCAAAAAAGGGTGAATTGGAAAAAAAAAAAATTTTTCATGTGAAATTTGAAAAATGGCCAAACCTCCGCTCGTTAACGGAAATCGAATTTCGGGATTTTGGTCGAAAAATTTTTTGTCACGAAAATGATCCCTGAAGCCTTAAAATGGCTAGTTTTACCTCAAGAAAGACGTTTCCGTAGATTTTGGGTCAAAAAAGGGTGAATTGGAAAAAAAAATTTTTCATGTGAAATTTGAAAAATGGCCAAACCTCCGCTCGTTAACGGAAATCGAATTTCGGGATTTTGGTCGAAAAATTTTTTGTCGAGAAAATGGTCTCCGAAGCCCCAAGGTGACTATTTATACCTCTAGAAATACGTTTCCGAAGTTTTTAGGCTGTCAAAATGCAAATTAATTTACGTAAAACGTTCATTTTTAAACTAAAATTGAAATTTCGGAATATTCAGAAGCCTCTGAAGCGTTCAAAGAAATTTTTAAGCCCCTAGAGCAATGTTTGAATTTTTTCAGGCTGTTTGAAAAATTCATAACAACTGGTGCTAAAACAGCACAACCAAGAGAAAATGGGTTAAAGCCGGACGAAACGACGGGAAGGGCGGCTAAAGAGGAGAGAAGAAAAGAAAACACAAGAAACATAAATTCACACCAAATAATCGCGGTGCTTAGTTACTTTTACACAATTTTTATTGCCACGGATTAATTTATCGGTAGGTGAAATCGCCGATAAAGTTGTTCCTACATAAATAAATACAAATCCGATTAGCGAGGTTGGTTTTTGTTCCGCGTGCCCTTTTTGCACCTCATCGCGATGTGGGAGGCGGACACGCTCCCACGTGGCACCTTACAATGCTGGCAATCAGCTGGATCCGGGGATAACAATTCCCAGAATTTAATAAAACGGAAATTCCAGCTTCGCCACGGGCACCCTTGCGATCTCCTGCCAAACAATGCCAATCCCATCGAAATCAATAAACTAAAAACCACAAAAAAGATGATTCAATTGGGGGTAAAAAAGGCGCACGAAATTCGGGTCAAACCCATAAAAAGTACCCGGTGAACCACAAGATTGTCGTTGTTCCGTGACCGTAATAAAAGATGAGTAAAAGCAAAAACAACAACATCGAAATGCTTTATGAATTAGAAGCAGTGTGCAGCGCTAGTCTTATCACTCGCCCCAGCCTCCCCCTCATTTCGTATGCGCGGCTTAATACCATTCGGCGACAATGTGGGGAGATGCGAGAGGACTTTTATGGCGTTTTGGCAAATCTGCGTTTGATGAATCACTCGAAAAATGATGAAACTTCTAATCAATAAGCTCATCAACATGTGCGACGTCGATGTTCTGTGACGGAATCCAATAATCCCGATAAGGCGGGCGGGAAGGAGCAAAGTTGCTTGAACTTTTCGCTCCCTCTGCTGTGCGGAAGCACCGAGATATCCGCTCGCTTTTGGGGAGCTAATTTTTTATGGAAATGGCTCATCAAATCTTCCACATTTGCGGTGTTTGCTGAGCTTCGTGTATAAATTTTTGAGCTGGTTGTGGGTTCACTGACGGAGCCCCATTTTTTCTGTCAGTCCGTTTTTCTTCTCTCCAAGATAGAAAAAACTATGGACTTGTGGGTTTTTGGGCAAATATTTTTGGAACATGACCAGGGGGTTTCCACGTTGTATGAAAGTACTAAGAGCTCATGAAAGCTCATATTTTAAATGGATAAACATTATTTCTGGGTTTAAGTTAAGCTACTCAAGGTACAAGTACATCCAGGGTCTTGGCTTCTGCTTAGCAGCCAATCCATTTTTCCTGAGAGATTATTCTGGCAAATATTCAGGAATTTCAGGAACTCAAGCCCTTCAAGGTATCGGTTGAATTGAGGAGAAACCCTCTAATTTCAATTAGCTTCACTCTCTGACAAAGTTATGAAAACCCCAAAAATCTCTCAGTCCTCCCAGTGAGCTCAGGTAAGCACCAAACTTTGCACCGGCTCACCCTTTTTTGTTAATCAAAGTTTGCAGAGCAACCGCACGCCGGGTTCATTCACGAGATGGGTTGTGCGAGGCGCAAAAAACACGACAAATTAATTTTCAAAAGCTGCACTTGAGGGAACTTTCTCGGCCAGCTAAGAAGAAAATATTGGCCACGATAAAGCGACCTTAATTAAATTTTCACTCCATATTTTGTAATGATTACGTTCCGCATTAGGGCCTGTTCACATATTACGTAACGGTGCCTAGGGGGGGGTGGGGGTTGGCAAAATCGTGACATGACCGTGACAAAAATTAAGGGGGAGGGGGGGGGTTCTAGCTCTGTGTTACGTCACGGGTTTTTTGAACAAAAATTGTACATTTTTACCCAAGTTATATGTTATTATGCTTTTTAAACCAAATTCGGGAACAAACAGACTTTTCTCATACATGGTTTTGAAATTTGTATAACTGTTTCGATTTTCGATATACGAACGAAAATAAAACATACTCGTAAACAAATGAATACTCCCATGCCAATAGTTTCTCTTGGCACCCATTTAGTATCCCCTTGGGAAGAAATATAATTGATAATAAAATAAATATAATATATGAACTTGTGCTTATTATTATTAGAAAAAAATACTGCGTGACGTGACAGAGGGGGGGGGGGGGGTTTTGAGCAAAAGTGACAAACCGTGACAGAGGGGGGGGTGGGGGTCGAAAATCTCGATTTTCACCGTTACGTAATATGTGAACAGGCCCTTAGGTCTTTTTCTCCACTTTTGCCGCCTGCATCGTTCTCTCAAATTACAATTACTCCTTGAACCACCGAGGAGATTCCATGCCAAGAGCAAGCATAAACACTGTTTGCTGTATAAACGCGTCTTCTTTTAGTGCCTCCAAGAGCATCGCAGTGACACAGAAAAAATTCTCTGCTTCCATTTTGTGCCTGCGGGAAAGACTGACTTATTTAAGGTATTTAAGTAAAGCATATTTAATAGCTGGGTGGGCTCATTTTTATCAAGGACAAGAGACTCACCTCGTGGGAACAAAACAACCCGGAAAAAATGCGGGAGCACTGAAATTAAATATTTTACGGTTCAGAAGAAGCCTAATTAGACCACTTTTAAGCTCGCTTCCAGTTTTGGTCAACGGCAATTTTCGGAACCGTCAACCGACGTTTCCTGGCAAGAATGTAGTTTACAAAGTGTTTTCAGAAGGAACTCGTAAATCACACTGGCATTTTTTCGTCGCGAAAATGCGGTGAAAACAAACTGGGTGGCAGGGTGCCAAGCAGAACAACATTTTCGCCATCATGGAGGGAATTTACAATTGCGGCTGTACTCCAAACGCCGTGTCTCTCGTGTTTGCAGCTAGTAGCTGGATTTGAAATGAGCAAAGCGAGTCTAGGTATGCGAGAAAATCGGTTCAATGCTTGATTTCTTACAGAAGGGGGTTTCAGTTTTTATCCAAAAGGCTTCAAAGCGTCAAAAAATTTTTAATGAATCTCTTAACTTCAGGAGGCTTGGAACAACTCCTAGCCAACCTTGCTTTGCCCTCACTTTATGCTTTATATCTCTCTCAAAGAGTAGTTGTTCTAGGAGGTATTCTCCAACCCCTCCACCTTTAGTCCAGGAAGGTCCTTGGATGACCAATTCGAGATCTTTAGAGTCTTAGCCTTTCTCGTTACTTGAGAAAATCCTCGAATTTGCTGAATTGAAACCTTATAGCTAGAAAGTTGTAGCCTCAAATTGTTCCTTTGATATGTCGAAAAATCCACTTGGCAGCTGAAGGGTGAAATTGCACCTCGATCAAGCGACAACAAGGAGCTGAAAGAAGGACAAAATTCTAATCTATTTACTGCCCGTTTCACGCGCTGTTCAGCTGATTTGCGATATTTCATGGCAGATAACAGCGGTGATTGAAAAGTTTCTGATTTTCCGCCTCAAAAACGTGCATTCTGCAATCAGACGAGAACGGGAGGGAGGGTGCTGTGACACGTTGATGGGATAAGCGACATTCAACTTCCTTGATGTGAAGCCCGATTCTGCAATATATTCAAATCGATTATGTGCAGTAGCTCTGTGATGTGTTGACACTTTCGGTGCAGCTCGTTTTATCGGGAACGGGACATGTTGGCACGGATTCCGCTCCCTGATTGAATCAAGAGATATGGAATAAATTTTTATGACATTTTCAGGTGTCCCATTTCCCCAGCCGAGTGGGCCTGACATGGGCGGTTGCGGCATTTCCAGCTTCCAGGCCGTAATTTCCGTGGTACACTTTTCAATGAACTCGATATTGATTAAAAGCCAGTTCAGAGACCACGATGCGATGGACGACAGCATTAATTGCTTTTAAACGAAACCATAAAATTGTTAGTGGAACGCATGCAAAACAATCACTTTGTGAGGACGAAATTTAATTATGTCTCATTTGGAGCTAAAACGTAGTGCTCTTTTCATCTCCATACGAGCTCTTCCTTGTCTCTTTTGGGCGACGAGAAAGAGCAGTGAATGGCAGAGAGACAGGGTTGCGATGGGGCCAATTAACCCAATTTAGTACGAGACAGGCTTGAATTATGTACTTTAGACTCCCACCACATGCCAGCCTCCGCTCCGAATAATAATTTCAAAGGAAGTGCATCATTCAGGAGCCTCGCAGCCACTTGTTAATTTGATTCCGCAGGAAACTTTCCCACTTTCTCTTTAATTTCCGCGTCGCGGAACCCTGCCTGCTGCAGCTGTTCCCTCAATAAACATGCATACACGAAGGAGACGATAGCAGGGAAAAGAAAATACTATATCTTTCCGAATGGCTGCAAATATTTCATTCAATTCAGCTCAAATAAACAGGAACTCGAAATAATCCGGTGGAAAAGAGAGGGAATAGTAGCACGATCACAGAATGTTGCGGCACCGATGGCTGTATGTGAAGATTTTGCTAATGTTTGCTCAAAATAAATAACTACGTGAAGGCAGAGGCTCGGGTAGGAATCGAGACAGCCTCTACACAAAGTGAAAATTGGTTGAGTAAACGCTTCGATTTGTTCCTTCTAAATGATAATCTGCCTGTTAGCAATCCTTTTAGCGTGTGAATCGGTTTGATTTTCACTTGTTAGAGCAATTTATGGAGGAAGGATTTCAAACGACTCTTAGAAAAAATAACCCTTATTTCCTGTTCCTTAAATTTTTCAACTTGGTTCCAAATAAGTAGGAAAAGCCTCCAAACAAGGTCCACAATAGCATAAAACCCTGTGTGAAAAAATTTGCCGATCCGCCATTTTTCGTTTGTTTAAATCTTTGTCCCGTCCAATTTGTAGCCAAGAAGTAAAAATTGGAAAAAGAAAAGACAGTTCTGCCTGCATATTCTTACTCCCGGCATTGGCCAGCTTCCACGCAGACAGACTTGCGGAAAGACTTGCGAAGTCTGTCGCCTCACGGACAGACTTTTACTCCAGCGCGGACAGACTTGAGTCTGTCCGTTCCATACTGGCCGTGGACGGACTTTTTCACACTGGTAACATTCTTGAACAAGATTTTAATGAAAAGAAACTCAGTAAAGCCCACAAAGTGAACTAGCATTTCCTCAACCCATTCATACAGTAATGCGTCAAGGTAAGAAGTTTCTCACAAACTAGCCATTTTTCGATTTGACACTTTGCTTTATTTTTACTTCCAGGCCAAAAATTAACCCAGCCCGTCCCAGTTTTTTTCCAGTCCCCTCCGCGCGGGGAGACTTGCTGCGAGAATAAATATTCTCGCCTCGTGGGGAGACGCGAGTCTGTCCGCAGTCTCCCCGTTCAATACTGGCCGCGGGGAGACTTGTTCACACTGGGTAATTTTCTGTCCAAAATATGAATAAGACGAACAAGTCAACCAATCCACTTAATGTGTAGCTGAGAGTTGCCGAAAACAAGTGGCAGAAAATCCTATGCAAGTTTTAATGAGTAAAGTTGCACACATGAGAGTACAATTTGCATAAGAACGCCACCTTTTTCAATCCGGTTGCCACGAAACAGAGAAATTCCCCCTTCCAGGTGCTTAGCTTGTAGATCTACTGATTAGCTTGCGAAACAGAAACAATGTCTCTTTGCGAACTCAATTAAAACACTTGTCTCTTGATTTGCTTGCAGTTAGTGCTTCGGAGACTGTCTTCGGCATTCCTCGTTCGTCAGGGATCTGCAGTTTGGGATGTGACATGGTGTAAGGCTGTAATGACACACTCCGTTGAATTAATGTGGGCTACGAAACATTATCTCGAACAGGTAATTAGCTACTTGGAATGCTGTAGTGTGCTGGCTTGCGGTAGCTTTGCAGTAACAAGAAGATTCCGAGGAATCCGGGCCATCATGGTAGTTCGACCACAGATATTTAATTACCACATTATTGGGAATTGTGTTCCAATTGGAATGAAGCTTTTAAATTTACTCAAAATGGCTTTCCTGGGGGTTTTTGGGCGCTTGCAGACGAACAATGGGAGACCTGAAATTTTGGCATGGGGGAACCGAAAATGTAGCGACAACGCTGAAATTTGGACATGCTGCATGATGAATAGGACAGATAAGCGCACTGTCAAGCTGTCCAACAAAAACTTCCTGACGATGATGACGACGACGATGATTCCAAAGTTGCTGGCTGCTAGAGACGCGATAACGTTGTTATAGTCGCGGTGGAAATGAATATGTGCCCGGAATACCTTAAACGCAGCCAAATCAATCACCAGCATTGTATTCTGGATGCCTAACAGTGACGTAGCGAGGAGAGAGTTGACCTTTGAGCCTTTTAGAAAGCTTATGTTTCAGGAAACATTTACATTGAGCTGAAATAAACGATCTTAAGGCTCGTGACCTTGAACAGGTGCCTCTTGGATATCCCTGGAGCTCTTGAGTCAAGAGTAGCACCTCTAGAGCTTGAACAGCGAGTCTAAAGCTGAGAAACAGGCATCTCCAGGACACTATAGTTCACATTTAGAGGACGTCCAGCCTACCCCAGTCTACGTCACTGGAGCCAAATTTCCTTTCCGAGTGTTTCGAGTGCCAAATAAGGTATGACAATAATTTATTTAAATCGGAGTGTGTAAAGAACGAATGTGATTAATTTATTAACTGCGATTTGGGGTCCGCAACTCTTCGTGCTGGTGATAGATGAATCGGAAAAAGCTTTTATGTAATTAAAATTTCAATTAAAACCGAGTCGCAATAGCGCCGCTAGATTACCGGGGCGGGAGATGAAGCAATTGATGACCAATTATTAATATTAATTTTTCGTGGTCTGCTAGCTGGAACAGGATATAATTGGCTTAATTTATTTATTATTGTTTTAATTATTTGCTGCTTCATGTCACTTCATAATGCTCGACCAGAGACAGACCTCTTTGCTTCTCACGGCTACGCCTCTGGTGGTTTCTCTGGAGCACCACATGGCGAAACCACGTCATTAGCTTCAGAGCCACCCTTCTGCCAGTCCTGACCTTCTTGAGGCAATCCTGCAATGTCACGGCCGGTGCGACTCGTTTGCGCTGATTCGCAGAAAATCCCTCGGTAAACTAATTTCATGCCTGGGCAGGTAGGCAGGCTAAAAAGCCAATCGTCATAAATCCATTTCATAATGTTCACACAATTAATTTTCCCAAAATATGCCTAACAACATACTGAATACTCCATACGTATCAGAATAAATCAAAAGCCCGTAGCAGGTGAGTACAGCAGGCACGGGGCTTGTGTGGATCGTATTATGCAAAACAACACAAAATACCTCCAACCTAATTTGGTGGCAACAAATTGAATGACTCCCGTTCATAACACAGTACGAGTTAAATAAATGGCCGAAATATCACATTAAATTTGTGCTGATTTGCATAACAAAATGAAGCTCATTTATAATTTATTATGAATAATCAAAGCGAAACACATACTTGGGACGTTGTAGCTCTCAAATGTGTGTTGCTGAAAATTAATTTTCCACTAGCAAAAACGGATTACGAGATTGAGACCAGCTCGTTTGGAAAAACTGTTGAATTAATTGTTGCTAACGCGGTGGTGCTTTGGTGACAAATGGCTCAACATGCAGGCCATCTAGTTCATTTCAATTATGTCTTTCGCTAGCTCTGGAGCTTATGAACCGGTTCCGTTCTCAACTGGCATTAGAAATGTCCTTTGCAGTTTGCAACTTATCCGAATTCTCAAATTTAACGGTAGGTATGTAATACGGGTAAACCGTCAGTTTTTGAGGTTTTGAGTTGGGGTTTTACTCCATTAGCTCCCAAACGAGGGCTCTGATCTCAAAATGGTCTTTTAGAGGTCCCATCAACTTTTTAAAACGCTTCCGATGAAGCTTATATGTTGACCCTAGAAGCTCCTGGTGAGGAGCTAGAGGGCTTTATTGGCCAATTTTGGGGGGTCCAAGAATAGGAAAAATTTAAAAAAAAAAAATCCCAAATGAGTGAAGAAAAACGTTATGAAATTAAAGTAACTTCAAGTTCATGAAGAAACAGAGCAGCTTTATCTAAATTCATTAGTAAAAATACTTTAAAATGTTCTTAGGAATCATTGTCTGAAGAAATCCATGGCTGATGAGGCTCTAAGGCTTTTTTAGGCCACTCAGAACTTTGGAGTCCAAACAACCAAGATAAATAGAGATTTTTGCTTGAAATTTTGTTGCCACACCGTGAAAGCCACACCGGCCCTTTAATCATGATCTTGAGGAGCTTTTATATGGGAACTTCCCTCCTCCAAGCTAAATGAGTTTTGGAACCCTCAGTGCAAAGACTAATTACCCTCATTTATTATGCGCATCTCGAGGTGTAGGAAAAAACATTCGTCCCGACAATAATCAGCCTTGAAGGGTTTACCGTTGCTGATCGAAATAATCCCAGTGAGCTTCGATGCTGTCAAAAAATATTATCGGCACCTGCAGCGGTTACGGGACTTTTAATCTGGCTTTTGCATAAATTTCAGGAGATCGTCATGGAACGAAAATGCGATGCACTTAATTAATAAAATCCGGGAAAGACCAAAAACACGCAGACTGCACAGATTAAATTGTTCCAGGACATTGTTAATTACGTGTTTATCGGGGAAACAAATGTTAACCGTGTGGGAGGCGTTGATTCGCCAGAGAACTCATTTCAGGACATTTTTATCGAGTCGGGTACCTGCTCCTGGCAGGTTGTCACTCTGTTTACTTAGGCTCCTTGCTGGCTTATTTTTCCATCTTAATTAAATTCTTGTTAAAATGACGCCCATTTGCCAGCAGTGATGGTTAAGCATCTAGAAAGTAAACAGCCTACGAGCCCAACAATAATGAGAGTGGGAAAACAATAGAGCGAGTTTCGCATTAAAATTTCATTCATTTCCCCGGATGTCTAACAGTTGTCACCATCGTATCAAAAACAACTTAATTAATTTACAGTTTCGGTTAACCTGGGTCTCGCTGAGCGGCTTTTCATGGCTCAAATTTGATTACATCCTGCCCAAATAGCATCGCCCATCGCACGTAGGGCTCCGTTTTTGTAGCCATCTGCACGTGATGAATTTCGGCATTTCAATAGATTGAAAACACGGAACAAAGCTATGACTGAGGGGGAGGTATGAGCTGCCTAATCGACGGAGAATGGACTTTAAACGAGCTCCGAATGCAAATATGAAATGAGAAAAGTTTTTATGGAGTCGTAAATTTAATGCCTTTTCATTTTCGGCCTCTCGCTCTGATGGGTCTGCTTATAAATCGAGAATCGAGGCTCTGTCGAATGCAAACTTGCTTCAAAAGCGGCTTGATTGAATTCCAGACTATTAATTACTTGCAGTGTATGCATTCGTTTTTATGTAATTCTGCCTGCTACACTCGATGGAACAATGGAAGACTCCATCCCAGTTACGCAAAGTCTCGAGCTTAGTAGAAAACTTTTCCCCAGGAGCAATTAAGACCTGGCTCAATCAGGAAGCCTGAAAAACATAACAATTCAATGTCGAGATTATGCTGTTTCAGGTGTCAACGAATGAATTATGTAAGTAAGCATCATGTAGACATTGTGCTTGCATGCGAATGAAAGTTTAATGAGGCGACATAATATTTGCATTAGTGCTGATGCACTCGCGAATGGAATTCACTGGAGCTTTACACGGCTACAGACCTCGTTACAAATCTTGGACAATGCAATTTGGCTGACTAGAACATGGGAATTGCGAATGCAATTAGCATAATACGAGTGCAGTTTGAAACATTTTCCACAGAACACGTGTCCTTGCTGGGATGAAACAGATATGGTACAAGCAGCTAAGTAGTTCTCGACTTTCAAAATTTTATTCGATTCCAGAGGACTTAGAAGAGGGCTGGTGACTTGAAGGTCTGAAGTATTTTCTGATATATATTTTTTTTTGTTAAAAAAGTTTTTAGGTTTGGGGTGGAGGGGGGGGGGGGTTGTCCCGAAGTGAAAAAAAAATCATTTTTGCAAGGAGATGTTTTTTCTCCCCCTTATAACTTTGTATCTAAAAGTGCTCTCCTAGTGTTCTCGTGCACTCGTGCCTTGTTACTGCTTGAACCTTAAGTCTAAGGATTCTGGAGGTCATGAGCAGCAAAAAGGCTAAAATAACGAAAATGAACACATCTCCCGTGTTGATGAAAATAATTGAGTTTGACATGAAAAACTTTAATTTCAAACCTACTGCCACTAATTTGGGGAACGCAAACGAGGCACATGTACCTCTAGAGCCCTCTATGGGTTTTGTCAATAGCTGACAAAAGGTTTCAGTGACTCCAGCTGACAATGGAACAATGCGAGTTTTACGACAATGAAATGTGTATAAATTTGAAGCCTCGGGGCCTGATCAGTCAGTTCGTGTCAGAACGTCTTCGATATCAATATGAAAACTTTATTTTTGGTAAGTGATACAGGACTAAGTGAAGCCCAAAAAATATTTAAGTTGTCTCTTTCAGCTCCTCGCTTTCATGGTAGTGGCTTATGGAGTCGTTTCAGCCGCTAAAAACGGGGCTAAGAAACCAGTTAATAATGCAGTCAAGGTTTTCTCTGTCTAGATCACAGTTTCATTCCAGAACTGATTATGCATCATTTCAGGAAGATCCTTATAACAACAAATACAGACATGCAGGAGGAGTGTTTGCTGTCAATAACTTGGGCGTGCGAGGTTCTCCTGCGAACTCAATGATTAGAAGTCACAGATACAATAATTTTTAGATGCGTTTTCTTGTTCCAAAGTCTTCACTTCTTCGTCTCTTCCACACGACTGTTCGCCTCACTTCACTGGAACCTCGGCAACATGTTACCATCACCTTCGAATAAGCCTCCAAAAAAGCCACTCGTGATCAAATTGACCGACAGTTCGCTCAGTAACCCGTGTTACTGGGAAATTACTTGCCAATGGCAGTTAATTCCATGAAAATTGCAATTTTCTGGATGTACATCACGTGCATGTGCAATTCCATTTTTGTATTCCGGCGGCGACTTGAAATTTGTCAAACACGAAGAAGTCAACGGCACACAGAAGGAGTAGCCGCATGCTGGAACGGGCAGCGGGACGCAAAGTGGAGGAGAGTAAAGACTTTGGTAAAAACTTTTGGCCAACGCTTACGGAATACGGACTTTTCGCTTGCCAATAATGGACCATCTCGTTCTCTGCAATCGAGCTATAACTAACTTTTACCCGCTCATTCCGTGTCTGCTTGTTGTCATGCAATAAGTTTATCTTTGGTGCCAGTAGCCAAGTCTCTTATACATTATTTGTAGAAGTGTCTTGTCAAAACTTTTTAGTTTGAAAATGCAGTTTTTCCCACCGACGGCTCTGGGAAGTGGGAAAAAATCAGGAAAATTTATACGGCGAATATTCTTTCAACTTTTATGAGGAATGAAGCGGGTGCACAGATTTGAATTTGTAATATCAAAAAGTAGAAAATAGAAAGAAAATCTAATAAATGTAATAAGGTTTCCGTGCGCTTGCATGTCTGTCTGTCGTGACCGAGCATCTCTAGGGCTGGCTCCTCCACAACACAACAATCGAATACAGAGCGAATTGGGGTTATGGAACTGAAACTTTATCGGGAACCTCATCAAAGTTGAGTCGTATCACCTCTCCCTTCCTCCGTCCGCACTGCATTATTCCTCCATTTCGCAAACCAATTCTGCTTTCATGATCCGCGATAACGAACAAAATACATTATACGATTGTGCAAAGTTGAGCGCTTTGCTGGCAGAACTGGCGAGATGGGAAAAGTCATTGAGTGTTACCGCACGTGAAAAATGAAAAGGATTGCGAAAAGCTCGGGTTTCAACAACGACTCCAATGATTGCTCCATTAAGGTTGAATTTTGTTGTTTATGCGATGGTGTCGCGCAGCGTTCAACTTTCAGCATCATTTGCATGACATTTTTATTATCGCGCCTGATGGGACTTGTTATTTTTTTCTCTCTCCTCTCCTTCACTACACCTCCCACTCAGGGCCATTGTTAGCAGGAGATTTGCATTGCCACGACCAGCACTTTTTGCAGCCGTTGAAATGTTTTTGAATAAATAGTGTGTGTGTGTGAGTCAGGATGTTTATGAAGCAGGACATGGATACACTATGGCAACATTTAGTCATCTGTCTTGCTGCTGTATGTGAGGTCTGTTTCTGTCGTTTATGCTCGGGCTGTCAGGGACTTCTCTGAGACGTTTTAGCATAGCTAGTCATGGTTAAATATTTTTAAACCAATTGAAAAAAAAAAATCAATGGACTGATCACGATCAAATTTCGTTTTTTGCCTAGATTCAAGCATAAATTTGGAGTTTTATGTGTTGTTAATTAATTTTGTTTCATAAGTGCATCATTACAAAACAGAGAACCCCCTTTAAAATGCTACATATTTGTTACTAATTTAAAGGAAATTTAATTAGTGAAAATATTTACACATTTTCGCCTACATAGTTTTCCTTTTGGTAAAAAATAATTTTGCGAGTATTTCATGGAGTTGGATTCGGGTAGCTTCGGCGAAAATGCTCATTACCGTACATCAGACGAGCTCCCAGCAGGGGCAGAGGTAGCCTAATCGGTAGAGTAACGGACTTGCGATCGAGAGATCGTACGTTCAAAACTCGGCCGAGGCAACTTCTGCTCAACTGTGTTCTTGGTGCAAGCCAAGAATGCGACTGCTATGGCGCGTACGGCAGTATAAGATGGGGGGCGCTACTGAGGAACTCTTGACTAAGTCAAGATGGGTCACAATAGGACCTTCGGGACCTCCGTGACCTTTGACTCCCAGTACAATCTACTACTACGAGCTCCCATCCCGTGAAAAAAACTATTTTCCTGTCACACATTGAAACTCCCGTTTGATTAGAAATATTAAAAGCGAGGTATCAAAAATTCATAACACATGACTTCCTGTCCGCTCATGACAATGTTCGACACACGACACCGAGTTGATTAAGAGCTCCGCGAGTTGAGTAATTTGCCACGAGCCCACCTTCCTCTCATTGCCACCAGCAACATTCGTCATTTCGTCCTCCGCTCCAGCTACTTTCATCCCATCATGTCAGGAGGTTAATTTGTCAAATGGCTCGTCATCATGATTAGGTGGCGTGGTGCAAGTTGCCAGCCATGGGCGATGATATAAATCAAGCGACTCAGTTGACGACCGCCAATATTGACATGGTGAGGGGCACGAGAGTCGAGTCGTAAATACTGGAGTGTGCGAAAGTTAGCAAAGTAAAAAGTTAATTAACGACATCAAAGGGATGCGGTCACCTCATTACAACTTTATCACTGGTGTATCTCTTAACTCGGCTGCTCCCCCTCGCAGCGTGATGTGTCATTCTCTGTGATTTACTTAGGGGGTCACGCGGTTCAGGGCGAGTCGTGGCTGGGGGTCTTGCAGTAAATAATGGAGCGTAATAATTTTTTTTTCCGAGAAGTGGTTTTTTTATTTTTTTCCCAAAATCGGATAGTCGTTATTTTGTCCAGTCTGGCTATTGGAAACTGAAAAATGCGTGGACAAAGAAATTTTCAAAAAATTTAAACAGTCTTCGAATTTAATTAAGTTCCAGCTCGAAGCAGTCCGGAAGTAATAATATTGGTGGTTTTCATATGCTCCAGAGAAATCTTGCGAAGTCGATTTCAATTTCCTGACAAGCATCAATCTGCTCCTTAGGCCAAGCATTGTTGATATCTTGAATCGAGAGACTTCATCAAGCAAAATCCATTCTAAACCCTTGTTCCATTACTCAGTAAGCCACCTGCACTGTGTCCCAGAAATTTTCAATTTTCTTCATGCATCAACATTGCAAAGCTGTTCAGCTTCGAAGAAAAATGTAGCGCACATCGATAATAAATAATTGAATTGAAAGTTGATGCATAAATTCATGAATGAGCCCCAATCCGAGGCAAAGAAGCGAATATCGAATCTGATCTCGGGCCGAGAAGAACTTGGCGTTTTTACATGGAAAAGTTTTGCGGCTTGTGATTTGGAGCCCTGCGTGGTGAGCCATATTTCCTACAAGGCTCGAGTGATTCACAAGGGAGGACAGATGCAAGACACGATTTGTCACAAAGTTATGAAAATTTTCCCTTTCCCGCAGAATTTTCATTCAATTAGAGGGAGTGCCCGAATGCGAGTGGAAAGTTTGACTTGTGTCCCCACAAATGTACCAGAATGTGTCGCCCGGACATGATAATCCCAGGGGACATTGCATGTAGTCGCATTTCAGTTGAGTTCCGCCATGGCTGATTGAGATGCACATGTTTTTTTTTTGTGTCAATTTTCCAGCTGGCTTGAATGTTGCTCGCTCTGCACTCTGGAGTCAATTATAACGCGCGGGATATTTCACAGGTCGCTGAATTTAATTTGTTGCTGGAGCGGAAGTGCTTTGCTAAATAGTTCCGACAGATTACCACAGCCATTAGTAATTGTAATGAGCACGAAAGTGGCGACCAGAAAAACATTTCGGGGATTACGGCGTCATTAGTGGAAGTTAATCCTCGGCCCTGATGAACTCGGGGAAGGGCAAAGGGTCAAGGACTCTCATGGACGCTGAAGTCTGAAATTTCGGTAACAGTATATGACAAACCGAGTTACAAGAATGAGTAAAAGACAGTTGTTACTCGTCAACGTTTCGTCACTCAATTTGAGGACCTTTTAAATCCTTAGCCAAAAACAAAAATTGACTCGACCTGTCCAAGTTTTTCCCAGTCTGTCGGAAACGATAGACTCGCACGAAGACTTCGAACAAAAATTTTCGGCTCACCGACAGACTTGTTCACAATGGGAAGGTATTTAGCGTTGGTGGAATTCAATCAAATTTTTAGACTAGAGGGAGGTTTTTGGTTGGTACTTTGGTTGGTACTTTGGTACTTTATTACATTCTTAGAACAAAAGCCTCTAATTATGCTTAAATGACTTAGAAAGCGGCAATTTTTTCCTCCACCCACTTGGTGAAGAGCGAGGCCTTGGCAAAAACAGAGGGGCTATTGGGGCTGCCACAGGGCACGAACGGGACCCAGGATGCCACGCCCACGAGCTCGGGTTCGAGCTTGTCGTTCTGCTGAACCAAAGGACCTCCTGAAAAGGGTCTCTTACATACGCAAAAGGCACAAATTCGAAGGCTTACCGCTGTCTCCCATGCAGACGCCCCCTCCCCCGTAGATGGGACCGACACAGATCATGGTGGGATGCATCGGGTTGGCTCCAATCCCTCTCATGATGGCAGCACACACATCATAGTCGATAAGATCCACTGAGGTTGTCTGAAGACGATGCCAATGAACAGCTAGCATACACGTCAGCTTGTTCTGAGTTGCTTACCTGGAGCAAATTTGGGATGACACGAGTGAGGTTGGAGGAGATGCTGCCCCACCCGAAGAGTCTGACGACTCCAAAGTGGTTCACGCCCTGCTGAGCTAGAGCGACGGGCTTTACGTTGTCGTTGAAGACAAAGGGCTCCGTGACCTTGAGCAGAGCAATGTCGTAGGGCTCGTCGTCGATTGGAACCTTTGGGTAGTCCTCGTGGACGATGGTGAGGGCGATGCTCCGGTGCTGACCCTCCTCTTCCTCCCCACTCAGAGCCAGGTCGTGACGTCCAGCGAAAATCTCCAAGTAACTCTCCTGGGGTCGGCCAACGACGCAATGAGCTGCCGTCACCACCCAATTCTCGTTGATGATGGAGCCTCCGCAGGTGTGCCGCGATACTCCGGGAACGCCGGAGCTGTTAAAGACCTGGAGAGAGACGATGTAGGGGGCGCTGTGGGGCCTGGCTACCTCGCCGTTAATGACGTACCCCTCGTAGGGCGCGGCAGAGGTGAAGGAAAGGGCAACTAAGACGAGAGATGCGATGCAGAGGGTTGAACTCATGGTGTAGAAGTGAGCTGCCGAAGTTTCGGTTTTTATCGAGCCAGTGGGTCTATTTAATCTAATCTCGTCTTTGATGGCCTATGAGGCAACAGTGAGATTAGATATTCGGAGCTATTACGTTTCTCTGAGCGTCTGATGTCATTGTTGCACTCTAAGATTTCAAGTCAAGCGAAGAACACGAGGAGTTTTCCTTCCAAGTTCAATTTTTTATTTGGCAATTTTATTCTTAATTGAGAAAATAAAGTCACAAATTTTCTTGTCCAAAATAATTTTTGGGCAATAAAAAAATCGGCAAATGACCATTTACCACTCCCCACGATGCCGGAACCAGTAAAATAGTCGAGCTTAAGACCTGTAGAGCCTCTTGAAAGCTCTCCAGTCCGTTGTATTCAAAGTCTTTTCTCACTGAGTTTTCTAAAATCTCAGTACTTCGAAAATTGGCCTACAACTTGAATGGTTCAACTTCATAAGCAAAAGACAGCTCCTCTTCTGCGCAACACCACCCTGAAAATGACTAAAATTGATTTCAGTAGTCGTTTCATGAGCTGAATCCATCATTTCTGCGGATTAACTCGCATCCCAGCAATGCATCCGGCTCTTTTCATATCCTCCCGTCACGCGGCGTCATAGAGCGGCTCTTGTTTGTGCCACCACCAGCGACGTCAGTTCGTCAGTGTGCAGAGGAAAAAGGCGGCTGGGATGCGAGACTCAAGGAGGTAGACGATTCCGCGTATTAAGTGATGCTCAGGCTGATAACCTGAATGGCACAGACGTGATATGAATAATACAAATATTGGCGCTTGGTTGCATATCTATAGATTAGAGGCACATGGCGGAGGCAGTGGTGGCTGGCGTAAAGAGACACGACACGACGAAGGCAATAATTGTCATCATGGACATGCAAGCATGTTGTTTGCGTCGCTCGGCTCTTTATTGTTTTGCTTGCTTTTGCTGGCTTAAATCAGAGATGTGCGAGTCTGTGTACACAAACATGTTCCCTTGTAATGCCAGTGCGGAGTGGAATGGAGCAACAAAAACATCAATTACGGCCTGAATAGGGAAGTGGGGATATAATAGCGTGGAGGAGCGGGAAAGCCTGCATATCGCTTACGGTTTCATTTGCAATGCCGTTGTTTACGATTCCAATTGCACCTTCCGCTTAGTTTTGCATAAACAATTCGGAATAATAGGATTAGGGGCAGTGCTGAAGGATCTTATCTCTCTAGCCTTTGACGCGCCAAGCTGCTGAACTACAAAGGGATTTCTTACCCCGAAAATTGAAAAACTTATTACTCATCATATTCTGGTCTTTCATCCAGATAATAAATATTTAATTTGTTTAAATTTTTGTCCCGTCCAATTTCAAGTCCGAAAGTAAAATTTGGAAAGCATTTCTGCCTGTCTAAGATTTCCCATTTTCCCTTCGCGGGTAGACAAAAATTGACCCAGCCTGTCCAAGTTTTTCCCAGTCTGTCGGCGTCGATAGACTTGCGCGAAGACTTCGAACAAAAATTCTCGGCTCACCGACAGACGGTGCTCTAGTCATCGACAGACTCGAGTCTGTCTTAAGTGTGTCGGCTCCATACTGGCCGCCGACAGACTTGTTCACACTTAAGGTTAACCCATCAAAAAAAATTCATTTAAGGGTTCGATTTGTCCGTTTGTCACAAAAGCTCACACGATGGAGGGTCAAAAACTCCTTTAAAATTGCAAAAAATCTTCATAGGTCAACTGACAACTTCTGAGTTTCATTGCACAAAAGATAACTAGTCAGCCAGAAGCCTGTTCAATTTAACTACCATTGTATTTAAAACCATAGAAACTCCTGCTCCAGTGAACCCTGCTGTCCAACAAGCCAACGAAAACTCATCAAATGAATGGCCAATTAACTGCATGATTGGATCGTGTCCATTAGATACCATTCTATCCGACCATTTACCTCAAAGCCTGATTAAAATTCATTCGGTTATTCAAAACAGCGTCTCGAGCAGATAAATTTGAGCATGAGGAGATTTTATAAAACCACTTGAAGGCTCTCGGGGCTCCCAAGGCCGACTCTTTGATGATAGCATGCACGTCCGACGCATCAAACGGCGATGGTTTTCATGTAATTTCCCCCTTCCTCTGCCGCCTTTTTCCTCAGCTGCATCGTCTCTCCCGTCTCTCGACTCTCTCTCTCAACCGTCTGCCACTCATTCTTCCCCTCTCTCGAGTCACGCTGGTATTTATGAATGAAATGCTACATTTCTACGACTCGAGTCACGTGTTTCCCTTCTCTGTTTTGGTCGCATTTGCCGCCTGCTCCGTCTCTCTGATCCAGTGAGTGCCATCGGGAGAGCGACGACGAAGAGGGTTTGAAATGAAATGGGTGATACTCGCCGAAGTGCAAGAACTTGAAGGCAGCCGAGCTCAATTTTATTCGCGCTGCGGACGACGACGGTTGTTCCTAACGCACATCTGTCGGTTTTCGAGTGTATATCAAAGGTTCCCTTTGGACGAAATAAAGAGAATTACGTACATCATCAGGAGTGTGTGCACATTGAATAATGATGTAAAGGTGCGGTAGAGACTGAATAAAAAAATTATTCGTTACTCAAATGCACAAAATTGAAAGGGGGTGAAGCGATTCGACGCCGAAATCTGAACTCGCCTGCTTGTTTTCGCATCGCTGACGGCACAAAATGAATTAAAAGTGGAATCAGCGAGGAGAAATCAGGACAACTATCGATTGCAGGACCCACCCTCGGAGTTAATTGGAGCTTAGGCTGAGTGACGAGTTTCTTAAAATAGCAAGAGTGATACCAGACCCTCCGGAAAGTGGATGGGAAGATAAAGATAAACCAGATTTATTTGGGCGAATTTATCAAGTGAGGTAATTTTGAGACTTAGTGCAGAGCTTCGGGGCGGGCGCGGGCACCCAGGGAGATGTGGGAGAGGAACACGAACGACCTAAGTGAAAATAAAATGGCTAATGAAACGCAAAGTCAGCGCAAAGTTGGGTAATTGACACGCGATTTGGCGCGAGTTGCGAAGGGGTGAAAAGTGCAAAAGTTTTGAATGCTAAGTGTTGCCGAGGGGCGAGACTAATATTCCTGAAATGAGGATTTTCCCATGCCCTGGTAATGCGAAAAGTTGGGGGAGTACGTGGGAAAATTGTTTCAGCTGACAGAGGAGCTACGAAGGCAAGTTCAAGAGAAGATTCAGGGAAATTTTCCAACTTCTTTCGTCAACTTTCACTTAAGCTGCTTCATTATTCTGATTTAACAGGAAAATGATTAAAAATCAGGTGAATTTCAGGTGTTCCATTTTCCCAAAATTTTAATGGAAGCCTCATTAAAATTTCTAGGAACAATTAAGCTGGAAACTCGGGCCTTTCTATGAACTTTTATTCTGTGAATATTCTGAAGTTTTGAGAAAATTTGGGAAAATTATTTTAGGGAGGGAGGAGAAATATTCAGCTCAACACTTTTAAGAGCAAAATAAACAATTCTGAGAAGTTTCAATCTAACTTTCGGTAAAGAAGTTAATCCTCCGTTTAAATCTTGAGGAACTAAAAGGTTCTGAAAAGAAATCTTGCTTTGTTAAAATCCCTCCAGAAGTGCCATCAACTTTTAATAAAGTCACTTGACAAACTATGAAAGTTCATAAGCACTCTACCAGCGCGCGAATTATTCCGGTCACTGCTCCAAAAACGTCTCCCTCGTCAGCGCGAGCGCCTCGATTTTACTGCAAATTGGGTGTCACCATACCTGAAACACTTGAAAATTGTCAATTATGTTTATAGCATTATTGTCTCTCGTGGGCCCCGATTTCCCAGAATCACTCATCGAGTCTCCCCTCAGCAGGCGAGTTGGCTATCTGGCACAGGAACGGAGCAGCGAAAGAGACGAAATACAAATCTAATCGGCCAAATTACCATAAAATTATAAACGTGACAAGGGTAACAAGCTTCCTTACAGCAATAACAAACAAGAAGAAAAGTTCAAGTATGCCGAAGAACGGAAAGGAATCGTGACACGAGGAAAATATATGTTAATGTTTTTTTAATTAATAATAAAAAAAAAAGTTGGAGTTGTAGTGCGGCGGAATTCGGGAAGGAAGCGAGAACAAGTGAACAGAAAGTGAATTAGTCATAAAAAATTTATTGCTTGCGGTGTTGGATGTTACTTTGTGCTTATTTACGAGGAAAAGTGTATAAAAGAACAATAAAAAGTTGCGCTGCCGCGTGAATAATTGTGAAAAATTCATTGCAGTTTTCAATTAGAGCGCTGCGAGGACAAGTTGCGACGAGACCCGGTGAGTAATGTAAACGGAATTAATCAGGAAGGGTCGGGGCGGACCGTTTTGCTGATCGTTATGGCGAACCTTCGCTCCGAACCCCCATCAATTTGGGCACCTCGAACACGGTCTAATCATGTCTGCACATTTATTTCTGCGTCAACGGAGTCTAATTGCTCGAGAACCGTACCTGACGCGAGTTCTGCCTCAAAACTCTATTCCACTTGCTAAAACAGACTCAAATCAAATTACGGCAAAATATTTTCATAATGCAAAAGTCGGAACTCATTTAAATTACGACACCGCAAGAGGTGTTCAGAGGAGGCATTCCCACTGACACAGATTCGGAATTCACCTCCAGAGTGAAGAAAGAACTACCTAGGACGAGAACAGAAGAGCTCTTTTTCTCTTAATTTTTCTTTCAAAGTCATTATGCTGATGCTTGCTCATCAGTGCATGCAATTTTAACAGTGAAATGCTTTTACTCTATTTCCCTCTTGCTTTCTTCATCTCGGCTTTCCTTTCCCCTTACGTTTCCGGCAGCAAGTAGACTTCCGCCTCGGCACCCACGCTGCGTATTTTGTCCGTCAGTCTGACAATTAGGGCTATTTTCCCATCAAAATAGGTCAAGCACATTGATTCAAAATTTTTTTATACATACGCAAGTTCAAGGTTCCAGCTTGAAAGCAACCTCAACAGTTTTGGAATTTGAACCTCGAAAACCTCCTCATTGGCTTCGGTCAAATACTAGTCATAGTCTTGGAGAAAGAAGGGACCCCCTGTCCCACCTCCACAAATTTATTTTCCTTAAACATCAAAGTGGAAGTGACTTATTACATCGCTATAATTTCACAAAGAGCTCTACATTTTTAAAACATTTAAGGTTCTGGCCGGCTAAAGTTGATCGAAATTGAATCCCCAAAATACCAAATGGTCCGTCCCTGCCCCAGCCTCATCTTTATGCCGAGCCCCATCGTAGCCAAATCAATATGTATTCAATCAAAAATCCTTCACACTGATGGATTCTGTCGCGCGAGTCTCCACAAATTGAGTTTAGCCCGCATAAAGCCACACAATTTGTCCGCCAAGACGTGACGCCGACCTGCCAGACGTTGGCAGAACGTGTAACTTAAATAAATAGGCCACATAACAGGACGCTGGCTGCAGCCATCTGACGACATTCCGAGACAAATTAAAGCACGTAGATCCGACAAGCACATTGGGTGTCGGTATTTTTTCCCCCATCTGCGTCGCTTCCGGCACCTCGGACGGACGGACGAGGCGTCCCCATAAAATTAGGCCCTCATACCTCGAGTTCGGAGCCACGTGCAATTTTGAAAGTGACACAAAAAGTTCATTTAATTGACTGTCTCTGAAAGGAACGGCATGTCAATTTTTTCCTCCACGTCACTCATCTTCATCAACTTTTTCGCGCTGTCACGGAACTCTCCTCTCATTCTTTGTTCTGTTATGCCTATTTTTATTTCATCTTATTGTGCGTCCCTAACGATGATAAAATCATAATTATTTGGAGCGAAACAAATGAGGAAAGTTGCTCCTTCTCCTCCTCCAGCCTGCCGACGCCATAAATCACGTATTTCGTGTGCGGGCTCGGGTCATTCTCTGCACGAGGATGTGAGGAAGACGAGGGCCTCTTTGTCTCCCAGGATTCCTTTGTTCTGCATTAATTGAAAATCTCAATGCTGGAACGGCGGGAAGATTTATCGGCCCAGCATAACCTGATTTCTGCGAAGGGCCTGTTTGTAAGCGAGACCGGAAAATTGACCAGTAAGAGCTGTTCTTCGACTTTGAATCTGGTATTTTCCTGAAAGAAAAATTGACGTTTAACATTTATTTTCTGGAGATAAGGGTACAATTTTGAGAGTTTTTTCCGAACAAAAAATTTAGCTCATTTCCTAAAAGAAAAAAAAAACCTTTTTCTCACTTCCTAGAGTCAAATTCTTCATAAAATGTCTTTCAAAGCACAAAAAAATTAATTTCAAAGCCCAGGAAAATTTGCTTTTCATTTTACAAAATTATTAAAATTGAATCGAAGAAAAAATTATCTTATCGATTAGCCTCCAAACATTTCCTGGAAGGCCTTTCTTTAATGAGCTGCCAACCCACTTCGCTCGTCACGAAGGTGACTATTTAATATTCATACCAACGGACAAGGACGCCAAATGAAGCCATTTTCCGAGACAACGATGCCCAGTTGGCAAGCAAACGAGCTGCAGTTGTCGGACAAGCCTCCCCCGAGTCATTCTACATTTCCTCAGCGTGATAAATAACTCTGTAAACTGGCAGTAACAATGTTTCCTGTTTACTTTTAATAAATTTCATCATCGTGATTGCATGCAATCCTTTATGGGACACCGAGAGGGAGAATGGGCCTGGGAAAAAGTGGCTCAAAATGACACGCAAGACAATTTAGCCGAACGGAGCTTCCGATTCGCCTTCTGGTTCGTGTTTGCCTTCGATTATAATCCACTTCACGGTTCCTGCTCCCATAATCAACGTGTAATGACCCCATTTCGCGAGGTTCGCTGTGGAAAAATGATAAACAACTTGATTGATGGTGGCTGTAGGGTTGATTTTACGGCAAGTGCCTCGATGGTACCACGGGCCGGGCAAAAGGCAGAGGGTAGTATCGGAATCAATTGAGTGAGTTGTAATTTTAAAGCCGGTCAAAGTGGCTCTAATTAATTCATGTGCGCGGCAGATAACAATCAATTTCATTATGTACACGCGGTCAATGCGGTACATGAATTGCAAATTCAATTGAATATCGAATATCCAGGAATTATGTACAGAATTTTGTAAATGTTTATGTTTGACTTATGATACAATAGGAGCGGGGATAATTGGACTTTTCCGCCCATTCGGCGGTGCGGTAATGAAGACCTGAAACCCGTGCAAATTAGCTGCTGACCTCAGCCGTACTTTGATTTAATGAACTCTCCGTGTTATTTGAGTTACTGAGTCAATTGAGTGAGCAGTAGTTAATTGAATGAGGGGAATCGGAAAAACCAATAATGTTTTTCAATCCAATTTGTTTGATCAGGAGTGGATATTATTGAAGCCTGCCAGGGTTGAAAGGTCTCTTTACTCAAGTGTTGACTGAACAGCCTACAGTCCTGGCAAAATTAGTGAAACCATGTTGTTTGTTGTCTCTAAAACCATCCCAGAAGTTTCAAACAGCTAAATTTAGCTAAAGAATCATATCAAAAGTTTTTGGCGCCGAAAAAAGAAAATTTTAAGAAAAAAGATTATTTCTTAAAATTTAAATTTTGCAAAACCTCTACTCTCCCTGATGCTTTTAATCGTCTTGGTTTACACCTAGAATCACGTTGACGAAGTATTTTTCATGAAAAAAAATTTTAAAGTTGGAGAAAAAATATTTTCACCTAAAATTGTTTTAAAAAAAAATCGAATTCGGGATTTTTGCCCCTCACGTAAATAATCCCTGAAGCATTAAATCGACAAGGTTTACCCCTAGGAACACCTGTTTGGGTATTTGGCACCAAATAAGAGGAGCAAAAAAATTCTTGATCCAAAGACTCCAAATCGCGCCTTCCGGTGACGAACAAGCCGCTAATCGGTGGATATTAATGTTTTACAACCCGAACGCGTGAGCCATTTCCCCCAAACAGTCCTCCTAAAGGGCGCCTGGGGGAAAAACGTGGCTCCAAATTGAAACGCAACCCCCGTTTAATATCATTAAAAGCTTTAGAGCAATCCCCTTCACAAAAATGTTAATCTTACTTAATTTAATTGTAATGACACGGCCCACTAATGAACTGCCGGGTACTCCTCTTCCGACCTTTTCCCATCCTTTTTGTTCTCGTCCCCAACTTGCCTTTGATTCTCCTCATATTGCCGTAGGTTCATTACGATGACATGCGCGTGTCACAACAACATTAAAGTCATATTAATTAATCAGTGCTGGCGAAGAATGCGCCTCGGTCCCTATTGAAAATCAAATTCTATCTAATCTCCACGTTCTCCGGAGTGCCATTACAGCGACACGACACACAATATGCGTGCGGAAGTGGGGAATTACATAAGTCTTTGTTCTAATTCTTCCGACGTCGGCTCTCCATTCTTCGTACTTGCTCTCTTGATGCAACGCTTCCTTTCACAGACTGTGACAGCATTGATGCATCGAGCGATGCCTCCAAGTGCTTGAATCGGAATACATTATGAGGACATTGACATTGCGGGAGCATAGTCGAGGCTTACGTAAGAGGAGTAAGCGTGCTCGGAGCCAGAGTGGTGGAATAATTTATTGCGGATACCAGACGTCGAACAGTCGTACTGAGATGATGATGTTAATGTGCATGAGGGTGACGTTTAGATAATGATCATAATGTTCATTATATAATAAGGCTTAAGTGTCGTCGTTTACGTGATTTACATTGCTTTCGGAAGATCTCTTTATTTGTCTTGCTGGACGGTTGTGAAATGTGCCTTTTGTTGTGGGGATTCCAGAAAAGCTTCTTTACTGCTTTAAATGAAAAACGATGAGGGAGCTTAGAGGTAAATTTTCTCGCCATACGACGCTCCAAAGAGGCTTAGAGATGAATTTTCTTTCCAAGAAATGCTTTGAAAATCCCCGAGATGAGGCTCCAAACAGTTTTACTACCCAAAAGCCTGAGACAAAATATTTTCTCACCTTTTTTTCAAGGAAATTTTTATTCTGTGGAATCTTGTTTTGTGGAACATTCAAAAATCAATCAAAGAACTTCCAGCCAAAACGTAATTCAGGAAAAACAAAAATGGCAAAGTAGCAATTCGACTGACAGAAAAATGTACTTCGGGTTTATTTTGAATCCAAGGAGAAAATCCTTTGAAGAGATTAAATTCTGAAGTTCTTTTGTCTTCTCGGTATTTTGTTCGTCTGAAAAAGTTCCCACTTCCAGCCGTCACTTGAGCAAAGCCCTCATCTGCACTCATCTCGTGAGTTACGAGCTCCCTAATGAAGACTAATGCCCCAATTTCGCCATTTTCTGGGAAACAAAGTCTAAAAAGCAACTCTGACTCCTGCAAAAATATTATAATTCATATTTAATAGACTCCTAAATTATGTCTACGAGGGAGCAGAGAAGCAGACAGGTCGTGTGGGGGAGGGAGAAGACTTGGTGATGGTGCCAACGACGACGATGACAGTGTAATGAATATAGTGAAAAAATTAAGAGCGACAGAGCAGAACTCAATTTCCTTCATGGCGGAACGGCGCAGCGTGGCGGTCCCCTAAACCACGTTCCATGTAAATTTGTCGCAGATGACCTTGCTCAAGCTACCGCAGCGACCGGGGCGCACAATGGTACATGTGGAAGCTAATTAACAATGTTATAAATTATGAAGTTCAAGTCGTCTTTGGGCGGCGCGACGCAGGTAGGAGATCGCGTTTGTCAAATAGGGGCGAGGGGTTAGGGATGAGGGAAGGGAAAACCACGGCAAGGCACGTCCTCTCTGTGAAACCGCGGAACGATGGGGCCTATTTTAGTTGGGCCTCGACCGCTCCGGAACTGCGTATTTGCTTAAGCCGGGTGGAAATCAAAAACAAACATTTCCAGGCAGGCACGAGCCGTTTGTCTCAGAGACGTAAGCAAGAGGGGGCCGAAATCAAACCAGCTTCCTACAAAATTGTTTGAATTATTATTTTTACACTTTAAAAATTTTAATTTTTGAATTTTCTCAAAATTTGGGCTAAAAAGTTTTTGTGAAGCAATGGAAAAGGATGTAGAAAAATGCTTCTAAAAATTCCAAGTTTAAAAAAATTTAAATATTTATTTTCAACAAAAGACAATTTTTGAAGGATACATCAAAAGTTTTGGTTCTGGTTACACCTCTAATTTATCCCTTTCTCTGAAACCAATTGCCTATCGATTTCTGAGCAAAAAGCATCAGACGGATATTAAATCTCGAAGTAAGTCCAACTTTTAAGTGGCTCTTGGACGCAAGTAGCAATATTGTTGAAAGGATAGTAACCGAAGTGAACAGAGTCGAGAAATTTATTTCCCCAAATTACATTCCTCGAGGTCGTGAGGCGGAAAAAGAAGAAAATAATAAACCCGGGCCTTCCGGCATCACATGACCACTTTATCATCCGCCGGAGACTCGCAATTCGCGCACTGGCATGACCCAAATATCTTAAACTCTCTGGAGCTACTCGCGCGGTCCGCGAAGTAGAGCTCCCCGAGCCCGAGAGCAGCTGCCTCGAGGTGCCGCATTATTTATGGGCTCTGCTACTTAACATAAACTGTTTAAATAAATTAGGCCGGGGCACACCACGGCATGCAGGCTCATCATTGCGGGGGAAAAGCGCAGGCATTGTAATTTTCCACTCTGTATAAAGTAGCGAAACATGGCTTTTGCGTGCAGTTTCGCAGGTTCCAAGGAAAATCCAGTGGACCTCACGCTTTATTTATGGAGTCGGCTGGCAAATGCCATTATAACGCTAGGTGACTCGTGACACCGTTTCTAACAGCTCTGTGAATTGCACGAATCGCAGAAAGTTATTTATGGATATGAGCTGCGGAAATGGGAAAATATTGCCGCCCAATAATTCATCGGGAGAGCAAAATTAGGCTGATATGATGGACTTTTTCCTACTGGGCTTGTTTTGGGTTGAGTTTTTGGCCTTTCTTTCCTCGTTTTTGAACAAAATGTCACCTCAACTTTTGAGCCCTGCTCTGGGTGAAAAAATTTGCGATCCGCCATTTTTCTTTTTTTTTACATCTTTGTCCAATTTGTAGTCCGGAGGTAAAAATTGGATAAAGAAAAGGCAGAAAATTGAGCCGGCTTGTCCAAGTTTTTCCCAGTCTGTCCGCGTCGACAGACTTGCGAAGAAACATTGTCGCCTCGCCGACAGACTTTTACTCCAATCGCGGACTTGTTCACCATGATACAAAACAACCTTGAAGCCAACCAAATTCCAAGAAACTAAATTGAATTTGCCTAAAACTTGTTTAATTGTTCAAAGGCAGTTTAACTCTGAATAACTGGCAGACAGAAGCACGGAAACATTTCCAAGGTCACTTGTCTTTAGATTCACCGTTACCATGGCAGGAGGCTCTGTCGCACCACAGGGACAACTCGAGGGTTACGGAAAGCCTTTGTCTCCCGATTCCGAGAAGACCTTTCCCCTGCTGATAAAACTTGTTCGACCGAGACCCCATTTATGAATAAGCCACCCCGGGCGAAATTAATGCTACGCAACAATTTCAAACATCGTATGTCAAAGTACAGACGCAGGCTATAAAACAAGTAGTAAAACACGCATTTTGGGGGATCTCCGCTTGCTCCGTGTCTCCTTTTGATACATCACCCGAAAGTGATTAGATTATACGTTCGTTTTGTTGTTCCTCATACAACGTCATGAAAGTGAGTGTGTGTAAGTCGTGTGAATCGTAATAAATCTCATCAGAGAGGCATGTAAACGCAATATGTCAACATGATCCGAGGTATCAAAGGGACTGGGGAGGCGGAAGAAGAGCGTTTTTGAAATGGAGAGATTAATTGGGCAAATAATTAAATTGTTTTGACAACTCCATTAAGGGTCGATTAGGCTCATTTCTCTTGGGCCAAGCCGTTGCGTCTCGGGGAGGTCTCTGAGCCTTTCTCGTCTATTTTCCCGAGACCAATATTGATTCTGCAAAGCTATTTTCCGCCAGAGGAGCAAAGAACTCGGCTGTTCTGTGTGCCGAAATGATTTAGATTGTTTGCATTTTATTCATGGGAGAGTCACGACAAGCCTTCACCGGCAGACGGTAGGAACTCGCACAGGCTGATGATGATGTAATCTGCAGAATGTTCGGGGAAGGCGAGGCGAGGCAGAAAAACAATTCACTAGGCGCTCGGCTCACGGAGATTTATAACTTGTTGTACCTCAGTTTATGTATTTTGTTCCTCCATAAACACTTTTGGCAACTTCCGTGCTCCTCGCCGCGATTCCGCTAGTCCCATTATTTTTCCGCAAAACAACAATAACAACGGCTTTATCGAGGCAGAGAGAAAGGCATTTTCCTCCCTATCATCGTCGTCATCAGCGTTACGGTAATAGACACCACTATTTCGGCTGGAACTTTGATCCCTCCGTGACTATTTATTTCGTGCCTCGGTACTTTTTGACGTCAATAGAATTTCCAATCCAAACACTCTCAATCCTTTTTAATCGGCGTTTTTGCCCAATTTTCCCCACGCTTTTCTTCGCATCGAGCACAATGAAGCTGTTTTTGCGTAATTATCGCTCGTCATTGTTGCCGTCGTCGATGAGATAACAAGAATTCTGCATCGAGAGTCTTGGCCACATGCTGAATGGGTTCGTTCATGAACTTTCGTTCTACTTTTCTTCGAGTTGGGCCTTGATATTTGGCTTGTTTTTTTAGGATAAACCAAATGCAGTTTTGACTCTTAAACAATCACGCTTTTAACGTTTAAAATTCATTGAAAATCTAGGTTTCTGGGGAAAACGTAAAAAATCATCTTTAGAGCCGATTTAGGAGTTCAGTGGTTAAGGAAAAGTAGGAGCCAAAATCCCGCGAAAATAATCTACCTAATAAAAATTATATGTTGAAAAAATATTCATTAAGCATTTTTCGTTTTTATTTCCAGATTAATCTTCCACTAGAGAGCCTTGTATTTGAAAGGTAAGCAAAAGTTTTAATCAACAAACAGCCTGGAATATTCCCACCATCGGGCCCCTGACCAGTCCCAGGCCCTTGTTTTGACGAATTTCCCATCCAAGTCGGAGCGATGACTGGCAAAAACTCAAATGCCGAACATGTGCGCAAAAAGTCCCCCGCCACGATTTTAGCTGGTTGTTATTTTCGTTACTCGCTTTTATAATTTCCCGAATAATCTTTCGCACGTGACTCGATTCGGCGAGAAGCCCGACTCGCCAGCAAAAAATGGCATTTCGCAACTAAATTAATTATTACTCGCTCCGAGGGAGGGAGGGAATGGAAAAAGTTTAAACTGCGATGCGGTCAGAGTCCAGTTGATTTTTGTATGCATTCGAAACAATAGGACTCTCAGCTCGGTGCGAGTGTATTGTTGCCCTTATTTAGAGTATTTTGTTGCTCTCCCATTCGACTTGTCAACTGCGCAAAATGCTGTGAATTTTATGAAAAGGGGAAGCTGGCAGCGCTTTTATTCCCGGCCATGCCGTTCCATGCCACTGGGATGACAAAAAAAGGAAGGAAAAAATTAAAATAACAATAAAACTACAGACTTGATTCATCCTGTAACATTGTGCTGAAGGGATTTTATCACTATGTCACCTCACCATATTTTGCGTTATTTACTTTCGTACTTAGAGAGCCCTTTGTGTCTGCCACCGTCCCATTTGTCGGTCGGCTCTGTGCTCTCTCTTTGATGAACATTCAGGGAGAATGAGACGTATCCTGGAATGCAAATTTGCAGGCGATCACAAAGACGGGCGGAAGAGCAAATACCTGAAGGTGAAAAAATACGGTTTATCTCACCGGCGACCGGGGTTTAGGGGTGCGAAGGTTCCTACAGTTTCTCCCGATTTTTTTTATGGAATGGTTCTTTTTCCCAAATAATATTCCGATTGCAAGGAAGCTGTCTATTGACTTTTTCACCCCAATATGGATTTTATATTTTTGTGGGTGTGAGGATCTCGAAATTCAAGGTCCGAAACTTTCAGAGCCAAAATGGCTATTTCCTAAAATTTCCAGTTAAAAATACCGGGAGCCATTCCGACACCCCTAGTGGCCACTACGGGTTCAAAGAATAGATTGCAGAAACGGAAAATGTAGAAAAATGTAAAACACGCCCGAAGATGTTGACAATTCAAATCCCTTCCCACACGAGCGGCTCGGTATCGAGGTGGCAACTGGGAAGTTAACAGTGCAAATCTACGACAAACCACATGGTCAGGGAAACATGACCGGAGCAGGGTAAACAATTTCTCAGAATTAGTTGGATTCACGAGCAATATGTAGATTTGCTCCATAGGGTCCGGGCTACCCTTGAGACGTCACCACCTGGCTTTGACAAATTTGGGATGACATCAGAAATGAGTTGGCGAAATGGCTGTTATTAATTTTCATCTGACCCCAAGGTCGCCTCAACGTTGCAAAACACACGTCAAAGGCCGTCATGGGGATCGGCTTGTGGGCGAGTGAATGTGAAGCCATGAATAGAGTTCTCGGAAGCCAGTGAGCGGAATCAATCAACGAATCTGGTCTCTGATTGAAACCGATACTTGACACGCTGTAGGTACTTATGTTCCATTTCGTTAGCGTCCGGTCAGCCTGACAACGACCGCCCAGCAGGTGAAGTGGGGCAGTGGGCGCCGCAAAGTTGACCACAATCTATGCAAGAAATTTTTCATCGGATGTGGGGCAAAGTCAAAGTTCGGGGGGAGGGAGAATAAATATATTTTATTTCATTATTAATGCGATTACTGAACTGCAGCCATCCAGCCGGGCTTGCAGTAAGCCGCACATTCGAGTTTCGTCTACAAATCAAAATAAATTGCTTTTTGGTACTCCAGCATTAGACTCGGCCCGGCACAGTTACGTCCCAACTCCGGTGCAATGGAACGGGACGGCATACAAAAGGAAGACCTGAATATTACTTTGTCAAAAGCCATAACGGCGAAGGAAGCTCAGCTACTACAGTGTAAATAAATCCATCTCTTACTTCCACTTGGATTTGCCTTTTAATTTATTGTATCTCGAGAGTGAGACATTCGTTCTCGGAAGCCAAATTTCTGGATAGCTTAAAACGTCCATCCCAAATTTAAAGGACTCCAAGTTCGGTGGAACGCAAATGCGAGCCGACAAGTGACACGATGATGGTCCTTAACCCATTTCGGTCCAATGGTCCGATTTTTGACCATGAACTTAGAACGTTTTTTCGTCATTTTAACGATCGTTTTCCTTAATTTTTGATGAAGCAAAGACCCGCTGCTTCTTCGTCGTCAGCTCCCTTAATATTTCCCCACCAGATGGCGTTCAAAAATTATTCTGAGTCTCCTTCTCTCTCTGTTTAGAGGTTTGAAAATGGGAGGTGACGTCGAGTTATGGATATTGGACTTCAGCCCCTTTGAAACATGAACGAAAAGTCTTTTTAAAAATCCCCACTTGCAAGAATCTGGTCGAAAGTGGGTTAAGAAGGTACGAAAAGCGTTTGATCGAGAAGTTAGGTCGGCTAATGGCTCGAATTTCCCAGCAAGCGACAGAAAATAAAAACATAATTAGTCGGGCGGAGGAAATGGGCGAGCAAGAAACGAGAAACTTGAAATTAGTTGGCCTAATTGGAAAAACAACCCTGGACGGGATGCTTTTCTTCCCATAATGCGGATTAGCTCCAAGAGGAAGAACATCTCGGCCTCTACTTCGGTCGGATTAGGCAGATTACGTGGCGAAACTGAACATTTAAAATCCCGTTTCTTTTTTCTTCGGGGGAGACTCAGCTCCGGAGAGAGATAGAGAGTCAATTAGCGTGTCTCTCATGCTCAGAAGCCCCACGTCTCATCGAACAGACTCGTGACATTAATTACGACCTCTTTAGGCTCTTGTGGTGTTTCCCACATCAAATAAATAATAATAATTAGGTTTTCCCTCCCCTCTGCTTATGCACTCATCCTCAGACCTCTCGTCTTTTGTGCTTCCGCGTGCCTTTGTTTCCAGATTGCCTACACAAGCATGTCAAGTACTCTCATAATAGCCCTCCTTCCATGCATGTCATGAAATTAGTTCTCATGCAGCTCTCTGAAACAAGGGATATGCTCGAAAGACGAAAACAAGTCCAGAGGTGGAGCTCGAGGGTCGGACCGAACAATGCCAACATTGCGTCAGTTACGCTTCTGAGAGCTCTCCAAGATGCAAAATTAAATTTTTACTCGTCCTGCTGCTAGAGTTTAAAAGTTTGAGGGGAGCAAGTGGCGCAGCAACAGCACGGCTCCAGGTCACATGTGACATAACTCTCACATGCTGGCAGGCGCCCGGAGACAGGCGAGTGTGTCTCTTTAAATTAATTCCAAATTGGAAACAGTCTGGATTTATTTTTGCGCCCGAGCTCGAGAAGTGTTTTTTGCCAGCAATTATATTTTTGCAAAAAACACTCGAGCGCGCTGCAGTCGAGGGGATTCCGCACAAGAGGTTGTTTTCCATGAGAAAGGAGCGGGAAAGGATCCCAGACCGGAATGGAATTGGCAAGCACTGACTAATTGAAAACGGAAATGTATTCGATGGTATGGAGGCAGACACGATGGTTTATGAGGACGAGAGGTCCTCGACAAAGAGATTGAGGTTAAACTTGTGCACGCGGAAGCCCACGAAAGCGAGAAAAACTCGTTCCTCTGAGGCACTCAGGATGAATTGGGAAAATGAATAATTAGCAGTGTTTTAATCGCACCGGGGGGAAACTTGCAGTAATTGAATTGTTCATTAGGCAGTTTGAGCTCGTTTGCATTTTTTTTCTGAGCCAAGACTCCCATTAAGCGAATTTAGACAGTCAAGAGGGACCCGAACGAGGAACACGAAGGGGAGGAACGAAAAAAACGCGAAGATAGAAGTGATTAAAGGGGAAACTTGACTCCCAGGAAATGTGAGTAGCACTTGTGAATGGCGTCAGGGGCGGATCTACATACGTTAAAAATTCTGAGTCACATATTTAAAAAAAAAATCCACCATCTTGAATTTTGTCTGGTTTTATTGGGCTCTTGAACGACTCCAAAAGTTTTCTGAGAGTCCGTCTCTGTAATCCAAAGCTGCCAGCGTAAATTTTGCATGGGTATTTCACATTTTGTTGTGAGCTTGTACACAAGGAGGTGGCGTGGCATCTACTTTTTTTGTTCCAGCGCTATTATGAGGTTGCCTTGCTGGGTATGTAAAGTGCGGCCGTGTGGCAAATAATTATTATTATGGGCATTTTTTATCGCGAACTCATGTTGACATTAACGTCGTTCAAATAATATACTGCGCGAACCCCAGCTGTTGGGAAAAAAAGTGAACTCTGTTTGGAGATATTTGATGTTTTTAATGAGGCGCAAACATCACAAATTTGGGTAAAATTGCTACCTCATGGCCTGGTAACATGTTGTTGGAGGTGAAAATTGCACTTTTTCGACGTTTGGGGGAAGGGAAAAATTTACTGACAGTTAATGAAGGCCACAGCTTTTAGCTTATGAAGGTTGTCTACAGATATTTTCTTCGAATGTGAAAATTCCAGGCTTTCGGGTTTGGAAGAACTTACGTTTATACATTTTAAGAATCTAGGTCAAGTAGAGTCCTGTAAGTTTCAATTTATTTGAAGAGAAATATTTTAGGAAACTTGTATTTGTTGTAGTTGTATTTGTTAGGTAATCTTTTGGAAGAAATTGGCATAGGAATTTCATTTCGAAAGGCAAGGTCTTCCTAAAAAACTGCAACAATGTTTTTCTGACCATTATCCAAATTTAGCTGAAACAACACCTCTCTCCTTTCAGCTTGCCTGTGGTGTTGTCTAGTCCTTCATTTCAGGATCCGAGTTTCAGTAGTGAAATTTGATGACTGGTCGAGTTGCAAATTGCAAGAAAATTAATGTGCACAAAAGCTTCTCTTAAGGGACCTCTTGAGCGAAAAATTAATGGGTTTTCTTGCTGCAGCTCCTTCATCCCTTAACGACCAGCACGCCGCAAATGGGCTCCGTCATTCAGGAAGACATAAAAATGTAGTAAAACATCACTTTCCTCTCATTGTTTTTCCCCTTGCGCAACCCCTTATGCTAATCAATTGTTGCAGTGGGGAGCCAGCAGACATGATGGAGCTGTAAAAATTGGCGTTCGGGGAAAATCAATCTTCCATTTGTTTTGCCAGCTGCTCGCTTGCCTCGATGAAATTCCGGAAATATTGAATTCACTACTCCGAATTCCACTAGCTTCAATAAATTCTGCGATTCCATTTTTCTTTCCTTCGTTTTCATTCAAATTTTGACATGGATCGGGTGCGGATAAGCCCGAATTACCCTTTCAATTTGATATACTCGAGCCGTCGACGCACAAAGTAGATGCCAGAGACTCAGAGAGCTGTTGAATTGCCAAAGAATCCATGAAGGCGAAATAAATTTTTTATTGTGATATTAAGTTGCTTGAAGTCAATCCTTTTGTGGCCTTTGGAGATACTTTCGATATCAATCTCCCGAATCCCTTTGTGCAGGAAACTTTATACGATTATTTGTTCCAATTCAGCAATTTATGAGCCCATAAAGCTGCATTTTGTGACGGAACTGAGGGCAGAATGGAGAAATCAAAGCAAGACAGTAGATAAATTGAGCCGATAAGCACGAGAGGATGCGGTGTCCACTGGTCTAGAAGAGAGAAAGAACGGCAATTGCACTGATTTGCAGCAAGTCAAGTGCGAATGCAAGCGACAGTGTGCTGATGATAAAGACGACGGAAGCCGTCAAGTGTGACGCAACGTAAGCCGATTGGCGGCACATCCTGGCAAGTCCTCGGGAATAAATGATGGAGAGCGACAAGGTGGAAGTCGAGGAACATGTGTAAGACGGTGTCAACTCGTGTACGAAAGCGGGAGAGAGAAAAACGGGAGAGTAACCCAATTATTGCTGGCACTTTACTCCACGGAACATTGAGCGTCCCTCCCTAATGAATTTCCTACTATCTCTGGACTTGTCAGAGCGAAAGGGCGCAGCTGTAGCAGAGACGTAGCAAACAGGGGGGCACTTTAAATTTTGTTAAAGGCTGATAAAGGTTTCTTCGGGAAGGTGGTTACTCAATGGTTAACTTACCCAATGGTTAGCTTACTCAATGGTTAACTTACCAAATGGTTGACTTACCCAATGGTTAGGCCTAATTATTACCTCATAATACAGACAACCAGACTTGAATTTACTCATGGTTAGCCTAACCAAGGTCTTAGCAATTGGGTAAGGTAACCAAGGGTGGGCCCCTCTTGGCTACGCCCCTGAGTTGTAGAGCTTTTAAAACGGCACTAATGGACTTGTGGATGTTTATGCTCTCCACTTCTGAAAAGGCTGATGGAGGCAACGAGCTTCTGAGAAATGCAATTAAAATTTAATTATTGAGAGATCTGGTATCTTGACAGCCGCTTTACGAGGGTCTTCTACCCAGAACTTTTTCCCACCCGAAGGCGCCAAAACTCCCCCTTTCTGGTGCGGAAGGTCGTAAAATATCGATTTACGTCCCGTCACGAGCAAACAAGACCTTGACCGAACAATGGAGAGAGCACGAGAGGCCATTTCCTCCCCCCACAACAATTCCCTGCCAGACAAACTTGGAAATTTGATTGCACGAACGAGTGAATTCTCTCGTTTCGTATCATCATGATATTTTATGGCTTATGAGTATTATTATCGCGCAACAATGGTACCTATCATATTACAAACACCTGTTTTGTCTCGAACGGGCCTCCGAGAATCCCCTGTTCGTTCCGACACGCTACAGACGTCGGCCTCCGGTATCGCATTTCCTCTTATTCGCGCGAAATATTTCGCTTTGTTGCTCCTAACTTTTCGGCCAGGGTTTTTATCCCGATTACCGCGGATTTCCAGATCCAGAACAACTCTCTACTGATGTAATTGCGAAAGTTTCGAGCGCTCAGCGATGCAAAATGCTATTTTTCTGTGCGCAAAATTGCCTTCATGACCATCGAGCGTGAATATTATGAAAGGTGATTCTACGCTGTGGTTTTGCAGGTTGTTGTGCTAAAAGTTTTGGTTTTCTGCTTGCAATAATTCACCACGATGAAGTCCCACAGGCAGTGTATTGTTTTGGTTTGTGCAGCTCCTTGTCCGTCGTTCTGGTGTCTCTTAATGCGATACTCCGATGCCAAAACTCGGAATGGGAATGTCGTACATTAACTGGTATGTAAAGCGGGAAATAAATCAACGATGCTATCAGGAAAGTGCGCAAATAGTGGCCTTATTTTTCATGCATGTCGTTCGGGGAGTTCAGTGGAAAATTATGAATTACTCGGTGGTGTTGTTCGACATGACTTTTGGATGTTTTGTTGTCATCAATCTTGCCAATGGTAATATTTATTTTGGCGACAAACACATAACTTCGGGGAAGTGAGCTATTGAAATTGCCGGAGCATTTGACAGATACAAGAGGTCTTTTTGTCGGCAAAATTAGTCCCGGACTCCCGGCCAGAATATTTTTATTTACGAAACATCAATAGGCTTGTCCGATTTTTTATCAGGAATGTAATAAACATTGAAGAACAATTTATGGGAAGCAATACTTCATGATTGAAAACGCTCCAGGCTCTCAAAAGTTGATATTTAAACTGTTTGTTCTATCGAAAAATCCTTTCATGGCTTCCATAGAGAACCGTTGGACAATATATTCGACAATAAAAGCATTTATTGAAGAACAATTAGGGAAAACATTTTTTCATCGGTGATTTTCCAGGTCAACTTAGAACCTCGCTAGGCTTGGAATGATTGAAATTTTTAGTATATTTTCAGCATTTTGAAAAACATGAACTATTCTGGCCGCTTTACCATCTGTCTGTTTGTCTGAAATTTTATAACTCAAGAACCAAAAGAGCTAGAGAGCTGGTGTATTTGCATTGTGTAGGACATGATCTGTAAGGGTGCAAACTTCTTATTTTAATCCGATTGAGTCTGTGCAAAATCTAGTAAATCATACTTAGAACCTCATTTGTCCTCTACCATGTACAGAGACGGAGCAAGGGGCCCTCAAAGTAAGGTCTTCTCGAAATCTTTGAAAATGCACCTTTAAGCTTAATCGACTGTGTACAACTAATTTTGAAGAAAGTAAGAATTTAAAGGCCTGACGAGAAATTGAAATGTAGGAAAATATCCCCTATTGATGCAAATCTTGTTTTTCTAGGTAAACTCTAGTCTGTGGTCTCCTTTGACGTGCAGAAGTTCAAATTCTTTGTTGTTCTCACGTAACCAAAATTGTTATCCCCGACTTTCGTGACCAAGGTGAATGCTTTGTTTGACTCTCAAAGTTAAACGTCAGTGGGACGTGAGGCAGCAAAAACCAATGCACTTCTCCGCATTCCCGGCAAACCTTGTAAACTGGGACATCCCCGACATGCTGAGCATAACAGAGCGTCGACTGAACAACGTGTGTTTTGTCGCACAAATTGAACGTGAGCTCGGATGCACATTAAAATTTCCACGGCAGCGGTAGAGAATCCCATGCATGCACGAGAGAGTATGCAAAGATGAGGAGGCGGGGGATGGAGAAGAAACAAACAGCGAATTTCTCGGAGGAAAAAACTATTCAAGTCGCTTGCTGCATCTTCGTCATATTTGTGTCAACATTCTGGGTGAAATTGCAAAAGCAATGACTGGAATAATGTATTCATGAGTGACGTTTGTCGGGACGGGAACGAGACACGAAATGCGGTACCTGATGCTATTCGCTGCAGGTAGGATGTCAACATATGATGTCGATAAAAGGATGAAAATGCAGAATCTTTTTAAAAATGCCTCAGCGCTCCCCTATTGTTTGAAGCCCGAGTCCAACGTGCGCTAAACCAAACCTGACTGCAATGAAATTTGCATGTCGATGAGCCAGTCGAGTGCTCCGGGACCTGCAACAGGAGGCTTCAAATGCTGCCAGCGCTAAGAGGCTTTGTTGCGCTCTGCAAAATTATTCAGGCTTATTATGGCAAGTCGTTGCTCATTTCGAGCACCTACTTAGCTATTCGACCACCTAGCTGTTTTGCATCGCTGAGGTGACTATTTGCATTTTGGGGCATTCCTCTTCAATCATCAAAACTTCGGCCTTCATCACGGGTTGAAAAAATATGATTCAATTCTCATAATGAGAGATTATGTCGATTGTTGGCGAATAAAAACAATAAATGATATACGAGTATTTACAGAGGAACAATAAAGCGAATCGATGAAGAAAGGGAGCCAGATGCCGCCCCGTCTCAAGCTGTTGTCAGAAATGTGTGCCAAGCTCGGGCAGCTAGAAGAAAAACGCTGATTGATTGTATCAATCATTTTCTCTCTCTCCGGAGCAGTTTCCCCGGCGATGAATGGAAATCAAATCTTTGATATTTGTCTTTGATTGCACGCCTATGTAGCAGAGGCGCGAGGGGCCCCCGAGTCGACCTTTGTTCCGTGAAAACCGTCTTCTTTTGTGTACACTTCTAGGAAATTTCATCGAGCAATTTTGTTTCCACGAAAAATCGCGGTTTGAGGGACCGAAAAAATTCAAGTCAGATCGGAAATTAAACCATCAAAATTTTTTCACCCGCATTGATTATGCATGAGCAAGTTTAATTGAATAATCACAGCTGCCGTTCATGGCACCGAACTGAACGCCTTCCTGCAATAAAAATACACACCGGTGCTAATTTCATTTAGGTGCCTGGGAGCGGGAAAAAGCATGAAAACGGGAGTACTGAACTCGAGACAATCGGATTTATTCAATCAGAAGTCGAGAGGTCGAAACAAAAATAAAGCCTGAAGGGGGTCAGGGAGCGAAATTCTCTCATAAAATTTTTTCTGGTGTCCCTTTGAATTTTAATTTTTTTTTACGTTTGAAAAAAGCTTTTTCACAATTCAGCTAATTCAGCGGCCGCGGAATTGTGAAAAATACTGTACATGCACGGCTGAATTCACTCGGACTTGCGGAAAGTAGGTCTATATTGCCTCCCCTCGCTCGCAAGCTCGCTCAGGGGCAATTATAGCCCTTCTTTCCTCACTTTCCGAGTGAATTCAGCAGTGCTGTAAAATACTATTAGAGGGATGACGACTTGCATTTGTCAAACTAAACTATCTCTTTTTCACAGCATTAGACGAATTGAATTTATTACAATAAATTTCTAAAAATTTATTGTTGGGAATAAGATTAAAACTCAGCCATTTAAGCAATAGGCTTAGTCTATTTTAAGCAGTTTTTCTTAAGAATATTGAAATAATATTTTCAAGATCACACTGTTTGAATTTCAGGGGTGGGTAAAAATAGCCAATTGGAGACCTGCCTATCTTAAACATAAGAGAAACAGTGCTCACCCAGAATGCAGATGGACAGAAAACAAATCTTAAGAACAGCTCTCAAGGGAATTCCGGTTAAAGACACGAAGCCTCGAAGGAGAGAGAAAATTGATCATAATTGAAAAGAACCAGTTTTTCAATCCGATTCCAATTTTGCGTCAAATTTAACATCGCAAACTCGCAATTATCTGGCTGGCAAACATGATCGACATAATAATCATCATTGCAAACATTTCCTCAGGCAGAAATCATCTCCTTTTCATGCTGCCAATGTGCTACATTTTTATCACCGTGTCGAGTCCTGGCTGCAGCACACACAGGAGGCACTCACATGGCTCATTCTCTCCTCCAGCTACGTTTGTTCCCATGCCATCTCTGCCGTCTGAAATGATTTCTTTTGTTCTCCACTCGTCGACGTCTCTCCTTCCCTTCGAGTACGCGCCATTTGGAGCATTAACTCGTAATGAATGAATCCACTTGTGAAGATTCTTTTTTGTTGCTGTCTGAACATTCATTCCTCTTCTCTTGCGCCATGCCACTCGCTTCTCATCTTCTTCTGTCAAGCTGTGAACGCAACATTTTATCGAGCATATTAATGACACATAATTATTATGCCCGTTTCTTTTCCCTCTGAACCACTACTCCTTTTTTGCTCCGTCTGCGTCTTCCAAGATGTAGATCACTTTCATTTGATGACGATTTTATGGACTGCGCTCGCATGAAATCCCAGCACCCGTTGATGCGGCGTGCCACGAGATTGTGAGAACCGCGCCGTTTACTTTTCATCATGCATAGGTAATTGGACTCTCCTTGGGGCCAGATGTTCCCTAAAACTGTCGTTAAATTAATTTGATATGGTGTCGGGAGGATCACACGGACTAATTATTTCCAACTGGCGCACGCTGAGGCAATTTTCCGATTAACGGCCGATTTTAATTCAAAGACAGACATTTCTATTATCGAACCAGGTGATACATGAAGTGCATTGAATCATGCAGGCCCCTCACCTGGAGCCTAGTCCAACTTTTTCTTGCCCAAGATATGTTCGGTTGTCAGGTTCGAGAAAACTTTTGCGACAGCCTTAGACCGCCATATTTTTGCAAGCCCTTGGGGTAAGTCGTTTCGATAGGAAAAACTTGTATTCTATGTCCAGAGACGGAAAATGGGGTCTTCCTGGGGATCTTTTGTAGCTCTATTTTTTTAAGGTTTGACAAAATAATTTTTTTGATTAATTTTTGGATTAATGGTTTTTTCAGTAACAACCCAGTGTGAAAAAGTTTCCCCGCAGCCAGTATGGAACGGTCCAAGTCTGTCCGCGCTTGAGTAAAAGTCTGTCGGCGAGATGGAAATTTTTGTTCGCAAGTCTGTCGGCGCGGACAGACTGGGAAGAACCTGGACAGGCCGGGTCAATTTTTTGCCCAAAAGTAAAAATTTTATTCTACTTTTTAAAATTTTAATTTACTTCTGGACTACAAATCGGGCAGGACAAAGATGTTAAAAAAAGAAAAATGGCGAATCAGAAAATTTTTTACACCGCGAAATGACCCACCTTTCTGTGGTGAAAGGGTTCTATTTTTCGTACTTGCAGGAGACTTTTCGGGGAAATTGGCTGTGCTCCTACGACCTACAGGAGGCCACGAGACCCCTGTTGTTCCTCCCCTGTCCAAGTCTCATGTCTGCCCTAAATAAAGGATGTTATCTGGGCATAAATTTTTGATGTGTTTATTGGGTGGAAACGAAAAACTGCTCGAAGATGGCCCAAAGCAAAACACTTTAAAAATGCATCGCAAGCAGAATAAACTTGCAACACACACACGGTTTGGCACACTGACGCCGGACAGAGGCGTAACTCGGACAGACGTCCCCTGACACCCCCTCGCCGACCTCCGCCCCGGGTCTCGTCTCTGAAGTCGAGTGAAACGACATGCTGGCTGATCTTCATCCGGCTTTATAGTTTTCCTTCCCGACTGCCCCGTTTTCGTCCCAGGAGAGATGCGATACCGAATAAAATTTAGAATGCAAAACACATATTAGATTTGTTTGAATTATTGGTTGTTCGCTCATTCACGTCTTCTGTGTTTGTTTTCGCTTTTTTTCCTCCTCTCGTTCTCAGCTCAGGTTGGCATTGATTTGACCACATGTCTCTCTTCCGTCTCGGATACACTCTCCTCTTTGACACAGGTCAGTAAGTTTATTGTTTGCCAAATGTGATGCGGATGACGATGATGTCGGGGCTGAGGACATGAAAGATTGAAGACAAAGAAAGGATCCCATCCGAAATTTGCAATAATTTATCACGAGCCGTACTCGGAGGCTCTGCAGATGTGTGGCAAGGACGTGATAAATGGTTGATTTTGTGCTCCAACAACTTAATCTGCGAACACGAAAAAGTTCAAACACGGCATCGATCGGGTCTGCTGCTGAAAAGCGGCAATTGGAAATGCACAACTTTTTAAAACGTTCTGGCGGATTAAATCTTTATATTTTAGTGTGATGCGCGCCAAGCTGGCACTGGAAATAGCTCGCTCGTCGATTCATCTTGAATGGTTACTGTTGACCTAGTTCCGACTTTTGAGCCGGCTGGATGTATTAATATTTGTATCAGACAGTTCAATATAATGTGAAGTGTTGCGAGAGAGCGAAACACGAGCGGGAAATAATGAAGATTAGCTCGTGAAAACGCAAACTTTTGCATTTCCATTTAAGAGATTAGAGTTTTTGTGAGGCACGGATCAGCTCGGGATCCGAAAATAGCACCACTTCTGCCGATGATGCATGACTGGAAAACGAGTATCCAACTCGCATGTCTGGATTTTAGCTGTATTTATTTTGTGAACTCTGCCTTGTAGTTGCCAGGGAAAAATCCGTTTTCTATTGGAGCTTTGAGCATTTTCTATTCTGTTGTTTTCTACCAAACCCCATAACTATCCTCCTAGGAGATGGGTTTCAAATTCAATTAGAGACATACTGCCTGTCTTCAGTCAACTCAAAGAGATCTTCTATTTCATTGGCAGCAGAAATGTTAACGTCCTCATCTTACCTAATACAAACAGTTCCAATTACCTCCGAGTCAATCGTATATTTCTCAAATAGCACGAGTCAATTTCGAGGGCTTTGAGGTTATCAAAAGCTGATTGGTCTGGATATCTGACACCAGCCGATAAAACTTTACGATAAATAAATATGTAGTCATAAATCGTCAAGCGTTGAATTTCCCAGCCTAGCGAATTTAGAGCCTAGTTCCTTGTGTTGGGCTTCTCACAAATTTCCTTTGAGCTCTAGAGTCTCCAGGTTCAGAAGCCATGAGTTAAATTTTCCCAAAATTTTTATCTCAACCAACTCCAAATGTAATCCGAGTTTCGAAAGCATTTCCATTAGGTCCATAACGGGCGGTAGATAAATCTAATTACGGTAAAGAGCCACTCGTCCACCTTAACAGGGAGCATTAGAGGCTACAAACAGAATCATTTCATCGTTACCGCAAGCTCAAGCGCTCTCGTCTCGCATTTCACCTCACGGAATTTAAAATGCTTTCATACACTTGAAACTTGATTGTCCAACTCGACTGCTGCCTCACATGACACGGGACGGGACGAGAGACAGCACCCCTGCAATCGTTTGTTTGGCTCGACAACAACCACCGTAAATAATGGCACATTCACACTCTCCTCCCCTTCGCCGCCTCGCGCCAAGCTCATGCCGGTGATGATGACGATGTGCCAAGCCTCATAAAAGATTTTTTAGACAATAATTCCTTTTGTCTCATTGTCGTCGTCCTCAGCCTCCGCACTTCTCTCCATTGACCGCATTCGGGTCTCTCGGCGGAGCAATAAAACAACCTAATGCTTATAAATAGACGAGAAGCGGGACCATTTTTGGGTCAATGTCACTTTTAAATTTTCACCATTTATCTAGCTGTGTGAGGATATAATTTATGTGGTGCCATTTATCGCTCGCATTGTCGCGCTCCGTGCGGATTCGTCATTGCCGCTTAATGTTGCGTAATGTTTGTCCAACTGACCGTGAGAAAATCATCCTTTTGTAAGTTCATGCGTGACTGGCCGACCATTGTTCGCATTGCACATCGATCGGCTTAGGAGTCAAATCAATTAAATTGGACGGAAGTGGAAACTGAATTGCGGTCGATGGGGGAAGGAACTTTAATATCGATAAGTGTTTTTGTGGCACACAAACTTTCCTATTGTTCTAGATAGGAATCAAAGATTCCCCGGTGGCTCGGAGAAAACGTCCGAGGGCTGCTCTATGACGTTATTTTTGACGAGTTTTCTGTTTGGAAAGGAAAGAGTTAATCACATTTTTACCGTTAGAAAAAAATTTTAAAGCTAAACTCTGGAAAGATAAAATTAAGAATGTTTGCGAAATTATTTTAGAAAAAATCTCAAATTCTACTTTGATTTGAAAATTGAGTAAAAAAATTTCCGATCCGCCATTTTTCGTTTGTCCCGGCCTGTCCAAGTTTTTCCCAGTCCGTCCGCGCGGACAGACTTTCACTCCAGCCTCGGACAGAGGTCTGTCTGCAGTCTGTCCGCTCCACACTGAGAAATTAAAAGTCAAAAACTTTTTTTTCATGTTCAAGTTTAAATTTTATAGGCTAAAATTCCCTAAAAACTTCATTTCGTTAGCTAAAAAATAACTTGTCTCTTTTTTCCATTTCCTGACTCAGGAGACGAAAGGAAAATTAGCGCTTCTTCTGCAGTACCTGGCTCTTCGGAAACACTTCAGATTCACCCAAATTGCCGTAATCAATTCATCCTCTCTGAAACTAGAGCCCTTAGAGTAAGTCTAGCTCCCACCGCCAGCTCGCCTCCTTGCGGATTTCATTACGTGTGTGTGTGGTAAAAACTTTATCGTCCATCTCTTTTACGGCTTATTTTGTTGTTGTGATACTGTTTTCCACCCCATGCAGATATCCGTTCCGAGGAAAATTCAATGCTGGCGTGGGCTCACTCACCGTCATACCTGAAAGCGATTTAATCAACCAAATCAATGTCAAATAGTTATTTTCCCACGGGCAAACAAACATTTTTGTCAACAACGGGGATAGAAATGCATTTTGATGTGGGAAAGTCAACGTCTGGCTGGATGAAAACTCGGCGCTCAGGGAACATTTGTTAGTATTTTTATTACGTAAAACTGCAGCGCTGACAGCAAGTCTGCGATGGAAATGGGTTTTCGGCTGGGCTTCGATTGGCAATAAAAGCCTGATTGAGTGTCGGGTACATCGGTTGGGTACCCCAGGGCGTCCTGGAAGGGTGTTTTTGCAGAAAAAAAAATTAACAGACAAACAGACAAAAAAACTTTTTCAATTAAACCGAACAATAACTGCATTCACAGAATCCGGGATTTCTACTCGGAAACTGAATTCACTATATTTAATTCAACAACTGGGTTGTACGGCAAGACCATTGGAGCTCAAGCCTGTCAATGGCAGAATGAGCACTTTACATGATATTGGATGTGAAAGCGCTAGAGAGCACTTTGCTAGCCCGCAACAACAATAGCTACAATGTAGAACCAAATGCCTCGAGCACGAGTGGCACAAAGCATGTTCAAGTTGTCAAGTACTGTATGATTCGATTTGTTGTAAAATTGCCACAAAATGTACAACATTTATTTATTCTAATCAAGTGAAGGGAGTGGGATGTGAACACAAGGAATAGGTATGACAGGCTTGTGAGAGTTGGACGTTGCTTTGCAAAATCAATTTAGGTCTGATTTCTCCTGATGCTTCTACGAACCTTGCATTAATTGATTTCTGGCCTGTCTGTCAGTCAATAAAATTGAGCTCTTTTTCTGACAGAACATTTTCCGAGAAAATGAAGTGTGCATCAGTATCCTTTTGATGCAATTGAACATTTTCATGCCGTTCAAAACAAATAGCAATCGAAATTAACAAGCTGAATTTATTAAAACCGACCCATATTGGATGTTGGTGACCACTGACCGGACATTCATTAGATTAAAGAAATATCTCTCCGTCTTCAAGTTAAATCGGTTCAGAGAAAAAATTCAAGAAAATTGCTGGATACTTCTTTAGTTATTTCCGTGACTATGAACACACTTTTGCTTCCTAGTAATGGCATGAAATCGGCTCTAGATAAGAGAATAGGGAATCAGGGATTTTGTGTTTTCCCGCGTTTTCCCGAGAGCCTGTAAACTTTGGCATCACCTATGACGTCAAACGTCAGCAACCAGAACCACTGCAGTAATTAAAAGTGAGCTGCGTTTTAGTTTTTTTGACGCAGCAGGAAAAGCCCGCTCAAAGGAGTCCGATGACACAACGCGTGCTGCACATTAAATCTTGTTCATTGAACTATATTTATTCAAAATGTATAGCTTGCATCCCTTTGCGAATTGTTGGCAGCTGCTTGCATGATGGCACGACACATAACAATGAAGAGAGAACGCACATTGCACAGTTAAAAGTGTAGTTGAGTTTGTAGAACACGAACTCGTGTTACCTGTTATGTCCTCATGTCCGGAAACAAAGCTCGAGCCTCCGAACGGTAGTCACCGGTGGCAAATGTGAAACATTTCAATTAACACATAGCAACAATTTACAAATTGCTATTCACCGGAACTTCATATTTTAAATCTGCTTCCTGCGTTTAGGGGGAACCTTCGAGCAGGCTGATAAAGCGAATTATTTGACATCAATTTCTCACGCCTAGCCGGAGGAAAATCCGTTTTCATGTTTTATGTGAGCTAGAATGAATTTTCTATGAATGCGAAGCTGGCTCAAGTTTGGCACGGCTGAGGAAATCAATTTGATTGTTTTCCGCACCGAGCAGATTCTCCTTCAATTTGAATATCAATTGGGGCAAAGTTTTGAATTTCACGGAACATTAGGGGAAGTCACACTCGCAGCATTTTTGAGAGCCCTAGGGCGACGAGACTTTTGAACGCGTGACCCAGAGATGTAGTGTAAGGAGCTGAAGCCTGAAAAAAAATTTAATCGCTGAGTTTCCTGTTTCAAAGTCGAGCAACGCCACTGGATTCACATTAAAAGTCAGCCTAATCCAGCTCCTCGGCCCCGAGTATCGTCTGCCAGAGAGGGGACTTAACGAGCAGAAACAACAAAATTCAATAATAATCTGCAATAAGCCACAGTTTAAGCAGAAACGAGTCACTTGCAACTGCTCCCATAACAAATGAAAGTTGCCATACCATGTTTTTCCCCTCGACCCGTTTTTGTCGTTTAATATCCGAAGTTGGTGTTCGAGGATGCTTAAACTGTGAATGAAAAAGTTTCTCCCAAACGTATTTTGGTGACTGTGCAGAAATCCTCGATCCGGGCAAGACTCAGAGTGGAGCCCCTTTCTCATCCTTTAACGAGAATCAAACAAGATTTGAATGCAAATTGAAAGTTTCATGGATTGGCGCAGCGAGAGAAGGGATAAAGGATTCACAAAGAGCCGTTTACTGCTTTGGAGTCCTTTGAGATTTTTTTCTTCCTCAAACGGATTATTAAATAAGTTACTACGGTCGGAGCCTTTTCTCGCATATTTCCTTTGCATTTGTCGCGTCGTCCCGACCCAAGATGTCACATCCGAGCTCTTTGCCGGCGCGACAAAAAATACCCGATGAAAGGAAACTTTATGGGCGGCGATAACGATGCTAAATTGGGAAATATGATAGCTCGTTTCCATGCAGGGAGCATCAATTATTCATCCTCCCAGGGATTAACCTGAGCGTTTTTGGGATCAAGCGATCCTGCGTCCATTGGTCAAAGAGATTTGAGCAGTTTCCATCGAAAGGGGTGGGCTTTTGTTGCCCAGACTACATGCCCAATTTTTCGGATTTTATCGAATGGTTAGCTAAAAGTTTGCTCTTTGAATAACCAAAAATGCTTCATAGGAGCTGTTAATTAACTCTATAGCAACCATTAACAAAACGACCAGGTCCCTGTTTTCTCTGACAAAAAACATTATTTTTCAATGGAATTTATCGTCAGCTCACAAAAAATAATTATTTTCATGACGTTAAAAATTTTTATGACGTTAAAAAGAGTAAATTTTTAAGATAAAATTCTCCTTATTTTTAATTATTTTTACTTTTGATTTTCAACCCAGAGTTCTTTCTATAAAAATTGGTCATTTCGAGATGAGCTCCGAGAGACAAAACAGGCTCTCTTTGTAGCCATTTAAGCCCAGCAGGCAGCAATTAGAAAGACAAAGAACGGTTCTCGTTCGCATCTTCAAACGAGCCCTCTCACATAATCCCCCTTTTTGTTTGCTGGCAGCTTGCAGAACGGCAAGTGGAATTAGACCAGGAGTGCATTTTGATGATGCTGCAGAGGAACGAGGAGGGGGAGCTCACCGTATTTTAACTTTAATTTATATTAAGTCTTTGAAAGTTTTCTCTCACAGCACCACTCGCTTAAGAGCTGCTTTGGAAGTTAATTTTGTAACGCATTCATTTGCCTCCTAAGTTTCCCTCTCTCTCTCTTTCGCTCACGTATAATGGAGTCATAGTTGGCTGCAACGCGAACCTCAGGCAGTCTCCGCAAAATGACTCACAGCTGGATCTAATTGAGTCAGAGTGGCTGAGTACATAAATTTACCTGCCTGGCAACTTTCAAGCCGCCTGATTTTCACCCAAACTTTCGAAAGTGCGAAAACTCGGAGATTTGCGCCTCTGTAAGCTGTTTGTGAACATGTCCGTTGGTCTGTAAAATTCCTGCAGCCCGGACAGAAACAATAAAGGGCTATAATTGAGAGAAAATAAAGCAAGTTAGCAGAATAATAGCACAAAGGAGAGTCATTTGCAATGTTGGGCGTATCTAGGACGGACAATTAGCGCAGAGGCTATTTCTCTTGGAGGCCCTCGGACAAATGGCAGACGAGGGAAATTCCGCACAAAGGAGCCCACGCTCGTGTCCATAAAAAATTCATCAACACATCTTTATGAAGCAGAGTTATGACGAGCTCGTCTCGGCAAAAAGGGGCCTGGATTTTTTTCCGCGCTCCCTTTTCGGCGGCTTCGTGCCCTGCAGAGATTTTACAATGCCCGTTTTTATGAATATTGCGATCCTTGTTTCCGCTTGTCTGTTTTATCTTTTGACAGTGATTTTCCTTGTCAGTTGATGATTTTACACTTTCCCCGAGTAAATGAAGAGATTTTACGTTTGTGGAGGACATGACAAAGTTACACTCGCGCAAGTGTGTCAATGTTGACTCTGAGCGACACTCGTGTAAAGAGGCATGCGGTGTCTTGTGCGTGTCTCGTAATAAACAGATTCAGTGGTAAGAGCGACGCGGTAATTCGTGTTTCCCTTAATTATGTCGAGCTTTATAGTGCGGGCGTCTGGTTTATTGTGCCGCAGACCGACAGACAAGACGAGCTCTCATCTCATCAAGTGCCTCTTCTCTCGTTCCAGGAATGCAAATCCACTGGCAGTTGCGAGGATATGCTTAACACGGTCTCAGAGGTGCCACGTTAAGAGCCCAATATCACATATTCTATACTCGAGAAAATAGAATCTCAACCTCTATAAATATTAAATCAGGTGAAGGTGAGTTGATTAGGTTGGTTATTATTAAATGTGTGCTGTCGAGCGCCAGGAATGCGTGATTACGTTCCTGGGATCCATTTATGAAAGAAAGTGATTTTTACCCTCGGAACTGATATGAGCTTAAGGCATCCTCCGAGACATTGGCGTTGAAGGACGAGCTTGTTATCAGCGTAATCAGCCGTTTGGATTGCTGCGGAGAACGTTACATTATTCACTCCATTGGGGGCTACATTGCGATTCCAAATTTGCGCACGAGATAGTGAGCTGATGCCCAATGAAGCAATTCAGTTGATCCGATTAGAGTCCATTATCGGCTTATGGGGGGTGCTTCGATTTTGAGTAATTAAAGATGACAATATTTGGTCTATTCTCTGTTGAGATTAGTTATGTATTCCGTTTTCTTGTGGTTCTTGAATTCCTCCATCTTCGGTTGCTTTGCAATTGCACTGAAATTTTTTCACTCTGCAAATCCATTCAAACTTGCCATTCAAAAAGGAGCTCTTGAGAACACGAGAGACCTGAACTCGTCTTATTCTTTTGATCACAAGTAATGATTCTAATTTGTAAGGAACGTTTACGAGTTTTTAAGAGTTTTTAAAGATCAAAAAATAATTTTAATTACTCTCCTACTCTCTTTTAATGCTGACGTTACAAGGGAGAAGAAAATAAAGTTTATTTACAGCAAATATTTTAAAAAGGAGCAGGAACATAATAATTACTATTAGGGTATTTAAACACGATGGCCTTTTAAAATCGTCCTGTTGCTCATAAAGGTCCAGGAAATGCAAAACAAAAAGGGTTTATTGCCCACACACAGTCCCAACAAAAGCTCAAATGATCGTTTACCCTTTGAACGAAATGGTGTGTTTATTGTTTTACAATATTTCATCCCTTTTGCCTCAAAAATAAATCCCAAATTATCCCTTGTGAGTTGATTGTTCGGTTGGTCGTCGCTCATACGGTCATTATCTGGAATGCGATCCGGCCAATTGACGCCTCACAAAACGACAAGACAACACAGTGATTCGGCCCGAGAATGTCCGTCAGTCTGGCCTAAAGAGCGGTTTTTATGAGTCCCAGTCTGGCTTTCCTGATTTGTTGCCCCGTCTGCAATGGTTTGTGAAACAGGAAACCCAAGCTCGGTGGCGCAATACTGGATAAACAACGGCAAAATGCATGCAACAAAAAGCGACATTCAATAAACACATCGGAGTTTCGTGTTAAAATGTATCCATTGACGCGTTATAAAGAGCAGCGCAAAAAATAAATACAAATAGATGTGTAAATGAGCTCGCATGTTGGTCGTTTTCTGCTGTCTCATCAAATGAATCTACAAAATGGCTCGGGAATCGGCCATGTGAATAGATCAAAGACCACCCGGACAGCCTCGAGCGTATCCATTTGATTTTCCATTCGTCTAGACTTTTGCTGAATCGATAGAAGATGGTGGAAACTGGCAGCCTCCGGACTCAATCAGCATGTCCCTTTATTGGGACCCATTTTCACCCGACCTTGACACAAATTGCTCGTGAAAATGTTGTCGGCGATGCCGTAACTGTTTTGCATAACATTATACACCAGTGATGTCGCATTTAGCAGCAAAAAGGGTACAGCGCTGAGCAGGCAACCTTACATCTGCGACACGGAGAGCTAAAAAGTGCACATCGTCGGCGCATCTGGGCGTGAAAAAAGATCATTGCATTGCAAATGTAATGCGACGTGAGTAAAGTTTGCCACACTGCCTTCACTGCGACGCTGTGATATAAAGATGGGTTTTTGCTCAGACACAAACTACGACCTAGACTGATCGACGAGTCATCATCTCATTTCACATGGGAAGGGGACTTTTGTCAGCTGGTTGAATGCTGGATCAAACTGAAGAAATGTCTAAGGAATAATTAATTGAAATAAGACTCTGGAAAGATCATCAGAAGCTTTTAGAGCGTAGATCTGACCGTGATGTGCAGCATTTAAAAGGTCTTGCTTTGAGCTGAATTATGAAAAGGGTTCTAAAGAGGTGCAAAAAGGTGCTCAATCCACTTTTCTAAGACTGAAAAGCTTGAATTAAATTTTTCATGAAAAACGTCACGCTTGGATTTTCTATCTACGATGTACCTGGGGTCTGAAGTTTTTTGCCATCGTGGGCAACTTGTCCTACATAGGTTATCAAATGCGATAAAAATAAATGTGTGCTATATGCTCTTGAAAAGATTTCATGCTCTGTCGCAGGAAAAATTAAAACAGTAGAACGGGATGTTGAGGGAGGAGCTTTGAGTGATGCAGAGAAAAGTAATATCCTGTGTGTCTAGGGTGTTGATACAAAGTAAAGTCAATCCCAGAGTGCTTGTGGAAGCAGCTAATTACAACCGCTTTCCGTCTAAGCCAAACAAATTTAATCAACTCTTGAACGTCAATGCCTTCCTCGGGCAAGTGGGGGAGCGTGTTTGTGAAAGCCGTCACGAGAAAAGTGTTAATGTTGGATTTTCAATTTCCATCAGAGATTTTTCTTCATAGTGACTCAGTAGGTAGCCAGATTTAGTTCTTGGTTTTTTTTTATTTTTGGATAAGTTTGTTCCAAACTTTCAAGAGGGAAAAAAATAAAAATCGGGCTCCAGACTATCTTCTTGGCTAGCTGTGAAAGCAGCAAAAGAAAACAGCTGAGATTTTCCACACATCCTTACCCATTTAATTTTCATTTCCAGCCGAGCGACTCCACGATGCATTACTTCAATTGGCTCACAGCGGTCTTCGTGCTACATTTCGCTTACGGAGATATCACGAGCAGGCAGACACGGAATACCCACAGTGCCAGGATCGTGTGCCCATCCAGTTGCAGCTGTTACGTCACAGAACATCACAGGAATCAAACTGTTTGCAACCAAGGTGAGATAGCAAGTGTTGACACAATGTCGAATTTCCAGCGAGAGCTGAATTATTCAGGGGGTGCTGGGACGGGGTTGCCTACACAAATGGTGGTCAAATGAAAAGCTTGTCCCATAATTTGTTATTTATATGCTGTTAATTTGCACAGAGAACAAAAACATTTTCCATGTCCTATAAATTTTCCATTATTACTGCATATTGTGACATTGCTACTGTCGGCCTCCCCTCTCCTGCTAAACAATGGCCTGCTTTGTTCGGATAATGGTTATATTTTGCCACTGCCTCATCCATACCCACCTAAATACTCATAGTCTGTCCCTTCGCAGTGCACTTCGTCTTCTCCTCGTTCAGAGCCTCAGCTGCAGAAGCGTTCCTTGTCCCAAGTCCTACTTTTCACTTCAAACCACGAAGATTCCCAGTTATCTGCTCCTCCCCAGAGCCCCATAACCCAGTTACACCCCTGTTCCATGCTCCAGAGCTTCTTTGTGTCTTCGGGCAAGCTTGTGTTTAATGGCCTAGTGGCAGAATTGCACATCAGAGACATTGCCAGCATACTCCAGCACGCCAGCAATGCTCAATTTATCGAATAGAAATAAGAAATAAGTAGATGGGAAAAACGAAACGTTTCCCACTGACGACAATATCTTTATCCGTCTTCTATAAATTTTGCATTCTCACAGGAAGCATGAAGGCGATTCCGGCCATGGAATTTGATAAGCACGTGAACGTAATTGAGATCTATGGGCCCAAGAACAACATCAACATTGGCCCCATTTTCACGCATCTGAAGGAGTTGGAGACGCTGAGGATCATTGACTCGAATGTGCCGGCCGTTGGGAGACACTCGTTCTGGGGACTCACGAAGCTTCGCATTTTAGGTGAGATTTTTCTGACTGACCTTAGCCTGTTCGTTCATCTCTCAGTGCATGAAATCGTAATATTCTATTTTTGCCAAAGGGCCTGTTCACATATTACGTAACGGTGAAAATCGAGATTTTCGACCCCCACCCCCCCCTCTGTCACGGTTTGTCACTTTTGCTCAAACCCCCTCCCCCCCCCCTCTGTCACGTCACGCAGTATTTTTTTCTAATAATAATAAGCACAAGTTCATATATTATATTTATTTTATTATCAATTATATTTCTTCCCAAGGGGATACTAAATGGGTGCCAAGAGAAACTATTGGCATGGGAGTATTCATTTGTTTACGAGTATGTTTTATTTTCGTTCGTATATCGAAAATCGAAACAGTTATACAAATTTCAAAACTATGTATGAGAAAAGTCTGTTTGTTCCCGAATTTGGTTTAAAAAGCATAATAACATATAACTTGGGTAAAAATGTACAATTTTTGTTCAAAAAACCCGTGACGTAACACAGAGCTAGAACCCCCCCCCCCTCCCCCTTATTTTTTGTCACGGTCATGTCACGATTTTGCCAACCCCCACCCCCCCCTAGGCACCGTTACGTAATATGTGAACAGGCCCAAAGAGAAAATTTCCATTTTTCCAAAATAAACATTTTAGAGCCTTAGAGGCTTGCTAGAGACGATTTGGAGTCTTCAAAATACCACTTAAGATTTTCGAAAAAGACTTGACAGATCCTTTGAGAATCCTCAGAGAAGATCTAGAGGACCATCAAAGGTCTAGCTCCTTGAACGAAAAATTAAAGAATTTTTTTTTCGAAAAGCCTTTGAGGATCTTAAAAAAAGCTTCGAAGGATCTCGAAGAAGCCCTGAAGGGTCTCGAAAAATTCCTTGAGTTTTGAAGGGAGGCCTTGAAGAAATAATTCTCTAAGAAGACTTGGAAACCACCTTGGAAAATTTTTTTTAATCCTTGAAGAGTTCTCTAAGAATAATTTTCCCGCCCAGATCTCCAGAAAAACAACATCACCCAGCTCTCGGACGACAACTTCCAGGGCCAGTACAACCTGGTGGAGCTCGACTTGTCCAAGAACAAGCTGGAACGCATGGCCAGTGCCGTTTTCCACTTCCTAACGGTAGGTCAAGAGCTTCTCTTCTGTCCATTCTGACGCTTTTTGCCCATTCCAGAGTTTACAAATCCTCAACTTGGCCGATAACTCAATTCAAGAGCTGGTGCCGCGTCAATTCTACAAACTTTCCAAGCTGCGCTACCTGGACTTGAGTGGAAATCCATTAAATGACCTCATTCCGGACGTCTTCAAGGATATCCAGGTAAGGGAGAGCGAAAAACTGGTGACAACTCAGCGCCAGATACGATTTGGCCCGAATGATGAAAAGCAGCTTATTGGTTTCGATTTCTCCTCTGTCCGTTCCAGACTCTCAAAGTTCTCAAGTGCCGAGGATGTCAGCTGAAAAACATAAATCCACAACTCTACGATCTCGTTCGCAACTTGGTCGAGCTAGACTTCAGCGATAATCAGGTGAGAAGTGTATCTGCGATATATAAATCAACATTCTCCTGACTGTGACAGGGGAGGGGGTGGCTGTAGCTAGAGTTTCTCGAAGACACCCCCTTGATCCACCCCAGTCTCCCGACAGGTGCTCCGTCTTGTTTTAACGAGCGCTTTTTATTAAGTTTGGAGAAGATGAAAGGCGGAAGAATTATGAAACTCGTTTAAAATAACTTTTATGACCTTTCCATTGATTTTCCCGGCTTTTTTCTTGAACGAGGGAGACGAAGCCGGGAAGTTGTGTGTGCCACTGTGCCGTCAATTGCCTTCCGTGATGACTTGTTCACTTTTTCTTAGCCGCCAATTTTTTTCTGTGTGTTTTTGTCGAAACAAATTGTATGGCGAGGGGTAGGTACTCGAGACGGGCCGCCAATCAAACCCCAATCAGGCTTACTGGCACAATAAAAAAGCAAGCAAGCGGTTAAAAGAGGAAGTAGCTATAAAAAGTTTCCGCATTCGCACAAAAAGTAATCGAGTCGTAAAACCATCCGTCGAACTGGAGTACTCACACACGACTTTGCCGCCCATTAGCAATGTCTGGCTCGGTACTCAAATGAGGAAATAGTAGTGCCATCACCAAAAGTGGGGCCGTAGTAAAATTTTATGGGACTCAGCGTTTTGGATTTCCACAGTTTCAATTTTGTGTGTTGTCTCTTGCAGTTCCGCTATTTTGACAAAACCGAATTCCGTGACCTGAAGTATTTGAAAAAATTACGACTTGATGGCAATCAACTGCCAGTCATCGTAAATCATCTGTTCACGTCGCAAAAAGGCTTGGAGTATCTAGGTTAGTATGGGACCGCAATTGTCTGGCTGGAAAACAAACGCATTCAATTGAATTACAGATGTATCCCGGAACCGGTTGGCGAAGCTGCCAGAAATGGCGTTCGAAAATTTGCATAATCTGACGTACTTGGATTTGTCGTATAACAAACTATCCGTGATTGATGCCGAGTGCTTTCAGCCACTAACCAGTTTGAATATTTTAAACATCAGTGGTAACATTCAGATGGACTTGGAGTCGCTGCGACCGTCGGTGCAGGTGAGATTGTGTATTATATTGCACCTTTTCCTCATGGCTCGTTCTGAATGGAGCTGATTGGGGACTTCACTCAACTTTCCATAGTCAACTTTATTATCTAACGACAGCACTAGAAGTTTGTGTTGAAGGGTTAAGGGCTAGATTTTGGCATTTGACAGTGAATAATAAGGACTTAATTGAATTAATGAGCAAATTTGAGTCTAAGGAGAAAATTCCCAGGCTGGTTACCCAGTGTAAAAAAATTTGCCGATTTTTTCTCCCGGGTCTAAAATTGACACGGCCTGTTCAAGTTTTTTCCAGTCAATCCGCGCGGACAGACTCGCGAACAAACATTCTCGCCTTGCGGACAGACTTTACTCCAGCGCAGAGAGACTTGAGTCTGTCCGCAGTCTGTCCGTTCCATACTGGCCGCGGACAGACTTTTTCAAACTGGGTAAGAATTGAATAATTGCTAGAAAATCAGGTGATGAAGGAAGGAGGGTCTTGAGGGTTCCCAGAATTCAACTGTGACCCGTCAAATGCTCAATTAAGTCCCTAAAAATTGAAATTTGACTCTAAACTTCGTAGTCCCTTAGAGTATTCTTGACTCTAACGGCCGAAAATTTTGATTGTAAACTAAACAGAGCCTACAAAATCCAAAAATGTCGAACGAGAATAGAATGGTTTCTTCCAAAGAGAAACACTGAAAATTTAAATCCCCAACCCTAAAGTAGTGCAAAAAATTAAAAATCGAGCTGTGGCTTCTGCAGCAGTGCCCAGTCCTGCACTTTAAATAGCCGTAATTAATTGCAAGCTGGCGGTGCACGAGCCATAATTTGAATGCCACAGCTCTCACTTGACTTCACTCCATTCCATGCCACTTGGCGATGATAAAAATTCATGACGAAACAATCGTTGGAGTGCAAAAAATGCACTCGGCAACGCATCATTTGCAGACCCCTGAGGAAAGTTCCGAATCACATTACGACAATTGAGTGAGTTGCGTTTCGCGGTTGGGGGAACAAATTGGAGCAAATCAGGAGTGACACAAAGCGGTGGATTACAAAGTGCCAAGTGTTGACAGGAGTTTTCAATTTGCTTTCCACACAAAAGCCAGATCTGTATAAATCTTAGATGAAAATTGATTGCAGTGTTTCGCAACTCAGCACCGAATGCTCCCCATTTCCCAAAGCAATTTATTTGAGGCTCGAGTTCTCCTCAAATGGTTTATGAGATACTCCATGGATACGGAGACAAATTGTCGATGATGTGGACCGCAACTTTGTACGTATGTGGAAATAAATGGATTATGGTGGCTTGAATGAGCACATGATGAAATTTGACATTTTGTTGAAACTCGAGAAAGCCTTTGTGCTGATGAGCTATCACTTCAGTGCTTTCATTTATTAGGCAGCCATGTAAACATTTCATTCATTCCGACACGAACGAAATCCATGACTTTCGAGTCCGAGTACGGCTTATCAGGCATGATCTACTGTTTTAGAAGGCAGAGGTGGGCTTCAGAGGTTTTCAAGGGGGAGCTGCAAGAGGGATTTTTGGTATGGTGGCCTGTAAAATCTCTCAAGGCCCGAATAATTTTTTCCGTGAAATCGATTTTTGCCATTAAGATTTTTTTATGAATTTCTGTGACGATACTTTGCTCTAAAAAAGGTCCCAAAAGATTATAAAAATATTGTGAAGAGCCTCAAAAATGGTTAGGAGAAGAAAATTCGGTCATCATTGAAAGTCCTCAAAACTACAAAAAGTTCCACCTCTGTCCAAAATCAGTGAAGTGCTTTGGAATTCAAAAAGAGCACAATCGGAAGATCATTCTTGGAATGGTCTTAGGAAACATGCCCATAACGACTACCGGCCAGTGGAGCGCCATTTGTGACGTGGGGAATCTCAAATGCGAGTCACACAATCTCATTCCCAGAGATAATGCCCGATAATCCCAACTGCTTACAAACATCGATGCAACAAACGTATCGAATGCTAATATTTTGTCGCCACTCGCGCTCCTGCAGTGCAGGCAGGCGCTCTTTTGAGGTGACCGCACATTACGTTTCCAATGTTATTGTTATTATTTACGATTATTTTTATGATTCTTCTTTGTCTCCCGCATGTACATGAAGGTACTTCAGACGCTGACCACATTGGCAATCGCCGACATAGGATTCATACCAATATCACTGCCCCTCATCCATGTGGGTCAGCAGCAACTCAAATCCCTAAATCTCTCTGGCAACCATTTGAGCAACACATCGCTGCACATGCTGGATCCTCTTCAGAACTTGGAGGTGAGTTTTTTTGCCAATCCAAAGCCACTGTCGCTGCTTTTTATGGCTCCGATTCGCATAAATCGCCATCTGTAAATAATCATAAAAGAGCTGGCAATGCCGATATGTGCTGACATTAGGGTTGGGTCAGACGTGTATCGTGAAAAATTGTTGCTGGCACGCTCTTGGGGAAGGGACATGTCTTATGCATAGGGCTGACATAAATTTTGCCAGACTTGAAATTTTAAACAGAGTAAAAAAGTCAACGAGAAATTAAAAAAAAGGTATTTTGGTAAACCCTAACCCCAAATAATTTACACTTGTCACGGTGACTGGCCGAGAAGTTTCCCATCACCGGCCACAGCGATCAAGAAAGCAATTTGAGTCGAAAATGGGCACTTTAACCCTTTTTCGGGCGACCTCAAGCCCCAAAAGTGATGTTATTTTTATTTTTCTCCCTTTCATCCGATTCCGCCAGATGCTGGACCTTTCACGGAACCAATTGAATGGCATTGACGTTACGTATGCAGAAAAGCTACAGCAGATTCGGGATGTGAGATTGGATAATAATCCCCTCATTTGCGATGTTTGTCATATGGGACCACTTATAAACAGATCGAAGGAGGTAAGGATTGGCTACATTACTTTTCCATTACCCCCAACCCGGATTAAGGGGTCCCATGAAAGCTCCTCTCACTCACGCTATCGCCTGCATTCCAGCTGATTTGGCCGTCCCTGCCCATCTGCTTCCTCCCGGAATCCCTCCGCGGTAATTCGATCAACAGCTTGGATGCATTCCGGTTAGACGAGGTAAGCCATTTTCCCGGAATCCAGTTAAGACTCATCTCCACTCCACTTCCAGTGCATGGAGCTCATTCTGGACGAGGATACGAACGCTGCCAGCACCTCATTAAATTTCTTGGAGCAAGGTACGGGCCATTTGGCACTTTTAATGAGCTCTCATAACTTCCACCTAACGAACCTTATCGCGTATAATATTTTTAATGCCTCCGCTCACTCCTCTCGCTTCGAGAGGAGGAGCGTCGGGGGACTTTCAATCGGAACACAGCAGCTTAGGGGGCTTAACGCAGCTCAAGCACTCTTTTCTCTCTCGTTGCAGTGCTCGTGGGCAAAATGAACTGGCTCATGCTCAGCTCATCGATTGCATTCGTTCTAATTGCCGTAATTATTCTCATATCAGCCATGTGCTATTCCCGGCACCGAGCGAGGTACTACACGCACGAGGACAAGCGAAACGGTAATATATGAGGCCCCTATCCTTTCATAATGGTTTCCCACGTGTGCTCGTCTCTGCCGATTCCGCGCCAACTAGAGACAGCTAGAGATTATTCATACGAGTACTTGCCTATGTATGACCGTGCGTAATTGTTAGTGCATTTTTGGGTTGAAAATAAAAATTTTAGTTCTTTTTGTCCGTCTGTCTGAGTTAAAAAAGTTCAAAATTTTTAATATTTCCTATTTCGACCAAAAAACGCACTAAGACGCCTTTGCCCCCAACCAAGCTTTAACGTGTTTCCATTTTCTTTCTTTCTCTTCCATCATCCTCGTCGACCCCACATCCCCGCCATATTTGTAGATAGCGCAGCATCAGAAAAAGCGCTGGAACCAACGGCAATTAGTGATAGTGAAATCAACTTTAAGTTTCCCCTGAACGAGCGAGTGTGTACGATAGACGAGATTTGTTTGCCTCCAGCGCCTCCTCCACCCACAAAGAGTAAACCACCCCTCCTCATTGTAAGCGATAGGCTGTAAAAGTTAAATGCCACATAGGTCCATTGTACATTTAGATGAGACTACCATTCTATGTAGAGCCGAATGAGAAAGATGCTAATGAACTGTAAGTATAACCCACTAGTTTCCCCACTACCCTTTGACGCCATTCACGAGCTCCCTCATCCATCACTCGAGAGCGCAATTAGACTGCAGATGCACACGAATACCAGATATATCCGGAATATCGCATTTTCCCGTCTCCAATCACAATTCCAGGGCAGTGGCGTATCTATTGGGGAGGGACAAGGAAGTTTTCGCTCCTCCTTCCCTTCAAATTTCGAATATTTCAGGCTTAGAAGATAAAAATCCCATTTTAAAATTAAGCCCATGTTTGGGGGGGAACCCCATTTTGTCAAATATTTGATCCTAGTTATGGCACTTTTCCCGGAATGCCGGTGTTCAATTAAACCAGGCGGTTTATTTCCGCCCGCCGGTTTCACTTATTCATCGATTCCCGGAATCTGAGCCCACGTTTTGGAGTGTGAATATCGCAAATTATTAACATCAATTCACGCCTTTTTAATTACATTCAGTCAATTTTCGGGATGGAAATTGAAGCTTTTGCGCCCTCACACGTGGCTTCACTCACGAAACACCCCTAATTAAAAACATTACGCTCCCATCAATCAACCAAATTCAATTAACAGTTACCTGCACTGTCCGTCTCGCTTGAAATGTAACCAATTTCCCATTGTTCCAGGTAATTTTGTGTAAGGCTTGCGCTTTCGAGATATTCCAGAACTCCAAAGAAGAAGTTTCATTTGATTAAATCAAAGAAATTATTTTAATTTAAGATAAAGATTAACGTAGGTCTGTAAGAGAAAACTTTTTCTTTCATCTCCTCTGTGTTATTTCAAATTAAAAGATTTTCCTCCCAGTTACGGCTGCCTCACGATTGTTATTAAAATTGTACTGCTCGAGACCGGTACAAGAACGGAGAAAATTGTAAATAAAAACGCAAATAATGCAGAATGAAGGACTTTGTGCATCAAGAGGAAAACTTTTGCATCTAAATATTCCGTTTCCCGGGAGGCCGAGTGGAAGTAAGAAAAAAATTTACCCAATAAGAGGCATTATTTTCACGATATCACAGGTTTATGAGCGTTTTCTCTAGTTTAAGCCGGAGAAAGCAGGTTAATTATGCCATTTGAAGAGCCCGGCTATTTCTGGGCTACTCTGGATGGGCTGCCGAAACTTTGTTTGTAAAAATTAAGAGAAAAAATTTTATTGTCCTGTTGTGGTAGAATATTTTATCTGCCATTGAAAATCCGTCGCGTGGAAAACTGAACAGAAAAGTTTATGTTTTGTTGGAAAAATTTTGTGAGAGGGGAGAACGAAAGAATAGCGCTAGAGGCCAGGGTACAGGAAAACATAGGGATGACAGGAGATGCTAGAAAGAAAATTTATTATGTAATAAGAATGTATTAGAGTTTATCATTTTTTAATAAAAATAACATTTGACAAAACATAAATCACAAACTTTGATTGAGTCACAAGAGCTGGATGCGAAGAAAGCCAATCAGGTGAGTGTTGCTTTGAAAGGCTCATAGGGGAAGTGCCCTCCAAAGAACCTTTACAGTTGTATTGATTTTCGATGAAATCATCGACAGAATTGTGCCTCAAGAGTATGTACGTGAAAAATTGGCCCTCACCAGTGATATTTCTAGTCCGGGATAAACCTGCCAAAATTGGCTTCAAATTAACTGATTTGTAAATTATTGGTTGGATAAAAAATTTACCTTTTACCCACATGTTGCTGAATAAGTTTTGTAAACTTTGGGAGATTTGACGAAGTTTTTGAAAAATTATCGAAATCAGCCAGAGTAAGTCCCGTCGTCTATTTTGGAAAGCAATTTTGTCTTCTTCTGAAATTACACTTGTTGAAGTCTAATTTTTTTCCCAAAGCCGAATTTGGATGTGGACAGTCTCAACCTAAAATTAAACCTTCCACGCAAAATCAGTGATTCCGAAAACTTTTGAATATTTCTGGGAATTTCGTGAGACTTCAGCTTAATTTCCTAAATCCATCAAAGGTACATGAATGATAAAAATCCCACCAGACGCGCCTTCATTATTCATTTTTGAGCCGTTTCGAGTGCTGCCAGGTTCACATCATGCGTCATCAAGCCAGCTCTGTCTGTCAAAAAGCAGATAGAATGAATTTCAATTACATCTCTTCCTTTCCCCGAAATAAAGCGTTCATATGATCTAGAGTTGAGCCGATTCTCGTGTTCCGTCATAAAGAGAGCCTGCACATGAGATATTTTCGCTGAGAGGCTGCCGGATGAGGAACACTCGTGATGCATGGCGTGAATATAATTAAGAGGCGGTAATTAAGTGATGAATTGATTACTAAATGCAGGCAACAGGTGGAAGTTCGCATTTATGCTCGAACACCTGCATCTCAGACGATTCCTATTTCATATTCCGGGAGCACCTATAGACGATCCGGCTTTGTTACTGTCCTCGACCGCAATTGGCACTAAACCCAATTAAATGCATGCTGATTGGGACAATTCTGTTCTCAATTGCCGTGATTAGTTCATTAGATGTGACCGACATAATGCCCGGTATCGACATCTGAAAGTCCGGGTGACGAATGGGGCTCAAAATTGGCGACGTCGGTGTCAGTTTCATAAGTTAAGAGACTCATTAATGTTAACAGCAACAATGGGGAGAAAAATTACCACAAAACCTGCCTCCCATCAATCAACGGCATCTTGCACAATGCAGCGCTCTCCATAATTTTTTACCCCGTATCATGTGAAAAGTCTCCAATCATGAGAGAGGCAATTTTTCATCGCCACTTTTTATTCATCTCCATCCTGGCACTCTCGCAGCCGCGCCTCGTCGTCCCGCTCCTCGTGCATCTGCTTCAGTGCAGCAACAACATGGGAAGGGAGAGCCCCAAGTGCCGCTTGATTTATATTAGCTCGCTCACAATAAAATCTGCGAGCATTCCAGGGATCAAGTCGAAGAAAATGGCGCCTTAAACACTTTACTGTGGAGATTTCAATTTAAACATCTAAATGACGTTTCTCTCGGCGTGAAATATCACACAGCTGTTATTACTTATTTGTTTGCGCTCCTTCTGAGAGAGACTCAAAGGATTCCGTTTTGAAGCTTTTGTTGAGCCTAGGAAATAGAAAACTGGAAGAAAATGGCCATCTAGAGGAAGCAACTTGGCACAAATGGACTTAAAAGCTGAGCTTCTAAAGCACTCAAACCAGAAACGTAAGCTTGCCTTTAGGCTATTTGAGACCCTGTATTCAACTTTGAATGCATTACACGGCTTAAAACTCAAACTAAAAGGAGTCCAAAATGCAGACAGCCTTTTCCAGTTCAGTGAGAGACTTCAGGTATCTAACGACCCTTCTAGACTCTAACGCTCTATGGTTGCTAGACCCAATTGAAAAGTGAAACCAACGTGAAGAAGAACAACAACATTTTCTCGGTGACACCAGTAAAAACATGTTATTCTAGTTTCCTCGGAGTAAAAGTTTTCCCGGCTCCTGAAAGTATGCAGCGAACTCGACATTGTCGGATCAGTTTTTGATTACGTGCTCTGTTGCGATAATTCGACTCGCCAACTAGCTACATAAACCCCTCTTAAGAGAGCAACCTTGAGTCGTTCCACATACTCGTTTGGAAGATTTTTGTCGCCGCACCATGCTGAGCTCAGGGAAACATTTGAAAGTGCGGAAACGGAGAAACGGAACCTCGTTTCAGCAAAGGTGGATTCCTCCCAAACGTTCCCCCCGACGCAGTTCTGCCATCATCGGTGGGAATAATGTGTGTCTCCAAGTTCCTTCTCTCTTTCTCTCCGAGCCCCACCTGCCGTGCTTGCGCTCTTGTGGTTGTCTGCCGAAATAACGTAATTTTTACGGACAAACTTGTGCAAAATTGAAAATAAAATACTTTTTTGCTCGAGGTTAAATTGAATTTCCAAATTAGTTTAATGATCCAAAATTTATGTTTGCCATTTTATGTCGGTCCTGTGTATGTGTGTATGTTGTTGCTTATGATGTTTATTATCCCTGCTTTGTGAGCCACCAGCAGGCAATGTGGGGTGTGTTGGGCTTTAAAGTCTGTTTCGGGCCGTCTCGGGGAGTGGAGTGCATCGTGCCTCGCTCGCTTATGAGCATAAAAGGGCATTATGGAGTATTTTATTGTGCTACAAACAGATAGTTAACATTCGCCTAGCACATATAAACTTGATCATTTCGGAGCTGGAGGCAGAGCACGACCATCAGCAATACAACTTTAGCTCTGATAATGTTTATTTAATCTCTTTTTGCATTTGACTCGCCCGCCCGCCTGCCTGCCTCGGTGTTCGTGTTTTTCGGGGCGAGCTTCTTGATGACTAGAGCTCCACAAATTTGTTAAATAGCAATTGTTGCTAAATTTTTTTCTCAGCGGTCCTGACCATCCTCTAGCTTGGTTTTGAAGTTGAGGAAAATGTAAAATTTCGAACTCGGAACCACCAAACGTTTCCAGAATTTTTCTGAAAAAATTTCTTCTCGAAAAACTATTTTTTCGTTCACATGGTACCTCAGAGCTCAGAGGGCCAAAATGACCTTGAACATGGATTTTTTTTTCGAAAAACTGAACTCGATTCCAGCATCGGTTTGGCCCCCGGTAATTTTACAAAATTTCTTGAACGTGTGGTGGAACCTTTAAGTGGGTAAAAAGATTTGAAAAAAATTTTTGGAAGCTCTACTGATGACCTTAATGGAGCTACGGAATAATCAGATTACGGAGCCAGGAACAGGCGAGCAAAGAAATTTACTGCCCGGATGTGGAAAACTGGATTTGTCTCACTTAACGAAACTGTAGGTATCAATATAATTGGCCATCAGAGTCTCCCTCAGTCTCATCTGCAGCGGCGCATCGGCAAACATGGCACATTTGCATGATGAGCAAAACCAGATGCAATTAGAAGTGTCGAGGAGCGTATGAGCCATGATGCGTGTTTAGCTCATTATCACCACATGCACTCTCGTCTCTCGGAACAGCGTCCACAGTTTGCTCTGCATAATTTCCAGCAAGGCTCGAAGTGGTCCAAAGTCATTACAAATCAATTATTCCGGATTTCGGCTCAGCTCCCAGTCTGTTTATTTGCTGCAGGCAAACTACTCCAGCTGAACGTTGCATTGAGACAAATGCAGGTGGCCGAGTTGATTCGAAGGCGATTTGTGGTTTGATTACAAACACTTGCAGTGAAATCGGGTCGATATGGCTCTGGCATCTATCCTTTAGATAGATGAACTGAGAGTTGGGATTCTGGAATGCTCTTGAAAGCTCTGTCTCGGTGGTCGACCGACTACTTTAATTGTTGAGATGTGCTGTCTGGTATTTGGTGCTCTTGCATGGTGAAATTAGACCAGACTCGGGCAAAACCAAGTGAAACAAGAGCTTTCAGCCAATTAATTGATTGCCTAGGGTCAGGTACAGGCTCTTAAATGTAACCGAGCTGGTTAGGGAAACAAGAAACTTGGACAGATTTCTGAAAATTTACACTGGGATATTTTGATAATTTTAGGCTATCATACGTCAATCTGACAAAATGTCGGTTCTTTTTGTCCAACCTTTCTTGGTACATGAGCTTGCTCTGAAATCCTTTCTTCAACTCTTGCAGCTGGTCCTCACTTCTGATTGAGCTATTTCAGGACTTTAATTTTGTCTTTTGAACTCCTTCTTCAAATTAGAGAAATTTCCTAGGAAGGTTATTTCGACCGTATTGTCCATGAGAGAGTTATGCATCAAAGGAAAGACATTCCTCAGACTGCAAGAAAATAAAGAAACTCTGCACTCTTCAGCCAAAATGAGAAGCTACCTTCCCGAGCCCAATAAAACAGAAACTGAAGATGGAGGATCAATTGTCGTATGTTTCCTCGTATCCTTCCCATCGCTCTAATGACATCCAAATGCAATAAGATTACCCACTCCGTCGCAAATGATGATATCCTTGATCTATCTCTATCGCAGCCTTGTATTCCTGCGCTATTCGAGGCAATAAAAGCTAGATAAAATGCTTTATGCTCGTCTTTCTTTTTCTACTTCCTCAAAAGCAGCTTCTTCCTCTCTCTCTCCACTCCTCGGTGTGTGCGTTTAGCCGAAAGTGCTGACGAGATAACAAAAAGCAACAAAAGAAAGCGGCAGAAAAAAGTGGGAGATTGTCAAAGTACGAGCATCTCACCGCCCTTCACGTAATATATCCAAAATCAACTCCACACAACAACGGAGCAACTTGGTAATGATCCCCGCGAGAGCATTTAAAGTGTATTATTTGCCTTTTATTTAATGTTTCCCGTCGCGGGCGCTGCAAACTTCCAAACTCCTCACGGCTCACGGCGACGAAGAGACAGCTTTGCTGCCCCACACTTGAGGAGTCTCGCTTCTGATGGATGCTCGTCTCGTTATGGCTGTATTTACCTCCGAGGCGAGTGAGGCGGGGATGTCGGAAAGTGTGTGCGCAAGTTGTTTCTTGCACCAAGGAGATATTTTATTACTTTGCTGCAAAGCAGGGTTTTAGCATCAACTCATCGACTGAAATTTAATCAAGGCGGAATTTTTCGGGGTATCATTTTGGAATTATGGGCAGCAGTGTTGCTTTGGGGGCCTCTTCAATCGACCTACAAGCCCGTTTTTCAGCTTCTGTTCATCTAAAGTACTCATTAGACAGGTCCAAGTGTTCATAGCCTTATCTAGTGGGTATCTTAGGGGCAATTAAAAACTTTTCTTTCTCTAGAACTACATAGGTATTTCTTTAAATTTAAAATTAGAGTTCAAACTAGAATTAAACAGTAAAAAACATGACCTCTAATTTATTTGCGTAAATTAAAGTGAAGTGGATTTTCAATCCAACGTAAATTTTGGGATGTTAAACCAAAATGACGATCCGCCATTTTTTGTTTCTAAATATCTTGGTCCCGTCCAATGTGTATTCCGGAAGTAAAATTTGGAAAAAGAAAAGGCAGTTCTGCCTGCAAATTTTTACTTCTGGGCATCGGCCAGTCACAGTTTTTCCCAGTCTGTCCGCGATGACAGACTTGCGAACAAAAATTCTCGCCTCGCGGACAGACTTTTACTCTAGCGTGGAAAGACTTGTTCACACTGGGTAGGAATTAGGCCTCGTTCACAAATTACGTCACGGTAAAAATCGAAATTTTTGAACCCCCCCCCCCCTCTGTCACGGTTTATCCTTCATAATAGTTTTGAGTTTGTGGCAGAATTTGAAAATTTCCCCGCTTGGTTTCGTCTCTGCCACCGCATCGCAACGCACAATGGTCAGAGCAAAGCGAGGGATTTGGGCAGTCAGGTAACTGTAACCACGAAAAAAAGACCAAAAATCCAATTTCGCGACATTGATTTTTCTCTCTTCGCGTCTTTTTCCTTCCGCTTTACGAGCCATCAGCATCACCTAGCGCCCATTGTCTGCTGGATCCAATTACAGCTGAGCCCAAAGTAATGAAGTGCAAAGTCTTTTGTGTACTGAATCGGAAAATTCAAAGTTGAAATGATAAATTAAGGAGATACCTCGTTTGAATGATCAGTGAGGAGTAAAAATTTTATTATGTCAAAGCAATGTTCCTTTTGATTGGCTTCGTGGGAAGACAAAAGGAAAAAAACAAAAGCGTTGCCGAGTCTTTTTGAGTGGGAAGTTTTTTTTTTTGCATCTCGTTTTTCAATAATTTCCTCATGATTCTGCGGAATTGGACGATTAGGAGCGCCATCAAGGGCTCCCAAAAGTGTCGACTCAACACCGATACTCGCATCGAAGGTGGTGCGAGAAAATGGTGCATGTTGAGGATTTTTACCTGATTATTTGGTTTTATACGTGACACATTTCTGGCATGTGTGACAAGGGAAATATTTGCGTTTTTGTACACACAAACCGTTCTGGCCCGTACGGGAGGGGATTTGGCAGCTTTCAATGACATTGCGCCGCTTCATCGGTGCTAGTTAGTTGAAATGTGTTATGCTTAAAAAGCAAAAATGTGTCGTTCTCCACACGCTTATAATCTGCCGTGAAGGTGATGGGGTGAATTTTTTAATGAGGCCTGTCGTGACCTCACTTCCGGGCTTTTCCAGGGACTGTCGCTGGAAATCTCAGCTTCTGGGAATTAACTCCAACACGACATATTATTTTCTTTGACACTTCAGGTGGAAGCACAACAAAATTTACATGCCAGGCATTTCTCGCACTGTTCCATGAACTTTCCTTGACGGCAAAAACATAACGGAAGTGACATAAATGGAAAGTTCTTTTTGTTATAGACCTCTCATGCATATCTTCCCTACACACATCCCAGTCTTACCTGATCCTCTTGCCGAGCTTGTTTTGACACAGGATGTGTGTTTATCATAACAAAAAGTGAACACTTGAAACGCTTTTATTTGCCAAATAGGAGCTCATGAGGGTGTTTGTTAAACAGGATTTCACAACAATAGACACTGGAAGCCTAAAGACTTCGAGGAAATTAAAATTAAGAGGCTTCAAGTTGATGTAGAGCTACAGTAATCCGTCTCTCTTAAAAGCCTCCCTGTGACACAATTGGAAGCAGGGGTGGCAAAGGTTTCTCTTCGATTACTAGCGTCCTATTTGAAAAATATCACTCCTTAGCTGAATGACAAATAAGTGAATTTTTTTAATATTTAAAATGCACTAAAGGAGGAGAAGTTGGTACCTCAAAGCTTACCAATTCCCCCTGAGCCTCCGACCAACTTTCAGGGAAAGCAATATAACACCCTTTCAGTCCATCTTAGCCTCTTTTGTCTAGACTGGTGAAGAGCATCTTAAGTTTGAAGGAGTTAACCAGATTTATTTAGTCTTCTGTGAATTATGAAACTTAATCGATTTTGGTTACCCTCTGCGTTGATTGCAAGTTAGAGAGCTATCAGTAAACAAAATGTGTATCAAAGGAAACAAAATTCATTTGATTGACTGCTGTTGAGGCAGCATAATTTGTTTGCCAGCTCCCCAACTTCCTACAGATTATCATAGTCATTTTGTGACGCTTTCTAATTTCGTAATTTTCTCATGCATGCCGCAGACGGTGCTGTGTGTCAGAGGATCCTGAGAAAATTGGGTGTTCGCGGCTACATTGTTCATCGTAATGGAATTTTGGTTTATGTATTTGGTTTCAATCAAGCCGAGCTGAAAGATTCCCCGCGGCTCTCGGGATGCTCGTGTATGTCTGAGATTTATTTATGAAAGCACAAGCAATGAGCAAAGTTTATGACTTCCAAGTTCGTTGGGTGCGTGGTGTGTCAGGAACATGGAGAATTATGGTCTAGAGCTACTTTTCCAAGATTCGACAGGTCAGAAGCTGTCAGACTTTCAATTGAGTTGAGAAGGAAATTTCGTTATGGCTCTAGTGTATTTCTCTTCTGTGGGAAGTAAGAAAAGTTTGGGCTCAATGTAACCCTTGAAAGTGGAATTTGGTATCGACTGGGCCAAGATGCAGACGGAAGTATTGTTTGAGTAACTGATGAGTTTTTAAACAGTGTCTGTACATGTGTCTGGTATTTCCGTCAGACTTTTCATCCTTTTGAGAATTTGTCAGAACTTGAGCTTCAACTTATTCCTAATAATATGTTCGTAGAAAATAAGAGAACAGTACTGGCATCAGTGAACTTTGTTTGCAGCAACTGAGAAGAGAGAATGGAAAGTTTCTTGGCGCGTATCACTTGCATCTCTCCGTGCTCTCCGCCCAAAGTTTCCATAACTCACTCGAAGAACAATAAATTGTTTATCATCCAAACATTAATAATACCCCAACTCCCACGGATGCCTAATTGATTTACAGCCCGGAACCAATATGCATGCATTAGTAATACCTATTTGTACACGACTCGCGACTCGCTATGGATAGTCCCGGGCTAAATGTGTCATCGTGTGCCAACCAGAAGGCCCGCAGAATACAACATCCACATTTCACTTTATTACCCCAATGGTTTGTCGTCGGTTGACGGTGTTAGCGTCATCGGTGCACCAAAATTTCGCAGCATCGGGGGCGCATCCGGGCCACGAGTCGCACGTTGGCCATTTGATGAAGGTGATAAAATTGAATAGCATGTGCTAGTAGCTACTATTCCGCGAGTTAACGGATTAGGGGCCGTTTATGAGTAAGGTGTGAAGCATGGAAACTTCACCAAGATGAGAGCAGCTGCTTGAAATTTTGTCCACAATCAAATCGTTGTATTTTTATTATTTCTAAGAATTTGTATTTTGATATATGATTTCAAGTAAAAGAAAAATAGGCCAACTTTATCATTGATTTCAAGGAAATGTGTATTTTAGCAATAGAGATAGAAAAGCATAGAGTGGAAATACGAGAATTTTTAGCCGGACCCAGGAACTGTCAAATTTGAGAATCCCTGGGGCGAATTTGTTTGAAAAATTATTGCCTGAGCGATATATGGGTATTTCCACTCTATGTATTTTTATCTCTATTATTTTAGCCCATCAAGTTCGATTTTTGGATCAAATCAAAATTAAAAAGTTCACCTATTTTATTGCGAGTCACGAGATGGATCTGAAAAGATGACCAACTAAGCTCGTTTTGACGTAAGAAAGAGAATCTCCTTGACAAAAAAATTTAATTCAGACGAATTTGATAAAATTCAGCACATACGAAGTTCTGCTGAAAATCAAGATAAAATGTCGCGGATTGGCTCTTTCACACCACACACTCGTATTAGTGTCGTTCTTATCTGCAGAGGGGCTGTCTTTTTATCAAGCTCCTCAACGACCCAAGATTCAGTTTGCACTCAGCAGTTGTCTACTGAACACATTTCAATTCTTTCCAATCCAATTGAAAAGTAAGGCTTGTGGTTTATCTTAAATTTCACGGAAAAGATAGCAAAACAATTTATTACCTTTGGATTCCCCTTTTCATTACTCACCTTGTATTTTTTCAGTGCAAAAATTTCTCGACCATCCTAGTGAAGCTTCATTCCTTCCGGAACCAAATGTAGGGCCCTTCCTGGAGATTACTGAGGAGCCTCAAGAATTCCACCGATTCAGGTACCAACGAGAGCAAAATGGTTCTCATGGCGTAATCAAAGGCTCGTCCTCTAAATCTTCTGAAAACTCTAATGACCAGTCAGAAATCTACCCCTCGGTGGCGCTTCGGAACTTCACTGGCTCCGAGGCTGTCATTCGGTGCACTTTGTACCAAGTGAAGGGACCTGGGCAGGTGACATGGCCCCACTCGCACAAACTCACGACTTCAAAGGTGGGTTCTGTGAAGCAGTTCAACGAGGATCCCTTTCTGAGGGAAGTTTCAGCGACGCAGGGTTTTCATGTGTCCTTTGAAAAAATGAGAGTCATCCACACGAAGAAGAAGGAAATAAAAACGGAGCTGACCAGGAAGCTGATTCGTATACGGGAGAGCCAGAGTAACAGGAAACTCACGGAGCTTGAAGTCGAAGAGGTCAGGAAAATCGCGGAAAGGGAGGCCAGGGTCATGAACTTGAACATAGTCTGCCTCTATTTTGAGGCCTTTGCTCGTCTCGGAAACGTTCTTCAGCCACTGTGCTCGGTGTTTTCGAGGACCATTAAGAATCCCCATTGTTCAGAGACGGGCGAGCTAGAGATCTGCCGGATGAGTACCAATATCAGTGACGCTAGGGGAGGGCAATTGATTTTTATGCTGGTGAAGAAAATTAGCAAAAAAGACATCAAAGTGAGGTTTTTCAAGGAGCCAGGCTCGGACTCTGAGGAGCCTTGGGAGAGGATAGTCGAAGACATATTCGTCCACTATCAAACCGCAATTATCTGCAAAGCTCCCCCGTACAAGGATCTAGACATAGATCAGCCAGTGGAGGTCTTTGTCGAGCTTTACCGGGAGGCGAAACCTGAGAACAATCAGGAGAGGGACCGAAGTGAGCCTCTCAAGTTCAGATACAAGCCCTCCGTTGATCCAAATTTCCACAAACGGTTCAAAGGCTTGTCAGAGATTTTTAATAGCATTCCTCTTGTTGAGGAGGAGATCGAAAGAATGATAAACGAAATACGGGAAAACAAGGAATTTCGACTCCCTGATGACGACCTCAATGAGCTAGGTTTTCTTACAACCGATGGAGAAGCTGAGAGACCAGCTGCTAATCTCCTCCTTTTTAGAAGAAAATCCGCAGCAAACGTCTCATTTTCTTCCCCAGAAGAGTCTGAAGGTTTCGTTTACCTCAAGCTTATGGTGCTTTTAATGCAAAAACACAGGAACCAGTTTGATTTTGAACGAGTTTGGACTAAGACAGTCAAGCTTTTGTACAATTACAGGAAAAAGGGAGAAAAGTAAGTAAAATTTTTGCAGATCGACTTAGAGTCAAGTAAAAAGATTAAAATTAAATTACGCAATGAAATTATTAAATTACGTCATGATCTGAAATTTTCCCTGCAGCTTTGTAGTCGCACTTTCGAGGAACGAAAAATCAGCTCTTAAACAAGTCATAGAGAAGCTGAAAAATAAGGCCCTCAGAGACCTCCTGGCCTTCTCGAGCGACCGATACGAGACCTGTCTCCACATCGTCTGCACATTCGACCGCGCCTCCTATCTTCAAGTACTGTTAACAGCAGGTCAGTATCAACCATGTCTCATTCCCGGGAAACCCCTCTTAATCTCTTATCAGGTGCGGACCCGAACCTCGTTGATAACAATGGCAACACTCCGCTCCACGTCTGCGTGCTCCAGAACAATTACGACTGTCTGACTGAACTAGTCGAGACCTCCAGTTCTTTCCAACACTTTTTGCAACTAGACATCGAGAATTTCGACGGGCTCTCACCACTCCACTTGGCTGTGAAGTAAGTTTTCTACTCACAATTTTCACGATATGTATTTATTTATTTCCTAGACTCGGTCGAGTATCCTTCGTCAAGCGCCTTTTGGAAGTTGGGGCCTCCGTGAGCTCCAGTGATCCCAAAACAGGCGATACAGTTCTCCATACAGCGGTCGAGAATCGCTCCTTCGAGGTCGTCAGGCTCATTGTGGAGAGCTGTCCCGACACTGATTTGCTCAACACAACCAACCACGCCGATCTCTCCCCAATTCAGCTGGTGGCAGTTCCATCATCCTCCTGGTCTGACCTCCAGATCGCCAAGTACCTGCTTCAGAAGGGGGCCAAGTGCTACAAGATCGATTCAGAGACCTTTGAACGCATCAAAACCGTGTCGGATGGAGTGTCAGAATTCAACAGACCGATGACAGAAGTTCCATGTTTTGAGACGTCTTCGGCTATTCTTCCAGTCCCTCAAAGAGAAGAAGGCAATTCCATAAAACTCGAAGAGATTGAAGAGAGTGATCTGCTTTCAGTCTTAGGGATCGATAAAAATTGGAGGAAACTGGCTCAGCTTCTCGCAGTGGAACATTTTTTGGGGGTCTGGGAACAGACAAAAAACCCCTTTCAGAGGTTTCTCGAGTACCTGAAGGTAGCTAGATACAAGACCTGCTGTCAAAAAAAAAACATGCTGTAAATTTTTATGTTACATTTTAGAGCACAACAGTAGTGGACACTGAGAGGCTCTGCAGCTATCTCCGACTTCTCGATGTAACCGCCATTGAGGTCGTTAACTTGCGGATGAGCCAAAGTCAATTGTTTCTCCCAAGACACTAACGTTTCACAATTTAATTTTTAATAGCAAATACCTACCTTGAATCCCATTCACACACAAAAATTAATATAGAATTCTCGAGCTAGTCCATTACTTCAAAATATTCTGCTTAAAAAAGTGGATTAAATTTTCTATTTTTAATCAAATTTATTTTAATTTAAAAAAGACTTGATTTGAGTTACGATATAGGGTGTGAGTTCTTCTTAAAATTTCTCTAGAGACCAAAATCTTATAGGTCATATTGTTCAGTTTTAAAAATATTCAAATGAGAGCCTTGGAGCCACAGAGTCCGCATCAAATAAAGCAGCCTCAATCAATCATAACTGGGTTGCGTCAAGAGCCTGGTCAGTTCCAACTCATGCGATAAATCTATTAAAATGACGAATATTTGATGCGTAGGCAGCCATAAAATTAATATGTGTACTCAAGCGGCTCCAGAAGGTTTCTCCCATCCATCAAGGATACTCCGATATGCCTGCGAGAACTAGTTGATGGAAATGGAAATTCAAAATCATCAATAATCTGTTTTACTCACTTCTGCTCCGTACACACACGCTTGACAGCCCATATTTTGCTGATGGCGGAGTTCTGTCTGCCTTCTTTGTGGAAAATAGTTGTAAAAATTACCATCTTCCCGGGAATGTGAGGAGGAAAAACATTCCCAGACGCAAATAAATTTGAGCTATCATCAAAACGAAATCATATGCATCGATTGGCAGCAGCGAAGTTTGTTTGTGTCTGGAAAAATGTTCTCGTTCTCCAAGTGGCGTCAATTTACGGCGATATTTTGTTAACTTTTTTCGCTGAAAACTGCTCCAAGATAGTTCATCTTCCCCTTTGATCCAATTACAGTGCCGCTAGTTATCCTGCTTCCCCGTTCGTAGCAGAACAGGGGAAACTTACCTCAGAAGAACAACAATCTGCATAATTTATCATTTAATTATTCTTCAGAGCTCTGTGGTGCGCTGAGTATTTTTCTTTCAGAAGCAAAATAGTTGCAGAGTACCTCGACCGCTTCTATGGCTGCAGGTTATTGCCTGAGTCAACTACGTACCTTGAAATGGGACTGAAAACATGTATAACATGGTGTTTAAATAGGCATTAGGCGAGCGAGAGGCCACTCCTGGTACATGATGTGGATTTCGGTTATCAAGGGAATCTCACCATGGTTAGGAATTCGCAAATATTACTCTTAATCCCTTAAGCAGTGCAGGAGTTTTGACGCAAACCCTTTTCAATTTGGCACTTGGAGCTACTCCAAGGTGACATTCTCCCTTGGTGTCGGTCTCGGCGTCAACTTTCAAGCAAGGGTTTGCAGATAAAGCGGCGGGGTTGAGCTAGAAATACCAGCAACCCCAGCTCGGTTGCTAACGCGGGAGAGGAAGTTTCAGACGCCGTACAGGAAGCCCTTCGTCTGCGACCCCGAATATCGATTGCCTGCAGCCGAGCAGCCTTTGTGTGACGCATCATGTCCCAGGCATCCTGATAAGCCAGCAGCCAGTCCCCTGCTCCGACGATCCTCGTGCTTATTAACATACTCGTGATGTATGAAAGGCTGACATAAAAGGATATGTCTGTGCGCCTCTCACTCTACTTGTTTGCTCTGTATTCAAACTTGATGTTCCTTATTATTCCAAAACTGGAAGAGTTGCGAGCTGACGGGATGTGTAACTATTGTTTTTCGAATCATGAAAAGCTACAACTCGGAATACTCAAAGTCTATCTTCATTTCAATGCCATTTCAGGCTTTTTTCATCAACAGACACTCGTCGGATAGCAGCTCGAGCTCGAGTAACTGGGGAGGACTTCGACGCCCGACAGCCATCGTGAAATTAATTTAAACTTTTCCATGTGCAAAGTGCAATCCCTCTAATTCCCCCTCGGCTTCATCAAGACATATTTTCTCGTGTGGTTGGGACTGCATCATAACATTTTCCAGTTTTGCCGTATCATCGACCATCACTGACCATCGGAACACTTGACCTACCGCACTCGTCTATCTGTTTATGTACGGCCAGCAGCGAAATGGCGCATATCAAACGCATAAACAGCAATTTTTCATGAGACTCATGACGCGTTAAGGCTTATTCTAGGAGCGTCAATCCTCTTTGATGGGTTATGGGCTCAGAAATTTCAAAATTGACCTTACCCAAAAAAAATTTTGCTGATCCGCCATTTTTCGTTTATTTACATCTTTGTCTCGTCCAATTTATTGTTCGAAAGTAAAAATTGGAAAAAGAAAAGGCAGTTCTGCCTGCAAATTATTACTTCCGGGCATCGGCCAGTCACAATTTTTCCCAATCTGTCCGCGCGGACAGACCTGCGAAGAAACATTCTCGCCTTGCGGACAGACTTTTACTCCAGCAGAGACAGACTTGAATCTGTTCGTTCCATACAGGCCATGGACAAACTTGTTCACTCTGGGTAGGCATCCTAGGAGCGAGTAAAAAACACCATAGAGATAACTACTAGAAGGACAACCAGCATGCCTCCAATCTTCGTCAAAGCTTGCAGCTTTGCTAATTTTTCAGAACAAAATAAAATTTTGATTTGAACTGAATTGAAAATCGTTATTGAACAAAATGTGAAAGAAGCGTGAAGTATTTAGTTAACTCATGGTCATTTATTTTTGTACCAAAGTTTTTAGAATATCTAAAAAACCGGATTTTTTAGGAATATTAAATTTTCTGAAATAAAAAAATTAGCAACTCTAGTAAAATTCTTTTAGTTTTGACATTAAAAAGCTAAAAAGTCTCAGGTAGTGCTAGAAGACTCGAAAAACATTAAAATGGTCTCGTAATAGTCCCTCTTCTGTCGGGCAGGAAATGAGAGTTTAAAAATGAAGCAGGGCAACTTGACCACTGGTTTCACCACACTCACAGCATCAGATTCGCATCATCATCATCGTCAAAGTTGTAAGTTTAGCTGAAATGCGGCTCTCCAACATTCCTCACGGAGAGGCGGAATAGCGGGAAAGCGTGGGGCAAAAAGCACAGTGAAAACTTAAAATTCAGTAAAACGCCAGCGTTCGTCCTGAATAGTAATTTATTTTCCCTGCAGATCCTGCAACTATGTAGCATGTAGCTGAAAATGTTTCTTTGCAGTTTATGAACGCATAACTTTTTGATGTTGTTGCATCGTGTTATTTAGTGAGTTATTTTTGTGTTCGCGTAAATTTTCGCGAACAGAGAGAGCCTTGGAAAGGATCGTAATCGAATATTGATGGTTTGTTTGCTTCCAAACGTAATCAATCATGCCTTAATTAGATTCTGAGCCAGCGATTAACTGATACCCGAAATTAACTTTTAAATTAATATCCCCTAATGATGACAGAAAAATTCACCACAACCCAATCCAGCGAGACGAATGGAAATTCGTGGAAGACATCAAGTAAAGCGGTAGCGAAATCTACCGAGATTTGTCAAATCGTGTCAATTTATGTCGGGGATTTCCTCGCTTCTTTTACTCCAATTCTTTATTCAATCCACTGCAAAGTTCGAGTGCGCTCGTTAGATAAGACGGTGGGTATAAATCCGCAGCGTCTTCACTGCACTCATTTCCTCTCAGATCTCAATGTATGCAACATTCGAGGTTTTGGCGCATTTGAGGTCACCAGAATGTCTTCTCAAGACGAAAATAATCACAATTCCAGCTGAAAACTGCACTTAGAGGCTCTTATTTCCCTCTCAGGAGCGCACAAAAGACTTTCCAGACACATATTCAAACAAATTTATTGATTCGCGTATCGAAAAGCGGTGTAGCTTTCGCTCGCTCAAATCCTATGCAAATTCACGGGCCTCGACTCGAATGCGCCAGAACTGAATAGGAAATTTACAAACTGCATATGAAATAAATTTTTGCGCGACATGCGGATCTCGTGTCGGTGGTAAATATGCAAAAAGCTCAATTCTCATTGTTCGCTCTCGTGTTGCATTCGAGCCAAGCGATTTGGGGAAAATGACAGCGAATTCGCAATTGATTCGGAAAATGGATAGTGTCTGAAAGGAAATTCAGAGTCTGACAAAAACACCCGGTTTCCGATTGAAATGATTTTGAAATTTGAGCCGCTTAATTTTGTATAATAAATTTTCAGTTCGGGTTTATGATTCAGTGAGCTTTGAAAGGCCCACAGTTTCCATAAAGGCTTATTTTCAGATCAGAGGCTCCATTAATAATAAAGCGCCTCCCCTCTCCCTTTCCTCCTAAAATTGGCATCCTTTGAGCTTCTCTGGGCAATGTTCACTCATACTGAAGTTAGCTAAGTTCTTGGTGACATTTGTTCCAACAATCATTCAATTTCTGTGTCAACTCGAGCCTCGAGGAAAAGCCTTGTCTCCTCACAAGACTAAATTAGAAATTCGAGATACAGATAGGTATTTCAAAGGCATAGAGGGGCATCTCCAGAGCAGCAGCTCCCTTAATCTTCTTTGAAGTTCTCTGAAAGAAATGCTCTGGCTTTGAAAATCGGCATTGCCAATTCATGTGAGATAAATTTCCTGCTTCCGATAAACTTGAGCAAAAAAGAGACTGACCTCTTTCAAAGTCCGACAGAATCTAGGTCATCAGGGAAGGCAATAAAAATGTCAATGTGACACTCAGTCGTCAGCCAGTCATCAAGTGAGCGAATCTGATCATCCAAACAATGGGAAGTACTCGACTTGTCGCATTCTGTCTGCCAAAATCCTGTTTTTGCTGCATCGACCTGCGAGTCGGAGTCTCAATTCTTTCTGCCATTGGACTCATCGGCGAAATGCTAGCTTTCCTCGCTGTCAGTGCAGTATTGACTGTCTGTTTGTATGCTCATGGAAAGAAACTTGAGCTGCTGCCATCCGAAACGGAATTACGTCGGGAACAGGATGACTGGGTCAGTTATAGTCACCAAATTCTGCAATGCAAGCACGTTTCTGTCCTCGTCAAATCAGCCATTGTTGCGTTCATTAGCGCCCCGATGTACCTGGTCATGCCAATGCTCGTGATGATCTGCGATATGCTGCAGTTTTTTGGGCTGGTCGATGTAAGTTGGTATTCAATCAAACACTGGGTTATGAGATGGAGAAAGGGATGAGCTTTTTGGGGCAGAATTTCTATAAAAATTGCTGAAAGTTCCTTCTGCCAAACCTCCGCTCGTTAAGGAAAACTCGATTTCGGGATTTTTGGTCAGAAACTGGATGTAACGAAAATGGTCTCTGAAGGCTTCGATCAACTTAGTTTAGCCTCTGAATCACGTTAACAAAGCGTTTTGCTCGAAAATTTTGATTTTGGAGAAAAATTTTTTTTACCTAAAATTCATAAAATGGCCAAACCTCCGATCGTTAACGAAAACTCAATTTCGGGATTTTTGGCCAAAAATTTTTTGTTACAAAAATGGTCCCAGAAGCCTTCAATCGGCTAAATTTAGCCCCAGAATTACGTTAAGGAAGCGAATTGGCCGAAAAAGGGGATTTTGGAGAAAAATAATTTTTCACCTAAAATTCATAAAATGGCCAAACCTCCGATCGTTAACGAAAACTCAATTTCGGGATTTTTGACCAAAAATTTTTTGTCTCGAAAATGGTCCCTGAAGCCTTCAAACAGCTACATTTAGCCCCTGAATCGCGTAAACGAAGAGATTTGGCCAAAAAAATGGATTTTGGAGAAAAAAAATTTTTCGCCTTAAATTCATAAAATGGCCGAACCTCCGCTCGTTAACGAAAACTCAATTTCGGGATTTTCGGCCAAAAATTTTTTGTCACGAAAATGGTCCCTGAAGCCTTCAAGCGGCTAAATTTAGCCCCAGGATAACATTAACGAAGCGTTCTGGCCGAAAAAGTGGGTTTTGGAGAAAAAAAATTTTTCGCCTGAAATTCTGAAAATGGCCAAACCTCCGCTCGTTAACGAAAACTCAATTTCGGGATTTTTGGCAAAAAATTTTTTGTCACGAAAATGGTCCCTGAAGCCTTCAATCGACTAAGTTTAGCCCCTGAATCACGTTAACGAAGCGTTTTGGCCGAAAAATTTGATTTTGGAGAAAAAAATTTTTTCACCTAAAATTCATAAAATGGCCAAACCTCCGATCGTTAACGAAAACTCAATTTCGGGAGTTTTGGCCAAAAATTTTTTGTCACGAAAATGGTTCACTGAAGCCTTCAATTGGCTAAATTTAGCCCCTGAATCACGTTAACGAAGCGATTTTGTCGACAAAGTGGAAAATCCTCCACTCAGAGTACTCCTGAGTTATTATTTTAACCCCAAAACGCTTCATCCCTGGTCAAGCACACAGCAGTCCGAGAGGATATCGCAGCTCAAAATTAATGATGGTGCACTGAATTTTTTCATGTTTCCTCCCACCCCACAGCCGGTCCCCAACTACGCTCCCGTGTTACTTGGAAGCTTCATTTTCCTGTTTTTCCGGTACGACTCCACTCAACGCTTCCGACAGGCTTTTGTTCGCGCTCTAATTACCATCATTGGCGCTCTTTATTCGCAGGCTGGTGCTTCTAATTGTTTCAATTTGCCTCTCCTGGTACATCCGAATCATCGGTCACTCAGTTGGACTTGGTAAAAACCTAGCCAACCCATAAATGTCCCCCGTTCTAAGGCGATTTGAACTCGAAAGTGCAACATATGGTCGTCATTTCGGGCGGCTCATAAATAGTCGCTCGCAAATAGCGTAATGGAATAATGAAACCCAATTTGCGAGGTTTCAGCAGGACACATATAAATATTGGTTTTCCATTTTAGCGATCGGGTTCTACTGGTGGCTTCTACCATGGCTCGTGTCCGGGCTGAGGAGTCTGCGGGCTTTCCAATTTGAACGCTAAATTACAGCCACGAAGCCCCTCGTTTCAATACTGTTAGTTTAATTAATTTTCATCATTCGCCAGAGAGCTGCACGTATCCCACGCCATTAAATAAAAAGACCTTTTTACGCGCTGCTGCCGTTGGAACTTTGAATTTTCAGATTACACGATCGCCCGCCGAACCAAAGAGTTCTATTGAAAAAGTTTCACCATTCGGGAAAGTGGCTCGGAGGGAAGATAAATTGGAAATTGAAAGTTTAATAGGGAGCAATAATAAAATATATATAGGGCTGCAAAGCGCATGGTGTAAGTTTTTTGAGAGCATTTAGCACATCGGCTGCTCCGAGGCACGGCGTGGCGGAGGGACTAACGACGAACGCGAGGCGCGATTGCGAGTTTGGGGAAGGGGGGAATTGAAGAGCAGAGGAAGTGGTTTTACTTGCTTTCTATGTACGTGTAGTTTCCAGCAGTAACTTTGAGCAGATATTAGCTTCCGGTGATAGGCCACAGATACACGGAAAATCCTTGATTTTTAAGGCAACCCTATGAGAAAAATCCTGTCCAATGTGTAGTCCGGAATTAAAAATTGGAAAAAGAATAGGCAGTTCTGCCTGCAAATTATTACTTCCGGGCATCGGCCAGGCACAAGTTTTTCCCAGTCTGTCCGTTCCATACTGGCCGAGGAGAGACTTTTTCACTCTGGGAAGTTATTATTATTATTATTAAAATTATATTTACGATCTAAGATTTTTACAGAAAATGGAAAGTTTCATCTGATTCGTCTGTCCGTTTGTCTATTCTTCGCAGAAATCTTCAAGTCCTTAAAAACTTGTTTGGAGGCATTTTGGAAACGAGATTGCTGTAAACAAACTAGAAAATATATGTCAAATCTAAAAATTTGAATTCAAAAAGATATTTTTGCCTTAAGTGTTTTATAATTATTTTAAATCTAATTAGAATAATTGAAGGAACTACTATACTTTGGAGTGACTTAAGTAATCCGAGAAATCACAGAGTCTAAGAACAATCAAAAGCCCTGAAAAGCCTCGATGAGATGTTTTAATTAAAATTTTTTCCGTGTACAGAAGTATACATGCCTTAGAGAGCAATAGCAAATTCTAAATATGATTAAACTCCCATTACAGGCAAATATAAATGGATCTGCTCTCGTCTACGAGCCTCCTATTCCAGCTGCCATTAATATGCTCAGATATGTTTGCATTTCATTCTCGCTGTTTACGTTACTTAATACATACGTGCAAATGAAGTTGGGCCGAAAGAGCATTCAATGAAAACACTGCACCCAAATTGAAATGCACTAAATTCTGATTAAAATTGAACCAGTTCAGAAACAAATTTATGGGCCACCCATCTCCCGGCATCGCCATGCTTCCCATTCATACTGCTCTTCTCGAAACAATTTGCTGTCCATTCATTGCACACAAGTTTACTGTTATTGTATTTAAAATGCCATAAATTTTCGGCAGCTCAGCTCCGAACTGTCCGGACCCAAGCTCGCTCCAGGAGCTGAGCTCGTTCTGTGGGCATTTTCGGGATGATTGCTGTAAAATATGCTACAATATTCATTCGTTTTGTTGCATTATTAAAATTTACTTCAAGCGGACATTGTGAGAGCAAATTTTCCCGAGGGATTATCCGTTGCAGGGAAGCTCGTGATGCAGTGGGGGATCCTAATAAATTATGCCATCGTGCAATCGCATGACCTTGAGCCGCCTGCCCGAGAACTTTAATTAATTCATTAGCTGGGCTGTGCGGCAAACGGGAACAGACAATACCAGTGCTAATTAAACATGCATCAATTTTGTTAGACGAGAACGGACTGAATTCGGAGCTCTAGGAAAGTCATCAATTTATTTATTTTCATTTTATGATCTCAAATATCACATGTTTGCAATATTTAATAAATTTGTGATCAATCATTTCGCCAAAAATTTATTGTGAGTTTTTGCGTCAATTCCGTAAAGGATCAGAGCTTGATGAATCCACGCAATTTCACAATTAATTTTGTGAAATCTGAACCATTCCTGCCTTCTTTCAAGTTTCACCTTTCTCTTTGATGTCTGAATCTGAAGGCTCCAGGAAAGACACCTGCAAAGCCCCAGCCATATTTTTGTTCATTCATCGAAAGATAATCATAACCTGCTCTAGTTTCCTCTTGCCGTGTGGTCTCTCACTTTCATATAAAATTTTCCCGAAAAAGCTGATCTGGTTCCCTAAATTCCAACGTTCGTTTACAATTTGTCCAAACAAAAGCTTCAAAAAGCTTTACGAGCTTCTTGCATCAAAAAGGTGGCTATCCTTAACTGGATTCAAACTGACGGTTGGAATAAATTTTGCATTCCTGAACTTATGATTAAAAACTTTCTTTGTGGTTTTTAGAATTTTTTATGCCAAAAAAATCGATTCAAAATAAAAATTCGATACTCCCTCCCCTTTTCCGTTAGAGACCTGATACTCAAAGAGACCTGATACGTTCAGACTATCGCCTGTGTGAGAGACCCCATTCCATTTTTGTCACTTAGTTATATGGTTTTTAATTTTCGTAAAAATTTAAAATTTTGGAGCAATCAAACTTTTTCACAATTTTGAAAACTTCAGTTTACTTCTAATCACCAAAACATCGTTATTAAAATTTACTCAACAAATGACCTGTAAAGAAGACTTTATAAGCCTCTTTCCTCGGGTTAAAATAAGCCTAGTTTTCTAGGGGCACATGTGATAAAAATTATGTAGGAAGCCACTATTTTGATTTTTCTGATGGAAGGACGGAAAAATCGTTGCCATTGGAGGTTTTTTGAAATATCCTTTATGTTTAAATTGTTTGCCATGGAGAGGACTAGGTCATTGCGTTTCTCCGGGAGAAGAGGAAACGGGCAAAACTGAGCGAGAAGCTGGGAATCGTTTGAATAAGCTCACAGGACGAGCAGACTTCCTTGAGAGCACCAAGATTCTCGTGCCCGGAGACAAGCGAGCAACATCTTCTCCGTATTCCTACGTTTGAACAGACAAGCAGGAAATCAGATACCGGTCTGTGGCAACGAGCTGCGGCAGTGCTTGTTCCCATTGATTTATGTTGCAACAGCACACACATTTTATCTCGAGATGCACCCCTTGCAATTACAAACACAGGCAGATTTGTGAATGAGCAAGTATTTTGAGCTCCTGTCACAAAATCTAACATATAAAAGAAAACTCCGAGAGGAAAAAACCCACTCCTGATGGCGCTTGGCGGCGATTGATGTGGCGACCGGCGAGAAAAAGTCGACTCATCGCCAATGTCTAATTGCCTCCGCTCACATGAGTACCCGAACTGTGTTTTTTATATTGCAATTTTGTAAAATCATTGGAAGTAATAGGAAATAAGAAGTGATAGAAGATGTGAGGCAGCCAGTCCGACAAGTATACATAAACCTCGTCTACCTCACCACTTCTTTGTACAATAAATTCAATTCACTCAATGTGAATCTCGTGTACATGCAGACCAGACCGCATTTATGTTAAATCACATCGTCTGTATCGCACACATACTTGCCAGTCTGCTCACCGGTTCTGTCGTGTCTGGCAACTCTGGGAAAGTCCCAATGGTGGGTCTCCAAGCTTGGGGGTCTCAAAAAGTCCCAATTCGATCCCTGAACCGCGAATGACGCCGATCCACGCGAAATGAATCCTGGGTATCGAAAGGAGCCGCGGTTTCGCCGGCAGGACCGAATCTAATTCAACAAGTAGAAACCACATGAATTAATTTGAATTTTATTAGGCAACCAGAATTTCAACTCCCGGCGCCGGCGCGACTTTCCGTCCCGGGTTTTCCGCCGCAACTCCACTTTGGCCTCCTTTTCTCGTGCCCACCTCACCCTAAGTCGGCGGAGGGAGATTCCCGGCTAATCGCACGAGCGCTGAGCGCTGAAAATTCGCTCCTAAGCCCTAGATTGACAGATGTCTAAATAATGTCAGTCAAAATGACGCATGGCGTTTTAAAGAACAGGATACCAGAGCTCGAGAATGCTGTGTGTACGTGTGTGGTATGTGTGTTATCTAACAGCGGCGGTACTAGCTGGATTTATAGCCCCTGCGCCACAATTTTTTTTTTCCAACGCAATGTGCCTTTTGTAGCTGGCTGCTGCCTGCTTTTCCCTTTCGTGCCACACACACAGGCTGCACATTGCCATGTCGTACCGAAGATACGCCTTGTAGGAAGGTTGATGCCATGGTCACTGATCGCCATGTGCTATACTTAGAACAACTTTCCCACTTTAATACGTTTGAGCGGAAATGGCGGCGGGCGGTGGGCTGAACAATTGCTTGTCAATGCTGAGCCGGGAAATTGAGTAGAGGGTGCAGTGTGGGGTCGCCCCATACGCTCATGAAAATATTGCTCGCTAAGCGGATTGGGATAGGGATTTTTTTGAATAATGGTTTCGGGGAAAACTTTCACGAGAAATAGTTGAACAAAACAATAAATGACACTGGAACGGGATTAAATAATAAGTGGGTTAGTGGCGGCATGATGCGGTGGCACAAGAGGCATTTAATGTCACTTTGCCCAGTGGTAGGCGTGTTTGTACTAAAACAAGAACATTTGAGGTAGGTCCCACATACCTCGCAAATTCACCAAGCGACCAGAAGAAGTGTAGATGATTTTCGACGCTTTGTGAGCGCGCACATGAATAAGTCAGTATGACCAAGCAGTGAGTGTTTTCTCTCCCTCTCTCTCTCTAATCAGTTCAGAGGCTCTCTTCTTCCAGTATACCTGTTAAGGGCTTAGACCTGGCCAAGCGGCCTACTGCGGTGCCAAATTTTTTTGAAAAATTCTATATGGGAAAATGTAACTTTGAGGCCGAATATCACCGGAAGGAGGCTCTGGCCGGATGTGGGGTCGGTGGATTTGATCCTTAAGGGCGTCTGTGAGTCCTCTCAAAAAAATTTTTTTTTCACGAAATTTCAATTTTGCCTTTGCCTGGACCCCCCAAAATCGGCCGAAAAAGCCCTCTAGCTCCTCACCAGGAGCTCCCAGGGTCAAAATTTTGGTATCATCAGAAGCGTCTCAAAAAGTTGAGGGGACCTCCCGAAGAACATTTTGAGATCGGAGCCCCCGTTAAGGAGCTACGGGGCTAAAACCCCAACAAAAATCCGGATGGAATTTTTCCATCTGTCAAGTTCAATTTGTCTGAATTTTTCTCGAATAAATCGCAGTAGGCCGATTGGTCGATTCTAACCCCTTAAACATTTCATATTTTTAAGCTTTGCTCATATAACTTCTTCATAATCTAAGCCTGTCTAGTTCTTACCCTGGGTGAAACATTTGCCGATCTGCCATTTTTCGTTTTTTACATCTTTGTCCCATGCAATTTGTAGTCAAAAAGCATATCTGCCAGTAAATTTTTTCTTCCAGACCTAAAATTGACCCGGCCTGTACAAGTTTTTCCTAGTCTGTCTCCCCTCGCTGATAGACTTTTACTCTAGTCGCCGACAGACTTCTTCATGATTACAGATTGAAAATGGAAATCGAGTTTAGTTTTAAATTGACTCAGGGGGTTTTATCACGAAATCAAGGGATTTTCATCAGAAACTTCTTTGAATTGATTCTTGAAAACCCTCAATACCGTTGGGAGAATCGAAAAAAATCCTGATTTGGTGAACTGCTACATAGTCAAAAGTCTACCTCCTGGAAACAAACTCTTTACAGACGACAAAAAATTAAATAGACTCCACATCCCGTCATGGGTTCCCCCTAAGTAAATCACACATGGTACTCTAACACGAACGGCAATCACTCGAATCAGCTGACTAAGTGGTCTGGCCCACAGCTGAGCGTCTGGTGTACATTTCACAAAGGGAATGGCGTGTACCAAACGCCGTACGTACGAGATAGCTCCATATGGCGAGCGTGCTCGGTGCGAGATATGTAGGCTGAGCAAAGGGCAACGTCCTCTGCCGTACACACCACCAGCAGACTTGCGCGCAGGGTGTGAGCAGAGAGCAAAAAGGAAACAATACGGCATGGCAGGGATTTTCACTTTCGATTGTGTGGCATCGTCGTATGCTGTGACGCATCGGTAGGAGGATCAGATGGGTGAAATTCCACCCATTTTTCATCATCATGCCTCCATTTCCCACTTCTCGGCAAACGCTAGGTGTTTTCATTCAACCACCGCTGGATACACAGGAGTGGAGCATTACCGCTTTATTGCCATTTGGCAGTCATGGAAAATTCATGGCAATCATTTATGGAAGCGAAAAGGACTGTTGTAATGCTCCGTCGATGTGGAGACGCCAACTCGGCTGTCAATATTGGTATCAATAAACACAAGATCAAAGGGTTGGAGCAGAGATGAAAGAGAACAATAAATTTTCCCAAGTTGGAAATTCACAACCGTCAATAAGTTCCGTTAATTTTCACCAACCCAACAGAAGCGGCAAGAGCTGCGACAATTTCCACTCGCAGGACCTATTTTTAGGTGCGTCGACCACACCACGACAATTCTCGCGATATGAACCACCTTCTGACGCATGCGTGCCCCGTGCCCGTGGGGGAGTCATCGTCGGTAGGGATATCTATTAATAGAGCGAGCGAGTGGTGCACATGAAAAAATACAATTGTACGCATGTTACTGTCTCTGCAATATCATGTTTATGTCGGAGAAGCAGTACACTTGTTTACTCCGCGTGCGCTGCCGCTGCCAGTGCCGCCGACATAATCCTTAAAATAGATTTTTCGTGGAGGGTTATGTGTATCGCGCGCCAACCCAACATCGGACTGCTTGCATTCATTCTATTCTGGTAGTGGAAATATATTTAGGTGGAAATTGTGCATTTTCCTATTGTTTTTCAGCACTCAGGTGTATCAAAAAAGTTGGCGGCGAAGCGGGGATTCACGTAGTTTCCCCCATTTTCAATGAAAATGTATGCAAAAGTGGAAAAGAAATCACGGAAAAACATTTTCCTAAGCGGTGTGGCCGGAAAAACCGATTTCCTCGTTCCTCCCACAGAGGCACCCAATGTGGCGGCACGCGCCACGGTGGCGTACTGGTGGCGGACAAGGAGGCATTCCAGCCAACTTATGCTGGCCCGTGAAAAAGTTATTCCACCTTTGATTGTGTGTTATGCCGACTCCACACATTGAAACGCTCGCTTTTCCTTTGTTTTCCTCACTTTTCCTCGCATTTGTATCGAACACATGCATGAATCGCGCTCGATATGGCTGTGTAAAGTAATGCAGACCGCCTCTCTGCTAGCTTGGGTTTTATTTACTCTCAGCAGGCATCAAATGTTCAGTTTTGCTGTGAGTGACAGGTAATTCTGGCTTCTGTTTTCCATGAATTTTCGCTTTTTGTTTTTTGCAAACAGAAACTTTTTTTTCATCAAGGTCATTCACTGGCTTTCATGCAAATCCCTCCCACATTTCAAATTATGTATACTGGTAAACTTTTTGCTTCAATGTGTGGCCTCCTCCTCAAGCTTCATAACCTTCATATCCTTAAAGAGACACTTGAAAAAAAATCGGAAATTTGATTTGAAGATCAAAAAGGGATCAATCTTGAACTAACTTTTTCTCATGACTGGGGTTTTAAAAATCAAAAAATGTCTCGAACAGCAGAAACAATGGCTTCTTTTGAACCAAACAGTTCGATCAGAGAACCAGCATAAATAATTCAATCATTTTCGACAGCAAAATATCTCGAGCCAAAAATTACGCGCGCTTTGGAGCTACTCAGGTCGATATACCCACGAGCAGAGCCGGTTCATGCGTTCCTCGTTTGAATAACCGCGACGTGTACCTAGCGAATAACCACTCGATCTCCATGTGCTTGTGACGAATGTGGCCGACTTGAGTGTGTGTACATCGTCGAGAGGCAAGGCAACACTCAAGAAGATGTGTACGGATTTAAAAATTAAACGATTGCTCTCCCGCTCATGATTCCCTGTGACAGAAACAGCTTTAATATTTTCACTATTTTTAGAATGCAGGGAATTATGGTGTGTAAAACTTTTGTGAGTAGCTGGTAATCCTCCATCTTGCAGCACACGTCTGTGTAACGAATCATTTGAACCCGTGGCGTGCGGAGTGGAGCACCATGTCGGCCTCTGCCAGGCCTGGCGGTTATGATGAGACGTCCGTGTCGGAGGCAAGTCAGTAAGCGAGCCGGGAAATCGGCAATCGAATTTTAGATATTCTTTCTTTCAACGAGGCACTCATAGTCGCGGAGAAGCGTACCGCGATGGCCGCACCCCCTGGCATTATGATTCCCTGCTCAATGTGCAAGTTGATGTGTTTAAATAAACCATATTATAACACTTTTTGGTGTGCTCAGGATAAGTGTTTCAGTGCGAGGTGTATCAAGTCACACCGGTGTCGTCGCAATCCGCAACGTGTGTGCATCAACGCCACTACTACCGCCATTGCTGCCACACACAGGCGAAATATCACACGCCAAAGCTCGGCACGACACTGCTCTGGTGGTGGAAAAACTGAGCAACGTTGAATAAAAAATAATCGAAGTAACACAATGAAGAAACCGCGTTACCAAACGACCAGGTTCGCATAGCAAGGTCGCAGCTGGCGTGGCGCTGAGTGGCACGTCTATGCCAATTCATGGAGGGTTGGTACTAATCAAAGTAAAATTGCACAACTTTGCGTACGGAGGGACGTATATTGAGCTCTCTCGCGTGCCTGCCTTTTTTCCAACAGCTCCCCTCCAAGATGGCACCCTGGTGGCGGCAAAAGTTAGTTCCTACAATGTTTCAAAACAACGCCCAAATACTCGCCTAACCTTGATCCACTTTCCTCGATTCGAGCAGTAGGCCGGCCGTCGCGCAGTAAGTGACTCCCGAAGCCGGCTCGGGGTGAAGCAGAGCACGTGGAGAGACGGACGGAATGACTGCCTTGTACGGGTGCAGGGTCGGGTGGCAGCCAGCGGCGTATCTGAAGTGAAGGCAGGATAGGGTTCGCTCCTCCCCTGAAAGATTTTCAATTTCAAAACAAGTTTTTGAAACTTGTTTACGTTAATTTTTTTTAGTAGGGTTTTTATCAATTTACTTATACTTTGAGTCAAATAAAATTAAAGATTCCTTTTTTATTTTATTTTTTGAGATTGAATATTGTCCCTAAATTGAATAATAATTTTGATTCTAGAAGTACCTCAAAATTTATAAAAAAAAATCCTCATTCTTATTCAGAATTTTTGTTGGGTTTCTTGAGTCTGCCGTTTTGGTACTTAAATCCCTTTTTATCATCGGGAAGTCAGGAAATCGAACAATTGATTTTATATATTTTTCATCAAGGTGAAATATTTATTTAAAAAAGGAAATATTTTAAAAAAAATATATTTGCGTAATTTTTAAAACTCAGATAACGCGCCAACGCCTCAATTTCGAATCAGAAGTACGCCACTGGAGGGCAATCAAGCACAGGCAGCGAGAGAGCGGGCCGCTTAAGAATAGACAGTCGTTAGTCGGTTTACTCTATTACCAATATCAAAGCACCACCCGTCAGCGCACTAGCAATTTCAAAGTAACAACACCATCTTCTTGCTAGGGCCGCAGAAACGCCAAGATACTGGTTATTTTTGTCGGCACGAGCGGCACTTGGTCGAGCAAAGGCGCCTCTTTGTGGAAGCGCTCTCTCTGGCTGACGCAGACGAGGTGCCGGCTGTTGTGCCCAGAAGTTTATCCCGTTTGCATCCAATCATAGACATCACCGCACTCGCTAACAACAAAACGAGTCCAATTGAAGTCCCCATCCTTCGCATTTTGCACCAGGCGAGCAGGAAACGAGGCAGCTCTCAAAATCTCATTCGTGCGCACACGTTCAATCGCAATCCAATGCTAGTACTTGCCTCGCCCAAAAAATTCACCTATCGCACTGTGGTGGCGTTGCTGCTGAGTCGCTCGCTCGTTGGTCGGCCGGGTGCCGGCTCTGCTGACGTCGGCGTCGATTTCACTCCAAGCGTCAGTCGTCACTGAATGCTCATTCGAGATCGACTCTGGCTTCCCCGACCTCACCTCCGCTTGTTTAGCCCTCGATTTGGCTCTCGATAACGTGGATTTTGAATGTTGCGCAATTTCGATTTGCATTCATTAGTAGAAAGTGAAGAAAAAGAGTTAAATAAATCACAGGCAAACATACGGTTGAGCAACACTGCCTTGGAAGGCGAACACGAGCAAGCTGCCGGTCGTCATTAATGGCTTTACGTCTCGTTCTCGTTTGTCGCCTGTTGCCTATTACCTTTTCTAATAAACACAAAGCTCATGATCTCGATAGTACTCGGCTCTAAGCGCTCCGCACAATAGGCGAGCGGTGCTCCGGGTCCGTCAGCAGGCAGGTAGAAAAAAGCAGTTGGCCTCTACGGTGACTCGAGACTTCAGAGTGACGAAATAGCATGTTTTTCATTGCTGGGAAAATGTCTTCCCTTAAAAAATATTAACAGAAGTTTTTCCGGAAAATTTTTGATTACCAACAAGAACAAGAGAAAATTCGTTTTCAGGGTTTCTCAAGCTCACCTTCATGAAAGATAAAATTACAGATTTATTTTTTTGGAAAATTCTATCATCACAGAGGATAGATTCTCAACATTTATTGCTAGTTCTGGGAAATCAATCGTTTGGAAAATTCTGAATCACCATTCACGAAAAAGAAAATATTTCCCTGCTCAGGAACAAAAGAAAATTTGTTTCCAACGTTGCTAATTTTTAGCCTAATTTCAAAAGACAAAATAACAGAAAATTGTCAATTTATTTTTTCGGAACATTCTTTTTTTAAGTAAGAAAAATTCTCAATACCAGAGGGGAAATTCTTGTGTGAATTGTCAGTGTACGGAAATTGAAAGAAATCTTCATATTGACAAGAAGTTTTCCCGAAAAACATTTTCTCAGAATTTTTCACTGCTCAACATTGTCGAAGAGGATTTTGATATCAGATGAAACTGGGAAAATTAAAATTTTTCCCGCCAAAAAGTACTGGGCCGGTGTGAAAATGGTGCGAGGCATCGATTCCAATTTACCTCACGCTCATTGGTGTTTGGTCAGCATTCGGTTATCCACTTTTCCGGGGCGATGAGTGGTAGCGGCACAGACACAGGGCGTTGCTGTGTGTTAAATCAGCAAATTGGTGCCGGTCGCGTGTGATGGCGGGAAAGCGAACGAACCACGCGCACACAGTAAGCAGATGCCTGCCGCTGATGAGGGTGAAAAGACATGGCAGACGCGACAGAAAGACACTGCGGATTATTACGGTTGTTGTTGTTGTTGTTGTTATTGATGACTCGGCTGTCGAGTGTCGGGTCTGTGTGTCTGTGTGAACGTGCTCGCGAGTCAGTGTTACATTTCATGCATTTCTCAAGTATCCACGCGTCTTATGGCAGCCGGGTAGCAGGCAGTGTTGTAAGTTTTGAGTGAAACAGGGAAATCAGTAATTCGTGGACGTAAAAAAGGCAAGTTGTAGTAGAGACGGGACCAAAGTTTGTGTCTCGTGCGCTCGCACATTAAAATAGAGTCTTCATGGCGCACTAGTAAAAATACCTTTTTTTCATTCATTCACCCGAGCAGAGTAGCGAGCACACTGTTGAATGGAAAAGAGACATTCCCTCCTCGCTCGTACTCGTTGAATGAGTAGAATATATAGCGGGTGTGAGAGCAAGGCAATGGAATGTTCAATGCAAAAGGGACGGCAAATCTGCTAGCCTGCTTTGCGTCGAAAGAAGACGAGATTATCACGCCCGGTTCGGTTGGCGAGATGAAACGTTGCGCAGCATCCACAGCAGATCCACGTCAAAAAATTACGTACGCTATCAGGGCAGCAGACTCGAGAGATGCCGTTTCGGCCTACTGAATTATTAACTCTGCTCTCACGTACATAATTACGAGCACATATCACTTGATCTCGTTTCGACTCTGTTTCGCATTCGCTCGTTCTCCGTCTCGTTTCCGTCGGTTTGCTCAACTGGTCTCTGTTCGACGAGAATTGACGTTCGAGGGACGGCCTTGACGATTGTATTCTTTATGAATAGGGTTATTTTATTATTTATTTATTATATAATTTTATGTTTAGTATGGGTCTTCAATTTCTTTACAGGGGGGGGAAGTTTTTTAAAATTTATTTTCTTGAATTTCCCTTGAATTTGCTTGCATAGTATTAAAATTGAGTCTACTCATTATCACCTAAAAAATTTTTTTTGCCTATCCTATTCTTATTTCTTTCTAAATATTTTCTTGAAAATTTTCTGTGCTCTAAAACATTTTTTTAAAAATTTTATGGATGCGGTGAAAAATTTAAAGGGCTTTCTGGAAAATCTTGGCTCAAATTATCAATATTTAAAATAAACTACACGTGCCCTATGTTTAATCTATTAAGAAAAGCAAGTAACAAAAATTCCCAGACCCAGTGATTTCCCCCATTTAATCTGCCACCCACCAGCAACTCGAGATAACACCCTGCAATCACCAATTTGCCGAAATTGAGCACGGCATCAGCGCGACGACAGCCTTGACCGTTTCGAGGTCTCGTCGAGGCCACATCGAGGCACGACACACGGTACACGAGTGCCCCAAGGACGCAAGAAGGTCGTTATCTCACCTTGGAGCGTGCCTCAGTCATCATTCATGGTCAAGGACTGTCATTGGCCCAGACCTTGTATCAGCGTTACTCCGAAGGTCGGTGTTCAAGCTTTTTTACACCTGCCAGTCGCACACCGGTGACGCTACGACGCCGACCTCCTCAGCACCTCTGCGCCCCTAGTCGAGTAGCTTCTTGCAATCCACTTGCTAATTTCACACCGAAAATATTTCCGATTCCGCAAGGTGGCCGGCGGGGCGGACGAGTGCGTCATCTCCTTCTTTTATCCGAGTGTGCAAGGCAGGCAGCAACATACTGTGTGTTCGGAATCGGAAAAGGATGATTGTAGCGCACATTGTCGGTGTAAGAGTCAGCAGTATGGGGGGCGCTGCCATTGCTGTCGCTGTCGTTACCGAGCGTGAACTGAAGAAGCAGGACAAGTACACGGTTTTTTACGCTGTCAAGTAGCAGGGTCGCAGCAACGAGGAGGCAGTGACTGTAGTTGGGGGGACTAGAGGAAAAGTATAAATCAAAGACGCGAACCAATTGTCGGGCCAACAGGTCCCCATAAATGGCGGGAACGGGCTATGGAACCCTCATTAGTCTCGACAATTGTCGTTTTTAATCGCGGCAACTCTCCTCTTCCCCAGCACGTAGCAGCGAAACCGGCGGTGACTCATTACAATTTGACAAGTAACGTTATCTTTTAATCAGGAAATCATGAAGCTGTCGGGGAAGGCCCGCTGCTGGCTACTCTTGTTAAGCGTGCCCGCTGAAAAGATTCGCCACATTTCAGTTTCCGTTGAGCTCTCGCTCGGTTTGTCTAAATTTAGCTCAAAAATATCAGCTTTGCTTGTACGATCACCAGGTTGGCATGATCCGAGGAAGGGGCTGGCTCCGGCAGAGACGCTGACATCGCGCAGAGGCGTTTAATTTTCAATAATGGACGACTTATTGAGGCTGCTAGGACAGCAGAAAGTGGCGAATCGAGAGGTTAGAGGCGTCGGAATAGACAAAGCTGAGAAGCAAAAAACGCGCAAATGATGGGTGCCTGTTTGAAAGTTTAAGCGGCTACTCTGCTGCAGACGAGAGCGACTTGCGAGTGCTGATTTGATTCCGCTGGTAAAAAGTTTGTAATCAGGGAATCATCATAGTGTCTAACTGTCTGCGAGAATTAGCTAGCGTGCATCAGTTGTTTCTGAGGTGGGGAAGTGGGACTCGATTCGCACTTGACTCGGCTCGAGAAACACATCTGCTGCTTTCTGCTGGTCTGCTGGGAGCAGATTTCGTGCTTGGGATTTGCATTTTTAATTTTCCAGACTGCATTTTTTGTCTGCTCTTTACTTGTCCTTCTTTTTGGGACTCTTGGGGAAAAAACATTTTTAGCTTCATCACCGAGAAAATAATTTAATATATAAAATTTCTAGAATTAAATTTAAATAAATTTTTGACTAAAATTTTTCGAACGAGAAAAAAGTTGAACTATCTTAAATCCTTGGAAATTAGATATAAATCCTATGTCTCCAAGGACGATCTTAAAATTAGTAAAAAATTACAGTAACGCAGAAAGACTTGTGGAAAGCATCTTGGAGTCCCCCAGACGGCTGCATTTCTCCCCTCCACCAGCCACGACACTTGGAGCATGACAAAGGCGAAGAAAATGCGAGAGCAATCATGTGCTAGGTGCCTAGATAGCTGCAGCACGGGAACATGAAGCCCTGGTGAAAATCAAGTTAAACTGACGTCATTTTGAATGTCGACTCTTCGGGTGTACTTGCACGAGGAAGTTGTAGAAAAATGAAGGGGGGCGCACTATAATTGCGGTTCCAGGTCGCGGGTACGGGAAAAGACAAAGTACAACATACCTTAACATACCTTGTTGTAACAGGTAATCATATGCTGCTGCAACGTGTGCCAGTTCTGAGAGTCGGCACAGGTGAGGCTTTGAAGTGGTCGTGGATATGGAGCTAGAAGTGAAGTGGCTAGCGACATTAGAAGCGCACACATATGATTAATGGTGTAACAGGTACAAGTTTAGCATTAGAAAAGAACAGGTAAGAATGAAACGCGAGGGGAGGAACTCTCATGTGAGCCATTTATGTGCGCGACGGCACGCGACTCTCTCGTAGGCAAGAGTCTCGCGTAATGGGAACGGGAACGGGGCAAGATATCTTCGCACATGTGTGCTCGGTGCCTCCTTGTGCCACATGTGAAAGCCTCATTTTTATCGATCTCCCCACTGCCACTCTCATCGCGGTGTCGCTACTTCTTGCATTATATCGCGCCTGTTATTTTTTTATCAGACACATACACATGTCTTTGGAGTCCGCCACGCTTCCTCCCCCGTCCCCTCACGTGCTATCACACATGCGAGCCGGCTCCTTCGACTCGCCTTCCTGACGGGGGGGAAAGGGCGCTGATGTAACTGCCGTCTTTTTATTACATCATGGGAGTTCTAACCCGTTAAATCTTTGTAACCTCTACATCAGGAGAGCAGGAGAAAAATAGGTTGCCTTGTTGGGGCTGCGTGTGGCGCCCCCCGTACTTATGTTACTGTCGTAGTTAATATATGTATGTTGTGCCCATGTTACCATGCCGCCGTCACACCGCCTCCCCCGACCCATCGTGCCGTTCTGCGCCGTGCCATTCTCCCCGTCCTGGCGCTGCATACGTGAGCCGGCTCGTGATGACGGTGACGAGAGAAATGTGCAAGAATTTGATGTAACAGATGGAATGATGTACCATCGCCCCCTTCCCCCGCTTCCCCCATAAGCGGCAATGATGGAGAGCGTCTGTGCGAGCTGCATGTAATGTTCGGGGGTGTGGGAGTGTACGGGGAAGGGGTAGGCATTATGCTGTGCTTCTGCAGGCCTGTTTTTACACTACTTTCTCTTCCTTTATTACTGCTGGCTAAACAATGTTGCAACTTACAACCATGTAACGATGCAACAGGGCCCCAAAACTGTCGAAACGCGAGCTCATCAGGATACATCACCTCCCATGGAGACTTTCTATGTTACTGCCAGTAAATTTGCCCAACGAATAACAGGATGGAGGTGTATCAAGAGCCTGTCATGGACTCGGTAACTTGGGAATATTTGTTAGTTTGTTAATTCAAATTAATTTTTTTTAGTAAGAAGCAAAAATTCACTTCTTCCTTTCAGGTTTTTGTGGAGTTGGGTTTTTTTCCTGTAATTCTCTCAAAGTGTTTCATCAAGGCCAGTCTCAAAGGATTCAAGCACAATCAAATTAAATTGAAATTGAAACTTTTTCCTACTTAGTCCTTACTCAAAAATAAAGTCATTGAAAGTTCCACTGAACCCAACTACCTCTGAAAGTACATCATTCATGGCTTTACATGGCTGCTTAGTCCTCTTTAGCTGGTCACTCTGTTGTTTCAAACAAAACCCAAAATATTTGTGGTCATAAAAATTTTCCAAAAAAAGCCTGAAATTTAAGATAAAATTAGGTAAATTTTTAAGGCACTAAACCCATCAGATGGCGCTAAAACTAACTCCTTCAGAGCCTTCTAAACTTCAAACTGCATATTTCCACTCCAACTCGATCATCTCTTTTAATTAACACTCAATAATGAGGCTGTAATCGCTTCCGGCTCTCACCAAACCGCAGAGATACAGTTGGCCCTTTTTCTCGCTCTCCACCTCATACAAAGTTGCATTCGGACGTGTGAGAATTGCACGTGCCTGCTCGCGATCTGTGCGTGAAGTCATTACCGAAGGGAAGAACTCTATTTTCAACACTTTTCCTGTACCTCCACAGCTAATTGAGGCGTTTGTGGCTCGTTCTCCATCTCTGCTTTGTGCCACTCATTCGCTGCAGCTCGGCTGATAACCACACGTTTTATGGCAACTTTTATAGCAAGCAACTAGAGAAGAAAGCAAACGGTTAAAGTAATGTTGAGGCAATTCAAGAAATTCATTCAATTGCAAGACGCCGAAGAGAGCGGTTGGAAACGCAATCAATAGGAAGAAGTGGTATTAAATAATAACAGGGAAGGCTAAACTGGCGCAGAGAACAGTTTCGTGATCGGAGCGTAGAAAAAGGAGGTTTAGAAGTGAGGCCAGAAAATTCGGGGATCTCGAAAGTGAAACCCCGGGTGGTGTTAAATTGGCCTTGAGGCGCTCAAAGTGAACATGAAAGCGAGCCGAGACACGAGCATGAAGTGAAAAGTCGCGAGTCTAGCATTAAAGTCAGATTACGAAACTTTCAAGGGCCCGATCCCGCTCCAAGTGAATTAACCAGAGCCTCAAAATGGGGAGCACCGAGTTGAATCGAGTGAACAATTTTCTAATCAACTTTGCACAAATTGCTCGTCTTATCATTTTGTTGACAACGGTAAGACAGTTTTGCTTTGTACTCATGTTAAACTATTTTCGAGACAATTATTCTCGACTGTGAAAGTAGAAATTTAGCCTTTTTCTACGGTTCGGTGCATGTTGTCTGTGGTTAGGTCGCGTTTCCTATTATCTTTTTGTCAGGCGAGTTCTGGGCCTTTCCTCAATCACAGGTTTTGCAGTCGACCGCTAATTGGAAGCAAGAGTGGCTCAAGTTATTTAGGTTGGCACCAAGGGAGAGTCTGTGAAAGTGGCAGGTCTGAGGTGGAAGGTGGAGGTTTTAAACGAATTTCAATTTTTTATTATCTAAAAAACCTTTTTTGAGTTCTCAAGAAGAGTCAAAAAGTGCATTGGAGGCTTCTCTCTGGTCGATTGAGGCTAGGGGTAACTTTAATCCATACTTCACTGAATCGATTTGGAGGATTTTGTTGGCTAGAAGTGAATTTCTTGAGTAAAGTTCTGAGAAAAAAAATTTCTAGCAGAAAAAAGCACCTTCACTGCCCTTCAAAGCGAACGAACGAGGAAAGAAGCAGAAACACCTTTCACTCTTAGCATCCAGCATCTGCCTATTTGAGCTAGATCTCGATGCTAAACCTGCTCATCCGCTCTCTAGACAATAAAAGGTCCATTAAGGCACGGTTTCGGTTCCCATTTCAAAGCGAATAGCGAATAAGCCGAGTATCGACCCAATAACTTACTTTGGCCAGTTGACAACAATTGAGTAATTGACCAATTTGATCCTCTCGGGCCCCTCACACTTTCGCATGTTGACTCAGAAAACATCGAGATACCCGTGAAGCGAACCCGCAGCGTAGTAATTAAGCGCGGTCTTCCGTCTTTTTCGCCGAAGCCGTGTCGTGCCGCTTTTCGTGTTTAAACGGCCGTAATCGTGCGATTGTTCTGCTTCGGATTAATTGAATCGTCTCAGAGATTCTCCGACGATGACCATCGTGTTGTATCAATGATGTCGTGATCTCAATCTAGTTGACTTCCCTGACCCGAACAAAACAGCTTTTAGGTAATCGATCAGAGCGAATTTGGGCCCATCCAGCGGGTTCCCAACGTGTCATGGAGCAAATTATGCTGGTTGGTGTTCAGATTGATGAGTTAGGAGATCGTGAGGTGTTTTTGGAGAGTCAGTGACCGGGGAACATGAATATTGTGGTTGGGTTTTTCGCGAATCGTACCGGGTTAAATGGGCTGTGCGAGTCCAGTTTCGGGCATCGTTAGGGTACATCAAGCGAAACGGCGTAAAAATAAACTGTCTCGAGAACGGAGAAAGTTGAGAACAATTTTCGATTATTGTTGAGAAGAAAAACACTTAAAACTTTTTTCTCCGCCGCTAGCTTTTGTTGTTGTGTCTGTTCCACTCTTCAGAGTGCACTTCTGGGCCACTTGTCTGTCAGTCCGCTTGGAGACAATTTTTTTCACCTTATAAAGTCTTGTTAGAGGAGAAAAGGGTCCCTTCACCTTCCTTCAAAGCCTAAAATAGGGCCTAAGAGTAGACTATTTCAGCCATTTAAAACCCAAAAACTCTTACATTCTCAATTTGCTCATCCAAGGGTTGCCTTAAATTGTTGGACCATCTTTCTCAAAACCCATAAAGAGTCCAAAAATATCAGGAAAATGAAATAAAAAATCAAAGTCCCCAGTAAAAAGTTTTCCCCAAGTAAGCTTCACTCGAAACCATCAGAGATCACTTTACATGCCATAAATTCTACACTTTTGTATATCGCCGTGCGCTCGCTCTTGTGTCTAAATCGCTGCACGGGATAATTGCGACGCAGGCAAGCAATAAGACTAGCAGCGGTAATAATCATAAATAAAAACTAGGTTAGATGAGGTGAAGCAAGACATTCGCTGTTATCATTTTTTTCCCCTTTCGCCTCGCCTTAAACTTGAGCAATCTTTGCATAACAAATTTCCTCGCTTGCCATCAACACCTCTGCGTCTTGTGACATGCGCATACTCGTCCCGTAAATCATAAAAACGAGATTATCGTAAGTCGATTAATGGCACAACAAAGCGGTGCATCGACGAAGGGAAATGAATAACGACCAGCCGAAGTGGGTCCCGTGCTTGGCAGCACGATTCGGGCATTGTTCCGATCCGCTTATTGTTCTGAGCCACCGAGGCCTTTGTTGCCTCCGAGCTCGGGCCCTATTTCTGCTTTTGACGTGGAGACCAGAGAGAGAGTCCAGAGAGTACGGGGAAAACCGCTAAAATAAGAATAGCTGAACCCATGAAGCATAACTAACAAGTAATGTATGGAAGCGAAAAACGGAAGAAAATGCCGTTTCGTATGTAAAGCGATGCGATGTTGTACTAAAAAGATAATGAATTAATATAGATTACACAAAACTGCCTAATCCAGATGGGAAGAGTGCGAGTACCAGGGTATTTACATAAATTCTTCCATCTCATCGTCTTGAGGTTGTTTACTCGTTGCAAACAGTAATGCTCGCGGAGCTCAATTGGGGCCAGCGTGAGCACGTCCGAGGCAGAAGGCAGAAGCAGCGGAGAAAAAATTGGGAAAACTAAATGACCCACAAAATGTGTGTTAAAAGTGCCGTTGATAAACACAGAAGAGAGACTATGAGAAAAGAAAACCTCAAATCAAAGACATTTCGAGTGGCGTCAAGCAGCAAGACCGAGACCGAAGACACAAAAAATACATAAAATTATAATTTGAATGTGATACCGCAAGTCTTGCTTGATTAAACGGCCATCGCGGCCGGCTAGGCGTTCCAAGTGACTTCATTTAAATGAGCCATGTACGTCACGTTTTTACGCTGCTCTTTATGCTGCATCGGCAGCGGCACCGGCACCGACACCGCCTCTCCGAGCCACAATCCGACCACTTTGCTGGCAAGGAGGTGCAAGAATTACTGAAACAACTGCTCTAACGATGAGATAATTATTATTCAAGAGCTTCGAGGAAGACTTTTTGGTTCATTGAACGCCCGTGGTTTAGAGGCGTTGTAGAGTTTATTGGCGCGGTTAAGAGAGTGACGTGATTTCGTTATTTTCATAATAGATGGTGCATTTAAATTGAGCTACTTTTGCGGTATTGCTATTGCTAACTTGTACTCTCTTCAACAATGTTTAATCAATTATATTCACAAGTGGTCGAGTGGTCATTGATGCAAAAAGAAACCGAGGGAAGCTCGATCGAGGAGAACGATCTGGTTTGAAGCATCTTTCTAGTGCATAATTGCAACATTTAGCTCTTTTCCGGCCCCTAACCGTTCATTTCGGTGGCTTTCTCCTGATCCCCTTTCCAATGACAATTTCGTGACATATTTACCAGATCGAACTTCCCTCAAATAATTGAAATGAACAATCTGGACTCAAGAAGGAACGTAATCAGGCTAGGAAAATCGTGTTTCTGAAACTTCCTTCTCAAAACTCGGTCAGACTTAGATCTAAAATTTTTTTCTGAATTTTCGGTCTCGTTTATTTTATTCCCAAAACTTACTTAAATAAAATTAAAATATCGGAGCTGAGTCCTTAACTCTCAAAAAGCCTTCTCTGAGCTGTAAGAGCATAGTAAATAAGAGAAAAACATCTGAAGCCCCCAATCAGGCTCCAAGCCACTTGACAACTTTTCTTCTGACCCAATTACCCACGCTTCAGACTCGCGCGTCAAGTTTGAGCGCATTCTAGAGTGGATTCAGCACATAATCTGTTCCATTTGATTCCCATCGCCGCTGCACTTATTGCATGTGTGCTCACATATCGGCTCCGAAGATTCTCTCGGCGTGGCAAAAACGAAGTAAACGCTAGAGGAGTCGTCGAGTGAGAAAGCAAAAATGTGTGCAATCAGGTTTTCATGCAGGCTACGGCGGCGGCGGACAGTTATCAAGACGTGCTAGATCGAACTAGTCCAGCCTCAAAGCTGCATCCAGTACTCGTAACTCGAACTGGAGTATGGCACACTGGTTTCCTCCAAGGTAGTAATTAATAGACAATCAACTGGTCATCGATCGTACTGCTTGTTCTCGATTCGAGTCTCTGACGCAACTTCGAGTCAAGGTCAATGAGTAGGGTTTCTGAAAATTTTTAATTTCTACTGATTTTTTTTAATTTTTCTAAAATATACTTTTTATGATCTTATCAGACAAATAGTTGTTTTAGTTTATAGAAAAAGGGCTCTTCAGAGTATGAGACCCTTTGGCATATTTCATTCCCCAGAAGGCTCATTTAGCTTAGATGGGAGAAATTATTTTTAAGATGCAAGCTCCTTGGATTCTATTGTTTCCCATAAACTCTAAAGATTTTTGAAAAAATTTTGGAACGTTTCATTTTTTTATTAAAAATTTTCGGAAGCCCTATTTTTGAGAGTCTCACGCAAGTGACGAATCGCGGTCGGATATGTCGCGGAAAGTAGCGTTACCTCTAGTAGCATAGTGACACATGTCTGCATTGCATAATGCACTTGACCAGCACAGCATGAACCGTTATGCTGGTGTACTTTTTGTAATTAAAATCGCATCGCAAATGGGAGCGTTATGGTTCACTTAAGGAGCACAAGAGTAATTGCATTTTTCAATTTCCATTATCTTTACAGCTACCGCAGCTCTGTCGGGGGCAAGACTACGATGGTAAGTAACCTCTGAACCCGCACGAGAGACTGCCGACTGCAAAGGTACCATTTCAGTGACAAACATCCAGTGCTCTTTTGCCAACCAGAACCCAACCGCGGGGGACTTTATCTCGGCCAAGCTGACGAAGCCCATTGGGTTCAAGGGAACGCCTATTTTCGCCGATGACCGGGCCGTGGATCCCGAGACAGACCCCTACTGCCGGATAAAGTCGGACCGCAACGACCCCACAGACCTCAACTTTGACCTCAAAATCACCGACTTTGGACGCTGCGGAGTTCTCAAGCGGAACGGGTTCGTCCACGTGAGAATCTGGTTCCCGCAGTTCCCGGCAGTCGTGATGCAGTCGGACCAGGAGCTGATCATCATGTGCAAGCCTCCAGAGCCGACGGTCATCCAGAACAAGGCTGCTGGGTTCGCAGGAAGCTTGTAAGTAATGAATAGAAACTTTTTTAAATTTAATTACAGAGAACGCAAGCCTTTTCCTCTTTGAGTTTTCATGTAAAATTTTTATGATTGACGGACGAGTTTTTCTCAGTAATTTATTCATAATACTGGCAATCCAATTTTTCATGGTCTGGCCCATCACAAATGACCGTCTGACCTGCTAAGCCGGTTTCAGACTGAAAAATCCTTTTTCAATGAAATTCATTTTTCTCTCATTTAGTAAATTAATTAACGAGTCATCTGCTTGACTTATCCGTTAGCATTAAAATTGTGATCTATGAAAATGAAATTCAGAAAATTTTCTGAATGGAAGGCGAAGTGCGGAATGTAGTGAGGAGCAGAAGGGTTAATTTTTACGAGTAGGGTGGTTGCTATTTACTTGATACCTTTTTCTGGATCAAAAGTAGTCAAAAAGGTTTAAAATGTGGAAAGACAAATTTCTTTTGGTGTCTTATTAAAGCTAACGAGTTAACGAGACATATCTTCTTTATTAGTCCACACGGAGCTCGAGTGTCTGGAGTGGTGGAAGAAACGCCTGGCCGCCTGGAATACGAAGTGGCTCTGTACAAGGAAGCGCCTCCGATCGCCCGAATCAGCGGCGTAAATGACAAGCCGCATCACCGGAACTCGACTGCTGTGACGCAAAAGACAGACGAGGTTCCCGTCGACCAGGCCGTCCCGATTGGCACAAAGCTGCAGCTAAGAGCCCGCATAAGCGCTGCGAGTGTGTGGAAGTACGTGAAACTAATGGAGGTCACGGTGAGCCCAGATCCCGATGATCCACATGCGAGGGGTGCCGTCGTGTTGGTGCGAGAGGGTTGCCGGAACAGAGACTTTGCCTCCATAATCCCCCACCAGCCTGCTCGTTATCGTGATAGACCTAACGAAGTTTTTTTGGACTTTGAGGCTTTTCTCCTGAGCACCATGAGGGAACGAAGCACGCTGTGGATTCACTCGCAGGTAAATGTGGTGGTTTTTACTTTCGTAACTCGCGGCTCACTAATCCTTCCGCTCAGATAAAAGCCTGCATGGATGCCACGGACTGCCAACCGGACTTTTGCCTGGACTTGTACGAGCCCTCGGCCAACAACAAGCGTAAGTTGACTGTAACTTCAAAAATTTCCCCGTCTCACAAGTCTTTTTTTCTGGGAACAGGACATGGTCGCCGCAAGCGAACCACCGACCTGAATGCCACAGAGTTCACCGGTTTTAAGGAAAACCTGGCTTACACGGTGGTCATGCCGGGAGAGTACGAGACTGCTACCAGCATAGGGGCGAGCGTGGAGCAGTGCAAGGGAGTTGTAGGCATTTCAGGAGTACTGGCGGCCCTTTTAGTGATATCGACCATTATCGTAAGTCTCTCTCTCTCCCTTCAAATTACCCCTTCAAAACCTGCCCCCAAGCTAAAAATTGCTAGCCTCCAATTGCGTTTTAGATTTAGGAATGTAACAAAAGTCTTGGGGGGGTCAAAAATAGAAAATTGTTTTTTCTTTTAAAAAAATATCTCTCTTCCAGACTTGCAAACTGGCGTCAAAACTGTCCAGCACGAAGACCGTCGAAGACCATCACCACTACCCCCGCCACCGACACAGCGGATACGCTGGAAGAGCGATCGTCCAGTAGTTCTCCACCAGCGGGAAATACTTGAGCCGCACCAACTAATTGACGTAACTGCACTAAGCGAGCTTCAGTGGGTTAATTTTCCCCCACCAGGCGACACTCGATGCTGGCACCCGGAAACTTGACTCAATGGACCGAAAAGTAATCGACACAATTGAATACGTAATTTATTTTAACTTTAAAAAACAGCAATGTGACTTAGGAATATGTACTTAGATAAGGCCCCTTCCAGCATTTGGATGCATTTACAGACTTGCAGTTTTAGTAGCTTAGTTTTAGACGAATCACATTCAATAAAGACGATTTTCACAATTTTATCTGTATAGCGAGGTCCCTCCTCCCCACTTTCTCGAGAGCCGCTTTGATCCTCGGTAGGGGCTTCTCTTCCTCGCTGAAGATCCTCCTCAGGAGCTGCATTATTCGCTCGTCCATTTTACTGTAGTCGTGCTCCAGAGCGTCCAGAGCGGCTTCTGGGAATCCCATGTCCCTTGCAAACCACTTCCACTTTTCTCCTATGTTCAGCAGGACCAGGTCTCGGACGTGTGTTTCATGCTCGCCCAAACGCAAATCCGTCGATTGTTTCTTGACATTAGCCCCTTTTGTTCCTTCCTCCTCCGCAGGCTTTGTATTGATCTGATCAAAACGAGCTTCACCAAGCGCTCTGTAGACGTTTTCACCCGAGTGGCCGGCTTCGAACTGTGGAGAAAATCCTGCAATGGAGATTTGCCTTCGAATTACGAAATCCCTCAGCTCAGCTTCAGTTTTCACTAGACTGAGCTGTCTGGAGCAGAATGGGCGAGCTTTCAGGCATCCCTGCTTCAAAATATCCAGGCGAGCCATTTATCCCGGGAAGTCAATGATGGAATTGGCAGAAGACGAAAAAAAATCTGATGACAACAAAAGTCAGCTGATCCTGCGGCCAGTCAGCTGATTAGCGTACACGAGCGTTTGTTTAGATAGAAGCTAGCGCAAGATTCGACGAAAATCGATTTTTCACTGTGATTAAACTTACGCCAACGGGAAAACATGTAAAAGTGCCAGAGAACTCCCCAGAAACTTCCAAAATGACGACGGGCAGTAAGGTTCTACTTATTGCTTGTGGCTCATTCAACCCCATCACGCCAATGCACCTCCGGATGTTCGGTAAGCTGAAAAGTGCGCGAGAACCTGAGTCACGGGCTTCATTTCCAGAAATTGCTCGGGACCAGATTTACCTGGACGGCGAGGGAGACGTGGTGGGAGGAATTCTGTCGCCAGTTCACGACGAGTACAAGAAGCAAGACCTGGCCGGGGCCCACCACCGGCTGGCAATGGCAAAGCTGGCCCTGCAGGGGTCCAACTGGATCCGTCTGAGCGACTGGGAGACGCAGCAAAAGGGATGGACGCGCACAAGGGTGGTTCTCCAGCAGCACCAGAACATGCTAAACTCGTTTCTGAAGGAGAAGAAGAACAACAACTTCGTCCCTGCGTGGCTCCCTGACAGCATCAGGAGTCACTCGCACATCCAAGTGAGGCTTCTGTGTGGCGCGGACGTCGTAGAGTCGTTTTCTATCCCTGGACTCTGGAAAGAAGATGACGTGAGACAGAACTGCCCGATTTTTAAAAGTATGCAATGAACATTACACATTCCAGATCGAGACTATTCTGAGCCAGCACGGAATCGTGGTAATCACCAGAGCCAGCTCGCACATCGAGAAGGTCATTTTCGAGTCGGATATCCTCAGCAAGTATCGCAAGAACGTCAAGGTCGTCACGAACTGGGCCGTCAACGAAATCAGCTCGACACTCTGCCGCAGGATGATCCGCCGAGGCCTCTCCGTGAAGTACCTCCTTGATGACTACGTGACCGAATACATAATGCGGAACAATCTCTACCAATCAACCAGGTACCGAGGGCCCTTGATTGCTGAAATTTTTTCGTGTATTTTCAACATTCGGTGTTCGGTTTGTCCGTCCGTCTAATGCTCCGAAACTATATAAGACCCGCGGTCTTTTGAATTTTGATTCTCGTGTATAGTCTGGAGAGTGGACGAACTGTTTTGGTTTTCCCGGAAAATCGTCAAAAATCTTGCAAATCATGGAATAATATCTGACCCCTATCTCTGACAGGGACGGAACTAGGAGCCCTTGAAGTTTCTCCTGTTAAGCCTAAAAATATTGTATAATGTTGGTTTTGTAAAATCTAGCAGAAATACTTCTAGCATGAGCCTCATGACCTTAGAGCCTGAAGCTGGATTTTTGAACCAAATATTTTTACTTCGACCCAAAGCTTCAATCATGTGTTGCTCATTGCGATTTTTCGCTTCCAGGAAGTACGTGCTGACACCAAACCACAACTCTCCCATGCTGATTTCACCGCTGAACGACGAGGGTCTCGACAACTACGTGCTGACTCGCAACACCTGTAACTCGCGCACAACCCTAGATGACGGAGACGACAGCATGGACGAGACGGATCGGGCTCCTCAATCGACCAAGGTCACGGAGGACGACACCACAACGAGTGGTCGTGAGCATCGAGCTCTGTCCCGGACGTACGTGAACCGGCCTGGGGGAGCTGTGAAGGTCAGCCGCGGTGAAACGATCGTACGACGGACGCAGTCGACGCCTAGCAAGGTGGGTGCCATTCTCGATCGCACTGTCAGTAGTAGCTTGGACGCACAAGACACCGAAAAGGAAATAAGTACTTATGAAGAACTGAACTCCGATGACAGTTCAAATACAGTTTCGGTGTCCAATAATAGCCGCAAGAGTCCCGCGAAGGACTACAATGAGATGATTAAGTTTGTGTTCACGGAGCACGGGATCAGGGTGATTAGCGACAAGGAGTACGTGGTCTGAAATTTGAGCTATTTTCCGACTATAAATTTTCTTGGAAAGATTTTCCTTAGGTGCCAATTTTACAAGGAATCGAACCTGAGCGAGTCCAGTGGCTTTCACTATCATGCTTCGCATTTTGCTGGTATGTTGAAGGCCAGAGGGTGGGGGAAAATGTATCGTCTAGAGTTTGATGAATTTCTGCAATATGTTTAGAATTTCGATTAAAGTTGACCTCTGGTTGGAATCGTCTAGACTGCGGAGTGTTGGCAACATATTTTAAAAGTTCTTCCTTCACTTGACATTAATGCCACGATCAAGTTTATTTCCATATGTCCTATTTCGAATGTGGACTTTTTGGGGCCAACAGCGGAGATTGAGCGCTTTTTTTAGTTTGGACATAAAAAGTCGCCATCTGCGAATTATTCAGAAAGATGTTGATGTACCCCAGGTACTCAAAAGAGAGATTAAAATCACTACGTTTCTTCCAGTTGAAGATTGAATTGTAAAAAGTTCCGACAATTTCAACATCAGATAACCTTATCCAGAGCTTGTTATGAGACTTTTAATAGTTAGTTTCCAATCCTCCTCCAGTCTCACTTTGTTGCGTTAGATAACGATAAATCTGTTTTGTAGCCTTTTGTACAGCATGAAAAGTAATCGCTGTTGGAAGTAAACAGCGAAGTGAATTGCGAACTGGAAATTGTTTGCATAAGGAAGTAATACAGATATCATGAAACCAGTTTCAGGAAAATTTTCCAAGAAATGTTTCTAACTTTGATTCTGTCAGATTTCATTCCACTTGATTCCAGGGCAGAATGTATCAGATCGGTTAGGGCGTGGGTTTTGTGCCAAGTTGGGAACCAAAAGTATTAAAATTGTTGAAAATGCCAAAGCAAGTATTAGGCCCTTTTGTAATTGAAGCTATTATGTATTTTGAGAGGGAGGCGAGGGACGAGATTGGTAAAAACTTTTTCCTTCGTATTGACCTTTTTCGCCAAAGCCTGCGTACGATTCTCCATTTCCCCTTCCAAGCATGATATGAATACATATTTATATAAGTTTTAGGATGAACGTGGCAAATAGTCAAAAATGTATGCAAATCAAAAACAGAGAATCAAACAGACCATCTTAGATTAAAAGTAAGAGCACAAATATCAGCACTAAAGCAGGCTCATTTCAGCCTCTTTCACTCTCCTGGCACTTTTGCGTTCGTTATTTGCCTCATCAACATTCTTATTTGCTTGATTATATTCGTATTATTTGTTATTTAAATTTCATTTGGTTTTATTTCAGCGCAAACGTAAACGGTTGGTTCGGAAGTAGTTTATTGTTTCCTTTGTTTGGGATCCTTTTGAGTGCCAGGCGCAAATTTACAGAAAATAACTTAGCCGCTAGACAATAGGACAATATATAAGAGAAATGTAATTGAAAAAGTTGAATAAACAAAATTATTGGCAAACTATTTCTCGCGGTTTTAGTATTTCAGTCTCGTGACACATTGAGCCCATTTTTCATTTGAATGTTAAAGTTTATTCCATGATGCAGCTCTAGGACACAACCGCTGGAAACGAGGTAGCTAAATTTTCCCGGAACTTGTTCGAAAATATTTGCAATTGGGTGGTTTTCTCAAATGGAAAGAAATGCGAAGTAAAGGGCATTCCTGAAATTTCCTAGTTCATGCTTGTTTGGTTATTATGCTCCAATAACACCTAAGCCTCATTGTCTGCCATGACGAAATATGATTTCAAGGAATGATGCATTGAGGCAGTTTCTCTAGAATATTGTTACTATTTCGCTTAAGATAATATCCTTGTTGTTACAATAACTAGAGACATGATGTTAGAGATTCCTCTGTTGTTGAGATTCCAAATATATCAGAGCCAGGGTTCACATGAATAACAAAGTCAGAGGCATTGCTCTCATAATTTTTCGCACCAGAAATTTCACATTTCGAAGTACCGTTTCGGGATATTGTGTTGGCGTCCGATTAGAAGGCAACAATGCTCTTAGGAAAAAGTGGCTCATAAATAATCCCTAAAGTGCGATAAAAAGGTCATTAGAAACTCACTCGTCATTGAGTTTCGACGGGTGAACTGCGCCCGAGGATATCCCAATATGATGGCTACAATTTGCGCGTACAATTTTAGGGTGAACTTGGGAAGTCGTAAGATAAATCCACTTATGGCTATCAGACGAAAAGGCGGTAAATTGCCGAACAAGGGTAGTCGATTCCGCAGCTTGTATGTTCATTTTTTCGTGACTCCTGATTTGTTCTGCTCCTATTCTCCCCCTCCGCCTCCTTCGTCTCATAAACAGATGCTGAAACCTAGCCCAATTCGATTTATGCCGTAATAACATTTTATGCGTGTTATCGAGTTGCCTTTGTGCTCCTCCGACTTCCCTTCCTTCCTTCCGATCCACTGTATCTTTTGTCTCGAGAACTTTACCTTTGACATCTTTTTCCTTCAAACTGTGCAGTGAAATCAGATAGATGTTTTCTTGGTTTTAATTAAATTGCTACTGACGGGAAATGTTTTTGCCATGAAATACAACCTTTTTATTGAACAAAGTGGGTACAATCAACATTCAACATTAATGATGGATGACACTTTTGCAACAATTATTATTTTTAAAAATCAACTGTCACAAGTGAGACTTTCATCACTAACAATGCTGGCCAATACAACCTTGATTTTCTTGTATTCTTAGAAATTCGTTTTCGTCATTTTCAGCCACGTTTTTGATGACGTCATGAATAAGCATTTGGCTCGCATCCCTCATCATTTCGTACAGAGTCTGTCTGAGTCTTGTCACAGGTTTCCGTGTATTTTGGATCCGAAAAAATTCTCACCCAAAAATCGTAAATTTTAATTAAATTTTGCTAGGCAAGATGGACACCTTTTTTGCTCTAGAAGAACCTGAAAAAACCACTAACAATGTTGGGAACTTGCATTAAATAAAATTCAATAACAGGATCCCATTTTCAAAAGAGAAAAAATTATGAAAAGGAAATCCAAGAAAACCTTAAATGCATTCAGATGAGTACTGACATCTCTCTCCGTAACGATGATGACCTGGAGCTCCAGCAATAATGTGTATCGTTTACGGCTTCCTCCACTACAGTGACAGTGCTTTCATCTCTTGAGCAATTTCTAAAAGATTCCGGGGACAAAATTCTTTCCAGTCGTCGAATCTCGAAGTCTCTACTTTTCAATCCTTTCAGAAATTGTTAAGGTCGTAGTCTTTGATGTAGTCTGGACCAAGATCTTTTCAGTCTTGCAGCAATGGAACAGCTTGAGAAAGGCCTGTCGAAAAGCACTGTTCATGAAGCAGTATGTTACGGGGTTGCAGCAGGATGACGAGTAAGCTAGGAGCTGGAACACGCTAATGGCTTCATACCCCAAATTAAAATAAATCGTCTTGGGATCAAAAAGGGCGATTGTGTTGATGCTGAAAAGCGGCGCCCAGCAGATGAAAAACTCCAGGACCACCAGCAACAGCATCTTTATCACCCGCTTCTTGTTCACCAGATTTTTCTCCGCGTTCGACCTGCAAGGAAAACTTTCTTAATCTTGACAAATTGCTTCATTAAATGTTGATTTGATGTCTTTGAAAATGAAATTTCGAATTCATAAGCAATCTTGAAAGCAGCAAGGATTCCTACCTCCTCAATGCGGGGTAGTTTCTCTTGCGTTGCAAAACGGTTTGATGTGGCTGTCCCGAGAATGTATGTGAACCCTCGCCTCTTCGAATGTTGTGGCACATGCCTGAGCCATTCGCAGACCGCAGAGTAAAAGCTTCCAAGTTAGACGCCTCAGTTGCGACTATGCGTGACAAATAGAGAAATAGCGTATCATTATGGTAATGGAAAATTGAGGGAGGTAACGTCTTTTGGTAATTTTGGGTGCCATCACGTAACGTGATGGGAATCACACATCAAATATCGATCAAGAACATTTGGTACGTTTCGCGAGTGTGATTGAAGTAGCCGCTGTTATGCCGGTCCCATCTCGCAGAGGGAGGCTGAGAGATATTGCTACCCATTTGAGGTGTTATTGGATGTCATGTGACGGTGCCATGTGCGAAACCCAATGAATCTTAAGCAGCTCGGGTCGGTGGCCTTGACTTGAGACGGGAGGAGACCAGGGTCGTAATCCATGGGGATGATTATTCGGTGAATTCTTTCAGCTATATTTTTCTTTTTCGAGGAGTTTTCTTCAATCAATGTCGAAAAATACGGCTTTTTTGGTTTTTTCGAATATGTCGAAAAAAATAATTTTCCGAATGCTATTCCCAGGATTTGCTTCTAAGGTCCCCTGGTACCCTGAGTGAAAAAATTTTGTTCATTTAGTTTTTTTTCCCGTCCAATTTGTAGTCCGGAAGTAAAATTTGGAAAGTATTTCTGCCTGAAATTTTTACTTCCGAGCCAAAAATTGACCTGGCCTGCCCAAGTTTTTCCAAGTCTGTCGGCGCCGACAGACTCGCGCGAAGACTTCAAATAAAAGTTTTCGGCTCGCCGACAGACTTGAGTCTGTCGTAAGTGTGTCGGCCCTATGCTGACCACCGACAGACTTGTTCACACTGGGTAGGTGTCGCCAATTCTTAACTCTTGGGGTACGTAAAAACCCTAATTAACGAATTGCAAACATATTGTCTGTTAAGTACTCATGTTTTTGCATTGTTCAAAAAACTAAAAATTTTCTTCTTGGGCTTCGCTAGGCTGTACTTGTTATTTTTCATCTGATGTTGAACCTATTGTTGTTAAATAAAACATAAAAAATGAAAATAGGGAGAGGAAAAAAACTTTCATAGAAATAATTGAAAAGCCAGTTAAATTTCCTATCCAACCATGTATTATACTTGCTAGTTCAAGAGGAATAACTATCGTAAGTATCTGGGAGGTTTCCAGCATACTCTCAAACATACTTTCAGCCCCCAAAGCTTATTTGAGGAGCTATAGGTCCTGAAACACCATGAGAAGGTTTCGATTCCTGAAGAATTTACCCAAACAGCCAGAGAAAAGTAAAAAGTTCGAAGGTCAACCCCCGTCCTAGGTGCTCCCATTTCGCCTCTGGTCGAACAAATTTCACGAAAGTAATTCGGCATCATGGTTTGTTGGCTTCAGATCTAATTCAAACACTTTACCCCATATCCGCCCCAATTTAGCCCAGGATCGGGTAAGTTGAAGATTTGCATTCGTGGTCAAAGACGGGCTTTCTTCACGGTGTCTAATAGCGAGAGAGGAAAGGTAAATTTGATTTAGTTTTATCTTCAACGCGAAGTTTTTAAAGTCTTTGATGCGGGATTCCAGACTGAGCAAACTGCTGAGGGAAAGTACATACTGTTGTTTGAGAGTTCAAAGCAGATCAAAACGGCAATTGAACAAAGCTGGAAACAAGGCAACAGGATACATGCTGGAATGTGTCAATTACCTTCATTTTCTTGGCAGCTTTCGTTGTTTGTCATAGCTTGCCATAGGGTGTTTGTAATAAGTGAATAGGTAGCAGTCAACATCACAAGAGGCAAGACGAGCAGGACCACGTCGAGGAAGATATTAAAAGCTCGTTCGTATTGTTGCGATGGATCCGGCCAGACCTCTCTGCATTTTTGATGGCCTGGAAATAATTTTCTTGTTAGTGGTTGTGTTATTCAAGGAAGCTACTCGGAATTCCTCATAAAGGCACATGGAATTTCTATTGCCAAAACAGCTTATTGATATGTGCTTCCTGAAAACCTCTTAATTAAAAGTTCGGTAAAGTGGAAATTAAAACCCGTATCATGGAAACCACAAAAAACCAGGAGCAAAAGAGGTTAGACGTCTTTGGAAAGCTCTTCTGACTTCATTATTAATTGTCAATCAAATGTTTATGCTCCAAGGGCTTTCTCCAAAAGGTTCGAGAAGTGTTGTGTCAATCACAGGCTGCTCAGATAAGACTCTTTTCGATGAAATTCTAGGAAGGAACTTCATAATCCTCTCCTTGAATGCCACATTGACGGAGAATGTAATCTATATGTACATTCACGCTCAAGTTTTCCTTTCTCAAGGTGGAAGCGGAAAATCCACATCAAAGCTGTTGATTATGACGAAGTTAATTAAGGGTTTCTGAAGACGCAAATATGTAAGTAAATATTTGATTTGCGAAAGGTGTCGGTGGCGGAGTTAATGAGAAACAAAGAAAGGATATTTAATTATGATAATTGTGGTTCTTTAAGATGGGACGAAAGGGATGTTGGGTGTACTTTTTCCCCCAGGAGTCACTTCCAACCTTTGTGCACGGTTTATTAAAGAAACCATAAATCAGTAATTTTGTAAGTAAATTTTAAGGTGGCACGGCAAAAAATAAATCGAGTGGTGCAATTTCATTTCGAACTCTCGGTTTCCCATGTTCATGCAAGGAACATGAATTCATGTAGAAGCAGGGTTTCTGCAGTTCTTATTGTGAGTCTTTAAAAGAAATCTAAGAGAGAGAATGGCAATAACACATTCCTTTACGTCAGGGCTTGTTAGTTAGAAATGTTTTCCTCTTCCCTTTCGGAAAATGTCTTGAGCTTGAGCTGAACACCATCTTTTCACTTCACCCCTTATAACTGGCTCTTGGGCCCTAACGAGAAATTGTGGCTTCTCATGAATAAGAAAGCCAAGCATGTGCTTTTAATTTGAAATCAACCAAGACTCTCACATGTATGTTGATTTATTGAGCGAAAAAATTTCAGCGTCGATGAAATACATTCTAATGGAACAACATTTACATCACTCCATCAAAAGTCACTTTATAGCGCGATATGATGACAAGTATGAAACATTTAGGGCTTATGGCGTGGCACGTACGATTCGAAAGTGGCACTTGAAGAGTCACGCAGAAGAAATAGGATGATCCGTAATGTGCGGGAGCTCGCAGAAAAGTTGTATTTACGAGAGTGGCTGTAGAATCCGCTGGAGAGCACATTGATAAGAAACAATTTTTCATTCTGCTAACGCACTGAGTGTCGACCCGCTCCTTGGAGTTGGATTACTTTTTTGAAATATGGAGATTCCGGAAAGCGAGACACATTACTCATTGTTTTATCGTGGCAACCGAAATAGCTTGAGTATGTTGTTTACCATGTAAATTTTAATGCTGTCAAAGCAAGCTGAAATTTTTGTGAGAGAGGCAAGCGGAAGAGTCGCAGTAACTGAGTGTCTCCGGAGCCGTGACTAGTTAGCTACATTAACTCAATAGAATTTCACGTTTTCATAGAAACGGCTCTGAGGATGACGAGTATAAGAGATCAACAAAATAAGTTGCTAGGAGCCTAACATTCAATTAAGAATACAGTGCTCTCAAAAGTGTTTTGGCATGTAGTCAGCATTTAAGGATTACTTTTAAATTAATTGGTTGACAGGATTGTACTATTTTCTGTGAATGGGAAAAGAGAGCACTTGGAATATTTTAAAGCCACTTTTCTGCGTTTGTCACCCACTTTAAGTACAGAAATGCGCACAGATTCTGAGATCCAATAGCATCAAGGATAAACACATTTGCATATACTCAAACAGCCAGCGGTTCTGAAAGTTTTAATGGCAACATAATACTTCTGCATTGGTAGACGAAACAATCACCGCTTTGAAGGAACCAGGTACAGGAAATAAACTGACATTGAATTGGATATCAGCTCATGAAGGAGACGATGGTAACAAAGTGGCTGATACTCCAGCTTAGCTAGCTACTGTTAATCAACTGTTGGAACCTCGAGAGCATTTGCTAAGAACTTGTTAGGAGACGCTCTTATCCTCTTAGAAACATCCTCTTAGAGGATGTTTCATTCAAAGGAATTCCTAAAGAACTACAAGGCTCGTAGATCAAGAGAACTGCTCAACATGTCAAAGAAAGAGACCTACTCTTTTACAGAATTTTAGCTTGTCACTACCCTGTGAATGCGCGAGTTCGCGGGTTCAATGAGAATGTGAGTGGGCTTTGCAGATTTTGCAATGCGGCAAGTGAGACCGTGAGACACTTACTTTGCCCATGTCAGCTTTTGATGCATAAGCGTCAGAAGCATTTCGGGATTCATTTTCCTGATGCGGGACATGTTGCGAATGCAACTTTGAGAAGACTGCTGAGATTTTCACAGGACTTGGGGCTTTGAGTCCGGGGCAATCCGTTTCTGACGGATGGGTCTCAATAGGATCTTGGGGACCTGCGTGACCCTCTGCCCCTCCCCGAATCTATCTATCTCTCTATCACCCACTTAAAGCTTCGACTGCGAATCAGGAAAAATCACTCACTAATTTGAAACGGATTTAAATCAGATTGTTGATCTACTGGCAATGTTAATGTTCGTACATCATATAACAAGGAAAATAATGGAGAGTTTCTGATTGATTGTTGGGCTTTGTGCTGTCGACGTGCATCCTGCAGGGATCATTTAATTACATCAACACAAAGCTGATTCATTAAAAAACACTATCAAAAGTCAAGCAAAAAGTTTTAATTAATATAAAAATTTAAGATGTTGAAAGTACATCCTGGGTCGCGTATATCCCATGATGTGAGCTATGAGTCCTATTCATACCTTTTCATATTTAATGCAGTGAATTAAATGAATGAATCAAAAAGCATTTCCAGCAAACTTGTTTTTGTTATTCAGTTCTCGGTATATTTCGGCTACCTCCTGTCCCTCACTTACCGAAGTTGATTCATTGAACTGTGAATATCAAAAGCTTTATAATTACCATCTCTCGTTGGGATTAGTTTACTCAGCACGGCTATCGGGGACATGCACATCAAGCTGCTAAGCCAAATGAGGAGAATCAGCTTGTAAGCATGCCTTGTAGTTTGCCATTGTCTCGATGAAAGGGGGTGACAGATTCCATAGTACCGCTCCACGCTTATTGCAACTAGTGTCCAGGCTGAAACTGAAACGGATGATGCTGAAAAGAGAACAGTTGGGGCTTTAGTTGGGGTATTTGTAATAAACGGAATTATGCTGCATAGGCACATAATGAGTCATCATGTACTTGAATACCAAGCTCAGAAATGTAGTTACAGTAAGTATTATAATAATTCACTTAAACATTGCTTCAATAATTACAAACGTAAGCTACCCCAACTATGCCCATACATTTTCAATAGTTATCAATTTTGCCATCTTCACATTGGAATTGTAAAATAAGTGCTCTTGATAAAGCTCCTATGATTGATTTAGCTATCATATTCATGCTGCTCACACTTCCTCTTGTTGCTGCTATGTTGGGTTGCTATGAGCCAGATCAATGGGAGATAATTTAAGGTTAAATCCGGAACAAAATGGTTGGAAAATTGAAGCAAATATGAGAGCTGAGAGGAAGAGACATATTTGGTAATCACTTTCCCCAGGCATTTTTTTGTTTTCAAATAATCCGCTCTTCGTTTCATCCGATAGAATTTCCTCCCTTTCGGTTTCAGGATGAGTAATAATCCTCCAGATGCAAAAATGTTGCCTGCACGAAATGCACAAAAAAGAGGGCTAGGGGTGGCTCCACTGTTTTCAACTCAGGAACAGAAAAACATTTGCTTCTTTAACAAACAACATTTGAATGAATATGCATTTCCCGCACAGTTTTCAATATTTCCACGGAGTAAGCTCGGGTCATTCCCACCCCTGATTAACATTCAATCTGGGCTCTGCCAACAAGCAAAATGTTGAGGTATGCGAGCATAAAAGAGAAAAATTTGCATCGGATCCAAAAGCGTGAATTTGGGTATCGTTTTGTCTCCAGAGAGGAAACCATTAGCCCATCTAGCTCGCTGCTAAAGGAATTCGTAGCAGCGCTGGTGTGGAAGTGAAAAATGTAAGGCGCTTTGTCAAGGCTACGGCTCTGATGTCCATCACGAAATTTTTCGCTGAAGCGAAAGATAACAATTTGGTCCTTTTCAGCCTCTTTTACGGCACTTTTTATGACTTCATCTTCTTTCCCCTTCTGGCTTGAGCAAAGAACGCATCAATGACAGATTTCTTTTTCTGCAGGAACCTAGAGTAGGCATTCTGCAGTCTGGCATCCGGGCACAATCGAATAACAAATTTTGATGGGCGCGTCATAAACGTTGAAATAAACCCCCAAAATTATGACGAGACTGTGCGGAAAACAACGAGACGTGGGAAGATTTCCTCATAAAGCTCTGCAGGCCCGATGCGGAGCCAAGCCGAATTAAAACAAACAAATACGAGTAATCTGTTTCCCAAACGCCACATGAATCAATTACTGCTATTAAATTTTATGATGCCACTTCTCGCAACTGCAATTAAAATTCCGACTTGGCCAAATTGGCATAAATTCATTCATGAAGTGGCAAAATGCGCAACTGGAGAGCTAAGTGGCTACAAAGAGATTTCATGGTCCCTTTGACAGCCTTATCTGATGCTAAAACACAATTTAATTTAATTAACCGAAAATATACTTTGGATGATTTACAGTCTATTGAGAGATTAGCGATTGTAGACAAGAGCTTGCCAGTTGCCCGGCTACCTTTTAAGTTGTTTTCACATTTGTTTTAATTGCTGCATTACGGAGATTTCTCGTGAAATCCTATTGAACATATTTTGGGAAAGAGAAGGGAATTTTCCATCAGGTACTTTGGGAGCCCGTGAAGACTGAAAAAGCTAATTAATTTTTTCATTCAAATGACCGCAGGTCTGTGGCTTTTCCCGTGTCAAAGCCTTGTTAACTCAAACGGTCAAATCGGACTCATAAGCGCATATGCATGTTTTGACCACTATAACCACTTGTGGCATAATGCTATACACTATGCTTATTTTTCATTAGTGCTGATTTTAATCAGCAAAAAACGATTGAATCCAGAAAATTCATTTTTATGCAAGCCGCTATATTTTCCAGAAATTAAAAGCTAAAGTTTAAAAGGCTCCCGATGTGAATAAGTTATTTGAATAAAAACATGTTTAAAGCTTAGTCGGGGACAAACGCATTTGAGTGCTCTTTCAATTCACTTTGTTGCAAAAGTTGGGTTGAAGTGAAAATATTTTGTCCCAAATTTCGTCACTGAAACCCTGACTTTGATCCCAAAAGTCATAGAAGATATTAGAAGGTTATTTTGCCAAGTTTCAGCTGAATTGGAGAAGAAAAATTTTCGCCTCATACTAACTTTGGGAGCCCTCAGTTCCACACCCTTGGGTCATAGAGACTTATTGTAGAACTGTTTTTTGCTGGATTTACTACCATCTAACATTTTTCAAAGTTTCAGCTTGAAATTTTGCCCTATTGTCGCCAAGGGAAGCCTTTGGTGGCCACTTATTGACCCCCAGAGTCCATTATTTTCATTTTTGAGACCATGACCCGAAACAAAAGTTGCTTATTTTGTCATTTTACATGACCATTCTGAATTTTAGCTCAATCGGAGCAGCTAAACTCACCCCACCTCCTTAAGGGATAGGGGTAAACATGTGTTCTATGATTTCCTAGATTTGACATGATGTATAACATATCCAAAATTCAGCTCAATCGAACGAAGTATATGGAACTTTCATACAACGGGAAAACCCCCTTCATTACCCCCCAGGCAGTTTTTCGGAAAAACCAAAACCTTTCGCCCACCCTCCAGACCATACATGACAACATGCAAAATCCGCAGGCCTCTAGCTCTTGTAGTTTCGGAGCCTTTGCGACTCAGACGACAGACATACTGGACACATAAGTGCATTTTTTTCCAAATTGATGAAAATGCACTAAAACCACCTGGCAAAAAAAGCCCGGGAGGATGAAGGCAGTCCGTTTTCAAACTCATTTTGAACTAGCTGTTAAGTGGGCTGTAACCACTGAGGATCCCGCTTTAAATTGTATTAAAAATAAAACAAGGTCATAATACCCTAGAGTAGTTCTAAAGCTATTTATCTAAGCCACTTAGTTATACAGGCTACTCTGAGACCACTCAGAGGAATCGAGGATGAACTTTTTAACACAACATTTTCGATGAGTGATTTTTTAAATGACTCATGTATTCGTTCATGAACACAGGCTCAAACCATAATAATTTCAGGCAGACTTTTACCTTCAATAACTGAGTTTACTATTTTATGAATTTACAGAATTATTGGAAAATCATTCGGGTGCTTTTATTTCGTTTTCTCGGTAGGTAATTTAGCATTGATTTCACGGAAGATAAAAATAAAGTTATGGACTCTATAATTTTTCATACAAAATCCATGGGGAAAGTTTGAAGACCACATCATAGCAGCCAATTACATGAGACTTAAAGTTTAAGCAGCTTTACGTTTCAGTGACAAAAGACAACACAAAATGTGGGAAAAAATAATTTCCTTCAATTTTAATTCAAGCAGGTATCACATACAGTGGCGTAAATAGGCTTTTTCAGAGCCTCACCTACCAAAGCAAAAAAAAACATAATCTTCTTCCCCTTGAAAAATTCTGGTTCTGCCTATATCAGCCCCCTCCCCTCCCTCTAGCTACGTGGCTGGCGGGTAATAGGTCGTGAACAAGACCGAAGAGGAAAATGACATGTCACTTGTTGAGTAAGAGCTTACCTTGCAAGTAGGGAAGAAGCTTGCACATCAACCGGCCGAATATGAAATTGCGAAGAGTGGTTCCGACAAGAGTAAAAGGCATGCAAAAAACACCCAGGAATAAATCAGATACAGCGAGATTCAGCAAAAACAGGTTGGTGGGAGTTCTCATGCGTTTATTTTTCACCAGCGTGAGAATTACTAATGAGTTCCCCACAGTTGCAAGGAGGAATATTATTGAGTACATTATCAGGAGCCACGAATTGAGCGACACAGTGGATGTTTTTCCCATCGCCGTTGCACTGGAATTTGTGAAATTAAAGTTTTCGAGAAACTCAAATTGGATGTCTGTTTTGTTTTCCAGCACGTCTGACTCATCCATATTTTATGTTTTGTGTTTAAACTTCACTTCAGAGAATCTCGCTGGGTTTTATTAAGTTAGGTCAGTCCATGAAAGTTTTAAGCTCTGTACGTTTTCCCGCCTTTTGTTTTCCAACCACCCGCGTCTGCTGTCTGATGGTGACTGAAGTCGACAGCAATTCTCTGAATGGATGGTGAATACAAGTCATGAGTCCATGGGGAAACTGACTGTGTACTTGAGACGTGCGAGCTGCGCATTGCGCGCAACAATTTCCGAACGTGCTGGCTCTTAAATTTAACAGCATCCCAACAGGTATCGTGTGTTTTGGTTCTACCATGCTTTTATATTGCTGACCAAAGAGGATTAGAATTTTCAGTAAGCCAAAGATGTTGATTTTGTTCACGTATTCCCGAGAGCAATTAAAATGCAATTCACTAGCAAATTTCAAAAACCTTAGCTAGTCCTGGTATTTTTGCTTCAACAAACTATTTCCCAGTTTACATCACATCTGGTCTACCTTTATCTGGTCTATGTGTTGTGCATAATCTTTTGCTGAATGCCAAAGCTCCATGGAGCTCGGAAATAGTTATGAAGCAAAAGTAAAAAGGCTCTTTTTCCAGGCTAGAACGTGGCAAAAAAATAAATATTTTAAGGAGAAATTCTCTCTCTCATTTTCAAGTCAATACACAAGTTCACGTTTTAGCAAAGAAATTTTTTCTGCACATTGCCTTGAACAGCTTAAGGAACATCGTGAAAAACGCTGTATTGGATAAATAACTAAACAAAAAATGTGCCTTTCGCGTTTCAGAGAAAATCCAATGCTCGACCTATTTATTTATTTGTCAGCGACGATTAAAGAAATGAGAAAAGCCTTCAGAAATTATTAAATCTCAGTATTTGGCCTTAAAGGAGATGAGATGAGAGTCACTTTTGAATTTTTTCGGCAATTTCATAGCTTATTCTATGTACGAATTATTGTGGATTGTCCTGGGAGTCGAAGGTCTCCAAGAACTCTAGATCTAGAAAAGATAATATAATTTTGATCCCTTCGTCCTTCGGGGAAAAAGTGGGAGTGGGATTTAAAAAATAGCGCTTGGATTTAAAATTGATTTGATGTAGTTGGAGTTGAAAATTGATATTATGACATTTTTGACTAATTTGACTAAATGATATGATTTCCATCAGAGTCAATCGGCCCAAATGATTGTAGCCTGTAGTATCATTTCCAACTCAATGGTTTTTAGAATAAAATTTCCCATAGTTTCAGCAAAATGTGTAATTTTAAATTACAATGTTGCAATGTTCTGCTTTCTGGAATGCAAATATGAACAAGTAAACAATCGCAAAGAACGTCTTAGCAAGGTTCAAGGCAAGATGAAATCATTTTAAAAAATTCCTGTGTCTTGCAAACCATTCCACATCATCTACATTTTGTGCTTGTATGCTACATTTCATTGCGGCTAAGATAGGATAGCCATTCTTTTCCATATTCCTCAAACACATAATATTTTAAAACTCTTCTAATATGATGTTTTTTTTTGCGTCAGCAGGAACTTTCCTCACGTTGAAGAATACTTTGAACAGCTTCCACTTGGCGCAGCTTGCAACAAAGACTTTTGAAGACTTTCCTGTCACAAGCCAAACAAAAAGACTGCAGAGCACTACCCATGAGCATAATGACCACCTTAGAGCCCAACTTGAATAGATAAATAACATAAATGAAAGGTTTTCTCTGCTTACTCGTATGCAAGCACCACCTTGTAAGCAAAGTTCCCTTCTATTGAAAACTCGCAGGGACATTCAAGAAATAGTTTATTGATCATATTTCATATTCATCCATGCTTTTCTTGTTCCGTATACTTTTCTGAGAAGAGTCATCGAAACTTGGGCTTACAAGAGATACTTTTCTGCCACTTTTAATGCTAAAACTTAAGGTATGCTGGAGAGGATTAGGGGAAGAGGGCGGGGGTGTCGTCAAGTAAATTAGTATTGCGTCTCTCGCTACGGTCCGAGTATCGTTCCCGCAAGTGGATCCCTTTCTGCGTGCGACAAGACTGGCCGTGTTTTCCGTTTCCGCTTGCCACTCAATACAACGTCCTCGCTTCCCTTGTGGGTCTCTCTGATGTGCTGGTTCAGGTCGCAGGGGTCGCAGAACATTTCATTGCAGAGATCACAGCGGTAGGTGTTCATGGACCGGCATCCCTTGATGTGGTGAACGAGCTCTTTCTGCAAACATATTTGAAGCTCAGTCGTGGTTTGGTTTCCTGCTTTCAAAGTTTTCGGATTTCGGAAAGATTCAGTACCAATGTTCAAATATTACGTCACGGTAAAAAAAAAACGAAATTTTAGACCCCCAACCTCCCCTCTTCCCTTCTCAGACCGTGACATAACATTTGAACAGTGCTATTTTCCTTCTTACCGGGAGGTCAAAAGTCATCAGGCAGATCCCACAACTGAGAAACAGCAGCCCCCCGTGCTTGTTCTTGCAGTGGCCCTTGAGGTTGCCGAGCTGCGTAAAGCTCTGCTTACACTCGGAGCAGGCGTAGCTTCGGAAGGTCTGGTGAATGGCGAGATGTGTCTGGAGGTTCCCTGGTTGCGAGAAGGACTTCCAGCAGACGCCGCACTTGAAAGGCTTCCGGTTCTCGTGAGCTCCGATCATGTGGTACTTCCTGGAAGACATCAAGAGTGAGGTGATGTGTGAGGAAATTTGTTCCGGCAAGGAAACTCACAAATTGGCCTGCTGAACGTACACCTTTCCGCAAATATGGCACTTGTGCTGTCTCGAGTTCAGGTGGAGCCTAAAAGAGACATGAGAGGGGCAAATGAGGGACCCAAAAGCTGGAATCCAAAGACCTACTTGTAGTGGTTTTCGACAGCAGCTTGCGACTTGAACTTCCTCGGGCATTGCGGGCACAGTATTTCCTCCACCAGGTTCAGCTCCGGCGCCTCCTCCTCGTACGAGCTGATTAGAAGTTCGGGCTCCTTCTTGATTGTTATGCCGTCCATTGTTTGTTTTTCGCCAGTCTAATTTTTTGATTCTGCTCAACTTTTTCGATTTTAAAAGTTTTCCAATCCCGCTCTTCCTTGCACAGCTAACCGACGCAGAGATGCGACATTTTGCAATTCACAATGAACACGGAAGAGGTAAAATAACGCGATTTAAACGAAGAATGTATTTTTTGTGCTGCGGAGTTTTCGAGGTGAAATGTCATTTTCGATCAGCTGACTCCGCGGCGAATTCAGAAGCGGCATCAAAATATAACAGAAAGTTTCTTGTGCCGCATTTTTAGCCGAATTGTAACAAATACTCAAATCCTAGAGATGGCAGACGCTAAGGGGTCCACTGTAAAGCCTGAGGAAGAGGAGAAGGCGACAGCGAAAGCTACAAATTTGCCGTTGGCGCGAATAAGGACGATAATGAAGGTGAGAAAAATTTTCCGCTTGAATTTTGCCATTGATTTTTGCATTCAAAATTTTCTTCCAGAGCTCACCGGATGCCGAGAACATCAGCACAGACGCCATAGTGGTGGTGACCAAGGCGGCAGAGCTCTTCATCCAGTTTATGGCGCGCGAGGGAATCAAGAGCAGCAAGAAACAAAACTTCCTCGACTACAAGGACCTGGCGGATGTTGTGGACGAGAGCGAGAAGCTGGAGTTCCTGTCAACGATCATTCCAAAGAAGATCAGCGTGCGAGAGTACAAGGAAATCCTGGAGAACGCCAGCGACTCCGAGTTCGACTCGATGGCCTCGAGCGAAGACCAGGATGAGGAGGAGGAGGAAGACGAGTCCGGGAGCGGGGCAGGCGAATCAGAGGCTGGAAGCGTGGTGGAAGTAAGCTCAGGCGACGAGGACCAGCAATAAAGCCCAATTTGTACCTGATGTCAAAAAGCCCTCGTATTTTTATTTACGACGGAATTCCCCGCGCGCTTGACAGACGGCGAATTCGCTTGACGTTTATCGAGTGCAGAAAATTCGACGATCTTGAAGTTGTTTGTGCTGTTCAGGGCCTATTTCTCATCTATTTTGACGGTAAAATTTGCTTTTGAGCCGCTTGCACGACAATTGGGAGGTCTCGTTGCTAAGAGGAAGTAAATTTCAGAGTGACTACGAGGAATTAAGGAGGTAAAATGCTGCGAACGGTGAGCAGAAATCTCTTGCGTCGGCCAGGAGCCCTGGAAAATGCCGTAAAACGACAAGCAGTTCGCGGATTTGGATCAGTATGTCTGCAGAAACGACACAACATAGCGTAAGTTCATTCATCTCGAGACCTACGGAGGGAAATTTTCCAGGGGGGACTTTTTTCTGCACCCAAATCGTGTTGTGTAATCACTCTCGTATTGTGTGTGGGGGTCGTATGATCGGTCAGTGTGAGCGCGTAAAGTGCATCAAGTTCATATGAATAATATGCTGACATTGCTGACAAAAGCTTGATGCACTGCCGGCAGCCTCTGAAGGTTAAACTGAGGGGTCGTTCTTTTTAGCTCTGGACCATCGAGGACCCTGTGTGCCAGCAACTCGCAGACGTGGGGGATGAGCCTCGTGCGTAGCTACTCCGACCTGCCGTCCCACTCGAGGGTCACCTTGCCGGCGTTATCTCCCACCATGGAGAGTGGCACGATCGTGAGCTGGGAGAAGAAGGAGGGCGACAAGCTGAATGAGGGTAAGGCTCTTCAAATTGTCGAAGCTAGAGAGCTTCTTAGAGCTAAACGAGTTATGGATTTTTGGCTCACTCGGCTCTACCATCACTTGGTATGGTTAAATTTGGTTCAACGTCCTCTGAAAGAGAGAAAAATCGAAAGCCCGATTTAGTAATTTTTCTGTATTTTTCAAAATTTCGTCCTGTTGTGAAAAAGTGAGACTTTTCATTTTTAAAACAAGATATTTTTAGCAACTTAAGGTCAAACGAGTGATCCACAAAACCAAAACCCCCTTTCAGCTAAATGCATCCCAATGTATATCTCAAGTAGAAGCTACATGTAGAAGGACACGAAAATTCGAATTTTGGTGACTTTCCGGAAGACCACCTTGGCTAAGTTTGGCCTTTTGGGGTCTGAAAGAGTTTAGAAAAACATTCTGTTGTCCTTATATATAAAGCTTCTACGTCCTCGCGACTCTTAAAGGTTTCAGTCATACTCAAATCTTCTTTCTAGGTGACCTGCTGGCCGAGATCGAGACCGACAAGGCCACGATGGGCTTCGAGACCCCCGAGGAGGGCTACCTAGCGAAGATCCTGGTGACGGCTGGCTCCCGGGACGTCCCGATCGGCAAGCTGGTCTGCATCATCGTCGAGAACGAGGAGGACCTTGCGGCTTTCAAGGACTTTAAGGACGATGGCGCCGGCGCCCCTGCCCCCAAGGCAGCTCCCGCTCCTGCCGCCGCTGCTCCTCCTCCGCCACCACCCCCAGCTCCAGTAGCTGCTCCACCTCCTCCCCCAGCAGCCCCCACTCCCATGACTGCCGTCGAGCAGAAGTTCGGAGACCGTGTGTTCGCGAGCCCCATGGCAAAGCGGCTGGCCGAGCAGCAGAAGCTCCGTCTCGAGGGTCGAGGAAGTGGAATTCTGGGCTCTCTCACGAGCAAGGACTTGGGAGGATTGAGTGCTGGAGCCGCTCCTGCCGCCGCTGCTGCTGCAGCTGGACCCGTGAAGGTTCCAGCAGGAGCCGCTTTCGTCGACATCCCGGTCTCTGGTATCCGAGGCGTCATAGCGAAGAGACTGCTTGAGTCCAAGACACAAATTCCTCACTACTACTTGACTGTCGACGTGAACATGGACGCCATCGTGAAGCTTCGCAGCAAGTTGAACAAGCAGCTCGAGAAGGAGGGTGTGAAGCTCTCCGTCAACGACTTCGTCATCAAGGCAGCGGCTGTGGCGTGCCGAAAAGTACCTGAGGCCAACTCGGCCTGGATGGACACCTTCATCAGGCAGTAAGTTTCTCGACAGTTTCCATTTCTTGCGAAATTAAGGCATCCCATTCCAGGTTCGACGCAGTAGATGTCTCCGTCGCCGTCTCAACAGACCGTGGTCTCATTACACCCATTGTCTTCGGTGCCGACCGCAAGGGGCTTGCTCAGATATCAAGTGACGTGAAGACGTTGGCTGCCAAGGCCCGTGACGGCAAGTTGCAGCCACAGGAGTTCCAGGGCGGCACCTTCAGCGTCTCCAACTTGGGAATGTTCGGCGTCACACACTTCTGTGCCATCATCAATCCACCTCAGTCGTGTATCCTGGCAGTTGGAGGCACCCAAAAACGCATAGTTCCCGATCCTGAGTCAGAAAAAGGGTGAGTGTGGGATTTTTCGGAAGATAGCAGCAAAAATGACCTCTCGGAATTTGCAGTTTCAAGGAGAGCCAGTACGTAGCCGTCACCTTGAGCTGCGACCACCGAACGGTGGACGGAGCTGTCGGAGCTCGCTGGCTGCAGGCCTTCAGACAGCACTTGGAGGACCCGACATCGATGCTGGTATAAGGAACCTGTGCAACTGCCGAATAAGTATAAGAAGATGATGAAGAAGAAGAAGCAAATTGTAGCAACCAGCACATTAGACTCAGTGACTCGCTTCCAGACGAACCTCAATACCTATTTCTTTTTTTTCGAAGACTCCAACACCCCCCTATTTGCAGCAGAACCCGTCTCTGGACGCTAAAGTACCGCTCCCAAAATTTTGTTGACATTTTCCAGTGATTCGTGCTTCTGGCCGCCTCGGAAGGGCCAGAATCACTCGATATTAGCGATTACTAATATTAATTTATTGTGTAAAATTCGTTTTTGAATATATACCTTCATAGGGAAGAGAATGCAACAGTCGTCCTTGGTTTTAGTCCTAATTTATCTGAAAACAACTTACCGAATAAGTGATGGAGAACTTCTGTTACGATGGAAATCAATAAAGAAGTGTAAAAAGTACAGAGCTAGACCTGGTGTTTTGTGGTCTTCTTGAGACGAACCAAACTGGCCCTTCTATTTGTTGAAGCCATTGAAGCAACCGTCTCTTTAAACTTTCTATAAGCAAATTTAACGAGTCTAACTCATGGAAAAACCTCTTATGGCGTCCAAGAATTTTTTTCTACATTTTAGTCTTCAGAAGTTAGGTAAATATCTTTGCTTAGCGCTCATCGCAGATTACCCATTTTCAGAAGTAGTTTTGTCAGTCAATTCAGTCTTAAATATTAAGTCATATTTTTAGAAAGTCTTCTAATTAAATACATTCATTCAGTTTGATAAACATTTCTGACGAATGAAGGAGTCGCAAGAGAGGTCTTAATTAAGAGCTTACACCTATGAAGGCTGGATTCACAGTCCATTAATTCGTCTGAGAGAGATCCATTGTTTCTAGGATAGAAAATATGCGTCTGCGTCGCGGTCAAATTGAGTTGTTCGAGATGAATAATTCATCCATTGAGAGGCACGGAGTAGTTAACAAAAGCAAAGATAAAGCGAGGCGAAGACGAGGGCAATAAATTTGAGCGTGTCGCCTTTCAACTTGGGTGACATCGCCGAATGACGTATGATCCGAGAAGATAAAAGGTGCGCGCCCATTGCGTCGTAAAATGGAGATCGGTGCTAGAAAAAAGGTCGATCGCGAGCAATATCAGTGTTGACGGTAATACGCGCAATGGTGAGCCAATAAGTCGGTCGGGAGGCACGCAAGCGGAGCTCTACGGAAGGCCACGCCCTGCGAGTGCGAGATGAGGGGAATATGCAAAGCGCGAGGAAAGAATATTGGCAAAGAAAGGAAAAGCACAAAACGAGTCACTTAAGTGGCTTCTGTTCAATTCCCACGCCAAGCGCGCGTGTGTGTATGCAAAGTCGCTTATTATTTGTACCCATTAAACGACGATGAACATCACCATTTTATATTTTGCATTCAGCGTGCAGAACGACGAGAAAAATTTCGAGGAGTAACCACGATGCGCAGCCCGAGGCCACGAGAGAAGCAGACCAGTGCAGTCTTTTAATCTGTTTCTTCTTCTCCCCATCCTCCGGTCTCTCTCTCCCATTGCCCACGTCGCGCGATCCCAAGGGCCTCCCGAGCCCGCAATTTCGCCTCATTTTCTCCGATTTAGCGCACCAAGTGGCTCCACCGAGAGATCACAGTCTCGAGCCGTTCATGGGAATATCGTGATAACTCAAAATTAATAATTTTGTTTATGCGCGCTTATGCTGCGGATGTGGGCTCGGGCTTCGGAGCGCTTACAACTCAAGTAACACGAACGATCATGTTGTTTTATCACAAAAAATTACACGTGTTTGTGCCGCGGTGTTTTGTTTTCATATTAACATAATCATTTTTCTTTTTCTCCGATCAATATCGAGTGCTGGACACGGATAATTAACCGCGAAGCCTCAATTCCTGATTCATTTCGATTTTACCTTTTGGGATATTTTGGGAACCAATTTAAAGGTCTTGGGAGATTGTTTTGGGCTTAAAAACTTCCTTTTGAACATTTAAAGGAGTCTTTAAATTTTCTCTGGCTCTTTAGAATCCATCTTCCTTTGAAACTCAATTTAGCCGTTATATTCAGAAAGTACGTTCAAGATTAAAGGTCCCTTGAAGTTTTGAATTCACTTTAACATTTTTTGTCTTTGTTCAATTTTTATTTCAATGAGGAGAAGAAGCACCTTGTTTTATTTTAATCCATTTAGAAGCTACTTCTAAGGTTAAAGGATTCTTTGAAGATTTTGCAGAATCCTTCAGAAACAGACAAGAATCATTTTGAAAGTAATTAAGAACATCATAAGACTTTAAAAGCCCAAAGCTCAATCAGGAATCCATTTAAGATTTCTTAATTTTTTTATTTGTTTGGGGTTTTCGAGTTTTTGGACCTTCGGAACCCAATTAAAGTCCATTAGAAAAATTAAGGTCCCTTGATTTTCCCTCAGATTTTTAAGGAAAAAACCAGCCAACTCTTTATTTTTTGCCAAAACTAGAGTAAGGAAAAAAATTGAGCTAACCTGGAACTTCTCTGAACGAATTTAGAGGGCTTGAAATTTTAATTTCGTGAATCTTTAAAAAAAAACTTGAAAGAAAATCTTAAAGCCGAGTTACTCCTTTCTATAGCGTCTCTATCAAAGTCGATCATCGAATCGAAGACCAATGAAACGTTTCATTAGACCGCATCGAATCGGAGGGAGGCCGGTCCCGCGAGAAAATTGATCAATGGAATCAATTCAATTTCCCTCGCGTCCTCCCGGAACGCACAAGCTCGCACGCTCAGGCTGGAGAAATTTCATACACGTCAACTTGCACTTCATTGATGATCACCTCAGATTAGTCATCACCATTCATGGTAGCCGTCAAACCAGATGAAAGAGGAGCTCGTTGTTGTTGTTGTAATATATGAGCCCTCAATCAGGTCCGGTCCGGCCCAGTGGGATGTGGCCTGGCCCGGAGAGGTGTATTGGTTGCCTCACAGAGCACGAGACGATGAAAAATGTACGACGAGCGAGCCGTGTGCGTACGGAATAGAGTCGAGGTGTGGTGGTGGGGGAAAATTAAGCATGCACTTCACAAACGACGAACAGCAAAAGGGGCATTCGGGCTACGGGGGGCAACAAATAGCTACTTGGGAATAGTAGTGCGCTCTTTGTCTTCCCTTCACGGCCCACATCTCGCTCGCCTCCTCTCGTTAAGTACAGTAGAAAGAAGCAGTTTCAATTCCAGCTACTATGCCAGAAAGTCTTGACTTCTGTTGCTTTACAAGTCTCGCACAGTCGCACACTCTTAATTCAAGTCCAGCATACTAACTAAGCGGGCCGTTTTTAGGTAGCCGTATATTATAATTTTATTTTACTCCAACGAACCAACGTCGCTTCTCGCACCGTCGTCGTCTCTTCTGGATCCAATATAGAGGATCTTTTTGTGTAGTGCAGCAGCAGCAGCAGGCAACACAGAGCACCATCTCTCTCACAAATACGAAAAATTATATTACGATTCGTGTACTTTTAATCGTTTGCACCAGCACAGTTTTGCACGGGGAAGCAAGTGAAAGACACGCACAGAAGCCTTCGTGCTGATCGGAAGTTGAACACAACGACTGCATTTTGTTTTTCCACCAAAGGCACTGACTGCAGTTTTGAGTGTAAATCGGGAAAGAATTCAGTTTAATGAGACAATTTGGAGACCTCAAATCGGTAAGTTTAGTGATAAAAAAAATATCCCTCACATCTTCTCGCCTTTATTTGCCCACCGCTCGTGTTTACTCCATCTTCGCGCGATAACTTCACGTAGGTAATTGAAGTGCTACCGGTGTTTGGTTACGCCTTTTCGTTGCGTTATTACGTCTCTCTCTCCATTAAATTTGACCACGCTGTAATGCTGTGCCTCTTTCTCGTCTCTATCGCGCGCACGAGAATTTACGAGTGCGAGGAAAAATCGACCAATCGGGGCTTCCGTATTACACGCTTCTTCGCTCAAAGTGACTTCATCGCGGCGAAGAGCATGCGAGAGTAATGAAAGATGTAAACGACGATTGCGTGAGACCGGTAGCCGGGCCGCGTGGTTGGCTGTGGGACTCCATTGACGACTGCAGCGATAAAATGGCTCTCGAGTTCCCGAGAAAAAGGGTCCACTCTAAACGGTTTGACTGCTCCCAGACTACCAGAATGATTACTGATCAAACTCTGCGGCCAGCACCGCCAATAACGAAATATGTATTCCGTGAAAATTCAAATATACACCGTGATTCTGACATTTTGATTACAAGTTGTTATGTTATTACTGATTGCTGCTATTTTATTCATATGCCCGTGAAGCGTCGGCAGCAGCATCTCAGAATCCAGAATGAAAAAAATTCCCAGGCACAGACATCGTGTTATTATCCATTGGATCTACTCGAGGTAACTCTTTTCGAGAGGGAGAGATGAGAAGAACGATGAGCGTTTAGTGGAATTTATCCACAATTTATCATCGCTCGCTTACTCTGTTTCCTTTTGTTGTTTCCATTACGCGCGTTATTGCCGGTGCTCACACACAATTATAATAATGATGATGATTGCTGAGAGCCTTTCCGATCGCTGCTACCTCATTCAGGGTCCGAGAAATTCCAGCCCGAACTAAAAGGTGTTGTGACAACACGAGATAAGCAGATCACAAAGCGGAGGGACAATATTGTGTCCTTTTTGTGTCTTATTGTGCCTTTGGGTGGCCGGCCGTCGAGGAATGCCATGCCAGAGACAATAATGAGGAGCCGCAGGGGGCGCAATTCAATGTGTCTTTTGACAACCCGCCTTCTAATTATTTTCTGACTGACTTTCTGCCCTCCCAACAATGGAAAGCCGACAGCTTCTCGGAACCCGGCAGATGCTCTCGCCCTCCTTGTGGCCGTCGCAGGGGTTGTCCTGTCTTGATTGATCCGAAAATGGAAGATTTCTAATCTCCTGCATTCCTCCGAAGACCAGAAACATAAATAACCTCAAAAATGCATGAATTTTTAAATTCCACTCCGTTTGGATGATTTGTGGACGGTTAATTAGAAACGAGAGCCGGCGCCTTCGAGCACAATGGCCAGCTCGCGAACGGAGGAGCAGGTTGCTTATTAATGAGCTCTTTTCATTGAGGCAAGTCAATGAAATCGTTTGGAACGAATTAAAATTATATTCGAAATGTTTATAAATATTTCATGCGACTCCCGGCCTTACGAAATGCGGGTTTATTGATTTGTTTTTGTGGCCAGCGGGCCAAAATAAGCCCAATATGGATGACAGCAAGTTGTGAAAAAAATTATTCAATAAACGAGGTGTTGAAAATTATCTAAAGTACCAAATTATCGGTATGCAGATGCAGACTGGGCAAAAAATCAATTTATTTCTCGTGTTTTTGTCCATTCAGCTTTATTGGTGATATTTAAGGTGCTCAAGTCTGCTCCTGCAAGCCATTTATTGTCCCGAGTTTATTGATTTTTTACCAAAAATAAAGGAATTTTTGAGAGTTGTAAATTTTAATTCACTCTTTAGCTCTACAGTTTTCAACCGGACTCGAGCGAAGAGGAAGGTGGAGCTAATTCCAAAATTTTGAGACATCAGATCAGAATAAATAGACGGCTTCTAGTTTTAGAGGTCGATTCCAAATAGAAGGGTAAAAGAATGGTTTTGAGTTAAAAATAAAGGAATCTTTGGGGGCTTCTAAGTCTAAAAACTGTTAAATTTTTGAATCAAATTGATTTTCAATTTCAAAAAAAAAATAATTTAAATATTTTATTTATTTTGTAAAATTTTATCAGAAATTTTTAAAATGACAATAATGACATTACTCCTGTTAAAAAAAAAAAAAACAATACCCTTAAAACGAATGCAATCTTCAAGAATAACCAGTACTTTTTTCTTTGCCATTTCAAAGAATATTTAAGAGCCTTAACGTAAAGAAAAATTAGCAAAAAGTTGTCTAGATTCTATATAAAAAATAAAACGCCTCCAAATATATTTTTCGAAACAAGGTCTCGAAAATATATTTTGAATCTCTTGCCATCAAAATTCAAACCTGTTTGAAAAGAACCAATAATTTTGTTAAAAAGCTGAAGAATAGTGATATCACCTCTCACCTCTCTCGTTCCAAGCCCTCCAGAGTCAAGACTGCTGAAAGAACGGCTCTTTTCCCGGCTTCCACACCAATTAGAGCCACATGACCGCTATCAGAAACGCAAGAAGAGATCTTCATCATCATCATGATCATATGCATGATTTATATAATAAATTTTAAACGATCATGACGCATAAATGAATACATAATTAACATTAGTCATCGACACGGTTCCACATCCAGCGAGGCTGAGGCTCAATTATTTGCTCGTTAAAATGCGCATTGGCTGTGAAGGAAGCTGATACTCAACAACTTCACACCCCGGTTCTATGAGTATCGAGTTTCTAGCCATAAAAGCTGGAGGAGTCTCACCTCCGAATTGCACTATGACGAAAGATAGCCCGTCTCTCGATCGAGGGAAACAATGTCGAGCGCGTCTCGGGTAATAAAGCAATAATGTGTGATAGTACAATCAACTACGACTCGGAGCTCGACGCAGCGAGTGATGAGAAAGAGAGCTATCATGTTAGGGAAATGCCGACACACTTTAATATACGTGAATTGCTGCAATTGAGAGGCTCTGGGCCGGCTTGTCTCGGTGTGTGTTGTGTGACATCACTGGCGCAGTTCGGGTCGGAGATTGGAGAAGAGCAAAGGCGCCGCGAGAGTGCTCCGAATTCTGGGGATTAGGGGGCTTTGGGGACGTACTGTCGTAATCACCAGACTCACAGTCAACTCTGCTTACCTATTTCAGGCACCATCGGGGCAGCATTAATGCACCACTATCTAAACAACCAGTGCGCATTTTTATTATTTCCTCTGCATTGATAATAATTCTCGAAAAGCGAATACATAAAATCGGGCATCCGACAGTGAGAAACGTATTGCAAATAAGAGGAGAGGAAGAAAAGCAGGTTCCAGCGCGAGATAGAGGGACAATAAAGGCAGTTTGGACAGAAAAGAAAGAAATAAAACGATAAAAGTGATATCAATATTTTGTGGGTTAATACAAAAGTTACAATCGAATCGAGGGAAGAGCGAGAAGAAGAGCAGCCAAAATGTTTGCGGTAATGCGTATTGATTATGACGATCGTCGGGCTGATACACGGCGGAAAATGCGACCAAAATGCGAGTTCGTGTGCAAGTACTGCCAGCGTAGATTCACAAAGCCCTACAACTTGATGATCCACGAGCGTACGCACAAAAGTCCGGAGGTCACGTTCTCCTGCGAAATCTGCGGCAAATACTTCAAGCGGCAGGATAATTACCGTCAACACAGGTAAGTTGCTTCGCTTCCGTTGGCTTCACAACACACGAGACACCACAAAAAGACACGTTTGTGTAAAAAATTTTATTATTTTGTATAAAAATTTCCTCCATCACTCACTCATCATCCTCTTTCGGCGATCATCACTGCTCCAAATTGGGCGAGGGTCGACTCATTAATTCGGGCTTGGTGCGAACTAACCCGTATTTTTAGCAGGGAGTGGGACTGGGGAGGGCATTTGGGCTTTTTCGGGCCTCAACGGGTACTGGATTTGTGGCTTTAGGCAGTTTAGGGCTTTCTTTTTGTCTAAAAAAATTTACTTAAAAATCGTAATTTTCTTTACCAAAACATTCAGCCTAAATTCAGCCCTTGAGAAGGCTTTGGGAAGCTTAATTTTTCCTTTGAAGTTGAATTTGAAGAATTTTTTGACTCAGTTAAGTTTTAAGTGAGTTTTAAAAGCCTTGGAAAATCATTCTTTGAGAAAGTATAAGAAAAGTTCCTCAGAGAATGGGTTTAACTCAAAAGAAGCGCTGTTTTCTGATGAAAGAAAAATTGAAAAGTTTTTTGAAAACGCTAAAAAACACCTTTTTTGGTAAAATAAGCCACAAATCCAATTCACGATAAGGCCCCGAAAAAAGCCCGATGTTTATTTACTGGAAATGGAATCTATCATTTATCTCTCACACACATTTTTCTTATTATTTTTTCGTAGATGTAGTCAATGTATATGGCGATAGATCCAGCACTACTCTACTACTACTCCACACGTATAACATTATAAAAAATATAAAAATTGTAACACATGGATTATGAAGCTACTTACATTTCTCATATGAACTTAAAAATTAAAAAGAAGCGTAACAAAATTCACTCCCCAACTTACCGGAGACGGACAGTATTTTAGTTAGTCGCCGTCCAGAACTTTTGTAAACCCCCTAGCTGGTTTTGTTTATGTAATTTTTAGTTGTACGCAAGTTCCTTACGTTATTTTAACCATATTATTGTGACAAAGAAGATACTTTTGGAACACCGCTAGCTGCCCCTTGTAGCTCGTAAATACAAATACGCAATGCGCCATATTTAGTGTGTATGTGTAATAAATAATGATGTACTTACATTCCTCCTGGTGAGCTAAGAAAAAAAACTGACACTCTTTACTGTACCGCAAACATCGTAAAGTGATCACTACAGTTCTCTTGAAAGTAACGCGAATAGCGCTTTAAATTAATTTGATGAAGTACCGACAGTCGACATTCGTCAAGTGACTAAAAAGAAGCGTGAACACAATGTATTTGCTTAACAAAAGTCAACATTGAGTAAACAACAATAACAATACACATAATGAATAATTTACTTATTATAATTTTTATTAATATTACACGCTCTCAACACACTCCAACACGCCATACGAGAGACTCACAACGTCTCTCCTTCATCCTCCTTTCAAAATCATCTCAATTACTATTTTTGGTCTTTCATCAGAAACTCACGCAAAACCACAAAATTATATGTTCTCTTCCAGATCGGTTCATATGGATCATTGCTGCGGTAACAGGACGTATTAAAAGTCTCTATACAAAGCATAATTGAGTAATAAAATTTTGGTACTATGCGCCGCAAAATCTGCAACAATGACTAACTTTTATAGCCGCAAGTGGTGGCGACGGGCTGACTGGAGATGGCTCAATTGTGCCAACCCCGACCCGCTCTCACGAGTTTTGTAAATAAATTTACCCTCTAATTTTATTCGCTAAACTTAAACATGTAGGCCTAAGCTGAAGCTAACCTTCCACTAACCGCGCGAAGCCACAACAAAATTCCCGAAATCCGAAAAAAAAACGAAATAAAGAAAGAACAATTAAGTTCATACTTTTTGATCTTTCGCACTCCCGAGTGGTCTCTCGCTTTTGAATGAAACATTAAATCCTCAAAACGCACCGACAAAGTGGCTTCCAACTGCAATAACCTCTGAAATTGTCTTCTCGACATCGTTTTTAAGATATAGATTCTAGTCTAGTACGATAAAAACGACCTTTGAGCGAATTGAAGCTGAGACCGTCTTCTCCACTACGCAAATACTAAGTTAAGGATAAATTATTACTCTTAGTGCCTTTCATAATTTCGTGTAATCCACTGCAATTCACGTAGCTCGTAGGAAGTCAGAATAACTACAAACATCCTTTATACAATTATGTAGTAGCGATTAAGTTATATAGAAGAAAGTGAAATTCAATAAAAGCGATAAAAATTCCAAGAAGGCCTTTTGGAGCACCTGGATTACGCATGACACGCAACCTCTGAATCACCATTGGGTATTTCGTTTGAAAGCGGTTCTTCGGGTGACTCAAATGAAGCTGTAAGGTAGCTCTCGCTGAAACGACTCCCAATCCCCATGAATCGCGTTTTAATGTCGAAACGCTATTAATTATGCCTTGATGTCATCATAACAATTACGAGTCCAATAACAACCAGTCCAGATCCCAGAGCAGTTGCAAACTTCGGTTGCAGGTAAACATGATTATTATTTTATTTCATAGCGATGCGTGGTATTTATATAAGAAACATGTTGAAACTCCAATTGATGGTGGACGGGTAAGTAAGCGGGTAAAATATACGCAACAACAAAAGTGCAATAAAATAATTAGCAATAAAATTATTAATAAAACGCATGTAAAAGAGACACACCACATTTTGCTGATTTTACGGCGATTCCTGCTGCTGTTTATGCCCGAGATGTCAGGCGGGGGAATAAATTCAGTCGCCGCGCCGGTCGATCCGGATCCGCAGCGGCTCTCAATCTTGTGAATTTTTTTGGCTCTCAAAAACAAAGCGTTTTCTTGCCTCTGACTCCTCTCCTTGGAGGTAAAAGAACCCTAAAGACCGACAAGAGACTGTTCTATCTTCGAAAAGGGGACAATAAGCCTACCCTGCCCTCTGTTAAAAGCGTGCTCGAAATCAAAAATAAATTTCTCTTTCAGCTCGAAATTTTCAGTCGACTAACAAAAGTTTCTTAAGACTCTCAAGTCCCTTGGAGGATCGTCAGAGATCTTAAGAGCCCTGAGATTTTTTCCAACTTCCTTCCTAGTCTAATCTGCTGTAAATTAGTCAAATCAAAAAGCCAAGACAGTAAAAACTTTCTTTCACTGTTTATATTCGTAAGACCCTCTTCTTAATTGCCCTTCGTCATTACCCGGTTCAATAACGTGTTAAATTAACGCTAATAAATTGGCCAGCAAAAGTGTCTCCGCATGAGTGCTTATTGAATTTCAACGAAAATTACCAATTTAAGCGTTTTAATATGTGATTTAATGATTTCATTAAACGTGCGCATTGAACTTTTCACATTTTTGGGGCCATCGAGTAAAAACAAAGAGCAACGGCAGCCGGATAAAGGTTGCGAAGGCGAGAGATGGGAGAAAGAAGGTCAAAGCCTCAGATTCCGCAAAAATTAATCATCGCATTTTTCTCTCGAACTCGGCGTAGCTGCGCGAGCCGGCCGGGCCACAGAAGGAGCCCATAACGCGAACCTGTTGAGGCGAAGCGAGGTACAGCGACAACTAAAACAAAGTCGCATAAATGTGCTTATAATTAATGTAGTCAAAATGACAACTGACCAATTTCTTGAGATCAATCTCGAGATAAGGCCGGCCGTTTCGGTAGCATGCTGTTTCGAGGCCGCTTTGAAGTCATATTTTTAATTTTTCATAATTTTTGTTAATATTTGTCTTCTTAAATGTGGATTTTTCTCTCCGATATAATGTGCCTACTCGTATATTCTTTGTCCCATGCTGCCATAAAATGCTGCCAGCCCGAGCCCGAGCCCGTTTTGGTTTACCGGCAACATTAAAAAATTAAAAATTATGGCGATCATTTGATTGTATATTTATTCATAAAAAATGCTACCTTGTGAAATATATTTCAATAATTATGATTATTACAGCGCTTGTGGAGGCAGCCACTGATGTACACTGCCTATAAAGAGACAAATACGGGTCCAATCAAGTTAGTCATCGAGATCAGATGGGAGATTCGGGGGGCAATAAAAAGATGCTCCGTGGCCGAATCGATTGATGCGGTTCGTTTTCAAAAGTAGCTCGTAAATAATTAATTAATAAATTAACAAGGCCGCTCTTTGTGTATGGAGATGAGACACTCGGGCATAAAGTTATGAAATGTTATAATTTAAATCAGTTCTGCCTCCCGTTTCCGAGAATCCGCCAATAGAGCCTGAGAACCGTGCATAGACTGACGGACGGACAGAAATATCTTCCATTAATAACCGTTCGAAATTTTATCATCATGTCATTATTAAAAGAGCAGTTCTCTTTGTCCGGCAGCGATAAAAAATCAAAGACCGCAACCCACAAAAGACACATCAGAACACGTTTGGGACAGATTGAAAGGAGGATGACATTATTGGAGATTTGGAAAAAAGTAAAAAGAGGAAAGCCAAAAGAGATTAAGAGCCAGCAAGTGGTCTTTAGCCAATCTCTGACTTGATCATCATCCTATTAATTGCTCTTAAAATCACTCGATCCTCATTTTGTGGCATCGCTCCCTCTCCACTTGACACTGTGTCGGAGATATCGATCAAAGCTACTCGGGATTACATTCTTTTGTGCTCACCTAACACCTTCTAAGAAGCTTTCTGGTCTCTTATCTGTGCCCTGGGTCTCTTTTGTAGGACGAGAGACTCTGTGATTGAAAAGCCATTAATCTTGATCGGGCCCGGGCGGGACGAGTGGCAGCAAAATTTATTCAGAAGCTGCGAAATTCGCATTCGCCAGAATCGGTCCTCGTTCTTTGTCCCTTATCTTAATCAGCGAGTGTTATACTAATTAATTTTTATAACGTCGTCTCTCGCGTACTTGCCGTAAGCCATGGATGCCAAGAGAACATCAACACCTATTCAAATCACGTTCCAAATTTATGGTTGGAGATTGGATCTCGCTTTCGGAAGCTTTACAGCTTATTTTATGATGGTATTTAGCAGCATAGCAATTCGACAGAGACGCGGACTATTGTCTCGATTGCGGTCCCGAGAATGCTCACCAAGATGCTGTAAAAGATAGAAATTAGGTAGGAGGCTGCGGTCGAGATCCGTGTGAAGAACATGTGTCATCCAATTAAAATTTTAATTCGATCTGATGAGCGAGCGATATTCACATGCTGACCTAATAGAGGCAAAACCAATCGGAATATTTTGGTTTCTCGCAGGGCTAGTTTTTGGGGAAAAAAGTGACCTTAAAGGAGCAGTTAAATGTTGCGTCATCCAAGGAGCTTCCAAGGCTTCGAGCATGGAAATTTTTCAGGTTGGTCGCTCTTCTCATGGAGTAGACAAACAGAGCAAAATTTTCAGCCTACTTGGATCGACAAAAAAATTTTCCAAAAAACTTAAGTCCGGAGGCTCCGGTGGCTGTTTCTAGGGGTCCCTCTAGTGATTGTCACGTACTTTGGGAGCTAGAGAAAACCAAATCTTGGTGAAATTTTCCCATACAAAAATTTCACAAAAATTCGATTTTCTCTAGTTCCCAAAGTACGGAGGCTAGAGCTCCCATCTTTGGTTACGATCACTAGAGGGATCCCTAGAAACAGCCACCAAGAGATGAGCCTCCGGACTTAAGTACTTTGGGAGATCCAAGTCGTCTCAAATCCAAACTTCCACGAAAATTGGCTAAAAATTTTGCTCTGTTTGTCTACTCCATGAGAAAAGAGACCGACCTGAAAAATTTCTATGCTCGAAGTTCCAAGGACTTAATTTTTTTGAAAAATATCAAATTAAATCAGACATGGAAAAGTTCTCATTTCTTTATTTTCGAAGACAGTTTTCTCTCTCAACGAAAAATAATAATTTCCACAAAATAATCGAAAAGCAAACTTCATTCGAAAAGTCATAGAAAGTCATTAAAATTAAAAGTTTTTAAGAAAGATTTTTAAATTTTTTCTGCCAATATTTTAACGTTTTTAGAAACCCTACCCATCCAATTATACTCGCCGTAAATGGCATCACCACTTCAATTGTTCAACCATCTTATATTTCAACAGCTGCCATTTTCGTCTCAGCTCACAATCGCTTTGTGATTAGTCTCATTGCACGCTCGATCTAGCACTTGACTTAATTTGAAGTGGCTCACCGAGTCACCATCAAAATGGCAGCCAGTCACTCCACACTCCCATATAGGCATGGTGCTGTTATTGTTGTGCAAGCAATATCTGGCACCGCCTTTGATCAGCACGTACGCGAGCTCTCAGATTGGGACTCCACGGTATTGAGAGCTTCCAATCAACTGACATCCCTCAAGCTCTCAAGTGTTCATTGATTAATTACGCTGAATTCTTCAACAGCCGCTCATTAATTTCATTAGACACTTTGAGCTTGCTGAAGAGCTGTTGAACTGACAAATCTCGGACCTTTTTGTTCGGTGCTCGAATGCGCGGGTTATGGCTTTATCTTTTGTGTGCCAAGACGTGCGAGAACAGCGAAAGATAGTAAATTACACGGTTAAGAGACCACCAATGGACTCGAGATGACTTCAGGAATCGACGAGCTTGTGATGGTGGGCAGAAGTACAAATTGATGCTGGTGTGCTGAGTCGGGCTCTTGGGCGTCAGAGCGACACGTCTTCGGAGCATGAGGGGTCTTTTAATCAGATGACAAGACGTCAAACCAAGATCTGAGACTCAGATAAGATCTTGCTCTGGAGATCGTAGCAATTTTTTTGCCCAGAACTTTGCAGTCTTCTTCAGAAATTTAAGTCATTTAAGGCTCATAGTAGAGGTCTATTTAGGATTTTATCGAGAAGGTCTTTGTATTTGAAACAATATTGGGTCGTCAATTTCTGACTAAGGTAAATTTTCAACATTATAATGTTGTTCAAGAAGGGTTTGTTAAGGCTTAAAACGATTCAGTTTGCAAAAAGAATCACGTTACCGAAGCGTTTTGGGCAAGAAAGTGGATTTTGGAGAAAAAAAATTCTTTCACTTAAAAATCATAAAATGGGCCAACCTCCACTCGCTAACGAAAACTCGATTTCGGGATTTTTGGCCAAAAATTTTTTGTCACGAAAATGGTCCCTGAAGCCTTCAGACAGCTTCATTTAGCCCCTGATTCGCGTAAACGAAGCGTTTTGGTCGAAAAAGTGGATTTTGGAGAAAAAAAAATTTTCACCTGAAATTTGAAAAATGGCCAACCTCCGCTCGTTAACAAAAACTCGATTTCGGGATTTTTGGCCAAAAATTTTTTGTCACGAAAATGGTCCCTGAAGCCTTCAGACAGCTTCATTTAGCCCCTGATTCGCGTAAACGAAGCGTTTTGGTCGAAAAAGTGGATTTTGGAGAAAAAAAAATTTTCACCTGAAATTTGAAAAATGGCCAACCTCCGCTCGTTAACAAAAACTCGATTTCGGGATTTTTGGCCAAAAATTTTTTGTCACGAAAATGGTCCCTGAAGCCTTCAGACAGCTTCATTTAGCCCCTGATTCGCGTAAACGAAGCGTTTTGGTCGAAAAAGTGGACTTTGGAGAAAAAAAAATTTTCACCTGAAATTTGAAAAATGGCCAACCTCCGCTCGTTAACAAAAACTCGATTTCGGGATTTTTGGCCAAAAATTTTTTGTCACGAAAATGGTCCCTGAAGCCTTCAGACAGCTTCATTTAGCCCCTGATTCGCGTAAACGAATCGTTTTGGTCGAAAAAGTGGATTTTGGAGAAAAAAAAATTTTCACCTGAAATTTGAAAAATGGCCAACCTCCGCTCGTTAACAAAAACTCGATTTCGGGATTTTTGGCCAAAAATTTTTTGTCACGAAAATGGTCCCTGAAGCCTTCAGACAGCTTCATTTAGCCCCTGATTCGCGTAAACGAAGCGTTTTGGTCGAAAAAGTGGACTTTGGAGAAAAAAAAATTTTCACCTGAAATTCATAAAATGGCCACTCGTTAACCTCCGCTTGTTAACGAAACTCAATTTCGGGATTTTCGGCCAAAAATTTTTTGTCACGAAAATGGTCCCTGAAGCCTTCAATCAGCTGAATTTGGCCCCTGAATCACGTAAACTAAGCGATTTGGTCGAAAAAATTGATTTTGGAGTCAAACGAGATGGACAGACGAATCTTTTATTTGTTTAAAAAAAAGTGCTAAAGAAGTCCTTGCATGTCATTTTGAAAAAGGGGAACCTGCCACCATAAAATTGTTTGCCTCAGAAATAAAATCTCGGATAGAAAACGCTTAAAATTCCATTCTCCAGAGACAATTAAGAGGTCGGATATCAAAAGGGGCGGCTGACGCAAGGAATGCGGAATCCTCGGGGATCCTGCAGAGTCATTGAGGCCGTGAATCATCGGTGAATCAGCTGTCAGGAGAGCCAGAATCTATGACCGAGTTATTAATGATCGGCCATCAGAATGTGTGAATGTGTTGACTAAGGGTTGAAAGCTTCGCTCGGCAAGTGGCCGCTGTTGAGGAATTCCCGTGAAATATTACAAAGCATTATGAGTAGCAACGTGATCTTGGCACTCAATCTATCGTATTCGTATTGTAAAACAGTATCAGAAATGCCTGCGAATGAGGGCCGGAGTGAGGCGGGAGTCACGGTGTCCAACGGAAAACATAAAGCAATATATGATTACTAGATGCTTATCACACATTTACGAGTCTGTTCGAATTCATTGGTGCTCGTTGGGACGCCTTACGGAGCCTTCCAATAAATTTCCCATGAATATGATTACGCAGCGGGACTCCCGAAATATAAGCGCACGTATATGGAAATGAGTTATTTTCCGCTGGCCCGAAGCCATTGTCTCTCCGGTCATCGAGTGTGCGACTGTGCGGTGTCAAAGACAAATATTAAGTCATTTTGGGTTTCTCGGTGCCGAGTGTCGCTACAAATCATCTCAAAACAAACAGAAATTGTGCTGGTCAATATTTGATTTCCATCGAGTTCCCATCAGTGTCCGCCTACGACACAGATTAAATTGTTTTCTTATTACCGGGAGAGACAAAACGTTTATTATTTTATGTATTACTGAATGAATCGATGAATGAATGGGATGGAAAGCATGAATGGAGAGTGTTTGAAAGAAAGCAGAGCAAACAATGGTCCGAAAGTTGATATAATCTCGCTCGCTGGCCGGCACTATAAATCTCATCTCGGGCATGAGCTCACGAGTCTTACGATTCTTGTTCAAATATTTTGTTTGAACGTTTAAGTGTCGTGTTTAATGGAGCTTCAAAGGAAACTAATTATTACTTCCTGATTGGACAGTCACGCGCGCTTTCGTCTGTTTGCGCTTCACTCGAATTGATTTGTTCACCTTTTTGTTTCAGATAGCATCGGAATTTCTCGGTCTCTGTGATTTCCATCTCATAAGCCGTCACAGAAAAATCAATAACCAGGTACTGGCTCTAGAACTTAGGGCTGTGGTGGGTCTTTTAAGGAACTTGGAGGCTTCAAAACTTTATAGTGGAGCGGTGTAGTAATTTTTCAAGTCTAGAACTCTAGAGCTCAAACAAAGGGAACATTTTTTTAACCCATTTCAAGCCAAGGGTCGGATTCTTTTTTTTTCTAGGTATTTCATCTTTTTTCTTTGCCTCATAGAAAAAATTTATCTTCCAAGGCTCTTAAAACTAGCTTCTAAGACTTTTAAAAGTAAGGCTTTTTCGAACATATTTTTTGAAAATTCCACAAAATTTCGTCTAAGACTTTAAAAAGATTTAAACTAGGCTTGAAAAGTTAATGATAAAAAATGGTATGTATGGTATATTTGAGAGAAATATATTTTTTAAAATTGAGAAATACTACGCTGGGTATGATGTGGATGAAGAAAAACTAAATATGTATCATATAGTTGAAATATATACGAAAGATACAAAATATATATATGAGATATATTTTTTTGACCTCAAATTTTTCACAAATTTTAAAAAAGAGGATTTTAGGCAAATAATTTGAATTTGGTCTCGATTTGGAAAAAAATTGATGACTTTATTGAATTCAGAAATGTTTTTAAAAATCACAAAAATTAGGGTATAGACTCTTCAGGACATTTTATTGATATTTAAAAATCAAGAGCTAGATTTAGCTAGAATCCAATTACCAAGAGATGATAGGAATCAATCTCAACTGGGTGGATAAAAAACTTCTGAAAATGGGTCTCAATTAAAAGATGTTTTCTCTTTGGCTCTCCCTAAAAGGCTAATTGCCCCGCCTTCCCGTCACCTCCTCCCGCTGACATCTTGATTAAAGGACAGCACCGAAGCAGTCTTCCCTTTTCGGGGCACACGGAAACTGCCAACGCAAACACGTTTCGAAATTTGACTTCCAAATTCTTGACTTAACGGCAGCGGCGGGTTTTGTTTTGATAATCGAGACGGAAAATTTTAATTAAATATTTATTTGATTATTGTTCAGTGATCTGTGTGGCAACCTGTACGACGAAGCTCATTGTCAGAAGGGAATATGTACATGTTCTGGATTTTTTACTCTCTGGTGGCACTAAAGCGAGACCCGGACTAGACTTTTTGCTCATTCACTTGGACAAAGACACGATCTCGGGCCGGAGAAACAACACACAGTCGAAGATATTTGGAACAACGTTAAATATGTCAAATCAAATAACACCTCATCATCGGTCGATTGAAATGGGAGATAAGATAAGCAGGCACTAAGCAGACAAATGATGAAGCAAGGCAACACAGATTATGACCAGCGTCAACTATTCATTGTTTAACCAACCAAAAGGTTTTGTCAACATTAGAATTATAATTATTATTTGTTCCTTTTCTATAAGCTCTCTCTCGTTCACTCGTGACAAGCTGAGGACCTGGGCCGGAGTGTGGAAGGTGGACAAAGAAAACCGCAAGCGAGAGGGCTGGGAAGTGGGACCTGGTTGCGGTGGTTGAAGTGTTGAAACGTGTCGGAACGGGCGAATTTGCATTTTTACGCAGTTTACCATATTCCGAGAGCAAGGGAGTCGAGAGAAAATAAATATAAAACAAATAAGGTGTAAAATTACCTGACCATAATGTACTTTATCTTATTTATCGCCTCAATAAATCCACTTTCCGTAGCTCGGGCTCGGCTCTCTGTGGCCCGGCTGCGTGCAATACCGGTCGGGCTGACGATGTGATGAATGAAATCTTCTCCGTGAGCTCCCCTGATGAATGCATATTCTGGGCTCAAAGTACACATGTTCGTACCTGCATATGTGTAAAATACGATCCGATATTTGCTCAAAATATTTATTTCTTCCGGTAAGAATTTTGACGGACACTTACAAATCTCTTGTTTGCACGAGTTGTGTGTTTTGCTGTCCGCTGAAGCGCCCTCGAGAATTATTGTTGCCGTTTCTAGTCCCAGGGCACACAAAGGTGTCAATGCTAATAGACCCTTTTTGTTTTTTCGGGGCACTTTCGGTGACTCATTTCCGTTCCCTCACTTCAGGAGCTGCTTGTTCTGTACAGGCAAAACTTTAAAGGGCTGTTAGAGCCAAAAAATTAGCCTTTAGCACCTCCCACTGAAGCAATCCCTGTTCTCTTTAAACCGAAAAAATTGAAGCCATTGAAAATCAAAACTAAGAAGAAAGTCCAACAACATCAACTGGGTCCGTCAAGTGGCTCGAACCGGTAGAATATTTGAGCTTAAGACCTTTAGAGCCTCGTGAAAGCTCTGGTGGGAAGCAAAAAAAAATTTAAGAGTCCCAGAAACCAGCTAGGCGCCACAACGAAGTCCCCTTCAGGCCTGAAAATGCCAGAACCAGATCTCAGATTCGCCTGGAGATTTGATTTGTGTCTTGTGCGGCGGAATAATGCACACGGCGTGACAAAGACATTTGTTCCGATAATGCATTCAACGCCCACGCACCTAAAAGCCATATCAGCTATTATTTATACAATACACAAAGGAGAGGAAAAACCTTACATTGTGAGCAACCTTATACTTCTTTTGATGCTGAAACAATACGAGCTCGCAGTCGAAAATAAAAGGCAGAGACGAAATTGAGCCGGTCGTGGAAGAGGGAACAACATTTATACATCCTGTCAGCACCATGTTTGAGCTCCACGGTGATCTTTTGAATCTATCCGCGCAAACATGTCGCGCTGTGCTGTCGCTGGAATGCAGAGAGACCTCGTACGCACCGCACCAATAACGAGTACTCGCAAAAAAAGGAGGTAAAGCTGCGAACAACAAAAAAGGACGGGCGACGACAGCAGAATGCAGAGCAATATCATAACATTATCAGTCATCTGATACATATTTTATTTGTGTTTTAGAATATTTATGGGATGCGATCAAGAGCCAAACTAATTTATTCGAATGCGATCGCTCGTGATATACGTCTGTCCTGAGCGTCGTCACTCGCGGAATCTCAGGAATTTGCATCTTCATTTGGCTCACTGCCTTCTCGCAGCCCAGCCCGCTGACGTCTCTATCGCGCGGGATCCCCAATTAAGACGCTAACGATCTCCCTCAGGCCTCTCTCTAGCACGCGTGATTGCCGCTCTCGCTAGGCTCTAATGACCGTCAAATACCAAATATTAATTCAACGCATTTGTTTATTGAATCGCGCTTGTCACATTATTTGACAATGACCATTAATAATAACTTTTGTGGTTGTCGAGTCAACGTTATTGTTGTGAGCTTGCGCTGCGGACGCCAGATATGCGGGGAATACAAATGGAGGCGATAATTTCGAGAAATCAGAAATCTCGGATCGCGCCACTCGGGAATCTGATGAACATGACTGATAATGTAATGGTTAATGGGGGACAATCAACGCCTCTGTAAGTGTCGCGTGTCGTCTCGGAGTTTCTTTTTAATTGCGGCTGGTTTTGGGATCTTGGCCTAATTAATCTTTGGCTCAGGAATGCGGTCTTAGTGTCTTTATTTGGGGTAGATTTTTTAGCTTGATAGTGTTGGATGAGACTGGTCAACGAGCTATCTAGATGCTCCAGGAACCTATTTTGAGATTTTTTTTTGACAAAACGGTTAGAGCTTATTCTGTGTTTGTCTAAATATTTCAAATTTTGTCTTTGTTTAATAGAAGAAGCTTTTTTGAATATATTTTGTGAAAATTCACCAAAATTTCACTTAACGAATTGTTTTACCCAAAGACTTGAAAAGTACGAAAACGAGCCAGGAGGGAGTGAAAAAAACCAAAAATTAAGAAACAGTTTGAAAAAGTCTGTCCGCGTCCAGTATGGAGCCGACACACTTACGACAGACTCAAGTCTGTCGGTGACTACAGTAAAAGTCTGTTGGCGAGCCGAGCATTTTTGTTCGAAGTCCGGCACCGACAGACTGGGAAAAACTTGAGTAAAAATTTCAGGCAGAAATGCTTTCCAAATTTTAATTCTGGACTACAAATTGGACGGGACAAAAATGTAAATGTATTGAACACCACATCGCGAATTATTCTGAGCTATCAGCCTTCTAAGGGACCTAACTTTTGAGTATGAAAAATTACTTAAAAATGTCTTTCCTTTATTTGTAAAAACGACCCTCAAAAGTCTGAAAACGAAACTAGGGGTTTGTCCAAGTCAATCACTCTCAGTGACAGCCTTCGTCTTTTCACACCGGACCTCATTAAGTCACCTGTAATCTATCGATTTTGATCCTAAGCTGACTTTAAACCTCTCAAAACCCCCTCGAAGCCATAGGATAACAATATTGATTGATACTGACTTACACACGGCCAATTAACCATAACTCAAGCTTTCTTATGTCCGTCATCATAATCTGCCGAAAATCTCCGGATCGTATTTATTTTTGCAACAATGTACTAACGACTTGTCATCTGCCTCATTAGAATCAATGTGATTAAGTCGAAAAGCAAACAAACTCGGAGTTTAGGCTCATTAAATGTGGTCACACACAATGTGGATATTGTGTTGGGACAAAAAAAGAGAACTCTAGAGCTCTATGGAGGAGATTATGTGATTAAATTTTTTCGATTTGTGCCACAGCAGGAATCCCAGGCTGGCTCAAATAACGCGCGTGAACACAAAAACCAAATTTTTTTTATGAGCGCTGCATAAATATTTATAGAATAAGCACTCAAGCTAGCGCTGTTTGAAGTGTTGTTGATACAGAATTTCGGCCTGATTGTGATAACACGCCGGCGATGTAATATGGGAAGCGAGTAAATCATGTCAAAATTACGTCACGACTGTGTTCGGCGGAGCTCCGGTGATCGATGAGCGTGCGGGTAGGGTCGGAGGGGCCGCAGGTAGAGGCCGAGACGACGTCATGGGGAGCGCATGAGTCTTTCAATTATTAGCAGCTTCTGCATTTTTGGTGAAAACACATGAAAAGGAACGGAATTTACCTCACATCAGTGCCAAATGTCATTTTGTCTCTCCGCTTTGTGGTCCCTACAAATTCGTTTCATTCCACACATTGTTTACAAACATTTCGGGCCGTCCATCCGCATTGTTATCTTGCATTTTATGGGATTTAGAAAGTCTCGAGACCACCAACCTGGCTCCGAGACCGAGAGATATTTTGGCAAACGTGCGGGTGGCAGTTGGTGACAAAAAAGGGACTCCTCGAGATACCAGTGGACACATTTCTCACCCAAGTGACGTTTACGACATCTCTCGATTGACGTGAGCAGGGAGGGCAGTCGATAAAAATGATGGAGGGCGATCTACTCTATTAAAGGTGGATAAAAAGAGAAGAAAGTTTAGCTGCTTTTATTAGGACTTAAAAGGACTGACACAAAAGCGCTCTCGAGAGCGACTTACTTGAGGAACATCATAATAAAAGAGACTATAAAAACTTAAGTGACATCTGAATGAGAAAAATTCATTTTATGGGTTGATAAAGAGGTGGCCGGAATAGCTGTTTAGGTAGACGCAGAGTCAGACAAATTGTTTTCAGAATTTATAGAAACTGGCCTGTGATTTAGAAAAATGGTTCAATTTCAGACTGTCAAGGTGAAGCTGGTCTATAAAATGGGCGATAAAACGGAGCAGTGTTGAGGCCACTTCCTGCATCGAGGAAAAATCTTGGCTAGCTTCCACTCCTGGGATTTGTAAGGGACGTAATTTTTCGTCCGTTCAAATTTCGAAAAATGGAAGCGTCAAATCTTCTACTTCTGCAGGCTCGGGTGCACATTTAATCAAGCCTAATTGGCCTCAAATTCAAGTACCTAAAACGTTAGGTTTAGGACTCAATCGTTAATCAGATTAAGAGTACTTTTTTGTCTGCCCTCAATTTTTTATTTCATCTAGAATTTTTTTTCGAAAATATCTGGGGTGAGTTGCAACGGTGTTCTGGCGAAAAAAGGTCAATACCTTGAAAAAAGGTGACTCATGTGCTGGTAAAAAAAATTTCAGACTCCGAGGACAGACTTTTACTCCAGCCGCGGACAGACTTGTTCACAATGAACATGTCCCAAAGTAGGAATTGGAAAGATTGAAATGGGTAGAGATGAAATTTTGTAAACCAAAAAGAAAGATTAAAAACCTGCCCCATTATCGAACCTTGGTTACATCTCTGAAATCCAGTACCCGAAAGGTTGAAGGACAGCTCAAACCGGATGCCGCTCATCGAACGAAATTGCTCAATTTCAAGCCGGAGCGATCGCCGTGGAGAGAAAATTCCCCGAGGAAAGCAGCAAACACCCATCGACTAAATTATTCATGTGCTGCATTGTGTGCGATCGCAGCAACTCCCTCCCATATCCCATTCCGTGAACTTTGACTCGATTGTCTTTTGTCTGGGGCCCCAAATGAGAATAACGCAGCGATAGTGATAATAAATAATGTACGAAATAAGCAAATCTCTCTTCTGGTGGCATGTTATGTTGTCGTGAGGATGATTTTTTTCCTCGCTTTTAATTTGAATTTTTATGGGTGTGACAACAATCAATGTTACAAATTTTGAGACGCCTTTCCCCCATCTCGGCCCCGTCTGTCCACACGTTTCGCCTCACCTTCCCCGAGACACCTGTGGCACGCAGCTTTTTGAATGTTTTATTGGCTTTTCTGGCTGGCGTACAGCGCGCAAGACACAGAGTCGGATAAAAAGGTGAAACCTGATACCGAGTCGCACCATCAAGCATCCTCCGCACACTGTTACCTGTGAGGTATGTCATTAGTTTGCGATTGAATTGTCGGGTTCGTCGCTATTTAATATTATCATGTCAATTCCGGGCATTCGAAATTGGCAACGTGTGCATGGAGGGGAGAGTGAGCGAAGGAGACATGTTTTGATGATTGCCGGGTCTATAATTTTCTCACATTTGGTCAACGACTGGGTTGATGCGAGCGGATCACAATGATTTAATGGCATCGCCAAAGTCAATGAAACAATGGACTGATTTGATTAGGCCAGTTGTGGTGCGTGTGGTACCTAAGTTAAGATTTCCATTTTCTTTGTTGGGAAAATACCGTTTCTCATTTTTGGTAACATAACTCGTCTGGGACGCTGGTTCAGAGAGTAACTTTTGGTTGAGAAGGCTTGGACATATTTTTGCACACTCCAGCTATTTTAAAATTAAATTTGGAGTCTTTGTCCATTCTGAAATATTTTTAAACACTTATGGGGATTTATGGGAATACCCATGGTTATTTAAAAATATAAAAAGTTGAATTCGTAATATTTTAGGTCTAGTTCTTTTATCCCAAATACTAACTTTTTTAAAATATACAACAGAAAGTCCGGGGAATATTAGCTTCTGCCCCTCTGATTGCGGCCCTCAAATGAATGTAGGTGGAATTTTTGCTTAGAGCATTTCATTATATTTCGATATTTCAATAATACGAGTAATAACACACGTACGAGCCCGCGTGTACTGAACAATAATAACAAAATAATGGCCAATGAATGCCCAACACAGGCTCGACAACAGCTACATTGCGGCAAGAGTATTAATTTAAATACGATAATCATTACATATTATAGCTGGGTTTTAAGTGAATGATAATAGCTGGTTACCCACGCGTTTATTGAACAATTAATTTCCAAAGGTGGAGTTGATGGAATTATGAGCGCCATATTCCACATTTCTCTCGTCTGTCGCGTCGTCATTCCGTGTCGATCTGTCGCGCCATGTCTCGGGGCAACTCGGCAACGGCATCGAAACTCAATCAATAAATATTTAAGCAGTGTTGGCGCGAATGTATGTTAGAGCCGAAACAATTCTGCAGAAAAATAACTTGCAGGAACTGGTCTAAAAGATTACACAGAGACACATCGCATCGACGAGAACGGCAATCGGGGACGGATAAAGCGATGACATAAACTTGAACATCGCAGCCGACTCCGAGCTCTCCGATCAATGTAATAATTTTTATTTTGAAATTTTTAATCGTCATCACCATGTTCAGTCAAATGCATAAACATTCAGATGGCATTTTTGAAATGTATCACAATAATTGAGTGCGACATGCGACAAATGCGTGCCACATAGACGGACGGCGGGCTTGGAGTAAATTATTATCCAGATCCTCTTCTGCCTGCGCTGATCCATATTTCTGCTGCGCCAACATATTAACAAGTACGTGTAATATTTTCATCGTCAGTTGACATGCTTTGAAGCGGGATTAAGGGTGTCATGAATGAACATCTATTTTTGCCATATTTCAAGCACAATACTGAAATTTCTTTATTGGATTTTTTGTCTGTCTGTTGTTAGTTTACCAATTTATGAAGAAAGAGTCTTGCTGATTCTAAAGTCAGTTGAAAAACTCACGAACCACAGAGTTCCCGGAGATTTTCAGCTATGAAAATTGGCTTTGTAAACTGAAAGTCCCATTCATTTTTCACCTCAACCTAAATGAGGTCCTAACCTTCTAAATGAGGTCCGAGAGACATTTTGAGAAAAAGGGCGGAGCTTAAAATTTCTATTCAATTTCCAGCCTCAAAAGTGAACAATATCTACCACCCAAATGACCTTCTCGACACCAAGGGTACTCAAAACTTCCCAGAATGCAACTGAAATCTCACTTCTGCGAATAACTAATGAAGCGACTGCCAACTCCTTGCTTACGAACTTTACCACTTTTGGCCCACAGATGCGATTCTCGGTGCCCACTGGACGACTCACAAACCGAATAATTACACACAAAGCACGGTGCACCCAAACCACACTTTGATTAATGATCCTTCGCGGTGGAGCGGCCAGAGAACAAAACTTTTACACGTCAGCTACAGAGTGTAGAGATCAACCTGGCTCTCCATAAAATACGTACAACAAATAAATTATGACTGAATTGAAAGGTCTTTTTTCATATACGGCTGAGACGTGTGTGAGCAAGTGGTGTAAGGCCAAGTGAGAGATGCGCAAGTAGATGATGATAAATGTAATCGTTTTTGTTCAATTATCATGTGCTTGACCTACGATTTAGAGCCCACTGGAGAGAGCGGAATCGGGCTTGTTAAGTGAGCTTTGACCCAGGTTGGGATCAGAGTCTCATTTTAGTCATCAAACTTAAAGGGTTCTTAAACATTGAAAAATATTTTACCTGCTTTTAAATTTTGGGTTGAATTTTTGAAAATTTTTCTAATTTTTGAAAAAGCCTTATTGGCTGCCTCCTCAGCCCAAAGGGACTCGGTTTGAGACCATTATGTCCCCTGATACTTTAAAAATTTGTGGTGACCTAAAATATTTATTTGACCTTTTTTGGAACTTAACAAACTTGAAACCGTCAAATTTCAGCCTCATATTTTGAAAATTCCTTAAAATTGACATTTTCTTGAGTTTCGAACCTTCGATAAAAAATTTTGGACCTTGGCCTTTTCAAAAACTTGAGTTGCTCCTGAAAAATAACCAGTTTTGCAGACTTACCATTGAGTGTCCACCATGAAAAGGCAAGTTTATGCGAATAAATCGTTTCTTTATTGGTTTTGTACGTCGGATTTTCTTACACTCTCAAAAGGACATCGTTAAAATATACTGCGGCTTAGTGAATACTGCCTGGAAGTCTGAAAGCTCTAGCCTACGCTAATCTACGGCTTAGTACCTAGGTTCAATAGGAAGAAAACATGAATCACAAGAGTTGATTGTCTGTCACGTGTCTGTGTGTCTCAGATCAGTCTGCTAGTTGTCCAAAATGCGCGCCTTCACGAGCCCGATTATCGAGGGAAGCTTCGTCAAAGTATTGCAATCGTTAGTTGTCGTTTCGACTTGAGATTCTACGCTACTACTACTGCTACAGCTATTGCTACAGATATTCTTACTACTACTACTACTGCTAGGATTAGTGGGGCTGACGATGGGGCCGGGTGTCGAGGAGGCGCTCAGGTTGTGGGTGAGACTGTGTCGTCGAAGATCACAATTGCGTCTGAATACTTTGCCGCAGGTGATGCAGTTGTAGGGCTTGATGTCGGTGTGCGTGAGGAGGTGGGTCTTCAGGTTGGAACGCTGATTGAAGCTGCGACTGCAGACGGGACACTTGTGGGGGGATTCTTCCATGTGCAAAATTTTGTGGACGGCGAGAGTGCGGGACTGGCAGAAGCCCTTGCCGCACTCGAGGCACTTGAAAGGCTTCTCCTTGGAGTGGATGAACCTTCAAAGAGACGGGCTTGCATGAGGGTCCGAAAGGCGCAATTTTCCTCAAACAATATTTTTTTTTGCGAGCTCAAGTAGAAAAGAGGAATACTAACAGGAGACTTACCGGTGGTCGCGCAAGTGGTCCTGTCTCCGGAACGCCTTGCCGCAGATGTCGCAGGAGTAGGGCCTCTCATCCGTGTGGGTCCTCTCGTGGATCAGCAGGTTGTAGGACTTCGTGAACTGCCGGTTGCAGAACTTGCAGATGAACTGCTTCTTGGGTCGAGACGAGCTCCCGGAGGCCGTCGGGGCTGCCACCGCCGCCACCACTGGCTTCTTTCCCGCCAGCGTGGCCAGCTTGTCGGCCGCCATCATCGAGGCCTGGGCCTGCTGGTGGTACACGGCGTTCAGGAGCAGGCTGGGGTATCCGTTGTCTGCCGACGGGAGTGCCTCATCGAAGACCCCGAGGTCGTCGTCGTGCGCCATGGCCACGTCCTCGTCCCCCAGCCCGGTCTCTGTCTCGCTCACCAGGTCATCGTCCGCGGAGGAAGCCGGGCCGGCGGCCGGGAAATCCGCGTTCTTGCCCGTCAGCCGCTGCAGCGTGATGTACGACTCCAGGGCCTGCAGATTGAAGGCAGCTGCTGCCGGTGAGTTGACCGGGTGCATGGCGGCCTGCTGCAGACTCGAGACCATGGTGCTCTGGAGGGAGAGGACGACAGCTGCTGCGGCTGCCAGCTCCCCGGGCTGAGGGGCCTGCTGCGTCCTCCCGTCCCCACTCGACGTTGCTTGCTCCAAATCCATATCTCTTTTCTCTCAGATTCTCATTGGCTTTTTCATTACACTGCGCGCCTCGATTACGTAATCTCTGCGACAATTGATGGAGCGATATATCACCACGAGACAAAAAAAAAACAACAACAACAACGACACAATCAGTGGGAACTATGACTAATATTTGAGAGACGCACGAAACGGTCGAAGGCACTGAACTAAACGACGTCTACGAAGAAACTGAGCCGACGAAGCGAAATTCATTGTCAGCAGCCCATCTGCTACGTGTTTGTTTCGCTCACCTGAACGCGGGCCCAGGTGAGTGCGAGGGAGAGCACTAGAGTGCGGGCAGGTAAGTGATCGGGTGGGATCGTGTGTGCATGAACGACGGCAAACTGACCAAACCAGTGTAAAAGACATTTTCACAATTCAGCTAATTCAGCGGCCGCGGAATTGTGAAAAATACTGTACATGCACGGCTGAATTCACTCGGACTTGCGGAAAGTAGGTCTATATTGCCTCCCCTCGCTCGCAAGCTCGCTCAGGGGCAATTATAGCCCTTCTTTCCTCACTTTCCGAGTGAATTCAGCAGTGCTGTAAAATACTATTGTAAGAAAGATCGGAGAATAAATTCCACATTTTCCTCTCAGGTAAGGTCCGCCGAATGATATACATGTATAGCGTGGCCGGGCCCTGGACTCTGGATCGCATGATGGCATATAGAAGACACATTTATAAACACGTTTATAAAATATACTCGCGCGTTGCTCGCTCGTTCCTTCGTTTGCTTGAGTTGTTTCCGTGTGTCTTGTTTTGTGTATACATGATTGCCTTTTACGACGTTAAAGAGAGCAATAATATGTTGTTAATGTGGTTTTGGATCACGGCGGGGAAAGAAATTAGCTTTAAAGTTTTTTTTTAAAGATTCTTCTATTCTGCTCTTTTAGTTCTTTTCATGCAAATTTTTACATATTATAAGTTTGATGCATTGATCCATTTCATGATAAAATATATTTTTAATAATGAATCCACAATTTAATAAAATTTGGGCTTTTCTTCAAAAATCGAAAGAAATTTGAGGATCAGGAATGTTGGGGACCAGAGCTTCAAAAATCTTCTAAAACCGGCTAGACCGTTAATTTACTCAAAACTTTGTGAAATAAATGATTGTTGATTATAACGTAATTTTTTTCAGAGTAAAACGATTTTTTAAAAAAATTTTCAGTTACTTTTTAAGTGGTTTTGGAGTTCTTTCTTTTAAGTCTTGAAATTATTAGACTTAAAAATTCTAGAGAAAAGTTTCCATCATTGCAAAAACTTGCCTTCCTCTAAATTGACTTTATTTGATTATTTTTAGTTTGGTATACAAATTTAAAAGATTTTTAAAAATAGCTTGAGGGTCTTACTCCATAAATTAGGGTTCCAAAAATTCAAAGGTCCTTAAATCGTGGAGTGAAGCGTTGATTTCTATCCGTGCAAATACCAAAATGTGTGAATGCACATAAACATTACTTGCTTATTAAACTAAAAAATTTTCTGTTATTCGTTAAATATGTACACAATATTTCCAGTATCTCGCACCATACAATATGTGTTCTGAGCCCGAGCTCTACATACCTTTGCGCTTTCAGCTTCACGAGAAATACTCTACGATAATGTAAATTTCTGCTGATGGGAAAAAATCTTTTCTTGCGCGAGTCGCGAGTCATTTGTGTGCTCTTTCGCTAGAACATGCGCGCAATATGCGATTTGATTATGCGCATTGTGTTAAAATGAATAACATGCTCTCGAGTATTTTTAATAAATTTTATCCTGCGATCATCAAGAGCGATCGATAAATGATATTTTGTACGAGCATGATTTGTGGGGGCTTGCGATAGCATCTTGCGGCCTCCTTGGTCCCCGACATGCTCGTACCTCGTAGACGAGGGATTAGCAGCTGGCCGAGGTCCATTCAAATCAATTAGACGTGAAATGGCCTGTGAGTGTCGTAAATTCAGGTTTTATTGCCATCTTTTCATCTCTCATTATTCGGCAAGCGAAGCCGAAGATGAGTTGTATTTAAGTCGTGGATGAAAAAAGTTCGACACTCCACTAAATAAATAAGTTTTATAGTATTCCGCACAATAGCTGATGATGTTTTTAAGGTTTAATAATAACGATGCGGTCTTTTGTCGTCTCGTCCGCAATAACTCACAGCGCATAAAGATACAGAACCGTGAGTTATGGGCCTGAACTTTGCGTTTTGAGAAAGACAGGTTAGTGACAGATTTGTGGGTCATCGGAGTTAACCTTGATTCCGATGTGCTCTCGCACGTAAAGCAGGTTCGAGAGACCGGGATCGCGAGATCGGGGGAAGAGGAGGAGGACAAGATTACTGCCGCGTGATAATGCGTGATTTTAACATTATCACATATTATTCGCGACTACACATTTATTATTATATTGCCGTAGTGTACATTATTATTGAAATTAATTCGGATTTTATAATCCTTGTTAAACATGGACCACTACATACCACTGCCCGACGTCTCAGTGTGACTCTCTTCGGTATATATGAGTATAATATCAATAATGAGCTTGCTTAAAAGTATCATGCGAGCATGTCGGTGCTGCATAAAATTATCATAATACATTTCACTGCTTTTAATCACGGGCAGCAGCGAATTAAAAGGCAAGCAGTATGCGATATGGGGTTCTGTTGGCGTTCGAGGTGAGCCTAATTTAGGAGTATGCGGGGTCTCTCTATCTTAACTCTGTAGCAGATGAGGAACCAGATCTTCTCTGTAAGGGAAGGGCTAGGGTAATAGATCTTGAAGGATTATTTGCCAAAGACATAAGAGAACAAAATCAGAGAGCAATAAGGAGTCAAAAAGAATTTAGACTCCTTAATTTAGACTCTTTAATGTTCTTAAGGAGTCTAAATTAAAAAAAAAAAATTAGACTCCTTAATGTTCTATTTGTCTGTGGTTGAATATCACAGTTGCTGTCTCTTGACTATATCTAATGGAAAGGGTTTCAGGTTCTCTAACTGAATAAAATAAGCTCAAAGGCACCAAAAATCTCAAATGGGAAAACTCCAATTTTGTGAGGTTAAATTTTCTCAAACAAGACAGACGGACAAAATGAAAAACTTGCTGATCTCGTGCTTGAAAAGGGACTCAAAATTAAAAGAAGGAAGACATGCATGTGTACAAGCGGGAAACATGGGCAGATAGTGTTAATTGATCATGTTTTATGTACGTGGAGCAGCGCTGGCCAAAAAGAGGACGATTGAGGAGAAGATGCACACAATGAAGAACTTATGGATGTTATGATATGAAAACATTAATTTAAATACTTTGTTTACTACATGTTATCATATCATACGGACGTTCCGGTTGATTTATCGGCCAAGTGCGGAATTTTCGGGACCACTCCAGACCCTTCCATAGACCCGTCTTCTCTCGAAAGGTTCATTCATGAGCCGGCCCGCGATTTAAGTACCTCTCATTTCGAGCGAATCCTGTGGTTTCAGCAGCGGAAACGCAAATCATTTCGCATTTCGACTTTTTATCTCTCCTCGCGCACACTCAATCTTACGGGGGAATGCCATTCATAACTTAGACGACTAATGGCGAAAAAAGCAGCAGAGAAATAAATTTTATGATAAATGATAACGGATGCGGGGAGAGAGAACGAGAAGCCCGCGGAGTGGGTGACAAAACTGGCTTAATGATCGCGAGATTGCGAAACTCACCGAAGTGAAATTCGTCAGCGACGATTGACGTGCTCGAGGAATGCAAATAATTTAGCCGTAATTGAGGACGACAGTATCGAGGTGTGGCGCAAGCAGGCAAATTGTCGTCGCATGATACATCGAAATCGGCTCTTTCGTGGCTCACACGTCTCCTGCCCGTTGTAGCCAGTTCCCAGATAAGCCACAGCAGAATGCATTACCTCCTCGGTCGCGAGTTGACGCTCTAGCTCCTCTCGTATGCGAGCTGCGAACATGCTATGCGATTATTCAAGCCGAATGTGGTGTGCAAAGAGAGTTATAGATTGAACAAGACGTTACAATGAGCTTTAGATAACAAATTCATGTTTTACTTAATGTTTTTATGTGAATGGGCAAAAGATTTATTTGCGCAGTCTAGAACTAATAGGGGGGCTGTAGAACCGTGAGTTCACTTCGAACTAAGACTTAGAACATGAATTAACTATTCTGGTTTTTCGTTACTCGAAAGTTGAGTTTAATTTCTGACTCGAAAAATTAGGTAACTACTGGTTATAGAAGCTCTCGGTAAATAGACTTTGAAATTAAGTAAATTAAATAATAAAAAAATGATGTCTTTTTCTGTTCCTTTAAATGTAAAAATTTCTTTATTTTCCATAATAATATTTTTAAAAGATTTACTCAGTTGCCCAAGCTCTCTCGCAGTTACTTGGAGAAACCATGAAGGCATCGTGGGGCTTCTTAATTACGATAAGCTCCCTCATTCTATGGATTTTTAAAAAATGGAATTATTATTTAAAAATTAAGCAGTAGAAAAACTTTAAAACTAGCCTTTGTGAAAAATAGTAAATTTGATGATCTGCGAGAAAAATCGTGGATTCTTAAATCAGCACGCCCCCTATATCACAAATGCGATAATATTTATGTTCAAGTGCAAAATAATCTCTCAAGTCATAAGACATAAATTTATAAAATGCATATCAAAGCCAATACGGTTGTGCGAGAGCTCTCCTCTCGTGTTGTGTGTCCGCGATTACATCGCCCGATACCTGGACGACGCCGCATCCAACCGCAATTTAAATGAAATTTAATTACATGCATGTGAGCACTTCATTGAAAAACCACGAGCCATAAATAAGATCGACCAACGTTTAAGAATCGTCACCTACGATAATTTGTTCCTGATTGATCTGCTGATAGGGGCCGAGGCGAGGTTTCTCGGAAAAAACTGCTTTATAATGCGACATTTATTGACGTGAGCGCTCTGCTGCAATATGGGAAGGGAACTCTCAGCATAAGGCACCGGAATATTGCATGTCGGTCGCGAACTGCGGTCAGAACTGCCTGAAGGGGCGACCTATGATTTATGGACTCAGCACCCACGCACCTCGCACAGTCGGGTTCGCCTCTTCCTGCTTCGCGATCGGCGATCTCTCGACATGCTGATGAAACTAATCTCTTATGAACTCAAGATTCATGTCATTCCATGGCTTAATTTGATTGGATTTGTGTCGCTGAACGATCGGTCAGGTTAGTCAGAACACGGATCAGCGGTGAAACAGAGCTTGAAATCCATCGATCTCGCGCTAGAGGAGAGAGCGCTAAGCGCCGCACAGACGCTCCAGCAGGCGCCGTAGATTTGCGTGCTGGGCAACAATATAAATTTGTTAATCGGATTTAATTTTATTAGACGTCTTTGATGAAAACCAATGCGATCCATTCAAAGAGGTGAGCCGGTGCATGCATGAGTCCCGCGAATATTCCATAATAAAAACGAATATTAAGTATGATTAAATCTGAAAGATGTTTTGATTACTGCGTTGCGAGAGATAAAATACAAACTGCGCAAACAAGTCGTGCGTCCCAACGGGTGGGACGCAGTGGCTTTTGATTGATTGCACTTTGGGCCGAGACCCGAGACTGACTCCCTTTATCTCGGATCTCTAAATGCCCCAGACTCCTGTTATGTGCTCAGAGGCAGGTCCTAGAGGTGCTACCACTCTTCTTCAGGATCACCACTGAGCTTGTCAAATTTAAGGAAAGAAAAATGTCCATTTTCTCACCAAGTAATTTTTGGGCTTTTTTTTAGCCCATTTTTGTATTCTTCATTGAGTCTTGACAAAGGCTTTGAAGACATTATCAGACCCTTTTAAGAAGTTCTTCTTGTAGGTTTTCATCAATTTACTAGAAATGGCCAGAAACTGTTGGTCTTTAATTTTTTATTGGCTCTAGAGAACCAACGAGTTCATTTTCTTATGGGGCTGGAATTCGATAAAATTGCTTCTTGAGCTAATGGAGACCTTTTGGGGATAAGTTTGGTATTAAGATTTCCCAAAAATAATTTTTAGTGCCTTTTTGAACATTTTTAGCTTCAAAAGCCAATGGAAATAAATAAAAAAAATTCTAGGGCTATTCTCTGTGGTTCTCTGGCTCACGGATCCGGTTGACAAGACACAATGCGATGACATGCTCCCATACGACAAAACGCAATTAATAACGTCGTTCGAAATTGATTTCTCTTATCTCGGGAGAGATGCAAATTATAGCGAGCGGGCAAAAAGAGCAAAACCGCGTCCGTGTCACTGCAGATTACGGTGACACGCTGGGAAAAGTTGCGCAGAATGCCTCGCTCCGGTCGCCCCCTGCTCCGCGATCTCTCTAGGCGCGGGTTTCCTGCCTGCCAACGCATTCAGGTCTTTTGTTTCAGTGTCTCGTTTATCTCTCCCTTTGTATCACCGAGCGCCACTTGCCTCCATTAATCTCACGAATATCGGCTGCGAGCTCACAAAAATGTCAAACAGCGATTTGTCTTGCATTCTTTCTCCTCTTTTTACCCTTTATCGCATAATTATGTTTTGATCGCTAATGAAGTTATTCTCCACGCTTAACATATTTAATCGAAGCCGGGGTTTCTCGGGCCCACCTAATTACCATCGGATTTCTATTGTAAAGGAAGCGCCGTAATGAAAACTAATCGGGTTTTTATGAAGATTTTTAGAGAAATTGCCTCGGACCTCGGTCACGGCTGAACAAATTGGGTGTGAAATCGCGGTTTCGAGTACGTGGAGAAAAAGGGACGCGTCTGTTCTCGACGCAGCGAGGATAATGTGCCTGGAAAGCGGCAGTAAATCAGTAAAATAATCGCGAGTAAGCAAGCTGAGCGTAGTCAGCGGGTAATTTTAAATTGTCACCACAAGAAGACAATGAGCGAGGAACGAGAGAGCGGAGTGTATGAAATATTAATCAATTAAAAATGGATGCGTACTCGTACGCTGGAGCTGGACAGCGACCGAAGATGGGGTATTGTAAAAAATTATTATAAATTGAAATTCAAGGCTCCCGCTGTTCGTTCCTGTGCCCCGTTTGGAGAGTGTTAATTTACGTATATTAACTACTTGATATCGATGTTATGGCGATGCTTAACAACGATGTATTTCGCTTGTTCACAATATTTTGAAGTGATTTGCAAGTTAATTTTCCCTTAGAACCTCTTGTCTTCGTGGACATTTTTTGAAAGGGGACAGTTGGACTTTTGAGCCTTCTTTTCAGCTCTGTAGAAATCCCTTAAAACCTTTAAACGTCAAGAGCATTTTTTTTCAGGAAGCAAGATGGAGTTCTGAGCCTTTCAAATGCTGGTGCCTTAATTTTTACAGTATTAAATAAGATGAAAGATTTTCAAATTTTTAAATGAGCTTTTGTTTTAAGACTGGTGGTCAAATGGTCTTATTTTTACAACACGTTAAAGTCATAGTTTGAAACCCAACATCCCTTCATGATGAGAACTGTTAAGAGCCTTATTTTAAAATGTGTATTGGTAACCAACCTGTCACTTTAGATCGAAGAGCTCACATCAAACTGGAGTAATTTCGCCATCCCCTGCCTGTCTGCCGAACCAAAGTCCGAAATCTGATGCAATGGAATTCCTCAAATCTCATTTTCCCACGTCGTACTGCCCGGACGTCACTTGACTTGATCAAGCCAATTTTCCAATCAAGCGCTCACCCATGCAAAACGATTCATTACGACGCGACGCGGCTCGCCGGCTCGGCATCTCTCAGTGGAGGTACCAAAAACACACAAATCACTCAACAATTTTCCAAATTCCAATCACAACACTGCCCCGATCAGCATGTCGGGAATCAGTTAAGTGAGAGCCTCGAATCAAGGCATCAAATTACATGCGCACACAGAATGGGAGAAAATTTGATTATTTCATACAATTATAAACTTAATGGTCCGGTAAATTTCTTTTGCGTGACTGTTTTACATTATAAAGACACGCGGACTCGGGCACACACTCTCCGAAGCCCTTGCACGATCGACGTGCTACACTTTCATGCGCTCACATTCCTCTCTAACGTGTTATGCTGGCTGACTTTGCCTGTTTTCCATGACAAATGACCAATTAATATACTCATGTATTTTTCTTCGCGTGTCACTTTTGTGATATGCTAATTTCTTGAAGCGCAAAAAAGGCGCAAAAAAGAGCAGAGCGAGCATTGCATTTCAGATGGGCTTTGACAGTTGAAATCTATAACGTGGCTCTGGCTGCCATTAAATATGTATGCGAGCAGAGTCGAACCATTTAGAGTCAATTGGAAGAAGACGAGAACGGCTATTGTTTTGGCTTGTGTATTATATGAGCATGCATCAATCATTCGTCACTGTTTGGAGCGGAATAGATGAAAACCGCGTGAGAACTTTTTCTCCTCCATTCAAGACCTTTCGGTGCGGTGTGCGGCCGTGGACACGGTTGTGAGCCGAATGGCTGGCTGACGGGACAGATCTGGGTCACAAGCTTGGGACTTGAGCAATTTAGGTTTCTATGAGGCTTCTTTGAGCTAGTCTTGTATTAAACCAAGGTTCCTGTTGGGCTTCTCAAGCCTGTTGGGCTACTGATGGCTGTTGCTAGGTTTTTTTTCGAGATTTTTTCCCCTGGCACGCTGATTTACCAGACCTGAATACACTTAATATTCCTTTAAGTCGACTTTTCAAGGCTCTTTTAACTTTCCTTCAAGGCTCATAAATAATTTTTTTCAGCTCTGAAAATAACAGTGGACTACTCTTGGCTCCTAGAAATCTGAAATACCTTTGAAAGCTTTTTCTGATATTTTGATGTACTTTTGAATGATTTTAGGCCTTTTCTACTTCTTTTGTGGGTCTTTGAGGGCTTTAAATACAAGGCTCCAAAACCTAGAAAGATCTCCAATCATGATATCGATTTATCAAAGGCCAGAGAGGAAGTCTAGATTCGTTCCAAACCAATCTTCTAACTCTCTCCGCCAACATTCTTTCCACGCTCTACAGATCATCGCAGTTCATTGAGAAAATCTCAATCCCGGAGAACACTTGCGTGGTGCCCCGAGGCCTAATCACCGGAAAAATATGATAATGTGTGACGAATTATTCAATAAACATGATTATTGTCGGACAAATCATTCAAGAGTCGAGTCAAAATGCAGCAACAAAAACATAATCATTCATTAATCGTCGGCACCGGACCATCTGCGGCTGAGCTCTTGAGAAGCCTCTCGATCATGATGATGATGCTATTGATGGGTTCTAATCATGCACTCCAAATCATCACGAGCTCAACACGCGACCGGAGGAAAATCTCTCATTTCTCTTCGGGAATGTGCGTCTTCTGGGGCGAGACAAAAAAAATAAGTCCTTAATAGTTTGATCGCACGCTAGCTCTTTTTTTGGGCAGGAAGAATTTGAGGAATGCTTTTGGCTCACCAACTGCTTCTCCGATCATTACTTTATTGACGTGCGTTCCCGCTTTATCCTTTTTGTGCAAAAGAAAGAACACGGCATTGTTCTCGGGGCACACAAAAAGAGGTCCGTCAAGCGAGCGCGTATAAAAAGTTATGAAAAGCGTGTCCGAGCACGATTAGTCGGTCACACAGGCCATCATTTGATTGATGGCTTGATCATCGTCGTGTGCTTTGTGAGATATTTGTCGCCGAGTTGGGATTTTCGGGTCAGTGACGGAACCCATTTTCTCCCAAAGACAAAGTTCATCGTTTTTTCAGTGACCTTGATTTGACCTTGAAATAAATTATGGGACAGAAACGGTACTTTTTTAATAGTTTTGTTACCTCTCTAAGCTTCCAAAGCCATGAAAGTATTAGGAAAACTCTTCTATCAAATTTAAAAAATTAAAGATCTTCCATTTAATGTTTAAAGGTCTTCCATTTAATTTTTAAAGGGCTTACCAAAACCTTCTCCAGCTGCTCCGCTGCCGAAATGAAGAAATTTCGCACCGGTACGGCGCTCAAAATTTTGATTTGTCTCGAAGCCGCCACAAGTCCTGCTCATACTTAATGCTCGCAACATAAATCCACAACATAATAATCATGTAATTTTTTCATCATTCCCCGACGAAATATATTTAGATATTCTCCATGCCAGGCAGATACAGCCACCAACAACAACCGTGCATTTTTAATATAAAATAATAACAATAATATAAAACTGGAGAATTGCATGCGGTAAAAAATATTCACGTAACTGGAGGCGATTTCCCACGAACACCATCGCGAGGGCGTTATTTTAAGAAGTAAGCAAGTCGCTTGCATCTCTGGTATTGCACACACTCTTTTCCAGCTTCAATCACTGCTGATCCAGAGGCTCTCTTTTTCTCGACCTGCACACCGGAGATATTTATTTGTTTGAGCGCATCTTGAGAGCGCACCGGGGAAATCATTCAAAGTCAGATGTGGAGACGGCAGAGGCATGTAAATATAACTCGTAAACGTAAAAACTATCGTAATTATGTGCAACTGTCGTGTGATGTGGGAGCAGAAATGGCTGGCTCGGTTAAAAGCATGCTACTTTGTAATTAGTACCTGGCCTGGGCTTGTGATGATGATGAAAAAACGGGTCTGCCAGCATCCGTTGATTTAATTTCGTTTTGAGTAGGTTGTAGATGGAGTGGCTTGGGGCGACAGGCGCAGTTTCTCCCTCGTTGGGAAATGGCAGCCTCGGTGATCGACTGGTTCTGCAGAAACGTTGCGATGTTGGGGGCATTACATGTTTTGGCTACCTTTTTTCGACAAAAACGAGCTTCTTTGCTGACTTCTGTCCGTCTGTCTGACCCAAAAACGATTTTGACGTGGAAGACATTAGTTAAAAATTTTTTTAAAACCTCTTCATCAACTTATTTCAGCAATTTTCACTTTTTTGGCCCAAAACCACCAGTTTTTCGGAAAACCAGGTTTTTCTCAAATATTTATGTTCAGCCTAAAAACTTCAGAAACGTGTTTTTAAGGAGAAAAATTTTGACTCCCTTCAAGTGATTTAAGTGTGATATAATTTTGGGTCACAACCCTTCCTTCTAACAAGATCTACGACAGTAAACTCCCAAACGGAACCTGAAATACAGCACCCAGAAGACAAAAAGGCCATTTATCGGCAGTGGAAAAACCTTAAAAGTAAACACAAATTAAGATTTATTTGAGAAGACGCTGAAATATTTCGAGGCGATTTATTGACAATCAGTATCGATTAAATCTCGATTGATGACGATGTTTCTCGTTCTCTCAGCCCCGACGTCCGTGCAGCGCGCAGTCCTCAGGCGCATTTGAAGATTTATGTTCTGCCAAAATCACATTCTAATGTCACCATCCCGGAGAATCTCGCCTGAATCGTACGTTTCGGTGTTCAACACAAGAAACCAATAAAAAATTTGTCCAAAATTAATGTTAACTTTGCATAACATTATAGACCCGGCCAGAGCCGTAACTCTCCCCCCACGTTTTCGCAGGTCTCAGGCTCGGTCTCAGCCCCGGTTACGAAGGTGCCGGCGAGAAATCGGCCCGAGATCAATTTTACATGGCCTGATTCTCTCAGCACTTTGTCGATCCTTGTTTGAATACAAAGAGCCACAAAAGTGCATGCAAAAGACATTAAGAAGAGGTGTTAAAAGTGCCTTAACTTGATTCCTGATAATAAATTTGTCACTAGACCTGCGAACAAATGTTTTCGCACGGTTCCCGAACCCAATCTGCTTGCCGAATTTCTGGGGGTGCAATGCACTGCGACAGTGGATCGAATGGGACACGTAAAATATGGTCCTCCGTCCCTCCGATATCACTTAATTTATTTCTTGTGGTGATTAAAAGGTGTCAAGGTGTCGCTTATCTCGAATTTGTTTGTTGTGCCTGCCTGCCCGTTGTGGTGGCTGGCGAGATATCCCATTAAATTATATCTCGTTGTTCTCTGGCTGAGCGACAAAATCCCATCTCGGACGCACGAAACACGGACCGAAATAAAAATCGAAAGTAATAAAATTGTGATTAAGACAAGAGAAACCTGAAAAGTCGAATGTGTCGGAGGTTTGGAGGTGAGAAATAGACGCAAATCAAATCGGTGCCGGCTCCCATTTGTTATCGCGTTCACCAAAGTCCGGAGCTGGGCGTTGCTCGGTTTAATAGAGTTGTAGATAAGGTGAGTCAGGAAATATCTATCAGGCGGGCGATATGATCTCGAGGCGAAACACGTCATTAAAAAGCTGCTTAGTAGGGGTGGTCTGTGGCCCACACGGACGCGACGATCCGCTAGAACTTTATGGACCCGGTGGGATGTCAATCGAGGCCTCGGAGCACATTCATAATCGTCAATGTTCGCATCCATGATCCATCGCAAAGCGGACTGACACTCGACACAGGAAATATTGAAATTTATTAACAGAAAGTTAATAACTCTCGGACTTTGTGTATAAATTATTCATTATAAAGATATAAATTATATCTTCATTGACCCTTTCTTCTTTATTCATTCATTCATTTTTAATAAAATTATTATTGCAATATTATTGTTAGCGGTGCGTTCTCGTGTGCAGCTACGGAAACTGGCGAGGCTAAGCATATCACATTTTTGCGCTCACTGACGCTATTGAGGGAAGAGAAATGAAGCCTCCTTTGTGCCGGGTATCACAATTTATCGGCCGCAATTTGGTTCATTGTAGGTTGATGTAAATGACGTAAAGTCGTGGAATCATAGGGGGTGGACCTGAGGGGGCTTTTTGGACCTCAACAAATACTTTCTTAAAACATCAGATTTTTTAAAACAATTATTTTTAATGAAAAATAAATTCCGAGAACGAAGATTCAACAAGACAAAGACCACTATTTTTTGATGATTTTTAAACAAAATTAAATTGTTTTGGAAGGAACACTTCGAGCTCAATTTTTATCCAGCTATTTTGACTCTTGAGGACGTCCTTTAGAAGGCTTTTCCTTTCCAGCTCTGAGCTCTCTATTAGGCACCTCTTGAGGCCTGACTAATTGGCTGACCTCCCAAGTAAGACAAACAAAAAATTGTAAGGAAAATTTATTTTCAAGTCTAAAAATTATTCTAGAGTCCAGAGAACGCTTTTGGTACCCAGGATATTTTTTTCAGGCCAGTGACATCCTCATGAGATCCATCCCTGCCTCAAATTGATTACGAGTGATTTTCCTCCTCTGAAAATCGTATTTAGTGCAACATCAATATCTGAGTAATGACGCGCTCTGCTTTATGGCTTGTGATATGTGTTTTGCGCTCGTAATTTGTGCCAAGTACTCAAGCGGAGCATTGCGGCCTGGCGCGGGCAGTCATTATGTTCTGTACTTGTGCCAAGTTAAATCATATTAAAATAAAATTACGAGGCTGACTCAATAAATCAAATACCCAATCGTATATCACTCGGGCTGCGCGAGTATGCTGCATTTCTCAAAAGGTTGTGCAATATTGACTGGCGTATGGTGGTGCAATCGTCATCGTTGTCCAAGGAGGCTCTCTTTCTCTCTCTGTGATGCGCACAATGAGGTCGTAAATTGTATAAATTGTTAAAGAAGCATTGGACGCGCCTTGCGAGCATGAGAAAAATTTCCAAAAAGCAATAAAAATGTCGGTCAACTTTGATCTTCAAACTGTCGATGCTCAACTTTTCGTTTGTGCGTGTGCTTTACTTGCCCTGTTCCTCCACTTGCGACGACTCTCTCATCACATGTGCCATTAAATAATAAAATGAAGCAGTTCGGGTCGACTAACCTCAAAAACTACTGGAAATTAATTTTTCGGGACTCGCCACGACCCATCCGGACAATAGACAATTTCATCTTCACCACAATATAAATCACATTTTATCGCCCCATCGCCACAAAAGAAAGCGATTTAACACCTGCCTTCATCGCTGCCAGCTTCTCAGAACTCTCGTACACGTCAGCTAATTTGCTCCCAGCGGGCCGCGTCCAGCAGTGAGCAGCTCATCAAATTAGAACAAAAGGTGCGGAATATCGACTGCTGCTCCTCCGAGCCCATCGCAACCGTTTTCAAAAACTAATAATAAATTTACCACATGATTCCGTGCCGCGTCTTGTCAATGTTCGGGGCAGCGCAGAGGAGACTCACAAAGGCACTAAATTTCATCCAGAACTGGCTTATTGCCTGCCTACTCTCGTTTTCTGTCCATCAATCATTGATGGTCCTTTTTGGGCCGAATTTTGTTTGAAATGCGAGATTCCGAGCGTTTGGGTTCGTGGAGGTGAAAGAGATGGGCCACGTTATGAAAATAGAGTCGGACTTAATGTTGTCCAACTGCGGTGAGGAAGGTACCAGGGTATGCTCTAAAGTAGATGTTCGGTTCCCCGATACTGAAGGACCCAGTTGGAGCATGCCCTGGTCGAAATAATGATGCCATATCATAGATTTTGACGCAGAACACGAACATGGCTCAAAACTGGGGGCTGGATCGTGCCTTGATGACTTCTAGTATTGTTTCAGACGTCTGTGGAACACGGAGCGGTGATAATTTTTGATAGTTTAACAAAATTAGAGAGGCTGGAAGCTGCGCAGCGCACCTTTTGATTGATTGATTGTAAAATGGGTGAGCAGACGTCAGGCATATGCCTCAGCTACTCTTTCGGATGATGATGGATGCCTCATTGGCGACTTATGGGTTGCGGATTTTGCATGTCACTGTCTCTCGTGAGTATCATGCATATGTCTCTCGAGTTTCTGGCCATCAGGAGATTCAGATACATGTCAGATCACGAGGTACTTCGTAGACCGAAGATCCTTAATTTTACTTCACAAATGGATAGATTTTTAGTGGATTCTAGAGGCTATTGGAGTCATTTCAGGGGGGTTTGAGGCATCTGAAAAAGGAGATTAATAGTTGAATGACTCCAAGTAAAGGGAGTTTTTTTAATTTACTTGGAGGCATCGGCTGGAAAAAAAAATCTTACGCCCAAACTACGCCCAAAAGGCCATTCTAAAGAGGCTTCAAGGTCCGGTCTGTCTAGGTTCTCTGAGTCTGAGAGCAACATCCATCTTGAAGCGCGAAACAAATTGGCCTGTGCTCTTGCATCTCTCGCCGTTCCGCCAAAATACTATCCTGTCAATCTCGTGATGAATTGCAGCATCGTCCGCGTCTCAAGATGGGTAATTACGGGATTTTTTTTTTTTCGCAAATCGCTCCTCCATCATTTATCACGTGATGGCGCGGGAAAACTACCCCCGTGTCGGCGAGCCCATTTGATTTACACTTATCAGCTTGTTGCACCTATTTGCGACTGTCAATATGTTTGCCGACAAAGAGACACGTCATAAAATACATATTTCAACAATATTTTGTGCAAATATTGGGCCAAAGAGATAATTTTAGTGTCTGTTCATGTCTTCCGATAACATTTTTTTTCCACTCGTGAATAGCCCAGTCGTTCGGTTCTCAATGATGATGGATTATTGCTGTTTGCTAATGGCTAAAATGTATATCATTTGAAGCGCAGCCGGCGGATGAAGAAAAGAAACTTCACACATTGGGCAAGCGAGCAAGTGCCCGGTCCTGTTCATGTGCCGGCAATAATAATAATCTCCGTATTGGATCTCTGCTTGCGCACTCCATATAGCCAAACATGTGGAAACAATGGGTTGGAGGGAAGGTGTAGAGGTGTAAAAAGTCGCGGTTGTAAATTACTTATCAGCTCCAGCGGTTCGCTCCGGAAGAAACTAGATAGGCGTGAATTGTCGCCAATTTCCTATGTTCAACATTCGGAACTGAAATTTAGACTCCTTCGACCACTTCCTCGTACATATGAAAGAGGACCTTGGAAAAGCTGAAGAAGTGCTGATTTTAGGAAAAAATTTCCTTGGGGTAGTTCTCTTAGAACTCGGATTTTAGTTTGTCTCATGAAGCCCAAATGAGTTCAAATAATGTTTGAGGAAAATAAATTGCGTCAGGGGTCTGACATTTTGCTAGCTTTAATTAAAAATCCACTCTCGTCATTTTCCTTTTTTATGTGAGAAAATGGCCCAAAAATAGCTCATTCAGCTCCATCTAGCCACCAGTGGGCCTCCAAACCTCCTAGACAAAAACACATTTTAAAGAAGCCGCTACCATTCTACAGTCTGCGTCCATAAAAATGTTAATTACAGTGGTTTTGTGCGTTTCGACATCAGCCATAAAGGTTTTGGAGGCCGAGAGCCGTAAAATAGAGGCGGCCCAGTGCGGCGGGAATCTTAATTTGGGAAAGACCATAAATTGATGCGGCTTGTTAACACTGTTCTTCTCCCCGGCACTCCTGACACTTGCGTACCGGCTCAACGAACCATTTTATAGCGCTCCGGCTTCCCTCCCATGCCCATCACAAAAACCAACTCGCGAAGAAATTTGTACATTGTCTTCGCCTCAAGCTAGACAAATTAATTTTTCAAACTGACAAAAACGCCAAAAACGAGAGGAATTTCGTGACTACTAATTTTTTATTGTGTTGGGCGAGTCAAAGTTCTGAGACAAAGAAAATGAATGAATTAATCAAGAGGAGGCAGCAGGTGTGAACTCGCATTTTGACTTCCGCGGTTGTAGATTTTAATTGGTTCTCATGCGAAGCCAACGTGAGGTCTCGGAATTCCCCCCAACCTCCAATCAACGATGATCCGGTGCTTTCTCATGAGTCGATTAGGAATGTGAAATGTGAATCCAAACAATCATCAATCGACTTGTTTTGATTATCAATCCGAAGCGCCAAAAATGCCTTTCATGCCGCCACAAATTATTTTGTTTCCCAACTTTCACGCTGCTGATGCCAAAGAATCTTTCCCGTTCCCATAATGCACGGAGTCTTATCGCTCTTCAATCATAATAAACATTGTTCGTAATCATCGTCTCGGAGAATGCTGAAAAGAGCAAAGAAAGCTTGTGCGGCATCATCGGCATTTTTGAACTGTCGACACACCGATTTGCTCTTGACGTTTCGGTTTAGTTCCATATTCACTCTCTTCTCCCGGCCTTTGTTATTGAAACATCATCCGCGTCGCTTACTCGCTGCACCACGACAATGGTGATCCGTTTAGGACCTCTTTTGGCTGAATTTTGTAGAAGGAGTGACTTTGCAAAGTAAACAAAACAAACTTTCAGGGAATAACCTTGTTTTTGATCCGAAAAAAGAGATTTTGGAGAAAACTAATTTTTTAACTGAAATCGAATTTCGGAATTTTGGTCAAAAATTTTTTGTCGAGAAAATGGTCCCTGAAGCCTTAAAACGGCTAGTTTTACCTCAGGAAAGACGTTTCTGGAGATTTTGGGCAAAAAAAATGTGAATTGGAAAAAAAATTTTTTTCACGTGAAATTTGTTAAATTGCCAAACCTTCGCTCGTTGACGGAAATCGAATTTCGGGATTTTGGTCAAAAAATTATTTGTCGAGAAAATGGTCCCTGAAGCCTTAAAACGGCTAGTTTTACCTCAAGAAAGACGTTTATGGAGATTTTGGGCCAAAAAAGGGTGAATTGGAAAAAAAAAAATTTCATGTGAAATTCGTAAAAATGCCAAACCTCCGCTCGTTAATGGAAATCGAATTTCGGGATTTTGGTTGAAAAATTATTTGTCGAGAAAATGGTCCCTGAAGCCTTAAAACGGCTAGTTTAACCTCAAGAAAGACGTTTTCGGAGATTTCGGGCCAAAAGAGCGTGAATTGAAAAAAAATTTTTTTTACGCGTGAAATTTGTAAAATGGCCAAACCTCCGCTCGTTAACGGAAATCGAATTCCAGGTTTTTGGTCAAAAAATTTTTTGTCGAGAAAATGGTCTCTGAAGCCTTAAAACGGCTAGTTTTACCTCAGGAAAGACGTTTTCGGAGATTTTAGGCCAAAAAAACTTTAATGGAAAAAAATTTTTTTTTTCACCTGAAATTTGTAAAATGGCCAAACCTCCACTCGTTAACGAAAATCGAATTTCGGGATTTTGGTGGAAAAATTTTTTGTCGAGAAATTGGTCCCTGAAGCCTTAAAACAGCTAGTTTTACCCCAAGAAAGACGTTTCCGTAGATTTTGGGCCAAAAAAGTGTGAATTGGAAAAAAAAATTTGTACACCTGAAATTGTTATAATGGCTCGCTAACGAAAACTCGATTATGGGATTTTTGGCCAGAAACTCGATGTCACAAAAATGGCCCTTGAAGCCTTCAATCGACTGAGTTAACCAAAAATAACACATTTCTGGTGATTTTGGGCTGAAAAATGAAAATTTAGTTCGATATCGGAAAAACGATGAAGAAGCCACCACCAAGATTCGCGTGTGGGCTTCCAACTGGCAGGCGGTCCATGAAAGCCCCGCCAGTCATAACTCAATCCACGTGTTTATGAAAATAGAGCAATATAAATAATGTCATCTCCACTCCTCTCGCAGTTTCGCACTGGTGATGTACGAGCGAGGCTGATTGGCGGATAATTCGAGTTTCGAGTTCGTTTGAAGTTCGTTTAAAAAGGGATAAAAAGTTGTTAATGAGCCATAAATGTCATCCTCCATGCATCTCTCTTCGACGAATTGCACCGATGAGGTAGTCTGGAGAGTTAGGAGGCTCGGTGTACATCAAGGAGCGGGGAACGTATAATCAGAGACCATAATGTTGCTGCTATGCGAAAGGAAAAGAGATGCGAGCGAGAAGAAACAAAGGTGCTGCCCTAACATTGTTGTCTGGTGCGACGTCGATGTGGCGGAGGGACCGTGTCTGAGAGTTAATGTTTATATAATAAGTGGGTGTTGGAAACGTAATCGTCTTGTACTTTTTTTCGACTCGTTTCTCAAAACTGCTCTTCCTCCATTGTCTACTGACTCCGGCGTGGATTGGGGTCAGCACGGACCTCTGGAATCCTTTGAAGGCACCACTGATTAACTCATAAATTTCTCCAATCCGGTCTTATCAGTCCCATCACTTCTCGTGTCCTCCCCTTGCTTCGTCGGCACTCGCTTCTTCTCCATGTCTCTCTGCTCGCAGCCTCTGGCCCGCGTAGACAAATATGAACACTACATGTTACATTATTAAATAACAATAAATTGACATATTTTATAGTTTTTCCGAGTACGAGAAGTGCTTGGCTTGTGTGCGATAGCCGGGACCAATAGAAAAACACACAAACGGCCGAAAGAAGATAGCGTTTCGAGAGAGTGACTGAGACCTGTTTGATGTCTGCCGATTCTCCGATGCACTGCATGCTCATCACATATAAATTTCTTATGATTTAGATATTATTTTATGATTTTAGTGTCCTCTTTGGGTTTTTTTCGGAGATAAGAGCGACTGATATTGCTGCAACTGAGCCGATTTCAAGGTCCCATCTGGTCTGTGCTAGAAGAAATTTTGTTGAGATGTTTGTTAAATTTATCATTAAGATTTTATTTTAAGAAAAAGAGACTTCCTCAAAAATTTTTCTTGAGAAAAAATTTAAAAAAACGCTATTTAATCCTTCTTTTTTTCATTTAAGATTTTTTTCAGGAAACTTTAACTGTAATTTTGGAATTGAAAAGGATTGGACAGAAAAAATTAATAAAAATTATTTGCTAATTATAAAAACAGCCTGCGTGAAAATCAGTGTTATTTGGCTTTTACGGATCCACATATCCATTTAGACAGCAGTAACCTTTACCTTAAAATTTTTCAATGTGGCTAACAATAAACCAAAAACTGCTTTCACTAGAAAATATTCAAAATTGTCTATTAGTAATTTTTTTCAAAACTCGTCTCAAAATTGCTCTTACAACACATTTTCATCCTCTATGCAGCTCGTTTGATCTGGTTCTACATAGAGCAGTTTGTTCCGAGACACTAGCCCTGTCAACGTCGGAACGTTTCTCGCTTAACAAAACAAATCACTTAATTCTCAATAAATTCTTTGTAACAATATGCCGAGAATGACAAGCTACTCATATTTTTCCTCTGTCAGATTTATTGTTCACATCGCCTTTATCTACTCGCCTTGATTGCGCAAGATCGTCACACTTGATCCCATGATTCCAGCCGGGGTTCTCACCTGTGAGCAGAAAAATAATAAACTTGGCTCTTTCAAAGGAACGAAGCGCTATTTGTTCAGTAAATAAAATGGATAATGGGCCCAAGAAGCACTTTGTAGCAGAGAAAGAGATTAAAAGGTGAAATATTGGAGCGTAGATCATTTCGGCGAGAGATGCGGAACAGTGGCCGACGAAGTTTCTTTCATTGTGACTCCTCAAAAGGTCTTGACAGTGATATATTTTGGGAACCGAACGTCGATTCACGTAACAGGTTCGTCTCTATCGGGTCATGGCCGGCCCTGAAAGGTAGCTCGTCAAGCAAATGATGTGAAACAAATTGGAGTTTCATTTGTACAGAACAAGTAGTCAAAAGGCGGAGGGAGTGGTGCTCCTCGTGACGAGCCGGAGCATGACAATATGATGTATTGGCTCGACATTCAGTAACTAGCTGAATTTCTCACAGCAATAAAAATGAGCCAAATAACCCATAAACTTAATGAAATATTTTATTCCTAGCCTCCAGGCTTAAAGTTAATTCAGGAGCGCAGCGGGGGCTCTTTCCAATTTTATACGAATAATAATAAATACGAAGCCATCAGTCCCCGCGCACTCTCCGCCACATCGTCGCGGACCTTGCGGAAGGCAGCCGCGAAGCGAGACGGGAAATTGGAATACCGGCATAGACGGTGGAAAAAATTGGTAGTAAAATTATGTTCATATATCAAAATCAGGCTGCAACTTATTCGCGGAATATTGAATGAATGCTCGCACAAAATGAAATGGAATCAAATAAATTAATAATTACACCGAAACAGATTAAAACTGTCAAGTCTTTCCTCATTTTTCTCCCATCTCCGCTTCAATCTCGCATCGGCGAGCTACCTGCCGCTAGATCGATGCCACCATTTGCCCCTTCAGGTAGTTGGGATTCGTGCCAAAAATGATTTATAGCCCCGGGTTCATTAATACCATTCCTGTTCCAGAGGAGATGTCTGGCTACCAAGACTTCAGCTCCGACAGTCGACTTTCACTCCCCGACCTGACTTAATTGAACTCATAAATTCTCCAAATGAAATAATAATCGGAGATCTTTGTTTCGGGGGACGCGACGTCGGGCATATGGCTGACAGACTCTCCGATGGTGCCATAATTAACCCACGTCAAAATGAAATGATATACTTCAAGTAAGTCGGGATCCAGAACAGTTTAGTTTGATGTGGAGATGGTAATTAAGTATAATTAGGGCCTGAAGAAGAAGCCTGGACAGAGCTACCTTTGTTTACTTTGTAAAACTCGATTAAATTGCCGATTGGACTATGAACTGACAAATTTATAGGCAAGAAGGCAGCCATGAGGCAGATGGGGTCCGAATTTATGGGCTATTCTCTAGTCAGCAAGCTGTTAGCTGCAACGAGGGAGGCATTTTTCCGTTCAGTCTGTGAATGATTTGTTACTTCTGAAATGTGAGTGCCTGGCTTGTCCTGGACAGTCAAGTTTTATCCAATAAAAAGTAAGAAACCTCATTTTTATAAAATTTACGCAAACTTTTCCTCAATTTTCACTAAGATGACGAGTCTTTCTCTCCTCCTAGACTTTATACAAATTTTTAAAAAATATTACATAGGTTCAAATTGTTCACGAGAATAGAGGATTTGCTTATTTTTCAAAATATTTCTTGGTTGTAGGATGTTGGGTTTGAATTCAGGGACCTTTTTTAATTTTGTAGCTTTTGAGTTTGAAATTTATTTTAGAAAAAAATAAGAAAAAACTGGTGCAGTAATTTGAAAACTCACAAGCAGGCAAATACACCTGGAACCTCCCATTGTTCCCGCGCACCGCAGAAATTAATTGCCCCGCTACTGAACCAATTACAAAAACAAATACGCCGTAAAACTCAATTACAAAGCATAATAATTTATGCAAGGTGCCTGCATTTCTAACCCCTCAAAGCGGACAAGCACGTGTGCGTCACTTTGCATATGAGCGAGGAACACCTCAAAGAGCAAATTAATTTCGCAGGTCTACATGTAACGCCCACCCCTTGGGCCTTCTTGCGCAACGCGTGCATTCCTCAATCCCCGACCGAGCATCTGGAGCAAGTGTGTGCTCGTATGCAAAATGAAATAAATGTTATTTGTTTCTCTCCTTCTGCCACTTTTTTATAATTCGCACAAACGAAATTCGTGCAACTCATAAAATATTGATTGGAGTGGGCATCGCATCGTCAGCGAGACTTCATCAATCAATCAATCAGATGCTGGCAGTCAGTGGTCGGGGCGAGGAACATGCGAGAGATTTATTGCTCGAATCATCCCGTCTCCGCTCATGGCGAACGTTAGCTTTTTTCGCGGGTTTCAATTAAAGCCACCTCGAGTAGCAATTAAACGGGAGTCTGGAGGTGCTTGGGGGCTATCTGGGATACCGTGTGATTTATGACGACCCACTGCACCACAAAGGACGCTTTGTGTCAGGAATTTCACGTAATTGTATAAATATTTGTCTTGCTCTATGGCTCTGCGGGAGTCGATTGAGAGTCTCAAGAAAGGCTCACCAGCGCATTCCCATGGGCCTCCCATCATCGGCCTATTGACGAGTCATCCTCCGCTTGCTCACACAAATTAGTTTATCATAATCGAATTCAATGGTACACGATTTCGTTGTGGATTCCTGGAATCCGACAGCGACCCGGACACCGAAATATTTCCAGACACTAAGGCATCTCCTCTCCTTTGTAGCCACCCCGAGTGCCTTCCTACGAGATCCTTTATTATTCTTCTTCTCTCCTATAAAAACCGTGTAGCGCTTTTATTCACCCATTTTTCAAAAGAAACGATTACGATAATAATTTTATTTGGACTTTATTATCACTTTTTGAAAGAAGACGAAGTTTATTATGTAAAGAGCAATAAAAGTTTTTGTGTTCTCTTTGATAGCGAATGCAACTGATACTGTAACAATATGTAAATAATACAGGAGAGACCTTAGATGATGATACTGAACAATGAGAAGCACGTCGTAATTCAATAACAATCATTTGAATTGCCTCCAACGGCCCACCAAATTCCTCCTTTATAGTTGCGTCAGAATTCCTTTGGTGCATTTGAATTATTGCCCCGCTATAAAAATGATGAGCGGCTGATTCTCGGAACTTATCACACCTTCTGGAGGCATTTCGCCGCTGACCCAATTTTATGGATAATCCAGGATGAACTTTGAAATTACCAGGAGCTTGGGAGCTCAATCAATTTTGTAATACCTTTTTTCTAGTCCCAGAATGTCCTGTTATTTCGGGAATTTTCTTAGAGATGGTCTCCTCTGTTTTATCTCAAGACTGGCTAATAAATTTTCTTTGGAAAACCTTAATTTTCTGGAGGAAAGCCGGAATTTTTGGAAGCTTATTGTAAAGAAAGAAACAATTTCTGCCATTTTCAGGTGACGAGGAAAAGGAATAAAATGTCTTAGAGAAATAAAATCTCTAAGAGGATATTTTTCTCAATACCTGTAGTTTGAGGAGAACCACAGGTTTCTAGACCAGTTCCCTTTTTCCATGGCGTGAGAAAGTGCCGTGATTTGACAGAGCCCCTCGCTTCAAACTGTGTCACTTCCCCCTCAATCTCAAAGAACCGCTCTTACATTTCACAGATGACTGCTCCTCGCCTGCAATTGAGTTCAGCGCTGAATTCTGCCTTAATCTGCGTGTTTCCATATTCGGATTATTGTCATACTTCTTACAACTACCATTGCATCATCATCATCAGCTCTCGGTTATGGTTATAATAACGCAGAGCGTCGTTGAGAGCAGCGCAGAGTAATATTAAAGTTTGCAAACGTTTATCGCCCCAAGCGCACTTGGCTCACTCTACACTCCTGCACGCATTCTCGCATACTCGCCTCCTCTCTATATGAGGCATTATTGCACACAATGTTGTGTATACGAGCCCATTGCGGGTCAGGGGTCGAGTTACTTCGTGGTCGTTTGTTGCTGCAGCAGTAGTGGCGTTCAATAAATGCGCATTCCTGCCTGTTGCTGGGCACATTCGCAGTTGGGTTTGGCATTGTTTGCGTATGCGTGTATGAGCGATTTTACGGCAAATAATGGGTGAGCTCAAAAAATTTATAACGTAAATGAATAAATGTGAAATGAAGCCTTATTTGCCGTCTAGCACAGTGGGGCCTCGATTTGCTTCTCCAGAGTTAGGATCTCCAATCTCGGGGCTTCATTTTCCTCCATTTTCTACTGCGCATGTGCAATAAAATATACTGCGCATGTGCAGAATAATTAATGCGTATGCGCAGAGGAATTACTGCGCATGCGCAGAACAACTAAATTCGATGTTCAGTCCTTTGGAATCTTTATTAATCTTATTAACACCTTTTGTTGCTCAATTTACTCAAATTCTATCAAGGCTCTGTTCATCTTACAGGCTTGTTAGTACTCTCCAACTGTGGTAAGCTTATTCAAGTATAGGAAAAACCGGGACCCGACTGTAGGATTTCAGGTTCTTTTTATAGTTATGCACTACTTTGGTGCAGCACTTTATGATTCTCGAATATGATGTACTTTCATCATATTGCACCGCACAGAACCCCGCCAGCCTCCACACAGCAAGTACGGGCCCCGCACCGAGCAATCCGTGGGAATTGGCGTGTGCCCGCGAGCGTGTGCCGTTCGAACATGCTTTAAAAATGTTCTGCAATTTATTTTGTGCCTCGCTCTTTTCTTCTTATTAACTCTTTTTTCGTTCATTTTCCGCAACACACCTCGGGTCCGCGTCTCCGGGAGAGATACCAACCGAGGTTGCGGCAGAGTATACTAGCTTGATATGCAAAAATTAAAATGTAGCTCAGCGATGAAGGTACACCTGTTGCCCCACAAAATTTGCATATATTCAATGTATTCCATCCTCCAGCACAACACGCTTGCTCTCGAGTTTCTCTCTTACAACGCTGAAACCATTTATTTTTACCACAAAATTATAGGGTTCGTACTTGCGGTGTGCTCTTCACCCGTGTTACGTGTAAATGTGCGCCTAAAGAAGCCTCTCGGCTGTTCCGAGCATTATTTACATTTCAGCTAACAATTATCAGGTAATTACGGCACTTCATTGGTTCGCCTCGTGCACGCGCCTCTGCCGGATGGAAATTCCCCTCCCGTGGGCACCTGATCCCTTCGCATGGAAATGAGAGAGTTGGGTTACTATGCATAAATTTCAGAGGTGATGGGGAGCCCACCCATAGTTTGCCCGTTTATCGCGGCTGGAATCTGTAACGATGCCAGGTGAACGTGTTGTGACAGAAATTTGAATAAAAGTCGACTTTTGAATTAGTTCTGTTCCACCCATATCACGTCAATGACTTGATTCTGAGCTGCTTTTATTGTTTCTCGTCCCATTCATGCTTTCCGTGAGCCTCGGGGCAGGCCAGGCATCGCCTTCTGAAGACGTCAAGTGAGTCAAAAATCAATATTTAATTCGGAATTCTTGTGCCTTTCGAATATACCTACTCATGTCGGGCTCGGGAGTATCGCATTTCACGAGATGAATGAATGCTGAAAGAATTTCAGTATACATATTCTTTTTAACAGCTCGATTTCTCCACACAATCGCACACGCGTTATAGTCAGCCATCTACCCTACTCGGACTCACCCAAAAGAGCAAGCATGTTAATTCAATTCGAATAAATTGATGCAATATAACTTTTTTATGTGTCGCTGTACCCATTCAACTGGACTGAAAATGATTATTTTTATAGTTACGGCTTTTGAACAACCGTGCACCGTTGGCTTGTGATGAAAAGATATATGGCAGAGATGTCGGGGGGTGGCTGAGCCCTCTAGGACCTGCAGAGTTTTTAAGGTCCAATTTTAGGACAAAAAAATACATCTTAAAAAGACCTCGGAATCGACTGATGAGTTTAGAAAAAAAAATAATTTAACAGAGACCACGAAATTGAATTTTAAGAACTGTTTTGACTTGTTTAGAAGAATCAAATTTCTTGGAAAAAATTTTTCGAGACAGTCTAAAAATTACAAAATCGTTCTAGAACAGGGGAGACCTTTTAAAGATCTACTGGAGAAAATTTTTATTTTTATTGTTAAAATAAATAGGTGGAAGGTACCCTAAAAGTCTTGTTTTTGCCTCTAAGTATGTCTCAATTGTTAAAAAAGTACGAAAAAAGTAATCAGAAGCGCCGTTAGAAAATTCTAAAAAATTCCCAAGACCCATCCCTGAACGCCATCAAAAGAAATAATTTTGAAATAATTTTATATTTATAAAGGTGATGTCATTAAGTGTCAAACAAAACAGATAAGGTTTAAAGTTACTAATTATTGCTATTCGAAGATAGATACGTCTTATTTTCTCAAGTTTATTTTTATTTCACCTCAGCTTGCGCATTCATCGTCGTGTTGTCGCGTCTGTCTCTCTTCCCATCTCCCATCAACCGAGACCACCATTGTGGTACGTGATCGGGAACAAATTTTATGTATCTTTTCCTCTTTTGTACACAATTTACAATAATTTTATATCCACTCCAGTGGACGCGCGGACGGGGCGCAGACACGGATATAGGTCCGTCTGAATGTTCCGCCGTTAAGGAAGATATATGGAGTCTCTTGTACAAGAGAAAGGACTGCTGACACCGGGGCTTGTAATTCAATTAATACATTAGGATGGCGGGAATTACGACTTGTTTCTCGTCTCTTTGTGAAAGAGAGACACACGAGAGACGACAGCGATAAGTACCGATTTTAGTGTGTGGATTTACGCATTTCACGAAGGTGAGCGAGTGAGCAGACCTGCAATGTGCGGGCCGGGATAAATTAACACCATTAGCTGCATGTTATCAACATCAGGTGGGATAATGGGATAATAGAGTGAGTGTAAGCAGTCACTTTTATCTCCGGCTCCGCACGTTGATGTTTGTTTTATTTTTCACCGTAAAATGTGCGCGCCATATAAAATAAAGTATAAAAGAGAGACATTAAAATTGGTGGGTGTTCCACAACTTGCCACAAATCCACATTAAATAAAATTAATATTGCTCGGACGCGATAAAGGCACCTTTTGAGGCGAGCTCAAATATTTGAGACGACTCCGTCTAACGTCCGAGGCAACTGGATAAACAGAATTTGGCTCGCGATTGTGATTTATGGCGCTTCCACGTTTATTGTGAGCGGCTGATAAGCCAGCGAGTTCCTGGAACACCCGTAAATGGTGTGAAAAAAGGCGGCTTTTCTCATAGCCCGCTTGTTTGCCCACATGCGCTCATTGATAATTTTTTTCTGGGGAAATCCAGTCCCGAGTCGTCTCGGGTCGTCTCGGAGAGAAGAGAATATTCTCGCCCATCAACAATGACTCAACTGAAAGAAAAAGGGCTGGTAATAATGATAGGTAGCAACTCAAATGATTACTTCAACTTCACATCAAATTACTTCGGCTCCTTCTCGATGTCAGACGGCGCATTTAACATAATCATAGACGTTCCCTGATACCCATAATCATAACTGTTTCACCCCTTGTCAGAGATTTAAAATTTATTTTGTTTAAAAAATGAGCATGTGATACGAAACGGTTAAGACTTGGGATGGACCAAACTCACAAACCCTGAAAATGTTATAATTATACGTTTTACTACTGCATTTTTCTCCTTTCGATTTCATTTCTAAATATTTTCGAGAAACTCCCATATGTGTTTTGATGATGATGATCCTTCCTCGGCTGAGAGCTGGCACCACATACGACTTAGTAGACCATTACCGGCTTCGGTGCCTAAGCAGAGCAAGGGAGGAGGAGAACAGCGACCGAGCTAGGCTGAGAGCTTTAAAGAAACCTCAAGCATTAGAAGATTGAATTCAAGCTAAAATAAGATTTAAAAATTCTCAAGAGAAAATCTACGTCCTTGAAGTTCCGCCACTTCCAGCTCCGTCTGTGCTTGGAGGTGATAGCGTATGATTGCTACGGATGCACGCACAGCGAAAGAAGAGCAACTTGTAAATGCTCGAGCGGAGATGTGCAAGATTGAAAATGATTTGGAGTGCATTCCAGCACGTAGACGGTGTACGCAGAAATTCCACCGTTCCGTATATTGTGGGAACTTTTTTGGTTCTGCCATTTTTTTCGCTAAATTGTTTACCACCGAGAAATCTACGTCCAATTGCTTCTCCTTGAGAAGCCCTTAATGCCTTTAAACTGCTCGCCGCTAGCATTCGCTTCACAGTGACATTGCCCGTGCCTCAATCACGGTAGTGGCTGGCGAGAGGGATAATGTCATAAAAATTACCTCGCCGATTTGTTGTATTCCCACCTCAGGCCATTTTCTCATAATTAAATTGCCATCAACAGCTGCTTTGGCCACTTGGACCTATTTGGACTGCGGCAAAATACTTTCATGTGTCTTGGCCGTGCTTCGCTTCCAGGAAAGAGAAAGCCTTGTGTAGTCGGAAGTAGAAGTTAGCTAATTGAATTTTCCTTAAGGGGCCTTTGAAGTCTTGGCCTTGATTATTTGTGGGTAGGAAAAAGCTTTGAGGTAGAAATTTTAGTAAATTTCTTCTCAGAGGTAAGAGCCGATTTTAAGGTCCGGTAAATTTTTAAAGAGCTATTTTTTCCCAAGACAGGTCGCTGTTTTCGGCCAGATGCAATTAAAAAGAGAAGTAAGTTACATGCTTTCTATTACAAGTCTTTAAAAATTTTGATTGTGGTACTTGAAGCTTTGGAGATGGTTAAGGAATTGGTATTTTAAGGTGAGGTAAATTTTTAAAGAGCCGTTTCTTCAAAAAACCCGTCGTTATTTTTGTCCAGATGAGATTGAATAGAGCATTAAGTTAAATTTTTGCTTCAAAAATTAAGTTGAATCAAACAAAATTAATGTAGTAAGCCACTCATGAGCCTATAACGATCCTAGAACACGGTTTATTCTAAAAAGCTCAAAAGCTCGGTTATTGCACAGTTCGTGTTTTTCTCCGGCTCTCTGCTTTGGGCGAAATTCGGTGCGAGAGTTGATAAGAACTTCGTCGCACATGTGATACTGGTTTTACTCGTAGTTCCCGACTTTTTTCAAAGAGGGCTCTTCTCATCCATTTCCCGAGCTTTTCTCTGCGCCAATTTTTCGCGACAATTTCCTTTCGCCAAATGTCACGCTTCACCTTTCTCTTTCGCTTCGCTGTCAATATTTAAGTGGAGGGCAAATATTGCACGGCAGAAGAGGAACATGTCGATGAGTAACTTGAAATCGATTGGAAACACGCCAGTGTGTTTGCTGACCATATGGCGGCCACATCACACGCCACCTTTACCTGCAATTATCAGCATTATTGACTGATTGACTACTGTTCATTATTTATGGATATAAAATGTGTCGCTCCGTCTATTGCTTTGATGTCGTGCGCAACTCGTGTGTTCTACAAGCCCCTTATCAGCCCGCAAAATCGTATACTTGCTGATATATTCGTGCCGCGACTGATGAGTGGGTGATGAACAGCGGATATGCCGTCGTTGGAAGGCTCGGAACTGGAGCAAATCCGATATTGGCTTTCTTCTACGTGGCTTATGTCTTTGCCGTAGACCTTCAGGGTCGCAATTTAAAAATTTCTGCCTGTTTTCAGGTTCCAGATGGCCGAATTTTAAACTTTCCAGGGCCCTTTTAAATTTGGTGAATTTTTAAAAACCTCGAATTTAAGACAATGAACTAAAAAGACATGGTTTAGTTTTTATTTGAGCAAAAAATCCAGGTCTCAGGTCAGCCTTCTATTTTTTCAAATTGAAATTTAGCTTTGTAAACTATCAAGAGGTCAGATAGCCAAAGGGACACTAAAATTTTGGTATGATCGTCCTGTAAAATTTAATCTTCCACAAAAACTGGGGATGATGAAAAATAAGATTAAAACAATTTTAATTTTTAAGGCGTATCTTCTCCAGTAAAGGTTAACCAATTAGATCAGAGTCCTGTTTGGTTGAAGTTAAAAATATTCTAAAAAGAAAGGAAAAAATTCTTTTGGATCCTTTGGGGTTCGAGGGCACGGAATCCTACCGATAATCGTGTGCCACGCCACAAACCCACCTTCTAGCCATTAATTCACATAATTGATTTACGGACATTCCTAAGTTCCTCGAACATCTTGTCCATAATTTTATTAATATTCTCTTTGTTCAGGCCCTGCAACCCCGACCCATTGATTAATGCTGTCATAATTTATCACGGAGCTGGTGAAAACTTCTGCAGACGCCACATCTGACTCCGGCCGGCCTGCTGCAGTTGGCCAAATACACACAAAATTTACCTGCTCATCACATAATCGAGCATTTAATTTGATAGAGTAACAAATTTATAAACCAAATTATACAATTTCCCTCGTTTTTTTTCCATCTGCAGTGCCTTTCATATTTTTTGGTGCCTAGCCCGAGGGTCAGAGGCCTACCTATGATGTTGATGAGGTAGAAATTACACCGAAATCAGTAGACACGGCGTGTGTGTGAGTGAACTTCGCATCTCTCTCTCGTTCCAGCGCACGAGCTCAATTGAAAATTTATCTTTTTCCTATGCACTCAACTCCCAATCACCAGCACTGGATCGAAAAAGAGGCGTCGCCGTTCCCGTTCACGTACGGGTCTGTGCGCTCGCGTGCATGCCGTAGATGGGCAACAGAAGTAACTACCCTAGAAGTTTTGATAGTAGCAAATCAGTTTGTAACGACAACTTGTTGTATAAACATCATCTGTTGCTGCAATTTTTTGTGCTTTGTCGTTTTTTCTTAAATTTTTTTTTCACTTCCCCCGCGTGTATCACGTACATTATACCAAAGTACATATACATAAGTGTAGGTGTGCAGTTTCCGAAAGACACGCAATTGATAAAACTTGTTTGGTGATAAGCGCATTCTGAAATTGGAAAGCAATGAAACCAGAAGTGTCTGAAGATTAGTGCGAAGGAAGAAATTTTTTGAACAGTTTCGGATAAAACGAGAGAGAAACTCGAAGTTAAAAACGCTATTGAACAAACGAAGAAAACATGTCGATTAATTCATCAGATAGTGACATCAGTATTGAGGATTTGCAGTCTAGAACCCAAGGTTTGTACGACTTTTCCTGTCCCGAATTTTTCGTCGAAAAAAAATCTTTTTGTGGATCGAATTTTAAACTGGAATCTGCTTTGTCTCTGCAGATTTCTCCGCAACTGAGCTCTCGGTGAAGCGAGAGAGGACCCCGGTCTCGCCGATGCTGACGCCTCCCCACACCCCAACGGAGGAGCCAGCTCAGCCGGTAGCCAGTGCCACGGAACGTCACCTCCCGTACATGCTGGAGGACAAGAAGAAGCTCTTAATGATGGACAACTACCCGCACCAGTCGCCACCTACGGACCCATATCCCTACGGAGCGCCCCCGCACCCCTCCTACCAGACCTCGCAGCAGTTCACCCGCACCTGGATCCAGAGCCAGACGCACCAGCTGCATCCCCAGACACCCTCCTACCAGTACGGAGTTCCCCCCGCCAATCCCCACACCGCCGTCTTCATGAACCACTGGATCCGCAACGCAGCCCTCTACCACCAGCAATTTGCTCGCACGGGATACGCCGGCCACGGATTCGGCCGTATGCCACACATGAAACCCGCTGGACCCCTCGGAACGCGACCAAAGAAGCAGTTCATTTGCAAGTACTGCAACCGCCACTTTACCAAGTCCTACAACCTCCTGATTCACGAGAGAACGCACACGGATGAGCGACCCTACTCCTGTGATATCTGTGGCAAGGCGTTCCGGCGACAGGACCACCTGAGGGACCACAAGTACATTCACTCGAAGGACAAGCCGTTCAAGTGCAACGACTGCGGCAAGGGGTTCTGCCAATCACGCACCCTGGCGGTGCACAAGGTGACGCATCTCGAGGAGGCGCCCCACAAGTGCGTGCTTTGCAGCAAGACGTTCAACCAGCGTGCCAACCTGAAGGCCCACATGTCCCAGAGCCACACGGCAGCGGTGTCGCAGGAGGTGGTGCGGACGAGGACGGAGCCGATCCTGGATCTGTCACAGAAGCAGGCCGCCACGACGTCGGAGGAGAGTCCCCGCAAACGCATCAAGATGGGCTTCACCATCGACGAGATCATGAAGCGGTAAACCGCGACCGAGTCACCGACGCGACGTTCCTTCCGTTCCTCAGCAACTGTACAAACTCTATCCTATCGTAGCTCGTAAGGCTGTCAGTATCAATAGTTACTAAATTGGCCCAAAAAGATGAAGATCGTAGAATTAAAGACGTAGAGACATGAAATAGCCAAAGAAGACGAATAGCCCCTGTCCACACTCCCCAGAACCACAAAAAATAGTAGAAAGATTGTAATTGATCTCAAACGACTGTAAATTATCTCCAAGGATTGATTGTAATGATATATGGACGTAAATGATAGTGCTATGGGCCTCTCTCCGGCCCCGAGTCGGAGCCGGGAGAGACACAAAAACTGCAGTTTAGTATAGTAGGTAGTCGTAATTGCATTGTGTTAAGAGCAGCTCTTAGATAGCGCGCGATCAAGCGCTAGTTATTAGGGACGAAGTTTAAGTAGGTGTAATGTATTTATTGTTTCTCTTTGTCCATATTCACACGCGATTATTACACAGCTATGCAGTGCACGAACGAGTAATAGAAGTATTAGCAATGTATTCAGCGATACCCATGCAAATGATATACACGAAAATATATTCAAGTTTTAAATGGAATTTAAATGGATGTTTTTGCTCGCTCTTTGATCACGGCTTTACAGTTACGTCGACTCTGGACTCTCCTGACCTCGGTGGACGTTGAGGTTTGCAGGCTTTCTTGGGCTTGTGGTTCCCCAAACTTTTGTTGGCTGTGGAAATTCGACTTCAAGTTTTGGGTTTTTTTGAAATTAAATCTAATTGAATTTGGGGCTCACGATTTGACCAAGGAAAAGGTGGATTTAAAAATTTTCTGGAAAGAGACCTAAATATGGCGCTTTGAGGCAATTCTGGAGCTAAAATATTCCATGATTTTATTTTATGAAGCAGAGAAGAGATTTTTTTTGGGAATTTAGAACATCTCATCTTAGGCAATATTCGATTTTGGAGACGATTTTTTGAGGCTTCCAACCACATATGATTTGAAGCTTCCTTCCCATTTATTGACCTCCTTCATCAAAAGATAAATAGAGCCTTCTTGGGCTTTAAAAGAAGCCCCTTTTAAACCAAATTTGGGAAGAAAGAGTCCTCTAAAATTGAGAACAGGAACCTTAGTCCTAGAACATGTAGAATCCGGTAAATTGGGGCCCCTAAAAGGAGCTAAATCCTGCGCCTCAGAAACACAAATTGCTCAAATTTGGTGGGCAATCCAGCTTCTGTGCGATCAAGAGCCGTAAACCAGCTAATCCTCTACCTGGACCCTAAATCCGCTGCACACAATACGGGCTTAGAGTTGCATTCGGGGCCTCAGAGTTGGCAGCTTCAATAAAACATGTTGCCCTTTATATTCACAAATAAAAAGAGCTACTTGATACAATCGTCGCAAAACTTCTTCAGCATTTGAGTTTGCTTCTTCGTTCCCATTTTATGGCTTTCGAGTCCAGCGCAGGTAAGACAATTTTGGGAATACATTTTCATCAAACTCGCATGTTTGCTGGACGAGGAATTTTGTCAGAAAACTGTCACCCCAATGCCAGGTCTCTTCGCAGGCAAAAGGTCACTAGAGCTGTAAAGCCATAAAACACGAACGAAATCTCCATCATAAAAGGGACATAATGAGGATGAAGTAAAACATACTAATTGAAAGAATAATGTGTGAAGGTCGTATAAGCGTGCCGAAGAGATGTTGCAAAGGCAGGGCGAGAGTGGGACACTAAGCATTCGGATTTGTCACATCTTTGCAGGCGGGCGACTCGGCTCTGGGTATAGGCGGTGAAAACATTTAGCAAACATCCTGGTAACGGTTTGATGTGCTCCGGGGTGCGTCATTGAAAGGCCTCTCTGGGGTCTGGTCACGTTGCGAGATCGATTAGTGAGGCACAGGAGGGTCCTTGGAGGGCTGGGGAGCCTTGAAGACCCTTGAAATTGACGTTTCACGCTTTCAAACGATCTTTCGACTCATTGAGGGTCCGTATGATTTTTAAGGGCTCAGAATAACAACTTGAGGAAAGTTAATCATTTTTTTATTTAAACTTATGGTTAACGAATGATAAGAGCCCATTGGGAGTCTGTCCAAAGGAAATAGTTATTTTTGAGAGATCTTTAAAAAAAGCCAAGAAAAATTATGGAGAAGAAAATATAAAAAAATTTAACTGTCCATTGAACTAAATAAAGTTTTTGAAAAAAAAGACTCAAGAATGTCAATTTTAGCTATTAGCTGATCAATCTAACTTCAGTAAATTTTCGTGCTGCAATTGTATCCAAAGAAGCTTATTTCTTGTCAGATTTTATCGGTTTAAGGGCTCAAAAAGATGGAAAATCCCCTGAAATTAACGTTTAAAACCAACGAAAGAGTAAATAGTTCAAATAAAGAAATTTTGGAACCCTTGAAGGATAAAGAAAAATATTGAGAATTTTTCTATTTAGTTTGGGTCCCTAAAATAGCTGAAACATAATCGGGGATCCCAAATCACCGCAAGTGGCTCAAAACGCTAATTGCAACCATTACTTTTCATGCCAAAACGAGGCGAATCGAGACTTTCATAAATGCCATAATGAACAAAGCACGCAGAACGCTCCTCACAAAAAGCTGCCTCATCAGCAACGGAGGGTCAGAGGTCCGGCAATTTCGCTCGCTAACCACATAATACCCGTTTCCCACGAACCCAGAGAGTGATCATCCATCGACCAATTTATTGTGAATTTGAATATTTATCATCGTTCAAAATTAAAATTTCTTTTTTCCCTCCAAGATCTCGATTTCTCTCCGCGAGTAACATAAACATTGTAGCCTTCATGCCGATGCCGCACTCTAATGACGCAGCAGCAATTAGATTTGGTTATTTCTCATCAATGTTCCGCGGTACGGCGCGGCGCTCCACCAGCTTCAATTCGTTTGGAATACTTGGTTCGTTTGTTTGTGTTTTTTCATTCCTAAACGACTCGATAATGGTCCTCACTCAATTAAAATAATCGCTGGCATTAAGTGGCGCTGGATTTGTTTTTGCGCCAGACTGCCACTAATTGCCTGCGTCTTCAGCGCCCTCTGTCCTGCCGGTCCGCGTCCCGAATTCCAGGGCTTCACTGTTTGACGGCAAAAATAGCGGCAGTTCTAGCAAATGACACAAAAATGCCGCCGTTATCAGACTCGGGTAGATATCAGTGCCTACTGAAGTTTGTCGCGGCTCTTTTGATGATATTTTCGCAAAATTTATGACTCTGATTCACACTAGCTCCGTACGCTTATCAGACGGTTGTAAATTTCAATTTTCGAGGTGCATGCACGCGCAAGAAGAGGAATTCGTCGACGCAGAGGCAGTCGGAAATGCTACGCTTGTCTTTTTTTCCGCATTTTGGGTTTCCAAAGAGTCCAAGCGGGGATCAGGCAACCTTTTACGGGCCTTCTTGGACATCTGGGTCGACGATAAGGAGGCTCGCGGTTTTATAGGGCTTTGTGTGATTAAGGCGGTGGAGGAAATAAAAATAAAAACGTCAACGTTCTGCTACCTTTGTTTGGATTTTGATAAAATTCGCTCTTGCGGTGCAAAAACCTGGAATAGTAATTTTTCTCGCCTTCCTTGGAATTGGTTTTGACATAGTTAGGTCCAAAACCTACTGGAGTAAAATACCAGAGCTCCAGAGTAAAATTTTGGGGTGTTAAGTTTTCTATATTTAAGAATGAATTTTTAAGAACAATGTTACAGCTAGTCCAGTAATCGTATTGAAAGACTTAATATACAAGAACTCAATGAAAACTCTGCAGAATATTTTGAACCACTCACTGAGATTCTTTAAGCTCCATTCTAAGAATTCAAGTCGCAAAAATTCACGGTAGCCAAGCTTATAACTAATTCATAGGCATCCGAAGACATACCTTCAGAGCATCTCCAAGAGATTGCTTTAGGAAGGACGGTGCAATCAGCGATGCAGGAAATGTCCGTCTATTTTCAGAGACATAAATTAGGCCTTATCAGAGACCCTCGTTCGTTATTGGCTGCGAAAATCCCAAAATGTATTCAAATAAATTCGCACAACGGACGCAGGTCAGAAATGTCACCTCCGCTCGTTGTCTTCCCAAAATTACGTAAACTTACCTAATTTGCTGTCACAACACATTTTCCCTGAACCTGAGGGCCGAGACAAAGCGCTTTATGGGGATCCCTCATAAACAATCTTTGTCGGCTCATTATGTTTTTTGAACTATTTCACCCAAAAACCGTATTACGTTTTGTCCTCAAGATCTGTTTTTTAGCCCTAGATCACTACCCTCGACTACCTACCTTTGTTCCCCCAGGTCCTTGGGTCATTATGCAACGAGCAGTAAAGCAATTCTCTCTCTCACCATATTTTTTGCATCATAATTTTTGTGACAAAATTTTTTGCATGCAACATTACATAATATGATGTGTGTGCTTTTGCTTTCCTGCAGCGACCCAAAAGCGACTTATGGGCAGTGGAAGGTTCTGGGAACAGGAACATTTCATTTCATCCTCTAGGTCACAGTCATAAACACAATTTTGTGAAAGTAATTTAGGTTTGTAGATCATGCAACGTTGCATCACTTCTTCTGGCTTTGTGGAGATCCCAGGAAAATCAAAAGTGCCCTTGCAACCTTGACAATTTTTATTGCGCCCAAGAGTCTTGCCTCGCCACTTTCACCGAGAGTGAGAGAGCCACTGATGTCATGAGAAAAAACGCTGAGCGACCAATTTCACGGAAAAAGGGTGCCAGAACATGTAACAATTTTTCAAAGATCAGATAACCTTTGCTCCGTCAAATGTGAGCAAGTGAGTGGCCATCAAGCGGCAATAATCGTCGTCATATCTCAAATCGCATTTGAAATATTAACTCGAGGAATATGAAAGTACGAGCGAGATGATGAGGGTGCAGATGTTTCGGCCTGCCTGCTGCTGACGTCTATGTTTCGTCTCTCATGGCACTCGGGCAGGCTAGAAAGTCCCGTGAAATGCGATCCCCAACTTATGATTATTATTTATGTGGATCGGAGTGAAAATGCCACCGTTCTGTCTAGGATTTCACGAGCAGTCGGAGGCAGAGTGGCAACACGAGAAAGTAAATGATGAGAATGCAGCTCGGGAGTCGAGAAGGCACCAAACAGAGGGTCGGGTTTCACCCAATTTATGTTGATGAGGCACTTATGGGATTTACGATCTCGCAGACTGACATCGAAAGACCTCCAGAGTTCCAGATCATCCGCTGGAGCCACAACCCACATCCCTAATGGTCGTTTAATTGACAATTTTGGCAAACAAATAAATCACCTTGTCACACCAACGACCAGCCCTCCTCTGGAGTATCTTCCAACTACATTAGCTTTATCATTATTTTGGGTGGCCAGAAACAGATAGACCCTAAACAAAGCCGGAGACACATAATCGCACAGTGTGAAGCATCACTCAAAAGCCTTTAATTTCGTCTTTATATTCTTCCTTTTCTTCGTAAACCTGGCCGTTGTCTCCGTAAAAGCTGTCTCCTGGCTTGTGCTTCCTCTTCACTGCCAAAAGGGATGCTCTCTGGTCCGCTCAAACGTGTAATAATATTTTTCTTTTCGCCCGAGTTGGTGTTTGGCAATCTGGAACAGAATGAAGAATGGGAAATTGAATTGAAATTTACTGATAGGTACCTGACAATGGCCCGCAAATACATAAATATTGCAGCAGACGGACAAAACAGTAACCAGAAACATTTCAATTGAAAAATTGTTTGCGATGCCATTTTTGCCACACGAATTGTCTCGCCATTCATCCTTGTTTAGGGTCATTCAGGGATAGGTGACATAAATATGCTTTAATTGATGTTAAAATGTGTAATGATTTGGGAGGGGTGAAGTGCCTTCTAGGGGATATTTGTGTACAGGAATTTATTGTATCATTATTACTTTAAAATCTTTGGATTACTCAGTGTGGACAAGTCTTTCGGTGGTCAGTATGGAGCCGACACACTTACGATAGACTCAAGTCTGTCGGCGAGCCGAGAATTTTTGTTCGAAGTCTTCGTGCGAGTCTATCGGCGCCGACAGACTGGGAAAAACTTGGAAAAATCGGGAGTAAAAATTTCATGTAGAAATGCTTTCCAAATTTTTCTGCCGGACTACAAATTGGACGGGGGAAAAAATATAATTTTTATCTCTTAAAACACCCTGAAAAACTATATTGGACACTGTTCCATATTTTTCTCAACCTCAAGGACTATTTCACCTGAGAGAGAGTGACAGTCCCGCCCTGATCGCTGGACTACCACGACCACCCTTGCGTGTTACCTGGAAACATTCATTTACTGTTTGATTGCCGGCAACTGCCTAGCGTGTGTCGATCCATTTGTTGACGTCAATTGAGCGTGTAAGCCACCTTTGCCACCTTCGGACACAAACACGGGATTGAGACAATTGGATGGGTTTCAGTGTTTATCCCTTTGCACAAACACAATAATGCTGGGGTGCCACAAACTCCATTGATCGAGGCACAAAGACCCAGGACTGTTCAGCTGCAATAGTTGTAGAGATCTCAATCTTCAAGCCGGACCCGTATCCATCTGCAGTCTCCTGCAGCTCGTGATCTCACTGTGGCATCGGAGCTGGTGTCTCCAAACGCGTCCCCCCACTGCAACATTTTGGCCGCAATTGAGTCGTCATTGCCCAAACAAGACAAATCTGGCCCAAACAATGGAACAGATTGTGGTCATTTGTCACGCGTTCGTGCCCAAACAACAAAGTCCGCTCCTCTCGATCCATCATCGGACGCTGGCGCATTCAACTCGGCAACTTTATACTTTGTTTATCCAGAGCAGAGCTCGCTAAATGTGGAAGATGATAAAATTTACGACCATTTATCCGAGCTGTCGACTGGTATTCTGCGCCAGCCTTCCTAGGGAGTGATGTGTTCTAATTAAAAACAAACATTTTTATTGAATTTAATCAATCGCTGTTTGTTCTTCTTTTACAGCGCTGATTCGTGTCATTATTGGAGGCAATTATGGCCTTATATAAGCGTCCGTATCTCTGCACTTTGCGCTCGAAACAGCTTCATCGTCGTCGGCCTCGTCCCCACCGAAAGGCCGCTCGTCTCCCGTCGGCCCAAGGTCGGGCCCATCTTTGTGCGACAAATGGCAATTTAAATGCCAATCCAAAAGTCTATTAGGAGATGAAACTTCAAAGAAGTGCAGATAAGCACAACAATGTGCGGGCCCTAATTTGCCTATTTTCTGGTTATCATGCAAATTTTTTGCCAGGCAGTCCCCCACTGCCTTCTACCTGGCACGTCTGCCTCTGCGCAAAGGGTTGGAAGGTGCACGCCCATCATTCACCCCTTTTACACAGCAGTCACAAGACGAACTGACTGGCAGCCATTTGCTCAAGGTTGGGCAGGTAGAAGGATTCTCTCCGTACGTCTTCTTGCTAATCTGCTTAGCGTCGAGTCTCTTCTGCCAAAGAGACATTCACAGGACATGTTTCGAAATTGGATTAGTGTAGAAAGTTAATTGAAAGGATGACAGAAAGGTTTGGAATACGGGGAACTTTTGTTTTAGTGCCTGTCATAAATGGAAAACGTCAATTGAATCCCGAAAGGGCTGGCTTAGGAGGGGATTACTCCTGCAGAGTAGCAGATAATTCTTGTAAATATTTGCAACAATTTAAATTATTGTTTTGCCTTTCTATAATGATAAACCCTTGCACGCTGGATTGGATTAGAAAATTTCGGGGAACTGTGGGACTTTTTAGGGAAAGATTTATGGCAGAAGAGCATCAGGATTACAACCAAGGTTAAGTGGATTAGGAGCGTCAAGGTAGAGATGGAGCTGGCAGGGAATTTGCATTTGCTGTGAAAATATTGATTTTACGTGTCAGGACTCGTGTTAATTGGCTAAAGGCAACAAGCAGAGCGACGATCGGTGGCCACGTGTTTGAGATTAAAAGGTCCCAGAGACCATAATTATCACTTTCTTAAATTTTTTTAGGCCGGCAGAATCACCACGGGCTTGACAGAAAATTGTTGACCAAAACTTGCAGAGTTTCCAGATAACTTAAATTGGCAGTTGACTCTTCCCTGCTATTCAGGTGAACTTCAGAAGAACAGGGGAAGAGTTGAAAAGCTAATGTGTAATTTATAGAAAATCTGCTATAAGAAATGTCTCTTTCACTCTCTCTTTCTTTGCCTGGCATTGCCTGGCTCAAGAACACCCAAACAACTAGCCAATTTTGGGTCAGTTATAATAAGAAGAAGATGCAAAAAGCCATTTAGATCAGCTATGAATTTGCGTAGCGCTAAAATGGTAAAATAACTTGAAATTGGTTTATTATTTCTGAAACTCATTTAAAGAACCAAAATTAAGGGAATCTGAGCTCCAAAAAGGCCAAATTAAATTTAAAAAATCCAAGACAAATGATTTTCCCAAAAAAGTAGACGATGTTTTCCCTCCGCGTACTCTCAGACTCGCTTTGAACTTCCAGACAACCGATTAAAATCCACATTCTCACATCGTTTGGTAATCTTTATTGTTATTGGCACTTTTTCTCCAGTATTCACTCAAAAGCGCCTGTTGATTCCATCGCGTGATGTGAAAATTGCCCCCTTTTATGTCGCTCTCCTTATCTTTATGAAGCCAACTGGTGACTTTGGGTATTGCTCTGTTTGATCAAACGATTTCGAGTCAATCACACAACATGATTAATATGCAAATGATGATTAGTGTATATGAGAGTCTGAAGGGGTACAACATATGGAAATTCACGCCCAATTGACATTTAGACACTGTCATTGCGACGCGAGTCGAGGACTCCAGCTGCGGCCAAATGTCGTCCATTGCGAGTATTCTCGCCGGAATTGTGCCGATCATCGTGTTCACACCTTGAAAAGGTGTTTCGACTCAAGAAATCTCGCACAGAATCGTGTGGTTCGTGGAAGTCGCGTCGTGTTGAATTGGTGGGCAGTGAGCTTGCTTTTTGCCGTGTCAGCGCCTCGACTCTATTGGTAGATGCCTGCTGTTTGATGGTGTCAACGTGCTTCTCAGGACTCTTGCTCACAAGGTGACTCGTTTCGACGAAACCCCATAAAACTGCCCTACTTTCCAATTGTTGGCCCCATAAAACTCCATTAGCTCGAAGTCAACAGCCTTGCTCTAGTTTTAATGGGCTCGAGACAAAGCAGCTCGAGAACAAGGGCAAGCACATTACCGAAATAGGGCAATTCCTTCTGTGAAAGGCCATTGTTCCAATTGTTCTACTTTCTGCCTTCACACATTTCCTTTTGGGATGCAGAAAAAATTAGGGCAAACTTCATCATTTGCATCAACATTCGATAAAGTTGCCCAAGCTCTGCTCAAGTCGCTTCATGGAAGGACGTGCCGGTCGCACGACCAGCTCGTTACTGTGCCGTGCTTTCCTCTCCTCTTTTCCTCATATTTTCATACAAAAGTGAAAGATTTACAGCCGTCGACAACAATTTCTCTCGTCTCGCTTTGGTACCGAAATTTCAGGCAAGGTTAATATGTTTGCCTTATGGGTGGTGCGTCACGTCGTGCTCTGGGGCTTATGTTTTGCCTTTTTCTTAAAAAGCGGTGATAATTTGCAAGTGGAACCAATTTCGGTAATGTCCCAATCAAAATATCATCATCACCAGAGATCTCTCGGGCCCAGCTAGAGCGCTTCCAGAGCCGAACTCGAGGCCCCTCCGCACTCGGAGAGACTTCCCAGCTCCGCGCCAGTCCGCATCTTTATCGAATTTTAATGATTGATATTCGAGACTGTGTGGCTCGTCGGTCGTTCCGAGAGGCAATTTCTTCGGCCCATTTACCAAATTTGTGTGTGAACGCTCATTTTGCCACCCAAGTAAGAGATGTATCAATTTACGCACTGCTTTACGACGACGTTTTTGTGGATGTGGTGTGGCAAAAATATTAGGCAGATAGATGTAATCGGCGAAGGAGGATGAGGAGGAGGCATCAGGCCGCATTTCTAAATATTTATGCCATGGCATACGTCGACTTTTGAGTGTGGAAAGTGTCAAAACACGGGTTGTGAGAAATGTTAAGCGCCGCTTGAACCCAAATGGGACTTTGTTGCGTGAAACTTGAGCAGAGCTGTCATTCGCACCTCCAAATCGTTTCGGGGAAAGGATTACTGGTGACTTGTTATGGCCATTTGCGGTTCAGAGTTGAGATGGCTGTTTTATGTGAGCTGGGGGTTTTTTTAAAAGCAAAATAGTTTTTTGTGAAGCATCTTTAGGCTATTTTCGAGCTCTGAAGGGTACAATGGGGTTTTAGATTCTTTTTTCTGGCTTCAAAAGATCGAAATTACCCAGAAGACTACCTTTTACATTCATAAAACCCCTTTTAGTCTCTAAAAATTCAATGAGACCTCTGAAAGAAACTCCAAAGTTTCAATAAAAATCAATTTCAGCTCTAGAAAATTTTTCCCTTTTGATTTGTGATAAAAGCGTGTTCAAAAATTTTGTCGATAGAGACAGACCTACCACTAAGGTTCAATTTCTAACCCCTTTTTTGTTCAAATTTTTCTGGACGAGCCTTTCAAAACAAAAAATGTAGTCTTTTTGACTGATTTCCGACACATTGAAAAAGAATTAACGCCGTTTCGGCATTAACAGACTTATTCAATAGAAACCAGTGAACCTCAATGCCCTCCATGTAATCTAAATTGCGCAGATTTTGGGGGGTCAGGAGTCAGCGGCTTCCTAAAAATTAAAGGAACATCAACCCGAGACAAAATCTTTTTATAACTTCTCGCCCGAGCGGCATTTCAAAGCGCAAATGTCTCTATTTTGATAGATTAGACATGAAACGGCGGCAATGCGGCATGCTATCAATTAAACGACCCACCTCTTGCAAGTTACTTTCAATTGAGGTTCTCTTTGACGGTGCGACTGTACTTTCGTCATAACATGAGGAAGAACACGACTCATGCATGGGCACCAGTAGCGTGGATCTTGTGGGAGGGGCAACGTTACTCTAAAATTAATAATTTTCGCAAATGATTCAATGTAAAAAATTAAGTTCGTATTGAGGGAGCAAGTCTCTAAAAAATTGAAATCTGAGAGATTTTTTGGTTTTTTTAAAGTTTAAATTGCATCTCCAAAAAGCGCAATTTTTGGACTTTTAACCAAGGTTTTGCAAAAGTTTTTCCCAAGGGGTTAGAGTCTCAATTATAGAGCGCCAATTCGCTAAATTTTAGACACCCAAAAATTACAAAACATTATTTCAAAAGTCAATTCCATTGATCTTTAATTTTTTCTAGTAAAAATTAAAACTTAAAAATTTAACAAAAATTACTGCGAGCGCCCGTGACTCCCAGTGTTATCTCTAGACGTTAGGGAACTTCGCAACTGCCTAATTTCAATTCTTCTCGGGCCCACAATCGCAGTATCGCAGCTACTGCCGACGTGTTTCAAAAAGAGGTAGCGAATTGCGATTCAGAGGCCACTTTGTCGCCGTAAATTAGTCAAAATATGTTATTTTCGTCCGTACACGCGCTGACCTCGGAAGAGGAGATAGGTGATAGCGTACCTGAGGGAGGACGCACTTACACACGACCCTGCAAGGTCGCTGTCGTGCGACAGGACTGCAGTTCCATCGTTGAGACAATCGAATTACTATTAACCCGTCCATAAAAGCATAAACATTGCATGTTGCACTTTTTTTTCGTCTTATAAATTTTTTTTCGACGAAGTTCCCTTTGTGCTCCATCGAAGGGTAAAAAATTTTATGATGAAGAAAAAAATGAATAATGCAATGAGTTAGCTAAGAGCCATAAAATCCTTTTTACGGCATCCTTTCGTTTTTATGGCATCCTATCCTTCCCAACTCTACCCATTATTGCCGTAAGAGTTTGCAAATTCTCGTCCGTTGTGCGAAAGAAGCCATCTTTTTCGAGACTTGCCAATGACGTGCGAATCGGTGATTTTGCGCACTTCTCTGCTGTCTGCATTGTTTAGACTTGTGACTTGGGTAATGTGAGGCACACCCTAGCCAGCCCCTGGCACTTGTTTTTCTTAGAAAGTTTGGGATAATTAGCTAGAGTATACCCTCTGCAAAGTTGTGCCTCGTACTCGTTTCAAAGAAGTCAAAGGTAGCTCACTTCGACAAGAACATTCAATGCAGTGGAACATAATTTATTTATTGGGTGCAATAAATAAACAAGACTTTGCCTCCATCCAAGTAGTTGGCTGTTGGGATCCGGGAAAAAAATCCGATGCTAAGGTTTACGACCCACGACATCTTTATTGAGTCGTGATAATCGATCACACTCCCAAACGGCCAGTCAGCCAACATTGTTTACGGCCCGAAATTACAATATTCTCTTATCAGGGAAATATTGAAATTTTAATCATCGCGTGTCAAGTTGCATCGTTTTATTGAATTGTTTTTGTAAATATGGGAATCAAGTGTGGGACCGGTAAGGTGCTGGTAGTAGGCGTATATCACATATCACTTCTGCTGCTGGTTGTGGGGACGCGATTGAGATTGTGAGTCGGAACTCGGAATGAGATGATTCAGCGGAGATCAGAGACGGTGGTTGGTCGTGGGTGATAATGAGAGGTCTTTAGTTTCGATGGCTTTTTTATTGAAGCTGCTTCCTTCTGACGTGAGTCATGGAGAAAATGGAGGAGTCTGATCGACTTCTTGTTCTATTCAAGAGTTTTCCTTTCAAGCCGATTTCAGTAAATAATTTTTTTTCTAGGATCAAGCAGCTTCTCAGCCTTAATCGTGCTTTGTTTGAAGACTTTCTCCTGAATAGATTCTTTAAAATAAAATTTTTGACCAGAACTTAATAGATAAGACTATAAATGACTTCCACTCTGAATGAGCGGACAACTTGCAAAAAGGCTAACGGCTCTGAGAGCATTTAAAAATTTTCTTAGAGCGCCATCTGGGAGAATATAAGCGACCTAATCAAAAGCTTGAAAGTTTTTAAATTACTAACGATTTTTGATATCTTTGAAAAATTATAAGACACCGTAATTTTAAACTTCTTTCTTCAAATTTTTCCTTTTTTCCATTTCGAAAAAATTATTTAGAAAATTTCCTCATGAAACGGGCACTCTTTCATTGCATGAATTTTTGACCTTTTGCAAGTGTAGAAGTCCTACCTTGAAACACAAATAGTAAAAATTTGTTAGCTAAAAAATATACTGCCGGAGCAAATGAGCTTTCGAAATCTTTTCGATGATATAATTTTGAAAATCCACCGTTAAATAAATTCCCCAATTAAATAATTTATGAGCAACTCTGCGAAAAATAGTTCTGTAACTGATTGTGCATTCCCATGGATGACCCCGGCTGCGGAGAATGCGATCTGGGAACCGTGCACCATCATTTTCGGCATAAATATGCCAAAGCTAACAGTCGATCAACACCAAATCGTAATTTCATCTCTACATCCGATTCAAAACGGGTGAAAAGCGCGCGTTGGAATAATAAATTGCAACGTGCCGTCACTATTCTGTTTAATTATTTCCCGAAGTTTGAAATATGATGATTTAAAATATGTGCAATGTACATATTTCGGCGTTTCCCGGGTTCGACACAGGCAGGTCCTTGCCTAGTGTTTTGCCGTATGATTTGTGCCTGTTTTGGTCACCGGTATCGTGTGACAATGAGCCCGATGTCGGCGGCATGCCGCGCTCAGGACTCAAATTAAGTTTTATTCGGGGAAATGTGTGTCTGCCCGTGTGTACTCTGGCAACAAGCAAAACGGGGATCTGCATACAATAAAGTGTGGAAATTGGAAAATATAATCAGATTGTGATATTAATTATTACACTCGTGTAAGTATTGGTCCTATTAAAATACAGTGCCAGCATGACAGCCGATACTCGCGCGGAAATGGAAAATTAGGTGGTGATTCATGGTAGAAAACGGAAGGGAAAGCCTCTCATAGCAAATTTTGTGGGTTTTCATTGAAATGGGGGATACCATGAAACAAAAACTTCGCAAGGATTCTTGTTTCTACTTGGAGTAATGAAGGTGGTAAGGCCCTGATTTAAATGTTCGAAAAAGCTATCAACTAACGGTGAACAAACTTTTCTGCACAATTTTGGTTCATGGATTTTGCGAACTTCCGGGAAAATTTATAAAATGCACACGATTTTCATGCATTTTCAAACCATTATACTCAGATCATTGACTCTGTAAATGACCAGACATAAGCTTATGGAAATTTTATACGTCTTGTCTCATGATTTAATGTTGTAATGAGGTTGTACTTCGGAAAGAAAATTCATGAGGAAAATTAAAGTAATGGTCAAAGGTTCTAAAATCAGGCCGGGTTGGATTTTTATACCTCTAAATAATTGTTTTTGTTGCAAAAACTTCTAAGGCCTGTATTGTTCACCTTCGGTTAGTTTAACATGTGTCTAACCAACCCCTTGATATGCGGTTAGCTTTGAGTCTCCGGATTAAGTTTGAAAATTACACAATCTGACCGTTATGTGAGGTCTAAAAATCTAAGCTTCGATAGCTGAATATGGTATTTTGGTTAAAGCTCAGTTAGCTAACCGAAGAACGTAAAGCCTACCAAGACCATCTCCACGAAAATATAAGCTTTTCACTATCAAAAATTCTAACTGTTATTTTTGCTAAATTTTCATGGAAAAAAATTTGCCCAGCCTTTACTTGACACCACAACGATGTGGATACGGTTGGCTAGAGTCTCTAAAAACATCAAATGGCAGCTCGTCTGCTCAGCCAGAATCGATGGTAAAGACGACATGCTAACGTCTCATCTTCATTTCCTTGCTGACTCTGGCTTCTTTGACCACCACAATGGCCCACTCTCTACATCACTTCCTACAGCAATAGCTGTAACACAAGTCGATGCAGAAACCAAAAAGTGAGGCACGTAAACTGATACGACACATGTTACTGCATAAACTTGACATATCACAACAAAACGACAAAACATCAAAACATATCAGGCGACCAAAAGCTGCACTACAACTAAACATCAAATCCATTTGTAAAGTTTGTTTGATGCACATGTTGCCCCCTAGGTAAGTACATGGATATATGCGTCGGTACCTGTTTGTAAAATGCAGATTAGTTTGTTTTTACGTCGGCTAACTACCTACCCAAATATGTGGCAAATGAGCGTACGAGTATGAGATATGAGCGCAAGAGACGTTTTGCAAGATCAGCAACATCCCGCAAGCGAAAAAAGTTCAAGGATAGAACAATTTCAGTCGGCACCACTGCTTCTTTTCGCTCTTTCTCTCACTTATTAAGTAACAGCAGATTACCATATTGAATTGTGACATTTTGGAGCCTCTTCGGAGCTCATCTGGGGGGAGGAAAATTAATCTTAAACAAAATTCGAGGAAAAAATTTTCATTTCAATTATTTCACTGAAGCTTGTTAAAATAGTTTTTTGTTCCCTTTGGCTTTGAAATACATGGAAAAGGTTAAATGAACATCAGTCAGGGAATTTCACTATAAATTAAAAATTCATTAGTAAATTGCTCGGAAATATGACAAAGCTCCGTCCCGTCCCCTTAGCAATTTTTCAAATACCAGTGACTAGAGAGTTGGCCTAAGTTGCCATGGAAGTTTACATTTATATGGTATTGCGCATGCGCCAAAGTAGAAATCACCTATCTAGCTCTGCGCATGCGCAGTACAAAGCTAGTTGAGTTAATTTGTTTCTTGTTTAAGGAAAAGGATTAGCCAAAGTCTAAAATCTGCTCCTAGAGGAATAGGAGGTATTTTCCAGAGGTTCAAACTATGGGTGAGACTCTAGAGCTAATCTCTGTGGAATCATGATTTTTTTAAATCATTAAATATTATTCAAAATGTGAAGAAGTCTATGACCAACAGACAACTCGGAAGACCGTGCCTGGTGCATTTTCGCCTCAGGAAAAGCGCACAAATAAATTGAATTGAGTCATGAATACATGTATGTTACCCAAGAAGAACTGGTTTGACTATGCGGCTTTTACCTACACCACTCCAAGAGGTACGCGAAGTATTCAATATTTAAATAGTGATTTTATACATATATTCACATATATTTTCTGTTAATATACTCGCGCAGATTAATTCGCCTGCATAAGACACGTAGCAGCGGCGCAGGAGAGAGCCACCGCCGGAGCCGAGGCCGATAAGTGTGAAACTGGAAGCAGTCAGTCTGCAAAATGAAGTGAAAGTGTTGACAACTTTAGAGGTGACGCGAGTGGACAAAAACGAAAGTTTCAAATAAAAGTGTGCTTATTAAGTCGGCAGAAAGATTTACATCATCGGAATCATGTCGCTGAATGCGAAATTAGTGATTATTCTCGTGTGTGCCATTTGTGCTTATGGTAATTAAAATTAATCTCCATGAAACATTTGATTCTCGCTCCAATCCGTGCCACACATGTCCCGTCCCCCCTCTCTCCTTCACTGGAGCGACGTGCAGTCCTACCTGCTCCTCCAGAACTGGCAAAATTAATTTTAATTAGATGGTAAACGATATGCATGATTTTGTGCTCCATAACTTTGTCGAGTATCGCATATCTCTGCTCGGTCTGTGTGCGCTTTGTGCTCACACACACGTAGATTAAATAATTGATAAGTAAATGTCATAAATTATAAAACACTGATGTTACGTAAGACGTGCTCTCGCAACATGTGAAGGTGGGGGTGGTGCGAAAGTGTGAAGATCTGTCACATGCACACACGGGCGCGGGAGAGCTGCCTCATCCATGTTGGGCACCGTGGGTGCCACATGATTGCTATCAGCAATTAATTATTCAAATTAGGTTTCTAATCGATGATTACTCTCTTTGTGTGTGACGAGACGTGACGTGACGGTTTGTCTGGGGAATCCAACTTTCAAAAAAATTCGCTCTGGCTTATCTCGAATTACCCGGTTGTTGGGTAATCTTGATTTAATTCAATGGGCGAGTTATGCAAGCCAGCTTTCATTTGTCTAGGGCGGCCGAAAATGACAATTTTCTTGCATTCTTGCACATTTTGGCCACCCTATCTCGGTCAGACATGGTTCTGGGATGCTCAAGTTTCCTTTGTTTTAATGAAGCTTTCATAAACGGTTTATACTACTCTCAGGAGCACCAAACATGCCTGAGAGAGCCCTCAAAACAAGACGGAAAGTGCCACGAGTACGAGGCAAAACAAACGCAAAAGTGCTTGACCTTCCGGTTGTCGAGCATTTAGCTGGTCGGAGCTGCTTTCTTCTTTTTATTTCTCTCGCGTTTCTCGCTCGCTGACGATAATGTTGCAACCGCTGATGCAAGAGTGTAAGTGTTGTGTGCAGTGCGGTATCCAGCAACCTCAGTTATTCACACCTATTGAGCCTCTGCGTGAAATATGATGTGTATCGTGCGAGTGGACAAAATATGCAAGTCATTTTTTGTGCAAAAATAGTTTTGCGTTTTTTACCTCGTGCACGGGTGTGGGCTCTGCGCGACCATTGACCTAAAAAGTAAACAATAAGCTGATTGGAATGGATTAAAAGTGAACTGGAGAGCTTTCTGCCGGCATTTAAAATGAGGTGAGAGCTGCAATTCAATAGAAAAAAGGATCATGCAGTGCAGTTTCTACTAGATAAAAAGTTTCCAATGGAAACGAGGCAGGTTTGAAAGAAGAAGCTTTAAAAGGGGCTGAAAGATAGAATCCCAGTTCAAGTCGGCCAATTAAGTTGGCTTAAGTCAGTGAAACTCACTCGTTTCAAATTGGAAGGCAGTTCAGGCAAGAGAACAGAATCACCACTTGCCCAAGATGGTTTAAAAATCCCCTAGACTTTGAAAACTCCCCGTGGTCCTTCTAGAAAATATCCTCTTTGTTTAAAATAAAATGGATTCGCCAAACGGCAGGGCATCAATAGATTCCGAGTAGAAAAAGTGGGTCAAGACAATCAGCAGCGAGAAAATTCCTTCCTCCTTGTCCCGAAACGAGACAGCGCCATCCTTCTCTCACTCTCGAAATAAAAATTAATTAAATTTTTCATTTAACACTTCTTCCGAATGAGAAATCAAAGAGAAAAAAGTTAATAATGAAATACTGGAGCATCAGCAGAAAAAACAAGTTTCTAAAAGTGCCACATTGTCAAGAACGTCGTCATCTTTATTGGCGTGTTCGTCCTTGGAATGAGTCGAGAAGCAGACAAAAATAAGTGTCATGCAACACCGCGTACCGTGCCGTCCCCGTCCTCTCGGCTCTCCCAAACGGAAGCGCCAAAGCACTAAAGCTAATTACAAATTTTCTCATTGAGTGCTTACTCGAGATTTGTTTATTTTTCTCTGCTAAGAAGCGTCCTCCAGAGCCCTACACAGTGTTTGCCGTGCCGGTGCCCTCGCAGTTCCTGAGTTTCCATTCGCTGAGTCACGTGGCGATGATGTGGGGGAAAACAAGTTTTTCTGCCCAAGACTTTGAGTCGCTGGTCAATAAACTGAGCGTCGACACTTGCTTTCTGCAAGCTCACTCTTTCGAGATTTTCCTCCGTCATTCATTATTTTGAGTACACTTCTTGCTCTTTATCTGTCGAGCTCCGGTACCTTTAGGTTCCTTACGAGATTTCGCTGTTTGCATAACCTTCCTTTGTTTGCTTCTTCCACAGCACAGAACAACCAAAACACAAAGCCAGCAACATCGGAGAGGGATAAAAAGCCCGAGGAGGACTTTGTTTGTCCGGACAATAATCGGAACGGAAACTTTGCAGATCCCTATCACTGTAGAAAATTTTATCAGGTAAGGCGGATAGAAAAAGGGGAAGAATGAATATAAATTTTATTTTCATAGAGCGCAAGAAAAGCAACCTTTTATGCACTTGTGTGCTTCCCTTGCAACGTTGTAATGGCATTCCTGCACTCCTTCTCCCATTCTCGATGACGACGTGAAACGTGCATCGTCTGACGGAGGGCGGGAAGCATAAAAACCTGAGACAAAAAACAGAAAACGACTACGACGACAAACAATGCTCTGCCTGCGACTATTAAAAGTGTAATTTAATGTTGTTTGTTAATGAATCTCTACATCTGCGGCATGGCCCAGGGGGAGGCAGGGAAGACACCCGATGCAGAGAGACACAATTGCGGATGAATCTAGTTCAAACGCTGCCAGCATTGTTCCACAATGTCGTGAATGCTCTCCCCACCACGTTGTTTTTCTCTGCATGCGCTCTTTATGAATTCTGTATTATTATCCGGTTTAGAGGATTAAAATGTTTTTAATTGAAATCCTTCCAAGAACAATTATAATGTAGGTTTGCACCAAATGCTCCTCGTTTCTGTGTGCTCATCCACGTTCCGGAAGCCCAGGGAGAGCGAGAGAGTGCGAGAGACGCATGGAAGGGCGAAAGAGAAATATTGTTGTTATTAAAGAATGTCTAATGATGACGATAATGGTTGTGTATCATGATTGTTATTATCACAACTCGCAACTGTATAATAGCACGGAGATTCTGTTGTGCGAAACTTTTAATTTACGGGGCTTTTTCTATCCCCCTTCTGTCTCGGTCTCGGTTCGCAACAAGAGGAAACAAATCTGATGAGGTTGCAAGGGTACTTTGCCGCCTCAGAGAGGGAAAACTTTAATGAGCAGAAAAACTTTATTTTCTCACCCAAGATTTTTCGCAAGCCTAGTAATTATAACGAGCTTGAGTTTACATTTCAGACCATTTTGAACTAATTAAAATTCCTGACAAATTGATCATTTGTCAGGAGACAATCCTGAGACCAGACTTTGACTGTAAAGAAATCACAAAGTCATATTTATTGTAATAAATTCAAAGTGGAAACAAATTTGATTAAGTCAGAAATATCAAGGTCATGTCTTGGATAAAATTGAGTTATTTTTATTTGAGTAAAAGCTAAATCGGTTTCAAGGCTTCACACCTTAGTTCTAAAGGAAATTTCATACAGACGGACAAGTCAAACTTCAAAAGCGAAAACGTGTTTGAAGCTCAAGTCGAGCATCTCTGAATATCAAGTATTTCATGCAAATGCTTCCACTACATAACCAAGTTCATCTCGCAGCGATCTTGCGGACGCTTATCAAAACCCCATTAACGTAAAATTTCCCCCTTTCCAGTGCGTCGACGGCTACCCATACGTCAACCGGTGCCCCGCCGGCCTGTACTTTGATGACGTCAACAAGTACTGCACATTCAAAGCGGAGGCTCGATGCGGTCCCATTTCCACAAGTAAGTACGCCTCATTAAGTATGCTCCTCGTTTGCCCCTCGCTGCGTCGGTGACTCGGCTGCTAATCATCTTTTTCGCACAGCGCCCGGCCCGTCAACGGAACCACCAACAGATTTGGCAGAAAAGTGCAACCAAGCGGAATGCGCATTACCATATTGCTTCTGCTCAAAGGACGGGCTCCAAGTGCCGAACAATCTGAATCCGGAAGAAGTGAGTAATGTGTAATCTCAAGGGCTTCCAAAATTTAAAAAAAAAAATTTTTTTTTGTTCAAGAAAATTCAGAAAAAAAATCTTTTCTTGAGAATAGACAAATATTTTCTTGTAGAATATTAGATTTTCAAAATTTAAAAATTTTATTAGGGTAGAAATCTGTATTTGAGAGTTTTCCAAAATAGTGATGAGGCACTCGAACTGTAATTTTGCTCTAGAATCCAAGCTCACTCAGAATCAAATTAGTTCAATTTTTAGAAAGAAATTGGTTGAAAAAAATTTTTAGGAGCCCTAGTGATGTGCAATCTTTTTTATGTTTTTCGGTGTTTTTGGCGAAAAACCGTCTCGAGCGCGTAATTATTTTTATCTTCTTTCTTCCCCCCGTTTTGTCTCTGCTCGTCTGCTCCACAACCACGTTGCCTGTCCTCGTTGCGGCGGATCCGGATGGCACATTAAGATTCCACAAATCATTTTGCTAACATTTGACGGAGCCGTGAATCTCAACAATTACGACCATTACAGGAAAATTTTTAACGGCAAAAGGAAAAATCCCAACGGCTGTGATATAAGAGGCACATTCTTTATCTCACACGAGTATAGGTGAGTGTAGGAGCAGGGCGGTTCTTTGTTTTACCGCCGCACCGTGCCCCAAATCCCATAAAATCTCTTTAAAGCGTACCAAACATGAGATTTCACAGATCCCCTGTCTCTTTTGCATTTAAGCAATTACCACCAGATTCAATCCCTGGCTTATGACGGTCATGAAATGGCGGTCGAGTCAATCTCCTCGCAGACTGGCCTCGAAGACAAAGGATTCGAGGAGTGGGTAGGAGAGATGGTCGGCATGCGAGAGATCCTCCGTCATTTCGCCAACATTTCCAACAGCGAGGTTAACGGAATGCGAGCACCATTTTTGAAGCCGGGCCGCAACACGCAGTACAAAGTGGCGGAGGACTTCAGCTTTATTTATGACAGCTCAATCAGTGTCCCGGGAGCTCCAATCCCAACGTGGCCGTACACGCTGGACTACAAGGTTCCGCATGAGTGCAAGAGCGACACGTGCCCCAATCGGCAGTTTCCGGGAGTGTGGGAAGTCCCTCTAAATGAACACTTTGTCGAGAGCTTGGAGGGAGGCACATGCCCGTACTTGGATCAGTGCGTTCTGCACAATCTGGACTCGGATGAAGTGTTGGAGTGGCTGCAGGAGGACTTTTCACGGTACTACGAGCAGAACAGGGCGCCGTACATGATGAGTTTCCACACGAACTGGTTCCAAATCAAGGATCTCGAAAATGGACTGCACAAGTTCTTGGACTGGGCTGCCACTTTGTGAGTACCGACTATTTTAATCTGCGCTTTGACCCATGCTCTGTAGTGGTGAGGCAAAAGGTCGGATAGTTTAACCTTTTCACTTGTACCTTGACACCATTTTATCACCATAAAATCCTCAATTAAATTCGGTTGTTTCTTATTTATTTTTTAACTCAAAAATTTTTAAGTTATCCACTAAAAATTGCTGACTATCCTAAAAATTTTCGTATTTGAATTTCCCAAACCAAAGCTGTTCGGGAAAAAAATGTCTGAGTGTAACCCAATTTTTTTCGTTATGATCTTCCGCGAAGAAAAAGATAGCTGGGCTCTTAATAATGTCAAAATTTACCTTCCAGACCTGATGTCTACTTCGTCACCACGACCCAAGCTCTAACATGGATCACAGATCCCAAACCCACCAAGCAGCTGAGCAACTACGAGGCATGGGGTTGCAAGACACGCACGACCCAGACACCCGAGACCTGCAACGAGTCCAACAAGTGCGCACTCTCCTTCAAGACGAACAACGTGACAGACACGAGGTACATGGAAACGTGCAATGACTGCCCGCGGATATTCCCCTGGTTAGGTGACTCCGAGGGTACGGGAATTCCGGGTCGTGACAATTACATTTACAATGCCGGCAACAGGGCTCCGAGTGTGGCTGAGGAGGAGGAACAGCGGAAGTAGCGATAATGCCAGCAAGATGTCTCCTTTCCATTAAAAAGAAATTGTTTTTGTGCGAAAAAAAAGAAAACAGATGAAATAAAATTTCCGCGAAAGAGAAGCGCTTTCCAATGGAAATAGAGGTGCAAATTTGTCTCTTCCTCGTGGCACGCCGGCCAGGTATAGGAGAGACGGGGCAGAAAGGTAAATTAAGGGGATTTAAAAATAGAATAATTAGCCTTCCATATTCACTCACCTTTTCCTAATTACAACACCTGGAGGCCCTTATTGACTCGTTTTTCCCCATTCTACACAAATACAATTTACATCAGTTCATCCGAATCCCATTAGCAGCTCCTGTAAGATCATTAGGGCCATTCAGGCGGAAGAGACGGACGGAAAAAATTAAAATAAATTTAATTTCACTAGCCTAATTACGTGAGGGAGTTGAGGCAAGAGCACGGGAAACTTTTGCGGCCCTCTGGGCTACTCACCTCGTCGTTGGTCGTCACCCACATAAATTTAATTTAAAAGGCATTGTTGTAAAATTTATTTATGTTTTATTTTATTTATTGTGACATTTCCTTTGCATTTCTCTCGCTCGGTTGCTGCTACCTTCCTCACTTCACTCGGCAGAGCTTTTTCACTACACGGAACTTTGTACAGGAGGCCGAAACAATGAATGTTTGTGTATGTGGCGCTATTTACATTAATATAAAAACCCAGAATTTTAGAGAGGAGGACTTAGGTCTAAGATTCGAGTGTTTTGGTGTTTGCGGGTGTTCTCTGGTTTTTCTATTATTTGTGTTTGCTTCCAAGTATTTTATTACATTAATGTGGTCTCGAGGAGCTAGCTCTGTCTTATGCACGTTGCTGCAGGAGTTTTGGGGAAAATTCATTATAATATTACATTTCTTGCTTACTTTCTGTCCCCATTTTCCGCGACACAGCCGCCGACAAACGACTTATGCTCCGCACAGCGACTTGTCGCGGATCTGGGAGCCTCGTTTTTATTTTCTTTGTGTGACTGTGCTGCTTCAAAATGAGCAAACAGTGGGAGATGTCTCAGGGGAGAATGACGGTAGTAGATTTATATTGTCTTTTTCAATTGTTCTCCTTTTCGACAACGACAACGACGACAACCACATCTCTGCTGCCTGCTGCCATTATTACCATTATTACTATTATTATTCAGCTATTATTACTCTCAACTTATTCTTCCGCTCGCGCCTTCCGTTGTGCTGCTCGCGATGCTTATTGTAATTACTCATTCACTTTTTGTTTCGGTATAGCTCTATGTACATGATTCTGGGAATGGAGACCCGACCGCAAAATTATCTGTCAACAGAGAATGTATGGGCCTAACAATAAAATGATATTCGCAATCGTAACAATAACGCCAAAGTAGGTAACTTGCCCCAGAACGATCAGTTTATCAGGGAGTGCTGCAAAATTAACTGCTGATGGGGTTGAACGAGTGCAAAGTGACAAAGGAAATGAGGAAATTCCAGCTTGTCATTGGGCTTTATGTCTCCCAATTTCGGCAACGCGCTTTGCACTAGTTTGACAGTTTGATTTTGGCGCTCCGGCAAATTAGTAAATTAAAAATTAGGCAATAATCGGATCAATTCACCAATTTTCCACCCGATTCACTCGCATTTTGATTAAATTACGGATATCATTTGATATTTTGTCAAATCAGGACTAACGAACCCGTTTCGTGTGAGGAACTCGTAGAGAATCACTGACTAGAGGAGAGGAGGATTAATTTAGGTTTTCTGGGTCCTAAGACATATTTTCGGACAGCTCCTAACCTATTTGGAGGCCCCTAGCCTCTAAGTCAATTTTTAAAATATTTAAAAAAATTAAACTTTTCAATGAAAACTGTGACGTTAAAGGAACGAAGTTCTCTAGTCAGTGATTCTCATAAGGGGATTACTCTCAGCTACGGAAATAAATTAGTTAAGAATAATCCCAGGAGCTCCGCTCCAAAATATCTCCAGAACGTTATTTCGTAACTCATTGATTCCATCATCTGATACCTTTAAGGCACTGACTATAACGTTATCATTACATTTTATACCTTCTCCTAAGTAAATATACGAACGGCAGAGCTATGTATCATTCTTCCCTCATTTATCTAGTTAGTATACAGTTTAATTTTAATCTTTTTATAGCTAATTGAGTACGCGCTCCCCTGGGTGTTCCTGTCACACACACTCCGGCTCGTATTCAATAATGTAATTAAGCCTAACACAACTTTATTGAACAAATAATCCTATTTGTCGCCATGTCTCTCCTCCCCTTGCCTTGCGAGCTCCTCCGAGCCCGATCTTTTGAGCTTCTTAATCTCCGAGACGGCTGGCTGGACTGGGTTTTGCGAGAAAAGAAACCCCACTGCAAGCAAAGGAGAGCATGTTACAGCTCTAATTTAATTTCGCCTCAGACTTTAACATATCTTTTACGTATATGCTCACTTCAGTTTCAGCCGTACTTTACTATGCAACATTTTCATATAATACTATCATAATAACACTATAATACATGTACATACTTGCTATAAAGTCTCTCTCTTACCCGACACCCATGTGTGTCTCTAGTAGGAGCGTGTTGTGATGGACGATGATTCAATTACACAGTTGATCAGGCTAAGTTGCTTCATTTTCTTCCGCAGCAGTACCCATCTCAACTAACTAACTGTGACCGTAAGCAAGTAGCAGCGCTTTCCCCCTAACTAAATTATTTAGTACAGTATTGATGATGGCTTCGATGTGTCTTGCGGAATTGTAGTAGTAACTTTTTGTGGAACAACAACAGCGGAGAACGAGATACCTTGTGTGGAGCAAAATGCTGCACAAATCCGCGGCGGAGAGCAGAAGGAGGAGGGAAAAGTACGTGGAAAGAGATGGTGGTACAAAAACTATCGCTGATGATGCTTGTGACGTGTAATCTGCAAGGAGAAGAGAGAACGTGAAAACACGGGAAATGAAAAATTTTCCGCATTATTGATCTTCTGTTATTGCGTGAAACAAAGCATGGCGCTGGCAGGCTCGTTCGAGCTGCCCTGGAAACGATTTGGCCCGTCTTCTGCCTGGCGTTTGGAAACTCTGGCCGGGGCTCCCTCATTTTGCGTAATTTTCGATGAAAATATGCAATTAATATAAATCATTATGCTTGTATTTATAACGTGTGAGCATGTTAATCGGGCTCAGTGATAAATTGGGTGGGGGAAAATGAAGTTTTTGCAATTTTACCGCTGTGTCATCTACATGATGAGCTTGTTTGGATACATGTATCAATATTGGCATTTTGATTACTGAATATTTGATATATTTACCAAATACTAATTAATCTTGGTACTCGTCATTGATAATTGCCTCCTCTGGTCCGTCCGTAATTTTAATTACCTTCATGTTTTGGCTTGCCAGGCTTATCAACCGTTTTATCTTGATTTCCGTCAATGGCGAAACTATTTTTAAATTTTCGATGCTGATTGTAAACCGGACTAGGTCTTTTCCAAAACTTCTACCCAGTTCTAATTTTATCTTTAGGGTCACAAATATGGGAATTAAAAAAATTTGGGCCAAACCTCCGCTCGTTAAGAAAAACTTAATTTCACCATTCTTACCAAACGGTTTTTTGTCATGAAAATGGATCCATAAGGCTTTAATCGACTAAGTTTAGCCCAAGAATCGCGTAAACGAAGCGTTTTGGGCGGAAAAATGGGTTTTGAAGAAAAAAAATTTTTGACTAAAAATTTGAAAAATGACTTAACCTCCGATCGTTAACGAAAACTCGATTTCAAGTTTTGGCAAAAAATTTTTTGTCACGAAAATGGTCCCTAAAGCTTTCAATCAGCTAAATTTAGCCCCTGAATCACGTTTTCAAAAAGTTTTGCTTGGAAAAATGAGTTTTGGAGAAAAATTACCAAAAATGACCGATCTCCGCCCGTCAACGAAAACTCGATTTCGGGATTTATGGCCAAAAACTTTTTGTCTTTTAAATGGTCCTTGAAGCCTTCAAATGACTAAATTCACCCAAAGAAACAAGGTTCTAGAGTTTTTGAGCCGATAAAATGGAAACAAAATTCACTAAAATTTTTTTGTTTTTCCTGAATGTTTGACCTTTTTTCTTTGCTCGTAAATGAGGACTCATAAATTTCTCTCATGAAAAACCCACTTGTTCCCACCCGCAGCATTTTTAATTAAAAGGACGATATAAAATCGTGCATAAATTATAACCATGACATGGAAAATGAACACAAAACCGGATCCGCTGCCATAATTACACTTAAATATTTATTTAACCGGTTATTTACAGAGTCGTTCCATTTTTTCATTAAACGCCAAAAAGATTTTGCGAATGTCCAATTCCTTTGACGCGGCTCAAAATCCCAATAAATCAGAGGCATATCGGGAGATGTGGGGCTCTATTGCAGACCAGCACACAGGTATAAAAATCCGCTGGCTGCTATTAACTTTATGGTTGAGTGAAAACTCGATGTTTTTCATCCCAGCCATCCAGCTTCTGTTTCCAATTGAAGTGTTTACTGCATGCGTGCGTTAATTTATTTATTTTCAGTGGAAACTCGTCTGCATGCGCCCATACGCGACAGGGACATGTAGCTTACTTACAAACAAAACCAATTTGGATAAATGGGATTTTTTGTAATTAAAAAAGAATTGGATAAACATACACGACGTCGTCGTTGTTCGATATGGGATTTATATAAGCGAATACATGCAGGTGAATTTATGCAGAGGGTGAGGGTGGGTTGCGGAGTCTCCTTTTTTGTCACAGTTTCAACATCGGCAGCCCGATTCTGCTCGCATGCAGTAGTACGGCCACTTAAGCCTGGATTTTTTTTTGCGTCGAGTATCGTCGTTTTTAATTAAATTTGAAAAATGAGTCACATGTATGTGGACAATAGTGGCATGGAAGTGGCATGCGGGGCACGGCAAAAAAATCACACACATCCAGGCTTGATTGTGTGTTGATGAATTTGTTTGTTTTTGCGAGTGCTTTTTGCGTTGTCACTTTCGTCGTGCTGTTGATTTTTTTATTGCCATTTTAACTTTTGATTAGTTCAGACGCAAATTTGCTGTAATTGCCGCACATTTTTTGGGAATCTGTAATCAGCGTGATTCCGTTGTTTGGTTCATTATTCGGTTTCCCGGACCTTTCATTGGCTTCGATTTCAGGGCGTTTCATTGGCTTCAGTCAATGAAGCTTAAAATTGCCAATCGATGTTTTTGCAAAATATCCAGGTTTACTGATTCAAATAAATCGGTCAACAGTCAACTCCATTCAAATTTTCACAAATGGAATTTTTTTTTACTCAGGAAAATTAACTCCTTCAGAAAATTGTTGGAGATCGAAGTAGCCTCTGAAGGGGGGTAAAAAATTGAATACTCCTGAACTTCAAATAAAAATAGGACCAAAAAATGCATGAGAGAAACTTTTTAAAACTGTGCTTCAGCTCCAACTGTTGGCCAGAACGTTGGTACCCAACTGTTTTTCATGGCTCATAATTTTCTGCTAGCAAGTGAAAGCTATAAAATTCCTAAATGACAGAGTTGAACATGCAATCAGTTCTCGGGATTCCAGATAAGGTCAATAAATATTTTAGCTTGACGTTTGATTGGGCCCCCCAATCCACAAACAGTCTCCTAATTGGAAGACAAGTGACACCGAGAGATTTATGAGCAACAATGCAAGAGTATGAAGGGGTAACTTACGTGTCATGAACGCATCCTTAGTATCACTATCGTACAACGAGGCCCCTATTGGCCCATATAAATCAATCATATTGGAGATGTCCCTGTCTTCTTCAATCACTCGCTCGTCTGTTTGGTTGTAGACATCGAAAAGCGTCGCTTCGCACTGGATCTGGAACGACATTGCTCTTGAGTTCCCAGAAGACTGAGCGGCGGGTGGAAAATGGGGGGAGGAGAAGCGCATCAGAACGAAAGAATGATGGGAATTTTCCGCCGGATGCCATCGCAGTGCTGCATCTTTCTGCGCGGCGCAACTTTCTTCAAACTAGTTTTATTATATTTCGGAAGTTACTTACTTTTGCCTTTCCCCTGATGAAGTATTCACGTTTCAGCTGCAAAAACAATCCGATTGTTATAGTTTCCAGTCCCGACGTCTCGTTCCGAATTGGATCATGCTGCAGCACATAAACTGTCTCGACCTAAAATTACAACATGTTTCTGCTAGTAACTTTCGCATTGCTCAGCAAAATGCTCATCATGTCTGAAATGTCGAGTCCAAAATGCGCGATAAGACGGACGCTGCTGGGATTGCTCGCTTCGCCGCCCTGCAGTACTTCTAGTTTAAGTTTTACTTCTGAGTTCCAACTTTTTACTGCAAGATATCTGTCTGGGTCCCAAACGTAATCAAACAAAATCTTTTGACTTTACATATTTAAACTTTCTCTAGGTAACTTATAAAAATTGTATCAGGGCGTGAAAAAAGTTGACCATACATTCACCTAAAAATTCAAACAGTCAACAACAAAAATTTAATTTAAAATTCAAAAGATTGACCTAAACAATATTGTCCTTTTTTAACCTAACTGTATCAGAACCTTCAATATTTCGATTTAATTAATTCTTTGGTAAATGAATTTGAAAAGAAGAAGCAATTTTTGGTGAATCTGATTAAGCGTATCAAGACTTTTTCTTTCATATAAATCTTAGAAAACAAACGGAAAAAAGTTCTTCATTCTAGGTAATTAAGCAGAAAATACTCCAACCTTTCACTTCATGTGAGAACCTATCAATCTATCTAATCTTAAGTTCTCAAAAACTTAATTATTGACCTTAAAAGTTGATTTTATTGACTTCAAAACCAAAATTTGCTCAAATTGACATTTAGTAGGCCTAATAACTTCGCAGGGGGAGGGGGGAGGTTAGAGGGTTCCATAATTTAAAAATGTTGTAATCCAAAATTTAAAAATGTTGTTGGCGGCCATTTTGGATTTTTGTGAAGGGTTTTCTCCGGCATGAGGGAACTATGGTAAACTGTAGTTGGTTCTTTTTCATCTCTGGGTGAAGGGAAGAACTCGAATATGCATTCTTAACCATCCCTTTAGTGAAAGTTGCTAAAATCAATTTTCGAGCGTGGAAGAAATTCGACGCAAAGGGAAGATGCCCAACTTTCAAAGCCAATTACAGGAGAGAGCAGCAGCAAAAGTTTCGAGCAAAGGCTGAAAGTTTTGTAAAATATTTGGAGTTTCAATTAAACTGCCAACTTTAGCAGTTCCCCAAGGCGATGAAAAATGGCTCGGACGGAGCGGAGAAATATTCCCGATTTGATTACCCAACTTGAGTTATCCCGAATCAGATCTTGCAGCCCGCAGAAGCGACGATGGCAGTCAAGAGGAATGTTTGTTTTTATTCGTCAACAAACTTGAGAGTGGCACAAGTCTCCCTCTCCGCTCCCTTGTTGGCATCGTTACAATCAATCACATCAGCAACCATCAAGCTTGCGGTCTGAAAGCGGGCTTCGAAAGCGATAAAACCACCACATTCACAACATCTATGCCACTGCCAGATTTAATTTTATCTCGCACACAGCATTCGCAGTCACTTAAGGGAGTTTATGTACCGCGGCCGGATTGCTGCTCCAAAACATATTTTTCTGCCAAAAACGTGCCCATCAATGCTCGAGCCACTTTGCATCATGCAGCAAATAACAGACCGAGCGAATTCATCTTCTGCCATAAATTGAAAAGTGACGCGTGTGTATGGGAACGTCGGGAGCTGTAGGACGGGAGGGGAAGCAACATGGGCCGGGAAGGGGGAAGCGGAGCGGAAAAAACCTAATAACATTAAATGAAGTGAATAAACAAATTAAAGCCCATTCGTCGTTTACATCCTGGAATTTTTATAAAATATCGTCCTGGAGCTGGTTCTGGAAGCGTGATACTGTCTTTTCTCGCTTTGGAGGTACTTGGTTTTAAAAAAAGAAAATTTCCAGATAAATATTTCCAAATAAATTCAAGCTTGAATTTCTCCTCCACGAAACATTAAAAATATTTTTTTGTTAATCCTAAAGAAATTCAGCACTTTAAAAAAATAGTTTTGAAACACCATAGCTGTTTTAAAAGAAAGATGATACGCTCATTGAGAATAATTTGGATCGAAGTACAGCCAAAAAATTTTCCTTCATATTTTATCAGAACAAGTTGGGAAAAATCTTAGATTTCATAAACTTTAATCCGGGGAAAAACAGTTACTAGGATGCTTCAATGTTGCCGTCAATACCAGCCGACGCAGTTGCGACGAGGGGTTGCTAGTTTTTTTCACAATTAAGTTGCACAAGGGTGGTTGGGAGGAAGTGGATGAGAAAATCTAAATTATTTATAAGCAGAAAGGAGGAAGAGGACTACATTAAGCTCCCTTAAAACTCCAATTTAATTGAAATTCTGTGCTCAGTGGAGTTGGGAGGTATGAGAGGTATCATGAGAAGATGACATGAAATCTGGCCCCCTGCGGGCTTCTTAGCTACACCAGCCTTGACAGCCCGCATTCCAGCGACGCTGATTATAAAATGCGAAATTCTTCCATCCCTGCTGCTGTCATCGTACGCGCCACGCTGCTATCACATTTCAGGCTAGCTGCTGTGAGCAGCGCAAAGATCTACTTTTTCTGCAATCACTCTCCCTGGCAAGGGAGAGGAGAAACGCCCCGCTGGAGTCAGTGCCACAGCAACAACAAAACACGGAGTGAGCGAACTCGCAACACAAGTGAAAAGAAAACCATCTAATTTATGTTCATCATGGCATTGCGCCACCATCGACGACATAGGAGACGCAGTAGCGTTGCCTCGGCCAAGAAATGGCACGACAGTCTTAAAGTAGCTTTTTCCATCGACTGCAGTCTTCAGGTCTTAAATCTTGTACCTCACCATCTGCGAACAAGTCGGGAGTTTGACCTATTGCCCTCAAATCAGGAGTTCTCCTGAGTGCGTCTCTAAATATTACACACTCAGCATTAAGGTAACTCACAAACTGGGCTCTTTTCGTTCTTAACTTGAACATTTCGGAATATGAACTTTGAAAGACTTAATTAAGGATCTCAGCTTGTGAGTTACTCCTTCAATCTGAGTTGACTCTGTTGAGAAAACTTCTGACAGACAGACAAGAATTGGCCAATTTTTCAATGAATGTCCCAAGAAATAAATGTGGGGCAAAGAAATTAGGTTTGAAGAGCAAAAGGAGCCAAGATTGAATTTAAATTAACATTATTAGGCGGCTCCCAGCACCGTCAATTTGTTATTTGTACGAAATACGAAATCGGGCGCGACTGCCGGAGAGTGGGAGGAGGAGAAGGGGGAGGCAGGGGAGCGCGGAGAGCCGGGAAGTGAACAACACAATAAAAATAAATAAAAATTAACATCATCGCCGACCAGCCCAGTCCCAGAATGATGATGGAGATTTCTGCCGCCACGCCGCGACGGAAAATAACGGCGAACGTACCCGTTTGGGGGTTTTCAATCTTGGCCATCGTCATCAGATTTCTTTCTCCCGAACACAATAAGGCTTCAAGGTTGGGTGAGTATCGCAAAGGGTCGTTCATCGCTCTCCAGTGCCGACTGCCGAGGAAGATGGCAGGCGAACGACGAAGGCGGATGAAGGGGAGGAAGTGATGCGATGAAAATGTTTAAACGGGCACTAATTGTACGTGTAGCCGGGGATCGCGGATGCTCTGCCGAGGATATGGCAGCGAGAGAAGGCAAATACGCAAATAGTCGTCTGAGGAAGTATCATTTTTGTGTTCGACAATCATTTCGCGTGTCAAAATGAGCTGAAACTTTTATTGCTTCATGTCTTACACACAAAATGACGTTCCATTATTTCTACAGCGGGAGCGTGCGATGAAATTAATTTGAACAAAGTTGTGCCAATATTCATAATCATCGGAGCGTTCGAGTTTGTGGGGAACGGAGACGGGATTGGTGCAAATACGGAGAAGAACGCAAAGAAACATAAAAGAGGGGAAGAAAAACAAATTATGCTCTGGCGCCCACCGAACTTGACACTTGTCAGTCAGAGCTGGATTCGGGGAGGCTCGAGGCTAATTCGGGTTTGGCGTGTGACAAATGGGACAGATTGGGTCCGGGATGACTCAGGGTCCGTGTGATTGATGGTGGGAATTTTTCAGGCTCCAAGTTCCTTCGGTTTGAGTTTTTGTGCTGGCATCGTAGCCAAGAAGAGCTGACGAGAGAAAGAGCTTCAGAAAATGGCTTCTTTGCTTTTTTAGTCAGACCTCTAAAAATTGTGCGCTCAAGGAGATAAAAATAGTTGTTCAATTGTACTCAAAATGGCTAAAATTGTGTATGCATTTAAGGTTGATTTCAAAGACAAATTGTATCAATTAATCATCGAATTCTGAGATTTTTTAAAGTGTAAGGAGAAAGTATTTCAAACTAACAGCAAAATTGGCTCTCAGAAGGTCAAGAGTTTTCACCTCAATTTAATAAAGCTGCCCAAGGGAAGAAGGGTAGACGAAGTTTTGACTTGATTTTCGTTATTTGATTCTCTTGTTTCTCTCAATAGATACTTGATTCAATAGTTGGAACTCAACAGTAAACAAGTCCAATTTTCAACCCCTCCAGTAGGTTTTATGTAAATCACCTTTGACCGATCAGCCACGGCGAGAACAAAAGCGACTCAAAGGGATTGGCTCAATTGACCCACGAGCTGAGGCAATATTGTGACTGCAAACAATTCTACTTACCGGCCGTTCATTGATGAACCAGGTGAGGTTGGCTGCGGGTCGCGAGAAGTAGGCCGTGCAATTGCCATACAGAATGTCCCCCACCCTGTACTTTGTATTGATATCAGCTATTTTCGGCTTCGTCCGCGGCAAGTCTGGGTTCATGCAAAAAACATAAAAATAAATGTGATTACTTTTATGAGCTTCCAGCCGTCACGCAGTCTCTCTTTTATTGTTGTCATTTTTTGCGCCACCACCGCCAGCACATTGTTGTTGTTGTAAAGCAAGCATATCATATACTTTAGCATGTCATCAATCACTTTTGAAAATTTTATTTTATTAAAATCCCGATCCTGCGGCTCATTCGGATGGGGAAATGCGATGCTCAGTACTCACCCACAACATCCATTTCGGCGGTTACCAGCATCGTATCGAAGCTAGGTGCATCAGCTGACACTTCGCATGAATATTTGCCAGATATTGTCGGTTCAACAGCTCTCAATGTCAAATGTGTTGCATTCGATACCGAACGCTGAAAGCGAGAATAAATATAAAACAATAAATACATTCCCGTCTACATCGCATATCGTCATCGTCGTCTCCAGCCTTATACAGCTCTGTATTCCCAGCCATGTCAAGGTTTGGAGAACTATTGCTCTTCTGCTGGCACCGCGCTGAATCTAGCCGATAAAATATGCGCCTTTTGAATTTATTTATTTATTTATTCAAGCACAATATACGTCTATTTGCCTTGCCCGTGCCTCTGCAAACCCCACAGCTCTCGCTCTCCCAATCATGAATGAGATGTGTGACTGGGGGATACGTGTAAGTGTCAGCACGGTCTCGTTATTGGGCATCGAACCCATTAAATCATCGCTTTATGGCTTTATTCTGCTGATGCAGGTCGTTGGGTGTAAAGAATTGCAACTGTGGGGGCGGAGGTCATCTCCACCTTCCATTCAGTGGTATTTTTAAATAAAGCCCCAAAGGCAGTCTTCCGGGAAAGGGTCAATAAATGATTCTCACAATGAGTTTTCATTGAATTTTCAGACAATGTTTCGCGATGAAATTTTGAGCTCCGGTATGTGGTCCGGTATGAGAGTGGTCCGAAGTTTTAAAATGAAAATACAGGCTCAATTCAAAATTGAAAAAAAATCTTCATTTTCTCGAAAAAGCTTTCGGGAAAATGGAACGTTAATAAACTGAATATGCTAACTAAATAGATTAGAATGAAACAATATTGAATGTTATGAACCAAAATAACCTACGGGTTTTAACCTACTGTGCTTTTATAGCATACACCATACACAAACCTTGTGTATCTATTAGTTATCGGAGGATAAAAGTGGAGACCTACTTAAATATGACTTAACTCCCCGAAACTCCTTCAAACTTCACGATTTTTTTTCTTACTTTTAAAACTAAGTTTTTGGTTTCTTTTTTAATTTTAAGAAAACACATCGGCCCTTCCATTCCTTATCCCTCATATAGGCCTATTCCTGAAAGGCACTTTTTGGAAAACTTTATTTTTAAAAATTGATTTTTGGTCAATTTTCAAGATACAAAATTTTTCTTCTCCCCCAGAGTTTGCTAAAAAAGGTCAAGAGATCTGAAAAGTCTCACTTTTTAGAGAGAAAAACAAACTACGAGACAGTGGGGAGACCACGAACCTCAGCCCAAAGTACTACGGGCTTACCTCAGAAGGAAAGAGAAGCCTTTTGACGAGCTCCCCAACGCGGAAACTTTGTGCGTCCCTGCCTTATGCGGTTCTCCATTGTTTTGCAGGTCAGCTCGAAGCCGACATACTGCAAGCCGCATGCAGTTGGACGACATGGGCACGGCTCCATTTATAAATTGATGCAAGACCTTCTACACGGCACCAATGCACGTCGGCTGCCAGGGATCTACCGCATTCGGATGCTGTTTTGCTGTAAAACTTGTTTGTCGGGGTTGTGATGGGAAAACGACGAATACACTCTCTGGGACGCGCATAAAATGGGCCATTTATGTGCAATGGGGTTGTTTTTCAATTTATCGTACATTATTTGCTGTCCGACGATTATTGCTATACATTCCGCTTTGTGGTTACTGAAAATTGTAATCGAAATCATAATAATAAATAAATGTGCGGTTTGCCGATTTCGATGCAGGCTGAAAGGACATGGAGTAACATCGACGCGGGTGTTTAGTGAGAGCAAGAGAGTGGCAATCGTTGATGAATGGAGCGGCGGCTCACGGGTGATTGGGGACGATTGGCGTAATGACTGCTGCTGCTTTGTGGATGTGCTCATGGGCACTGGATCAATTGTTGCAATGATAAATTGGCACTTGAGAATGGTCAGGGTTCGCTTGACCTGGAATTTGATTAAGGATGGACGTATTGTAGGGAGACAAAGCAGTGGATGTAATAATTACTGGGATGCCGGAAAACCTAGTGGTCTTGACGTGGCGTGAATGTACCCAAGACCACCCGAGAGATGCCTCTTGACCTGTGATTAATGCTGTGGTGAAATTAATTTGAGGGCTCCCCGAATGAATAAAACGGGCTCATTTGGAGCAGACACGTTTCCCGAAACTGCTCTTGATGCCAGCTAAGAAGGCCCTTAACGGACTTTTGAAGTATACTGGAAAGTTTCCGGGAAACAATATCGTTACTCAAAGAGACTCGCTTCCATCTAATTTCCTTGCTGTTTGAAGGAGACTTAAAACTTTCATTTTGGCTGAGTGAGTGACTCGCGTCTTGCTGTAAAAGGGTATCTATTTGAATTTTTAAAGAGCTCTCAAGTTATTTTTTCCCGGTTACCCAGACCAGGTTCTGTCAAACAAGGATGAGTGAAAAATTTTGAAAAATTTAGCTCATTAAAAAATCCTAACATTTGAGCCCAATGACCTGTGTTTTCCTTATGTTGAGAGTCTGTCCGCTTCATAGACGACAGATGAAATATTGCGACTCAAAACTTGCTTCCATGAAACTAGCTTAGTATCTATTTCCGTCAGCGAAAATAATAACCATCCCGTCCCTGAGTCTCTCGCTGGCTCTTATTCTTTGAAGTTGCAATTGCATAAAGGATGCACCAAACTCAGAGGTTCATAAATGAAATGGCAAGAGTCACGAGTTGCATCATCCAATAAACGTTTGCGGTCCAATATTCCCGTGATAGCCAGCTCCTTCAGGCTAAATTGTCTCTCTTGTACTTTTGATTGCCCCTCTGCGAGCTCTCATCACCGTGCTGGTACCAATTCGCATGTAAATTATTAATTTTTAATCAAAATGCTGAGCGCAAAGCGAAATTGAATTTCGCTACAATTTGCAACGTTCGCATTTGATGGCAAAGTCGGGAGCGCTGCCGGGATAGAATGCTCGTGGTAAGCGCTTTATGGTGTGCATGACTCGTACATATACGGAACACGGGAGATGCAATTCATTGGTGATGCAAAACGAGCAGTTGCTGGGATGTGCGAGAACGAATGCGGGAGTTTTATTTGTGTTCCATGGCGCTTTTCATCTGTCACGTCATGGTGAGAGAATCGACATGGGCGCTACTTAGTGCCAGCAACGAGAGCATGGATGATGGGTTTCGTGGAAGAGTTCCACCTCTGACGGACCTTCGTCATGGTGGGGAGAGAGCAAACAGGATACTTACGAACACGGAAATACCAGCAACTTGAAATGTTTTCATCGGTGGAATTTCATTTGGTGTGTAACGGTAGAACTCTCGCCGTCCCTTGTACCACTTTACAGAGTAGAGTTTTTGATCCGCATCCAAATTGTAGAAGCAAATGAAATTTGCATCATCACCTCTCTCGACAGCTCTGGGAACGTTTACTCTTACATCATGGAGCGTTATGGCCTTATCTGGAAATAGACAGAGAAGTATGCATTTACAAATAGCCCCCGAATGCTAAATCACCCTTCTGCGAGTGCACGAGAGCCCGTTGAATCGTAAAGCTTGCAGATACCAAGTCAATTACAGAGCACTATCCGAAGGCCTCGATTGATTCGGGATCGGTTTTAAATTCAAGCTCAATTATTTACGTTCGTAGGTAATTAAAGGAAACGGAAGTTTTGCTTTCGACGTGAACGTTATCTAAAACCTGCAAATTAGAGTCGGGTTCGGGATCAAAATGTTCAATTCGAGATCCAAAAACAAGCAAATGTCATTTCTTGAATGGACTTGACTTTTGAGTCTCAAGCACGAGAAAAACAGGCTGCTTCGAGGTGGAAAATCAAAGAGAATAATGAAAAAAAAATCGTTTTGGTCCTGAAACATTACTAGCTGGAGTGTGTAGAACCAAGCCGGCAACCTGCACTGAAAGTCAGCTAAAACGTGGACCATTAAATCTCTCCTAAGTCATCCAAGTTTGCCCTCAAAGCAAAGTTTACTACGGCTATAAATTCCTCGCCATGATCTGGCATCCCCCGGGAAAATTACGGCCCGCAAGCTCAATCGTTTGCGAGTCCAAAACAAATATTTTTATGTTATTTATATTCCATTTCTCCAGCCAATTACTTTTGCTTTGAATCGGCATGAGGAAATCGAGGATTCAGACGAAGCAGATTAATCATGGAAATTAGAAATGCTCTTGTAATCGGGCTCAAATCCACACATACGTACGGATGACATGTGACGGGAACACAATCTCGCAAATGGAGAAGGAGCTGAGCGAGGAACACACTTAGGCATGCTTTTTGATTTTCAATAAGATGAGACATTTCGGGGAAACCGAAGGAAAAGGGGATCATATATCCGGATGTAGCGTTTCTCGTCTCCATTGCACGCATTTACGACTTTTGATGTAAATGATAATGTACAGAGCAGTTCCTGGCAGATGCTAAAGTGTTCCGGGAAAATTGAGTAAATCATGTTTTTCTATCTCGAGTGAGGGATGAATTGGGTTGTAAATTCATGGCGTCCTTTGATAAACATGATGAACGCAATTGAGCGACTTTTAATACCCCAAATAACCCACTTTATCGATGTGCTTGTCGTGCATTTTATGGGCTCGGGTATGGATGGGAGGCTTTGGGCTGAAAAGTGGGCTCAACTCGCGCAATCGAGTCTCTTATCCCTCGTTTTGGGAATGAGAGGAGAGTGGAGTACTCCAAAGCCCCTGAAAGCCCTTCAACGTGAAGTGAGCCACGAAGATCCAGAGAAAGGTAGGTTCTAATGAAATTCCAGGAGTGGCACGAGAGGGTAGGAATATAGGAGCAAAAACTATTTTGAAATTTTTAATTTAATTTAATTCGTTATTTTTATCAGTCAACAACTAAGAAGGGTACCTCAATTCAGGACTGAATAGAAAATCATTAGAGATTTTATAGCTACTTAAATCTAAATTTTTTTCTGACCCTCGAAAAAATAAAATAATTTAATATTTTTTTATGATCAAATTATTTTTTTTTTCGAGAGATCGTCAAATTCAATGAAAAAAGTACCTCAAAAGCTGAATAAATGCTAAAGATCTGAAGTAGACGTTAATGAGAGCTTCAATTCTGCCCTTAGGTCAATGAAAACCATGTGCTTGCCCTCGGCACTTCCTTCAAAGAACCAAAGGGGGCTCAGCTCCCCTGTCTACACCCTGTTAACGCAACCCTAATTCGCGCCACTGGAATGTGAGAGAAAAGCAATAGGCGAAAATTCAAATCAAATAGATTAGAGGCCAAATTGGATAAAATTACTTTGATCCCTTCTCATTTGAATCGGATTTGATTGAAGGCAGTCGCAGTCTCGGAGTCTCTGTCAAAGAGTTGTCGACCCCATTCCCACGAAAATCGATTTGTGCCTCTCCAGTGCGCACACGAGGCGAGCTGGAGAAAACTTTATCTTCTCCCACACATATAGCTGCCGTATAAACCTTGAAATATGCCGATGATGATTGAAAAAAATTGGCTGCCATGTACCTCTCTCGAGCGGCGTGGCAGGGAGACGAGAAGGAGTACATAAAATACGGAATGTGACGCATCCTTTAGCTATATGCTCCGGGCTTATCAGGTCGCGCCAATGCCTACTTAAGCACGCGTCATTGTCGAACGTCGCGCGCTTTGCCTTCGTCACTTTATCCCTCTGCTTCCCCCCCCCCTTCCTCCCCAGCTCTCCATCCTGCAGGCCGAACTTTTTTCTGCTGACAACGACGGACACACACATTCCTCACACTTTATCGCCATTTGTGTCATTTACATTCAATGACACTTCAGATGTTGGGGAAAACAAAAAGGCTCTCTGGTTTCACGCCCGGTCCTTCAGTCTTCACACACTTAACCGTGACTCAAATTTTTCTGCCATTGTGACACGAACGCGTCTCTCCCTTCCTGCCGTGCGTCGCCTCTTTCAGCACGCTCCGGCTCGAGTGGAGGAGCGTAAGTGTAACTTAGATGATATGGCATGTAATATCAATTGATTCAAATGCCAATCAACAATTTTGCGTGGATGTAGAAGAGAGAGATGAGGTGGCCCGAGATGAGGCGGAAAAGAAAGATGAATAGACAATACGTAGAGCACACTTGAGCGGCTCACTTTAATGATGAAAATTCCATCATTTTTGTGCCCTGCCTTTATTCATCTACGTGATTTTGAAAGATTGCTTTTTACAAATTGCATAAGTTTTTCAATCATCCATCATGTTTTTGTGCCGCCAGTAGATCCGAGACTTTTTTCCGCCACCGTCGAGCTCAAATTTGCTGCACAATTTACGACGAACACATTGTGGCAGTCGAGGAAGCCTCACAGGCAAGAGACGAAATGGCTTCAGGCTGGAGCCTTGACCTGGCAAAGGGAGTGCCCTTGAAGTAGGATTATTAACTCATTTTCCTTTGAGACAACTCTTTGTTCACTTTACATATTGAACAAGGTAATTAGGAGCTACTGTACTCATCATTTTGGTTTTGAAAGGCTTTAAATAAAATGGTGGGGAATTTCTCATTTTTCTCTCGAGTCAGAAACAGCATGTTCATCGACTACAGTGTATTTTATTTTAGGTCAAGTATCCATACCAATTACAATACAATTACCATACCAATTAAGCTGGTAAACAAAAGTTATGGTACTTTATCAGGCACTCATAAGCATAACAGATTTGATTGGTTTTTAACAGTAAGAGCGTCTAAATCCATAAAACCTCTCTCTTTTGTTCCTCCACAAAGGTTTGATCATACTCATGAATTCAAAAGAAATAGTTATTAATTTATTTATTCAATGATTGCAATATATATGAACCAAACGTTTTTTTTCTGAATTGAGGTTCAGCATAAGTACTATGTTTTCCAAAGTTAAAAAGAAAAATTTGTTCCAACCAGTTGCGCTTAGTTGACATGAAATATCTAATTTAAAAACTATTGTACGGACATACTTTTAGTTCACGTACAGTGTGAGGTTTCGGATTTACGATATGGAAAGTGTAAATATTTATGTATGTCAAATTTCCAAGCGTTAGGACTTCGTGCTTTAAAATTCACAATTTTGAACCAGCAGTTAACCAGCAGCCCAGAAAAACACAACGCCACAACGCTGGGGAAATTTTTTTAAAACAAAAACTTCTTACCAAGATTTTTGACCAAAAACTCCCAAAATTGTGTATGGTATTCAAGTAAAGGAAAATAACTACTGAAAGTAAAGGTTGGGAAAGGTTGTACAAGCTGGCAAAATTTGGCTGGGGAATCAAGCTGAAAGTCCTAAACGACAACAAGGCCTATTTGCTTTGTAAAATAACAGAATTAGGCTCAACCCTACATTCAACCTCAAACTTTAGCTTCTTGTCCCTAGAATACTCATTCTTGGTCAGCTCTTAATTAAGTATCTACTTCCCAAAGTAGGTTCTTCCCAAAGGAATCGTTTCTCATCCTAACTCAAATGGAAAAGACTGTGAAGCCAGAAGCCTTTTAATTTTCTGCCAGTAAATTAGAACAAAGGAAGCGGCAAGTGTTTATAATCCATTTCCCGCTCCGCACATCAAAGACAGGAAAGTCTGATTCGAAAACAGATCGGTTTCAATTTCCCCAAATAAAATTTTCACCTCAACGTCTTCACTGTTGTCGTTGTGGGATGTCATTTCATCAGAGTCGAAAAACAGACGAAGCCCCAATGTCAACAAACCGTAGTGTTGATAAAATTCAATGATATACCACTACATTTCATTCAGTACTCCAAGTTATCTCGTTCCAAGACGATTATCTCTGTCTGGATGACCTAAACAAACAGAACTGCTCGTGCCGTCTGTGGCAGCTTATAGGTTTGGCCACTTCTCGAACCTCCACATGTGCTGTCTTGGATCCAATATTCTTCTTCATCATCTATAAAATCTGCTCAACCGTAGAGCTAGTGTCAATACGCTTGTCAGATTTCATTCAATGTTTCCTTTGTATCGGGAAGCTCAATACGCCAAAACAAACTGAATTTCCGCTCTCACATGTTACGTTGATATCGAAGACACGTTGGAGGGAAACTCGGGGAGGAACCGGGGAAGAGGGGCGGAATCTAAAGTTTCTGCCTCAGAGCCGACTTTTGTTTTGTGGACTCTTTGTTCTCGTTCCGAGAATTTACTGTTTATGGAATGAGTGCCCCCTCAAACAACGACAGTGTGGTGGTGTTTTGAGAATCGCCAGCTGGGAAGACTTCTCTCCACACGAAAATTAATTGTGGCTCGTTCAAAAAATCGAACAACGATTTGTGAGAGACTGTATATGTTTTATTGATAACTGGTGTAGTTGCGGTGGGTGGATGAGGACTTTGATATCCCAAGGTTGAGTATTGCTGGCTCTTTTGTGTCTTTATTGCTCTTTAATGACGACTTTCCACTCAAAACTGCATAAATAAAATACTTAGAATATGCAAATCAGGTCCTTTTAGGTCTTACGTCGTTCTTCTTCTCCTGGTAGAGGGACAGGATGCAGAGCCAGAGGTACCAGCTGAACACTGTAATTTATATACTCTTAATAGCTGTTCTTTTAAGCACGGAATCTCAAGAAAAGATGGAAAATTTTTGATCCTAGCATCCTAGTTTACTTACGCAAAATTGCCCAGAAGCCCAGAGCGGGGATCAGAGGTGTGTACAGGAGAGCAAGCACTCCAATGACAATGTCACAGACTAGGAAGAAACCCTTCACCCACAAATACGGCACGAGCCAGTTGTACCGCTCCTTCACAATCGCAAGCGCCAGAAAAGCCGCCACAAACACGTCGATGGCTTCAATTGTCACCACGCTGATAGTCGTCCAGTACACAGTCGTATAATCTGCAACACGAGGATCAATAATCCACTCAAAGCCACAATCACCTCTTACGGTCATCGTTTTCGTCCAAATCCTTGATCCCAGTGGTGCCGAGGATGAAGAGAATGATGTTTATCAAGATGAAAAAGCCGGCTGTGATTAGTCCGCCTCGTCGCAGGTCGACAAAGCAGCAGCAATTGGAGAGCTTGAAGGCCATTTTAAAACACAGAACTTGCTGGGAGCAAAGCTAAACTTTGAATGAAGCAACACCTTATGTTCAAGTCTATAAATAGCAGCCGAAATTCACGGGCATATGGAGTGACCATAGGTGACCTAACATATAGCCTGGAATTTTTTTAATGTATGAACATTGACCTTCTGCTGCTGGGTTAAAACCAACAATTGCCAACAATTGAGGTGCCAGGCTATGTGTAGTAGGAAGCTGTGGCAGCGATTTGATATGATATCGTTCCGCCGCGTCGTATTTGAGTGCTCGTTTTGGTGACGCAGAATGAGGGTCATTACTCAAATGAACGCCACTTCGGTAATGAGACCTAGTGGGGACGGAGTCAAGGGTCGATCTCGTAAAGTATCTCGTTTCTAAGCCCCGAGTCCCGTCCCTGCTTCACGTTACCGCAATTCTGAGCCAAAGCAAGCGAGAATTACGAAACACACAAATGAACACCATGCCGGGTTTCCGAGAGTCATCGTGATTTTGGTGTTTGTTCACCAATCTTGAGCTCAATGGGTTTGGAGGCAGAGAGCTTCAATTCGACTTAATTGCGCAAAGAGTCAGATGACTACCGATTGCCGATAAACAACTCACGTGTCTGATAGCATAATCAGTCTGGGAGGCTTAATTGGTGAAGGCTAATTAATATTAATGATTGGGAAGGCTTTGGGCTCGCCTTGCGGAATTAAATATCCCTTCTCCGAACGGAGTCAGGCTAACCCAATTAAAAGAGCATAAATAAATGGCACATTTGTAGGACGTCGCATCTCCATTTGGAGCAAGTTTGGAGCAAACAGATCAATAAATGAATTATAAAAGTTTGCAGTGCGGCCCAACAGCAGTGGGCAAAACAAAAAGTGCTGAAATGAGCAACACAATTGCAACTTTAATGACTTGAAACTCGTTAAAGTTTTGCCATTTGCCGCTGCCAGAACATGAATACGAGAATTGTGTACAGCAAAAATGCCGAGGAAATTTCATAACTTAATTAAATTCAGCAGCAGCTTAGCGCAATCAGTGCATCACAAGCCCTACACCATACCCATTTAGCTACAATTGTACAAAACTCGGCTCCGGTCGGATTCCTAATTTACTTAATAAAGGCTGTAATTTAGTAACACAGCGGATAATCACATCCTGGTGTACATCCCCGTCTCCCGCCAACACTTGTCCTTGACAAGCTCGCATTTTGTATCCGCACCTGCTCCAACTCGGCAAACAATACAGCAATTGAATTTGATGAGCCCTCCCTTCTCCATCAATTGTTTATGTGGGTAATGGAGCGGGGCTTTTCTCGCCTACTTTTGAGCCGCAATTGAAAATTTCCGCAAAATTCTCTTAAAAGGAAAACCAACAACTGACCGTACATAATTGATTTTTTTCACCAACGTGATAATGTCGACCGTTAAAATTAAATTGACTTTAAATGGAAAACATTTCCAACAAAATATTTTGACTTGTATTTTTTGCCAAAATCAGCTTAAGTGGATTCTCGCCACTTAAATGGTTTATTGGGTAACAGTTTTTTGAACAAAAGACCGACTTAATTTTTGCGGGTTCATTCCGAGAACTGTACTCACAACCTATACTGGAGATAATCGAGCTGGACAGAGAGTTTATGGATTCCAAAAGAACCTAGGAATGAGATTTCGATTTACGCTGATATCTTAATTACTTGATTGTTTCTTTAATCATTGGCAAAAATTACCCTGCTGGAAAATTCTTGAAAAAAACCCTCCATAAAATGTTTGACGGTTCCACTTTATAAATTTTTTATGGTCCTCAAAGAAGGCTCAAATTTCAGCTCGAACATTTAGCTGTTGGTTTCAGAAACCCACATGTCAAGTTCAGCCTACAGAGATGTTTTTTGAATATAATTAAAATTCCTCGAATATGCATAAAGTTTATAAAGCAATCAGTTTACAAACTGCACAATAAGTTGCCGTTGTGGAGGGCTCAATACATATCTTTCAGAATTTCGAGGGAGTCTGTTTCGGGCTTTCACTTCACCACACATGTCCGACACTGAGTTGCGAGGAGGAAGTTTTAATCTGCTTTGGAGCGTAGAACATTGGTCATCGGAGGCAAATTGAAATAGTTTCTAGTTTCTAGTCATTTTCCAGAACTCATTTGAACTACATAAATTGGAGTTCTGTTCCGGACAAGTCCATTACATCCAAATTGTTGTGAAAAGGATACCAAGTTAGGGTGTCGGGCAGCAACCTCTGACCTAAAAGTGTCAGTTTTCTACGCTGAAAGCTCCAACTCATAATTCATGGCGCGCATAACTAGATTATCATAATCGAGGATAGGTTTTTCCGATTTCATTTTAGTCCGACCGCGTAAACAAATGAATATATTATTCAGCGACTTACCGAATATCGTCGAGAGGACGATGAAGAGCGAAAAACTGCAGTAATTCATTTTCAATGTATTTCACTTCACTCGCTAATTTAATCAGCTCAATTCAATTATTTCTCCAATTATTATAATATTTTATGCTTGTTTAAATTCCACGAATCAATTGCAGCAGCTTTTGTGAACACTCGAGCCCAGTTGGCCTACATACATTCGGCTTCCCACAATTCGTTGAAAGCTTCAATTTGGGTTTAAAATTTTATTATCTTAATTTGATATGATTTAACACTTCATTTTTCATCCAAAAACACCCCGATTCACTCATATTCCACTTCTATTGTGAATTGAGAGTATTTATATTTATAAACTTCATTAAAAATTTAATTACACGACCCAGTACACATTCTGAGTGCCCAGTCCGCGGCGGTTGACGTGAACGGGCTCGGGCCTGGCATGGAGTTTCCGGTTTCGAGGCGCCCTCTTTTGCGGCACAGCGAGTTTTATTATGATAATTTTACATGCAGCACAATAGAGAGCAATAACAACAACAACAACAATTAAAACTTTTTGTGTTCGACTCTCCCTGATTATTTATCTCGAATTTATTTTCCGCAGCAGCGAGAAGGGACCTGCACTCATCCCGCCAATCTCGCGTACTTTATATGCGGTTCACAGATTATTTTCATTTGTTTTGGCATTAGCCTGCACAACTTTCATGTATTTCTTTTATCCTTGCTTAATCCTCTTTGGGTTCCGGTGCTGCCACTCCTACGGATTCTGGCCCGACCTCGTCATGTAAGAGGATGTCGTGGTAGCTCGATGGCACACTTTGAGCCTTGCCATGGGAAAAAAAATTAATGACAGAGTGAACTTCAGCGGCTCGTCTCTCCTCAAGATCCCTTTTACTACTGATGATTTGTGAACGAAAGTTGCTCGATGTTACACCACCCGTCGACATCGCAGCCTCCCCTCCGCATACACTCGCAGCATCCTCGCAAAACAACGACGAGAGTGAGAGAACGAAAGAGCGGATCCGGACCTGCGTAGTGCCTTTTCTCCGGCACCCGAACAGATGTTTGGGCTGTTATACTCACACACCCTTGGCCATTGATTAATGCACAGACGACAAAAGCAAGGGCTGTTTTTATCTTGATTTTCTTTCTTGCCACGACGTCCACTATATCGTCGTTTGGCGTCCATTCACCCGCATGAAGCCATTTAAGTCGGCACATACACGTGTTCTGCTGGGCTACAATATTGGGCCTGGGCATGACCTGGGTTCCGAAGCACCGTGGACGGGCCTGAAGAGTCTCCCAACGAACGTGCGAATTGTCTTGGACGACTGCTCGTCCCACTGACAGCAATAACAGTAATCCAAAGCCATTGTGGGTGCTCTGGTCGCTCACACACCGGCGAAATGTGAACAAGGGAGCCAGATTAAATATTAATTTTTATGCTCACTTGAGTGGTTATGGCGTTTAGAATACAATTACAGTTACAGCAGGAAGGTACACAAGTGCTCGTCTGCCGCTGGAAGGATTCGCACATTTATCAAGTCCTCAGGGGAAATGATGTGGATCCTGCGGAGTGAGGATAGGATTTGTACGATTTCGTTGTGATTAATTGACACGAGAGCTTCGGGGGAAATAATGGCGAATTGTTTCATGTGAAGTTGAGTAATTGAATAATTGACGTGACATGTCAGCTCGTGATTTCATCTATCAAACTTCATAAAAAACTTGTTAAGGTATATCTGCAAGTCTATCTGCCAGGGATATCCATTGTGCGAGCCTCGGATATTCAAAATGTTTTGTTTTTATGAAACGAGACTTCTGGCGCTTTGCGAGCTTTTAGATCAGATGACTGATCTGTTTTTCCCGTGACTTGTCAGTTATCCGTTTCAATTACGCTGATTGCCTTTGAAAAATAAAACGGGGTTTCAGGCTCAATGTTGACGCCTCTCTTCCTTACTTTGGGACTAGGCTCGTTCTCGAGACATGCTGACATTTTTATTTGTTTTAGTTACCTAATTGTAGCCTGAAGCGAGGGAACAAAAATTTTTTGACCGTGTAGACCAAACATCTGGTAGTCTTGATGATTTGGGAAATTTCCTGGAAGTTTCTTATTGTTGTTTATCCCAAATTCTGAGAAACAGGAAAATTTCCTGGACGAGGATGAGGTGGTTTGGAAAACATTGCAGTGCATTTTCAAACATTTTGTCTGTCTACCATCTGCAACCAGATATTTTCAGAGTTCTGTACCTTCTCGGTCTCAGCAACCTCATGAATAGCTGAGCTGATATTTAAATATATATTTTGTCATTTCTGCTCCTCATCAGCAGGCTAGATTGGGAGTTTGAACCAAGGGCTTTTAAGTTCGAGCTTGAAGTGTTGTATATATTCTGACAAAAACGAAGTTTAAAACGCTTAAACACGGTTTTTAATTAATTTAAAATACAATTCTATGTTTAGAGTCAAATATCCCTTTCAGATTAAATATTCACACGAATAAATTTGACCTGAAGCAGATCGTAGATACCCAGTGTAAACAGGTGTGCCCAGGTCAGTATGGAGCAGACAGACTACGAAAGGACTCAAGTCTGTCCGTGGCTCAAGTGTGGCTCGCAGTGGCTCAAGGTGTGTCCGCGAGACGAGAATGTTTGTTCGAAATTCTTCTTACGAGTCCTTCCGCGCGGAAGGACTGAGAAAAACTTGGATAGGCCGGTTCAATTTTTTGGCCCGGAAGTAAAAATTTGCTGGTAGAACTGCTATTTCTTTTTCCAAATTTTACTTCCGGACTACAAATTGGACGGGAGAAAGATGTTAACAAACGAAAAATGGTGGATCGGCCAATTTTTTTACATAGGGGATGCTCTCTCAAGTACAAGGAAGAAACTAGGAAGACCTCTTCTAGTTCGTGAGTTTTAGATTAATTTTAAGACAGACTGACGGATTCTAAATAATAAATAATGAATGAACGGATAGATAAACGCACCAAAAAGATTAAATCACAGCAGGTTATGGCTTCTGCGTTTTGTAAAATTTTCCATCATTTCACTGCAGAGTTTCAGCGCAAGAGCGCAGAAACTCGAGCTCAACTCCGCATCCAACAATGAAAGCAGCTTCCCTTCGACTCCCAAGCTCGTTTAATATTTCGCACTTACAACAATAACGCCTCTTGTTATTCATGCATACATCCACGCTGTAATAACTCATGCCGGGGAGCAAGTAGTTGGGTACCGAGTTGCAGAAGTGGGTATGGTAAATGTCAGGAGAGATGCAGCACTCATGAAAGCATTTAACGCAAAACGTTTCATTGCATTAAGATCATAATATCCATCACGACTCACGAGCAACGAAATGTACTCCATATTCCTTGCGACAGATATAATGTTGCTTTCCTCCGCAGTTTCAGCTCTCACTCGTTTTATATTAATCCACCCAACCACTCAAATGTAACATGAAAATGATTTTTATGTATGAAATATGTGAGCACACTCGCATACGACGGGAGGCGCACGCAAGAAAAAGCAACATTCTTCATATTATCATTCAACCTTGCAAGCTTCCAGTAGAAGCGCTCATATTTGCTTTGTCTGCATTCCGTCATCGTGGCAGTTACGAGCCATTCTCGGCGGCACCAGAGCTGTTCGCAGCCTCCCCGGCATACATATCGCTTTGCATACCGTATGCGAGTGGGCATGCAGACACGCTACGCCATAAGACGGAGCTAGGCCGACACATGCGGAATGATAAATGAGTTTCAATGCATTTGATAGACTGCAGAAAATAACTCGGGTTGATGGTGGAAGAAAAACATGGAAGATTTTATTTATTTTTCAACTCTCTGAGCAATTTTTTGCTGTTGATGAGTCTCATTGTTCGGAACGGGGACTTTACGAGCATCCCTGCTGTGAGTAATTTGCAAATTGCTCGGAATACTGGGGCACTTTTCTAATTACTAGACTGGGGAGAAACCACGAGAATCGGAGTGGAACAAGACGTCTTTCATTCCGACCTCGAAAAGTTGGCTTTGTTGAGGTTCTCCTATTTTCTCTACATATAATGGCACTTACGCCACGATTCACGAAAGGGAGGAATTTTCGGGGAATTTTTTCGAAAACTCAGAACCACGCCAGATCTAGGTCACCGAAGCCCTGAAACATGTGGTGAATAGAAAGGCATGTGATTGTCAAATTGTTATGGCGAATTTTTGTGGTTTTTCTTGGAAAATCGTCAGTATAAATTCATCCGATTGAGCGGAAAGTTTCGCCAAATTTAGAAAACTGTGGAATCACAGTTGACCTCCATATCTTACAGGAATGAAGCTAGGAGGCTTAGGAGCTCCTTAAGTTTGTACGGGAAATTTTGTGAAAATCCTCTATTGGAGCTTAAGTTCATGAATAATTAACGGTAAAATGTTATTGTAATTTCTTTTGAGTACATTTGTGTTCAATATGGTCTGTCCGTCCGTCTGTCCGAGTCGCAAGGTCTCAGAGACCTGCGGGTTTTTCCATGTTGTTATGTATGGTCTGAAGGGTGGTGAAACTTTTTTTTCCGGTAAACTGCCTGGGGAGCAATTAAGGGGGTTTTCCCGTTGTATGAAAGTTCCTTATACTTCATTCAATTGAACTGAATTTTGGATATGTTATATATCATATCAAATCTAGCAAATCATAGAACACATGTTTGCACCTTTCACTTAAGGGGGTGGAATGAGAGGCCACCGAAGGGGGGACAAATTTTAGTTGCTTCGATTGAGATGAAAATTAAGTATGTTAATGAGCTGATCAAACCTATTAAGTATTTGTTCTACAGTATACCCGTACCACCACCAGGACGGAGTTAGAGACCCCTTGAGTTTCTACAGAAACTGATTTTTGGACCAAAAATTTTCACTTTGAGTTGAAAATTCGTCTCCGACTATGCTTTCAACATGTTTTTCCTATAGACCCTTTCTTACTCGTGGTGTTGGAGAGACAAAGAGACCAGGGCAAGTCTTGAGGGGCTGTGTTATTGTCGACTCCAGACCCCTCTTATTGTGGAGCAGAATCACGTCCCAGTTTGAATGGAGCCCCACAAAGTGGCACTAAAAGTCCCTCCCCCGCTCACGCATTATTCAGAGGAACCTTTTCTCGGCCACTTTACATTCCCATCAGCACGTCAATAAGCGCCTTTAATTGAATCCATTTAACATAAAACGATTTACACTAGCGCTTTTCTTTCCCTTTTCCGCTCGCTCCCCACCGCAAATGGACCCGCATATTAGATGACTATCAATCATGATTCAAATCACATTCACATCAGCAGGACCATTTTGCGGCGCGCGCGTGATGGTCTGCCCGCTGCTTTGTTCTCTCCTCCAACACAGTTCGGGCTTTGAAGGTCATCTACACTCAATTGTTGTGTGTTTGGACAGACCGGGGCCCGGGGAGCGTGTTGTGGACGCAAAAAGGGTGAAAAATTGTCCGCCATCCGGCCACCTCCCGCCTCGCATACAGAATTAATGCGCGTGTGTTTAATGCGAGAGCCCCGGCTAATTTCAGTTTATCAAAAAGATATGCGTCAAATAAAAATGATAAATGAGGGTTGTGTGAATTATTTTCTCCATTCTTTACGACCACGAAGAGTGCGTATTTATATTTATTTTATGTGCTCGGCTGACTCCCTCGTCCCCACGGCCGCCACATCATCTTTTGGCTGAAGAGTTTGATAATCATAACCGAATTTGCCTGGATCGTGCCGTGCTGGCTCGCTCTGAATGCTAAGTGGCCACCCACGCATAATTTTTTGCTCTGCTTTCTTCCGGTGGAAGGCTTTGACTCGTTTTTTGGAGCAATTGAAAAAGTCGTTTTCTTCTTTCCTCCCAAAAACCTTGGGTGGGGTTCACATAAGCGCTAAAAAAGGCCTCCTTCAATTCTCACTCCATTGTGGACTCAATAGCAGTACAATGGAATATCTAATTATTAAAAATTTGCTGGTGGAAAAGCCTTAATGAGATGCCTATTGCGAGGCGGGAAAATTTCCAGGCAATGCAACTGACGGGAATTCAATTTTCCGTCGGCCAGGAAAAGAAAGCAGCCCTCATTGTTTCAGAATATTTACCTTTGCATGCATCGCAGTAACGCTGAAACTTTTCCAACCTCGTTATGTTTTTCTTTGAAGGTTCGTAATGGAAAAAAATTACACGCCGCAAGACAGTTGTGATGAGTGGAAAAGTTCTCTGTGTACCGCACAGAGGGCACAGATACAGAAGGAGCACTTAACAGGCCATAAAAAGGCAAACACGTAATCCTTTTTGGATGCCATCTCACATACTCGTACACATCTTTTCAACTTCTTCCATCGCAATGCAAAGTGGTTATTTCTTTCATTTTTCACATTTTCCGACTTTACATTATAAACTTTGGCATGAAAGTAACCTATTTAGGCCTTTTACGTTTGCTGGTATTTTGCCCAGGTTTTTCTCTGGCACGCCGCCTGTACTTTCTCTCTCCTCATCTATCCGTCTGTAATGTGCGGAAAAGATGCACAAGTTTTCAATTGCCTCCAGAGGGGGTTTCCAATCTGGCTTTTTACCCCGATTCCCCCTTTTCTCCGTCAAAATCGTGCCCTCCTCAGACCGTTTTATTCAAAGAAAATCCTCGAAGAGAACATCAAGGTAAATACTTTATGATTTGATTACGAAACTCTGTTCAGCGTTACCTTCATTCGGAAGTAGTCAAAGACAGTCTTGGCTGCAGAAGGCAAAAAATAATAATACATATGAGCGTTTGTACCTTTTACGGACCCAAAATGAGATTCACAGTCACATTGAAATCCTTTTAGAAATCATGTCTTGTGCTTGAGAGTCACAAAGTCGCTGCTCAAAGCATGCAGGTATGTACACTATAGTTATGAAATCTGTTCTCAAATTATTCAAAGTTAGAGGCCAGAAACGACACCAGGATAGGTTCTTACCAACGTAAGAAGCCCAAAAGATAAATTAAGGTCAAATATAATTTATAATAAATATTAAAAATTAATGAAAGAAGCTTCCAAAAATACCGTAGTTCAGCTGGACAGAGGTTCTGAGAACATTTGGAGAAACGCTTATTGGTTGAATAAGTCACAAAAAATCTACAAATTTTCTAAAACACCTCTCAATGCTTTAATTTTGCATGAATCATAAGTTTAATGATGCCTTTAATAAATAAAATTACATTCATGGTGCTAAATAAAAGTTTTCATAAAAATTTTGACGATCGACAGTGACCAGATTTAACTGTGCACGCCCTATATCCCCATCTTTCAAAATATTGTTGACCTTAACAGCTATTTTTCCCACTATTTTAAGCTTAGATTTGGTTAGAGAAATGTTTCGATAGGACAAAGTTATGGACAATTTGGGGGTTTGCAATTTTGGGCACAAAGATGACTAACAGATAGACAGACAGACTCAAGTGCATTTCCTTTCTCCCATAGTTTTAACCATATTCATATAAGCTGCCGTACCCGAGCAGAAGATTGACGAGCTAATGAAAACTTTTTGTACATCCACCCGTATTCAAATAAGGCGCAACACAAACCTTCCGGAATAAATCAACACCCGCTCTAAATTGCATTCTTATGCTCCCACGAACTGCTGTTCCATTTCACGCAGTGCATTTGCATACTGCCTGAGTTTGGCACCTTATTAAACCATAACATTTTGCAATCACCGAGCTCCCATTGTCTTGCAGGAGCATCGAGATGTGGGAGGAACTTGCGGCAATATATGGAAATATGATGCTGATATGAAAAGTAAACAGGTAGGGTTTTCTTCGTGTTTTGAAGTAGCGTGTGCATGAACCTCGAATTGGTGCGGCTGCGATCTGCCGTTTGGTATAACAATTCACGTAAAATGGAATTACTTCGAATAATTGGAGCAGTGTGAAACTCACACAGAGGCAAGCTGGGTAAACAATGATTCTAGTGATGATGACATTAGATGAGGTGTGTAACATTGCCGTGGTAGCACAGGGGGAGGTGGAGACTCTTGATTGCTACCTGTATAATCAAGAAAAGCTGCTTTCCGGGGAAAATCGTTCTAAAAATTAAATACTGAGTGGTTTTTAACCATTTTATTGGTTAATTTATGGTTATTTTTGTCGCCTTGTTTTATAAAATAATAGGCTATTCAAGAAAAACTAAGTTTGGAGGCCCACTCATGAGATGATCCCTATACCCTGTGTAAAAAAATTCCCAATCCACCATTTTTCGTTTGTTTGCATCTTTGTCCCATCCAATTTGTAGTCCGGAAGTGAAAATTATAAAAAGAAGAGGCAGTTCTGCTGGCAAACTTTTACTTCCGGGCCAAAAATTGACCCGGCCGGTCCAAGTTTTTCCCAGTCCTTCCGCGCCGACAGACTTTTACTTCAGATGCGGACAGACTTGAGTCTGTGGGCTCCATACTGGCCATGGACAGACTTGTTCACTCTGGGAAATTAAAAATGTCTTATTTTAAACATAAATCAAAGTTTTTGAAGTGGATTATTTTGATATTCTGGGTCCATCATATCGAAAACTTAACTAGACAGGACCTATCTTGGTAGAAAGGGAATTTTAAAGGAGACCGACAGACAAAACTTAGACCCGTCGAGTCGATACCTCCCCATGCTGCGGCGAGTAAAATAATAATTATGAAGTGACCATAATCCCAAACAATACGATTCAAACCAAGGCCTATCTTTTAATTGAATCTCAAGTAGCACAACTACCCACAACGATGCAACAGCAGTCCACCCGTCACATGCCCTACTTTTCTCACCTTTACACTTCCCGGGCTATACCTTGTGCACGAAATAGATTCCAGGACGGGAGAGACGAGGAGGAGAAAAAGACACAATTGATGAACATAAGCCGGCTTATAGGTGCCATCAAATCCATCACAATTTAAAACAATCAACTTGAAGATGGGGAAAATAAATAAAAAAGAGTAAGACGAACCGAACCGAACCGTTCAATCTCGACATCCTCAAATGCCTTTATACATAAATTTGATTTTCAATGATTTTTCTGTAATCTGCATTGATTGCCGTAACGCCGCGCTCCGTTGGCACCGCGCCTTAGCTCGGAAGGAGGCACTAAATATTGGTAGAGACGGAGAAGGAGCCGGAGCGGGAAAAAGTGCGAAATTAATTTTCAAATACCTTCGTGATGTAGGTTTGACAGAGTGAGTTGAGTGTAATTTAATTTAATTTTTCCCCATTTTTTCTCCCTCTCCGCTCTCCTCCAGACTATACGTTCTCCATGCCGATTCCGAGCCAAACTCGATCCGCCTCAAAGTGCTGGTGCTCCCCAACATGCCACCTAGCGAAATTCTCAAAATGGAAACTAATGCGAATGCGATCAGATTTAAATGAGGTGCAGTGTATGTAAATTTTCGAGAGTCATGCATCACTCGGCTCCGGAGAGGATGTCAATTTCACATAGTCGTGCCATTAAATTTTTTCTCCGAAGTGAGAAAATTTCATGAATAATTCTAATTTGACTGCCATCATGCACGTAGTTGATGACTGCTAGGTGCGAAGCTGCTTGTAGGGCGGAGGCGGTGAAGACTCCCGCAAAGCGAGGGAGAGAAGATTGAAATTGAATTTTCGTGACCTATTTGAATGCTGGCCTCTCGGAATGGGGCAGATGGTTCATTAATCGATAAGATCTCCCAGCAGACTTGTGGATCCAGAATTGAAATGCAACAGCGGTGTCGCTCGTATTTCACAGGTTGTAGATGACTTTCCCTAATTGGAAACCCTAGTGTTTGTATTAACTCACTTCGTTTCTAGGGGGATCCGTAGATTAGGAACCTTGGATTAGTCTTAGAAAAGTAGCCTGTAGATCATATAGCTTTAAAAAAGGTTAAGTCATAATATGAGTCTTTCTACCTAACTTTTTAAGACTAAGAGCTTTCTCGAATCTCTTCAAAATCCTTAAAAGCCATGTGCTTAATTTTGCCTCTTTCTTACTCTTTCACAAAGGCTTCAAACATTATTTAATAGTTGATGAAGTTCGTTTCTTTTTTCTCCACTTCCTTTCCCTCTTTTGCTCCTTCAGACGAAAAACTCTCGTTTTCCAACCTGTATAATTAGACATAAAAGTTTTTTCACAATTCAGCTAATTCAGCGGCCGCGGAATTGTGAAAAATACTGTACAGGCACGGCTGAATTCACTCGGACTTGCGGAAAGTAGGTCTATATTGCCTCCCCTCGCTCGCAAGCTCGCTCGGAGGCAATTATAGCCCTTCTTTCCTCACTTTCCGAGTGAATTCAGCAGTGCTGTAAAATACTATTAAATACTACACAATTAACAAAACTATGACATTGAGTGACAACTATGGTCAAAATTATTCCTTTAATCCACTAAAGACTAGAGACTGCCTCATCAAAGTCCTCGAATGTCAAATTGTCACCTCATAGAGTGGCAAAAGTCACCAAGGGCTCTGAAAGCGGTTCAGTCAAACTCCTGAACTTGTTAGGCACTTCTTTCTTCCCTTTTTAGTGGGGTCAGATTCAAATGAAAGTGTGCACACTGGTATTAGTCTGGTTAGAAACCTGGCAATCATGTGGAGAGGAGTCGGTTGGGCAACAAAATTGAATTTCTCCCGACACTTGTCAATTAGTTCTCTGCATTGTGAAGCTAAGCGAACGTTGCACCTCGGAATCTCTCCCAACAGTCGGACGGGGTGCAAAATGCCAATTTATTCTGAGCTAAAATTAAAAAGCAGACCAAAACGAAAAAGTTTTCATCTCCTCTTTCACTTGCAGAGGCGAACACCCCATGCTCGGCAACATTTGGTCTGCCTCCTGTATGTAAATACCTTGCTTCTGTGCCTCTTTGTTTTTGCATTTCGCAAAAACTGGCCCGACTTCAGCGCACGACTACAGCAAAGTTGAAGTTTACACATTTGTCGATTATTCGCAGTGTTGAACCTCCTAAAATATGTAAGTTCGGGCAGCATGCGAAAGTAACCCTTCGCCATGGCGAATCCGGCGTGATGGGAAAACTTGTGTGTGAGGCAAAATGTAAATTATTTGTTAGTGGAGTATCAGCAAAATTTGAATTTGTGTCTGCAACTCTGTACAAGGGAGCAGCAAATGGCTGGTTAAAAATTTAAAAAAAAGTTGCAGCTTCTGAGACTGCCGGACGATGATCATGTGATATGTACATAGAATAAATTTAGAGCGACGACGAGGACGGCAAAAACACGAAAGTTTACCAACAAAAGTCATACAAGTTGGGTCAACCATGGCAATTTACAAACCAGAGCGGAGCTCGGATTGCCTCGTGGTTGTCTTTACGAGCTCCAGGGCACTCGGGAAAAACTTTTCGCAAATTCGACTTTCCTAGCTTTCTTGGTCTCGTGTGAGTCTCGTCAAAAGCGCAGCTTGCTCCGGAAAATTCGCCCTAGAGTATGAATAAATATTAATTCACTTTTGGTAGTCGTCCACATGTCTCGGGAATTTATATCGGGTTACGTATGAAGAGGGCGAAAGACGGGCAGACTGCTGGAATGTGACCGTGTATGCAAGGAGGAGGTTTGAAAAATATCAACATTAACATGTTCCGGTAATGTGAGCCACTCCCGGGCTTGAGAGTGGATCAATTTCTGGACTTTGCCAGAGACTTGGGGAGGAAAAATGTCTGAGGCAGAGTTCGGGATGGGACCAGCTGTGACCCCAACATGGTTGTAAACAAACTTGGATGCATGCCTACAACGAACAGATGGTGTGACGAAATTCCCTGCGCTCGGGCACCGACTGTCATGAGGCACAGCATGGAGCAAAAATATGAGTAAATCGAGATTTGAATATGTGGAGCCGGTAAGCCAGGGTAATTCGGAACGGTACACAATGCATATCGTATTGCTGAGTACATCAAACCACATCATGCTTTCTTTGTTCATTTTCGTCTCGTTGCCATGAATTTTGGCACACAGCTTGTTCTGAGGCAGCAAAGCCGTATAAATTCGATTGAAAATGAGCACGTTGGAGTTGATGAACGATGAAATGTGTCTTCTGGTGCTTAAAACATGAGCAAATATTTGGAGCCGAAAGCAATTCCAATCTATTTGGTGGAGAGCAAATAATTTTCATCAAATTAAATATTTTGTGTAATGAGCGAGAGTGGGAACACATACTTTTTTGGCCGAAACCCATTAACTGCCAGGCATAAAAAGATGGGCTCATTTGCTTTCGATTGTGAAAAGGAACCGGCAGTTAATGGGTCAAATTTCGATTGAAGGTAAACAATAATAGGGGAATGAAAATATTTTCGCATGGAGCAGGCCACTTGTGACTTTCCCTTACACATAGGTGGATCCAACATGACTGATTTCAGATTTTTTCGGGACCCCTTGAGCAACATAACCAGTGACGGATTTACATATAGGTACACTCCACCAAAAGCTGGACTAGGTAGAAATTTTGAATCCTCAGTTTGCCAAATCGCCTCCACTCATTTCTTAAAACTTTAAAATGGTTATATGATTCAAAAGGGGCTCTTTAGCGGCCAAAAAATTGGCCTCTCAGCCAAAAAAGGGCTACCTCATCCTCAAAAAAGGCACGACCGCCTGGATTCTTTTTTTTGGGGGCCCCCAAATATATTGTGCTTAGGGCTTCCAAAAGTTAATTCCTTCACTGAACATAACCATATGATGCTAAGTGATGACCCTCTACAAGGTTAGAAATTTAATTGGTTTTCAACATTAACAATTTTCCAGAAAATCAAGTCGAAACAAAAATGCTTTATTTTCAGAAAATTTGAACATAAACTAGATCAAATTTTCAGATTTCCAGTTTCCCACACTCAATTTCACTTGACAAACAAGGTAGAGTCAGCAGTGGGCCCACCTGTACTGCACCAAATCCTAATGACACGCTCATAGGCGCATGAGAGCTATTTAGGTTAAGTACACAAGATTCAGAGTTCGAGGAATTCTCATTTCACAGTTGTTTGTGCCCAATTTGATACGTCTATTAGCAGCTCCACAGCTTAGTCAGAGGTAGGCAATGCAGATCAAGAGGCTGATAGCGCTGCTCCTGCTCATTCTTGTGCCACTCGTGGAGCCGAAGAGCGTCAAGAAGGATCTCTCCCAAAAGTACCCGACGGATGATTTAAGCCTTTCGCGATCTCCCTGAATGTTAATTTAGGACGAGATAAACCTGGCATATCAAAACAGTAAAACACCAGAGAACCTCTTTCGGAAGTGTATAAGACAAATAAAGAATCCAGATTTATGTAATGACTTATCTGCTTACATGCTGGTCTCCTTCTTCCTCCCCTTCGCAGCCGGCCCAAATATACGAGAGGATTCCTGTTTACCCAACTCAACTTGTGCAGTGTATTCTAGCGGGGACAGGACGGAAATTCAACGACCGAGCAGCGGCATAAAAAATGTTTTTGAGATAAATATTCAAATTAAGAAAGTCAGGCACACGGCTCGGGTTGACCGGTCTCAAGTGATTTAGTGTGGTAGTTGTGATATTAAGCATTTTTGAACGTGGCTCGCTTTGCATGATCCCTCGATGCTGTCCATAAATAACCCCCCTCCGCCGCCGAGACCGTGGATTTTGATAAAGACGACAAGCTCGGTGCAGCCAGCCGCTCCGTCCCGCCCCACTGGACCAATAATGAGGAGCCACCACCGCTGCACTGTAATTTGAATTTTTTAATTAAATCTGCGAGCGGAAAACTTTAATTGATGTTACATCAGAAACTTTTCCACTCGGCCCGATACATATTTCCCCCCTTTGTCGCGTCTCCTCCGCAATCTTTTCTCCTCAACGTCGGCAATATTTTTTCCTCTGGCTTTTTTGCCATTACAGACTTCTCCCATTCATTTTATTTTGTTGTGCTTCTTCCTATTTTTGTTTCCTCAACACAATGCCTCAGATGCGTATCAATTTATCCTTATCAGAAAGGTTGTGAGAAAGGAAAACTTTTCTGGTCTTTTGTTTTTTTCGCCGTTGTTCTCTTCATCAAAACTCCCACCACTCTACAGTTTATCACACTCTCCAAAATCGGAAGAGCACTTGAGAGTCCGTACATCTGGTATTTTTGAGAGATGTGAGCTGGCCTCGATCAAGCTGCTAGAACGAGGTTTTAATAATATAGGAAAATTGTGGAAATATTGGTCGTGAATTGGAAGAAATTGACAGTGCCCCGGGGAAACAAAGCTTCTCCTTGGCTACCTGGAACATGATCCTTGATATGCACTTGTCTCAAACTGTTTATTGGAGTATCACTTGAGACTCTGTGGTTGGTCAGGTTCTTGACTAATTACGGTAGACATGGTTGCAGTGCTATGCGGTGTAGCTGGGTTTTTCTCGAAAGGTGAAAACTACTTTTTCGCAGTTGAATAGTACAATAGAGAGGGGCATTTTTTCGAAGTTCTGGCACCATTCAAAAAGCTTTCACGAGCTCCTAGGCGCCTTCATATCAATTTTCGATCCTATCTCGAGCAGATTTCCACCTCAAAGCCTACAAATAATGAGACTCAATTTTCTAAAACTCAAACTCAATTAATTAAATCTTTCATGTCTAAAAAGCCCTCCTCACTAAAGCTTACAAGTTTCCAATGTAACTCCATCAGATTACAGAATTCTGCTTTCTAGCTACGCTCTTGTCCGACCCAATATGAAATGTCTATTAATTAATATCTATGCGATGTAATTAATCTCCCGTGATTTGATAGAGAACTCCAACAACGAGCTCCAATTGTCCAGACCTTGAGGGACCAACAACATGGACGATCCTCTTTTGTCAAGTGTGCTCTCAGCGCCACGAAATATCAAAGACATTTTGGCCTAACCGAGCCATGTGGGTGTCGTAAAGTTATTACATCGAAATTTGCACCATTCACATGTCAACGACGTGCTTGCTATGTGTTCGTCGTCCTCACCGCTTTCTCAAAACAAACACTGCATTGTCTATTCAATTGAAATTTAATTAAAACCTTCTTCATCATGCTCAGAATTGTGCCAGAGTCTCAGGGAGATAGGATGCCCCAAATTCCCACAGTTCGTGCAGACGCATGATAAAGAAATGAATTGGTTTGAGCTATTTCCTTAGGAGACCATCCATTGTTTTCGTCTCTACATGCGAGCTATATTTCCAGTAGTGCTCCCTCTTGATGCAATAATAACTTCACACAGTGCTGCTAAATTGTGCACATCCGCCTCCGAGCTGCGTAGCTCAAAGTTTCCAATCGCATGGAACGCGTTCGGGCTGTGCTGTTTGCGAACTGGTTCAATATGCAAATAGCAACTAGTTGTTTTCTCCCATTTCCCATCGGCTTAAGACGGTGAATAACCCTTAAATGGAGTAAAACCTGGCTCTTAGGATTCCTACAAATCGGATAAAGCATGGATGAGAGCCTCTGGCACAAATAATGATAAGTAATTACGAAAAACTTTCAAACAATTGCCATAATTTTCGAGTTCCCCACGACGAGAATAATACCAGCAATAGCTCCCGGATCGGAATGCAGTGCGCCCACGATCTCCTAAATTTTTATTCATTTTACCAATGCGAAGATTTGTGAGCCCAACTTTTAATTGGATAAAAGGATTTTTCTTTCTCGTATATTGGGAACTTTGGCACCCATAAATTCCTCTGGCCGCTAAAATTATTTCAAAACTTGAGCTTCATTGTTTCCGGTACAAAATCGTAACTTGGTGGCACTTTTTTCGTCTCTTTTGTGCATCTTCTTCACTTCTTTGCACACATTGAATAATTATGTGTGTTTCCTATTTTGCGGATCAAAGTAAATATACCTACATGTTCAAAGCTAAATCGGGGATGATCGCACTTGAGAGCATTTTAATTGGGCTTCGAAAAATAATTTTTTTAGAAACTTATTGAGGTTTTACCCTTAGGTCATAAGGTGATTAAATACAATCTAACATTTGCGAGAGTCAGCTCACTTGGAGCATCTTAAATGTTAACCATACTCACCCAGTGTGAACAAGTCTGTCCGCGGCGATTATAGAATGGACAGACTCCAGACAGACTCAAGCCTGTCCACGACTGAAGTAAAAGTCTGTCTGCGAGGCAAGACTGTTTGTTCGCAAGTCTTCCCACAAGTCTGTCCGCGCGGACAGACTGGGAAAAACTTGGGTAGGTCGGGTCAATTTTTGACACGGAAGTAAAATTTTCAGGCAGAAATACGTTTTCTTTTTCCAAATTTTACTTTCGGACTACGAATTGGATGGGACGGACGAAAAATGGTGGATTAGAGCTCGTAATCAAACAATCAAATTAACAAATATTTGCAAATAAACAAATACAATCAAATAATTTTCGGAAATATTTGATTGCAAATAATTCTCAATATTTGGTAATATTTGCAAATATTTGTAAATATTTGCAAATATTTGTTATTTGTTTCAATCAAATATTTTCTAATATTTGCAAATATTTGATTCATTTTCAAGTGAATTTTTTAAGTTTCCATAAATTTAAAAATAAAAATATATAAACGATTTATTTAAATCACGTTTTCTGGTCTCTCAACCAAATGAAGTACAGCAGATCTTGGAAGAAATATTTGCGAAGTTATATAATTGAACATAGAAACAACCTCATAGACGAGCTAAAAGAACCTGCTGAAAACTTTTTAAAGTAGGAATTTTTAAGAGTATTTCTTCCGCTGAGAACGAGCTCAATTCTTATTGGTCCGAAAATGTAATGGTGGCGCAACAACTCTAAAAAATTTCCAATCTTGAGTAAAATAACCCAAGATTTTTTAGGAATCACTGCCACCTCAGTAGACTCAGAACGAGCTTTTTCCGATAGGGGGGAAACACTTTAACTTTAAAACGCTATTCTTTAAACTCAAAAACACTGAGACAACTAATTTGCATGAAAAATTGGTTCAAAACATAAATTTATGCATAATATTCATGTATCTCATTTCATTTAAGTAAAAATAAATATCTAAATAAAAAGATTTTCAGGGGGATATTTGACAAATATTTGCAAATATTTGATATTTGCTCCAATCAAATATTTTGTCCCAATATTTGTTTGATATTTGATAGGATATTTGCAAACATTTGATAAGTGCTTGATTACGAGCTCTATGGTGGATCGGCAAATTTTTTTCACACAGGGTAAAATTTAGTGTCCTCTAGCTCTGTCCCTGTACAAGATAGGAATCATGAGTAGCTGCATGACTTGCTAGATGTTCTTCGAACTACAACATATTTAAATTTTAGCTCCATCAGATCGAGAATGAGAAAGTTTCCCACGATGAAAAACCCTCCCTGGTAACGTCACTGATGGTTTTTTGGGAAAACTAAAACAACATGTCCACCCTCCAGACGTCACATGACAATAAGCAAAGAATTTCAGGTCTCAAACTCTCGTAGTTTCAAAGCCTTGTGACTAAGACGAACGCCCATCAAACGTACCGACAGACGGACACAAAAGTGGCTTGTTTAGACAGGTAGAAAGTACACTATAAATATGCAATTTTTGGATACAAAACTAGTTTTTGCCAAAGTTGTGCGACTAGTTATCTCGTTTGGACATGCAATTAGATGCTCATTGAAGCTGGTGGGTTGCGAATAGGTGTGTGTAACTGGCACATTTGACAGGATGGCGCTTACCAAATTGCATTTGAAAGTCAGTCAGCGAGCTGATAGCGTGATATTCGAACCAACGAGCGTAATGCGGACGCGGAACCTGAGGTTTTTCCTGCACGCTTTAGTTGCCCTTTGTCTGTACTCTGCCATAATGGCGGCAGTTCTACACTGGCTGATTCCACAAGAGGATTGTGAAGTGGAGGGGTGGAAGAGAAACGAATCAAGGAACGTTTCGAATTACATAAGCTTTACGACGCTAACAGCCGCTATTGTCCCGGAGCAGATGAAAACATGTCCTGAGGAGGGATTGCTCTGGATTTTTGTCAACAGCGCTCCAGAAAACGGCTGGAAGAGAGACGCCATCAGAAGCTCGTGGGCCAGACTAGACTACTCTCTGTTCAAAAGCATGCACTTGGGGCTGGAAGGCAAATACTTGGAAGCCGTTTCCGGGCCAACTGACGTGCAAGTCACCTTTGTGCTCGGAAAATCGCTGGAACGTGGAATGCAGGGACGCGTAGAGAGGGAGGCTGAGGTCCACCGAGATGTCCTGCAGGTGAACACAATCGACCACTACCAAAACATGACACTCAAGGTGATCGAGATGCTGCAGTGGGCCAGCTCGAGGTGTGTCAGAAAGTGTAAGTGATGTCTCGATTGACGGCTCCTGAACTCTCAATTTTGATTGCAGACCAGTTCGTGGCAAAAGTGGACGACAACACGTTTGTGAATGTGCCCAACATGGTGCATGTGCTCCTGGGAGGAACTCTACCGCTCTACTCTGACGTGCGGTACTTCTACGACCTGTTCACGATTGAAGTCACAAACGTCCGCAATCGACTGCCGACGTCCCAGCTTCTCATGTTGGGCGACCTGTGGAACCTTTGTCCTGCTCTGAGAAACACCAAATACCGATAGTGAGTAGACATTCAGTGACCAGATTTTCTTTGAGCAGTTTATCACTATTGTAGTTACTGTCCCACATACCTGCACCAAGACGCCTTCTACCCCCCATTTCTGTCGGGCTACATCTACATAATGAGCCAGAGGGTGGTCCCTAAGCTGCTCCAGGTGTCTCTGAGGGTGCCAATGCTGCACCTGGAGGACGTCTACGTCACTGGAATCCTGGCCAGGGAGGCTGGAATTCCCCGGACTCGATCTCACTTGCTGGCTTTCAACAAACTCAAGAACCTCTGTGGTCTCAAGGGCGTCTGTTCATGACAATTTCCAAGAAATCATCATGAAAGGGAAAGTACAACCCTAGAATTGTCACCAGATGCAACGAGTGCATCATAAATTCAAGTAAAAAGCACTCCAAACAAAATGGGGTCATAAACTACTCTTTTTTAATAACAACCAGATGCTTTTCCCGGAAATATCATGTAACAGAAAAACGTAATGGTTCAGGACATTTAAATAAAATGGCCCAAAGACCACCTGCCCTAACAAATCATGAAAAAAGGGTAATCAGAGACCACACACAAATGAAAATTTCCCGCGACCCGCGACTATAAAAGCGCGAGTCGCGGACGAGAAAAAGGTCATTCTTTCTTGAGCGGCGTTTCAATTAAGTCTTTCTGAACTTCAAGGCAAAATTCGGTGTGTTGAGCCTGACCACCAATCAAAAAGACTTGTCCGGAAAAATCATTTAATTTTCTCAATTCTGACTTAGAAAAGTCTGTCAAAATAGAATTAAATCCCTATTTGGGACTTAGAAAAGTTTGTCTGATTAGAAATAAATCCATTTGGGACTTAGAAAAGTTTGTCTGATTAGAATTAAATCCCTATTTGGGACTTAGAAAATTTTGTTAAAATAAAAATCCCATTTGGGACTTAGAAAATTGATAAAGCAGATCTTAGACTTTTTACATATATTTTTAACAATTTTGTTTTCAATAAATTCATTAAACCGAGACTTGATTATTTTTGCGCTGCTCAGTCAGAGTGATCCGAGCTGACGGTAAATCTTTTCAAATCTCAGAGCCAATTCAAGGACTCAAATCTGTGCCTTACAACCACAGGTCAAGTTTGAGTTGAGTATCGTCAACTTCGTACTGAAAACGGTAAGAGAAAAACTCTATCATTTTCATTTTGGTCCTTCGAACCGGATAGCAAGACGGATCGCAAGACGGATAGCAGACGCGTAATACTTTACATCAAGCTCACGAGTACCGGAGTTTGTATCTGCTTTCGGAAAAAGTTTGAACACTTGTAAGTCTTTTCTATCCTCAAGGCAAATCAGACGGTGTGTTGAGCCTGACCACCAATTGAAAAGACTTTGAAAGTAAACAGTCAAACAAATAAGCCCTCTTTGACGTGATTGTGGACGCACAGTATCGGACTTAGAAGGGCTAAGGCCAAGATTCCTGGCCTATTGAAGCTTCAAAAGGAGGAGACCTTTTGAAGTGCCTGAATAATAGCAATTGCACTTACTGAAAAACAATTATCTGATCGATCACTATTGGTTTTTACACAGAAGTACAAATCGTTCTGTGTAACTGCACGAAATTAAACCCACTGGTGAAGAGTACCTTTGCGGTTTGATTTACAATACGTTCAGCGCTTAGATAAGTAGTTAGGACAGGTTAATCCACGAAAAACTCCTGGAGAGCCTAGTCCAGGGAATCGGCTACCTATTTTGAATCACGCGCTCACTGTTAGTCGGCACAAACGCTGATTGAAATAATTGTTCGTTACTGTTGAGACTCTGGTTGTTCTTTTGACTAATCATGAACAAAAAAATCGAGGTAATAGTAACGAACCAGAAAGGGATTTTCGACCAAATAGAGAAACTCCTAATAAGGCTTCAAAAAGCCAAACAAGAGCTCAGAACAGAGCTCTATTTCACTCAATACGCCCAACAGCTGGGGGTGAGTATTGAGAATATTGAGAAAAATGATGAAAAACTAATATCTTGGTCTATAAGAGAAAATGACCAGGAAGCTGACGATTATCATGTCAGCCTGCATAAATGCTTGAAAAACGTCCTGGCAATCTACGAGTTTATCCAGCAACAATGCGGAGAACTGAACGTGGAGTCCCCAGTGACCAAGCAAAACATTGACGACCTTCTAAGGCTCACCAGAAAACAGGCGGGAGTCATAAAGAAACGGCAAAGTTTGGAAAAATATCTTCTGATTGGAGAAGAAGAGGTCGTTAAACCATTAGATCAGACATTCGAATGTGCGGGCATTGACACATTGAAAGACGTGCCATCCATTCCTGAGGGAGAGGATGTTCCGCCTCCGATTTTCAACAAAGATAGTGCATCCGCCATGATGCAAGAGAACAAAACAGGTACAAAACCGAAGCAACTAGTCAAAAAAAGGGTACCTGCAGAAGATGAGGATCAGGGACAAGCGGAGTCATATTACAAACGCATGTACGAAGCATCCCTGAACGATATTGCGCAAATTAAGCGTACAATGGAAGAGACACAGATGAGGTCCCTTACCACTCAACATGAACAGAAAAGTAAGAAATATGATCCCTTTACACAAGATGTCTTCGCTTCGGAGAATTTCGAGCAGAAGACGTCCCCTTTTGAAATGGAGGAGAGCCAGAGATACAAGAACAGAATCAATCCTGGTTACGAATCTAAATATGACCTGCCTATTCAGCAGAAGGTTCGTCGTCAGCCATTGAACGAACAGGCAAGTCTGATGAGATCAGAAAATCTTATGGGACATGAATCTCTGGGAACCCATGAAATTCCTATGAGACATGAAAATCCAAGGAACGTTCCCAACCAGTTCCTTGAGAGTCTGGTCCAGTCACAGCAAGCTTTGATGACGCAACTTTTGGAAACAAGGCAAGAACAGCCACGTAGGACGTTCATGAGATGTCCTGAAATAACTGTAAACACCTTTGAAGGGACGATTCAGGATTACCGCCGCTTCAAGCAGAACTTTCACGTGGTGGTTGAGAGAAATAACTTCACTAGAGCAGATAAATTTTCGCTATTGATTCAGAAGCTTAAAGGAGCGGCTTTGGACGCCGTTAAGCACTTGGACCCATCGGTGGTCGATAATTACGAAAAAACTTGGGCAATTTTGGACTCGTTCTTCGACGGGTCAAGACTCGTTTTTGAAGAAATGATGGACCAACTTGTAAATCAGCCTCAGATTCCGGACAAATCTTCTCCAGAATATCTTCAGGCTATACAGGTTATCAATACTGCAGTGGCTAACTTGACCACTATAGGACTAACAGCAGAGAGATTGGGGGCTTATTACGGTTTACGGAAGCTGTCGTCCTCAGCCAGATCCAGAATTGAGGATGAATTACGAACCTTGGAGACAGAAATCCCAGAGTGGGAACGAGTCAGACGGTTCATGCAACATGAATACAAGAAAAACCTTGGTGAACCGAAGAAAAGAGTTCTCCCGCTCGGAAAAGCAAAAACCCACAATACTATGGCCGTGCCTCAGGAGAATAAGGGGGAAATGAGGGTGAGAAGATGCCTCATATGCTCAAATCAGCATAGAGTCTATGAATGTCAGGCTTTTAAGAACGCTAAAGACAAAATTCAGTTGCTTAAAAAGCATAGAATTTGTATATTCTGCGGGGCGCATCCCTATGACCTTGAGAGAGGCTGCGGGGTGAGAGGGAAGCTGAAATGTGACTCATGTCAGAGGCAACATATTAGCCAGTTACACTGCATGTACGAAGGTCAACTGCGACAGCAAAACAGTGACCCAAGGACATATGTGGCATCAGGAGAGGGTTCAACAGTAATTATGCCAACCGCTCTAGCTCAAATTCAAGCTCCGAACGGTTCTCAATGCATAGTGAGAGCTCTGTTGGACGGATGCAGCACAAATAATTACATCACCAAAAAGGTGGTAAAAGCACTGGATTTGCCGACGGAAAGAGCCAATTTTGTAATAAGTGGCGTCGGAAACAAACAAACAGCATGTTCTGAGAAAGCTACTGTCAGAATCAGTACTTTGGACTCTGACGAGCCTTGGATTGAACTGGAGTGTCTGGTTTTACCGGAGGTAGCAAGTCTGCTACCAGCTCAGAGAAGTTTAATTCCAAAAGAGATTCTGGACTTTGTAAGTCAGGGAAACATTATGGCAGACCCTCGATATAATATTCCCGGGTATACCCCATTGTTAATCGGTGGCGCTGTGGCCCCGTACCTGAGAAAGGGTGAAAGCCAAGCCCTTGCAGGTTTGGTGTTACAAAATTCAAAATTAGGATGGATTATTGAAGGTACGGCCTGTATTAAAGGGTCAAGACAGCAAGTAGTATCGACTTATGTAATCACAACAGAAAACGAAACTCAAGTCGAGAAGCTGTTGGATGAAAAAATTATGCAATTTTGGGATCTTCCTCTAGCGGAAGAAGAAGATGAGTCAGCAAATGAGTACTGTGAAAACCTCTATGCGACACAACATTATCGCGACGAGGATGGTCGCTACGTCGTCCCTATGCCTTTTAAACCAGAGGCTCCCCGGAACAGAGGTCAATCATATAAGCAGGCGTTAAGATTCTTTTTTGCGCAAGAAACTAGGTGGAGTCGAAACCAAGTTCATTATAAAAAATCTAACGAATTTATGGAAGAATACATAAGAATGGGACATATGGTAGAAGTTCCGCGGAATCAAACTCGCGACGAATCAGGAACCATTAGCTATATAAAGTATCATTCCGTGCTCCGAGAAGACTCACTAAGTACTAAGTTGCGCAACGTATTCAACGCTTCAGCACCGTCATCAGCTGGCATTTCATTAAACGATCTAATTTTTCCGGGTCCTAAGCTTCAAACAGAAATAACAAGCGTCATAACACAAAATAGAGTTTTTAAGTACGTCTATACAGCAGATATTGAGAAAATGTTTAGGCAAATACGTCTTCGACCAGAAGATAGCAACACAATGAGAATATTATGGAGGCCGACGAAGGACAGCCCTTTAAGAGAATACCGGCTAAATACTGTAACATATGGTACAGATGCCGCGCCATGGCAGGCCATCAGAACTTTGCACCAAGCTGCAAAGGACAATGCTCCAAACCAGAAAGCAAAATGGATAATCGAAAAGGCGTTCTATGTCGATGACCTGTTCTATGGTGCCCATCATGTAGAAGAGTGTCGTAAACAAATACAGGACGTCATGTTTACCATGAATGCTGCCTGTCTGCCGTTGACAAAATGGCATGCTAACCAATCAGAGATTCTTAAGCAAGTACCAGAAGAAAAAAGAATCACAGCCTATACCAATCTGGAACAAACAAATTATATTACAAAATTACTGGGTCTGAAATACGACATGAAAAAAGATGAATACAGCATGGTCGTAAAAATACCAGAAGTCATAAAATACACAAAAAGGGGCATGTTGTCCCTCGTCAGCACACTTTACGATCCCATGGGATGGGTTCTACCAATAATGATGGACTTTAGAATGAAAATTCAAAGTCTATGGCTTCTGGGTCTGGATTGGGATGAAGAGCTTCCCATGAAGGTCCAAGATGAGTTTGCTGAAAGCCTTAGGTCACTACCTAGGCTAAACGAAATCAAGATCAAACGGTGGCTTGATACTAATGAAAATTCCAAACTAGAACTGGTCGGATTCTCAGACGCATCCGCCGACGGCTATGCAGCCGTAGTTTACTCAAGGGTTTTTTCGGGGTCAAAATATGACATTAACTTGGTACGAGCCCGTGGAAGGGTGACTCCGCTCAAAACAAAAGCAAATCTCACAAATTCAAAAAACACAGTTCCAAAAATGGAATTGGAAGGACTTTTATTGTTAGCTGAGCTAATAAAAGAAGTTCAGGCCGACCTCAATTTTTCCAATACCTATACCCGTGCGTATTGTGATAATGAGGCGGTTATTTGCTGGGCTCGAGGCTCAGAGCCAAAAACAAAATATGTGAAAAGGCGAATAGCCAAAATACAGTCTGTATTATCACCAGAGCAAATTCATTATGTGGCCACAGATGAAAATCCAAGTGATCTTCCATCTCGAGGGCTTACGACAGAGAAGCTCATAGCCAGCAGCATCTGGTTTCATGGGCCAAAATGGTTGCAAGACTCGGAGCTCCCATCAACACCTTTCCCTGAAAAATCGGAGGGTTTGGAAACGGGTTCTTGTTACAAAGCAGTCGCAAAAAACCATGAAAATAATCGTTATTTTGAATTTGGCTCCGATTGGGACAGATTACTGAAAAAAACAGCAAAAGTTCTTAGGTGGAAGCCTAAAACGCCGTTAAATAGTGAAAACTTCACTAAACCTATGACAGCAGAAGAAATTACTTCGGCTAAGAATAGATTAATTAGAATGGAACAGCACCATCATTTTTCTGAAATAATTAAACGAATTGCCAACCACAAACCGGTTCCTAAGAATCATTGGATGGCAGCGCTACTCCCATTTCTCGACAAAGAGGGTATTCTCCGAGTTGGAGGTCGCCTCGAAAATGCAAATATGCTTGAGTACAGCCAAAAGCATCCTATTATTCTCAAAAAAGGAGAATTTGTTGATCTTTTGGTTAAAAATGTACATGAGAAAAATTGTCACGGCGGAAACAAGTTGATTGAAAGAATAGTTCTGGAAGAATATTGGATCCCTTCCCTGAAAAAATCAGTCAAAAAAATTATCCATAAGTGTCTTACATGCATCCGTCAGAAAGCAAAAGTGGCACAACCTGTAATGGGACAGTTGCCGGAGTGCAGGGTTAATATTGTACCTGCATTCACAAACGTTGGAGTAGACATGGCAGGACCTTTCATGGTCAAACCAAGCAAGGTCAGGTCTGATAGATACATTAAGATGTATGTATGCGTATTTGTCTGCATGGCAACAAAAGCAGTTCATCTGGAAGTAATAAGCGATTTATCTACGGACTCGTTCCTTGCTGCACTTTCGTGTATGTCGGCAAGACGAGGCATGCCAGCCATTATAATATCGGACAATGGGACAAATTTCGTTGGTGCCGATAGAAAACTGAAACAAGCATGGGAAGCGTGTTTGGAGAAGGCCCCGGAGCTCACAGCGCTTCAGGGCATTAAATGGAAGTTCATACCAGTTCAAAGCCCCAGTTTTGGAGGGCTTTGGGAGAGCGCAGTAAAATCAATGAAATATTTGGTTAAGAGGGTTGGAACAACGGAAAAGCTCACAATTGAAGAGTTTAGAGTCCTTATTTGCCGCGTGGAAGGAGTCCTGAATTCACGCCCTTTGTGCGCTAATTCAGGAGACGCGACAGACCCACCCGCAATTACTCCTTTCCAATTGACAAACATGAGAAGTTTGAGGCCCGATCTAGCTCATGAAACTGAGTTGGATCGGACCCCGATTTCACAAAGGCTTTTAAAAGCCCGAGAAATATTGAATGGGTTTTGGGATAGGTTCAACTCAGAATACCTAAAAGAATTACAAAAAACCCAGAAATGGAGGCAACAAGCCCCAAATCTGGAAAAAGGAGATGTAGTTATTCTTAAAGAAGAGAATAAAACACCCAATGATTGGCATCTTGCTCGAGTAACAGAAGTGTACCCAGATAAAAAAGGAGTAGTACGTCAAGTAGATCTCGTTGCTGGGAATACGGACACAAAAAATTTAAAAAATTGGAATAAAGATGAGAAATTGAATAGAGCAGCAAACAAATGCGTTAAAATTCCTTTACATCCACGAAACACTAACAAAGAGCCAAGTAAAACCGCAATGGTTTTAACCCTGTTGGCTTGTGCAGTCTTGGCACCTGTAAGAGGCATGATCCCTCCTCAAACGACTGTATTAACCCCAGGAATAAATGTGTTCAAACTGCGACCCGTGGAAGTAAAATCCATGGTGATACAGTACATAGTTCCGACGGCTTTTAATGTTACACAAGATTTTCAAGACATGCAAGCAGAAATAACCAAATTTACTAGACTATGCAATTCCTATAAGAATGGACCAGAATTACGTAATGCTTTCTATACCTGCAATATGGGAAGACAGCAACTGGAAGCAAAAGCGGAAAGAATAATACAAGAGGTCAACAGTCTTTACGACATATCCAGACATAAGCGTTTTGCCATCCTAGCACTCCTTGCACTCGTACCGACTGTTGCGTTGACAGCAGGGGTCATTGTACAGGCAAACCAAATCAGTGAAATGCAGGAGGATCTAATAGAGATGGATAGGCGCCATAACACCGCTTTAAAACACATGCTAGCATACGTAACAGCACGAAATGATGATACGGAGTTTTATCTTAATGAGCTTCAAAAACACATGAAACAACAAGGAGTAGTTTCCGCAATTAAACAATATCAAGAGACGATCGAAGAAAAGTTTGTAACAGTTATGGTTAAGCATCGGATGTTACGAAATTACAAACCCTTGCGGGAAGTACAGTCTTTCGTAGACAAAATTATTTCCGAAACACAAACAAGAGTAAGGCTCCCAGATACTCCCCATGGCAGAGACGTCTTCGATTTCTGGCCGGCCGAGCTGAAATTAATCAACGGCGCACCAGAAATCACCTTTACGCTTCCTTTAGTTGAGGAAGAAAGGTTCTATGAGTACATTATTACCAGTGTGCCAATTTTGGGACAAGTACACGTTATGGACAACAACGAAATCTGCACAACAATAGCCGCCAATGAACAAAATACTACTTTCTTTGACACCCAAAGAGCAGTGAACCTAGGCTACAACGTTTTTGATGACGTCAAAAAACAATCTTGGCCGTCATGCACATCAATTGCGTTAGTAAAAATGGCAGGTAGTACGACCTGCACACATAAAGCAACATCTGAGTTGGTTCAGAACAAAATGTTCCACCCAGCAGATGACATTCTGATTCTTTCAAACATGACAGATAATGGCACAATTGAGTGTGCAGGCAAAACATTGGAAATACAACCGTTTTCACTGATTTACATGCGAAATTGCTCTTCAACCCGACCGGGTGCCATGCAAGGAATAGCTCAGACAATACCAGACCTAAACACATTCAAATACACAGAAAACATGACTCAAACCAAAATTTTACCCATTTTCACACCTTCTGAGAAAACTAAATTACTGAAGAATATGATTGAACTTTTGGTTGTTAAGGGCGCAAGGGACAAAACAATAACACCCAAAAGTCAAACAACCCTTGTGATCTGCGTTTTAGTTGCACTTACCATAATGGGTATCTACATCTGGTTGAAAGTTTATAGAAACAAAACCCAGACAGTAGTGTAACCATCATGTCTTCCAAGGAAAGCCAAAGATTATATTCAAAAGTTTCCTGATGCCTTGTTTTACGTTATTAAGACCATGTGTTAAAGCAAATGTTTCTAATAATGTAATTTTACGTGCCCATTTTGAATTTCAGTTCAATTGGAGCAACTAAAGGTTTCCCCGATACAAACTTCGGGGGTCTCCCACTCAGCCCCCTTAAGTGGTAGGGTCATACATGTGCTCTATGATTTGCTAGATTTAATATGAACTACAACATATCCAAAATTCAGCTCAATCAGACGAAGTATAAGAAACTTTCATACAACGGGTTTACCCCCCTTCACTCCCCCCCTAGGGGCAATGGGGGTCTAAAATGTCTAATCTTCCACCCTACAAACCAAAAATATTAGTCAGAAAATTATTCACAACAAAAATCAAACTTGAAAAACAATTAAAATAAAGCTGTGGCATGAGTAGTTTAATCGTAAGGGCACAGCAACACGCAAACGCAATAGCGGAGATGAAAAGTAAAAGCAGCAAAACACGAAAACGGCACAAGAAGCCTGCCACCCAGACTCCCAGGGGCTGAGACCAGCGGGTCAGCTGGAGGATGTCATTGTACCAAGAAAGACCAGTCCATGCATTCCCAAACCTCAGTCACACCGTCTGTAGAGATTCTACCTTCGGGAGTACTTCAACTAAATATTATGTACATCAGGATTGTCACGGCAATTTGAACAATTCAGTAGTCAAACTATCCTATATATATATATTCTGAAGGAGAGTTCCAAAAAAACCTTCATGGTAGACCGTCTGTAGGTTGTAATTGAGCAACCACAAAGAATTAAAAATAAATAAAAAGAACCTGAAGTCAAGGATGAAGTCGCCCAGAAGGAAAAAGAAAACAAACATTAACTATAAACAAAACAACTTTAATTAAAAAAATTATTAAAATCGTCCTCTTCCGAGTCGCTGATGAGAATGGGTTCATCACCCATGTCGTCATCCGCGCTCATGTCACTGGAGTCATCGTCGCTCACGTCGTCATCGGTTGCGTCGTTGTCAGTTGCGTCACCGGCCGCGCTGTCATCCGAGTCGTCAACGAGGACCACGTTTTCCTCAGGGTCGCCGTTGTCCCCTAGGTTGCCGTTACCACCCGGCTCGCCCGCCTCATCGTCGGTGTCGTTGTTGTAAATATCCTCCAAGGCGAACCCAGGCGCGGGTCCGCGTCGCTCGCGGACTGCATTGCCGGCTTCAAACACTGTGAAAAAAAAAAAAAAAGAAAAGGAAAGAAAAAAGAGTTAGTAAAAAAGAAACAAAAAAAAAAAAAACAGAGAGAAGCAAAAAAGACACTTACTCTCCCTTTCCATACGGCGCACCGCCCGGATCCGGCGCACGGAGTCTGGAGGAGTTGGCCCATCTAGCTCTCCAACTACAGGCTCTGAAAAGAAAAGAAAAAGGAAAACATTAGAAACCGCGAAACACAAGAAAAAGAAATAACTTACCGTACTGCACCGCGTAAAGTCCGGCCTGGATTGTAGCAATCAGCTCCCTTGTCTGGTACAGTTCAAGATGGCAAAATACGGAGTAGATCGGGAACAGGCCCGATCCCCAACCTTCCGTTACTCGTCGGTTAACAAAGAGCTCCAAGAACGGGAGCTCCGAAAAGATTGAGATACGCATTAGGTTGCGTATCTCCGCGCATCGGTTTTTTAAAACGTAGGTCACTCCACGATGCATAATAAATTCAACGACCCGGTCCCCCAAGTCCACAGTGAAACCAGTCCGGCCTTGAAACAATGGAATCCGCTCAGAAGGCGGGATGGGGAGATCTACCACAGACACTGTATGGATGGGCATATATCCGCCCAACAAGCACTCTAATTCTTTGGCGGCACACCAGTCTACGCCATATCGACCTGAAGGGTCCAAAACTTCGAGACGTTGAGCCACCCGCGTAGCAAAGCGGGCGTTCGCAAAAATAAAAAGGATACCTCGGATCACTTCAGCAAACATGTCCACGTTTTTTATATTTTTTTAGTTTTACTCAAACAGGAATTTAGTTTATAAAGTTTAAATCGAGTAACACTTAGATTCCACTTAGATTCCACTTAGATTCCACTTAGATTAGTCTTTTGATGGCACTCTTAAAGTTTCTTTTTAAATTAAGTTTAGAATTTGACTTTTAATTTATCACTTTAAGAGCACTTCTTTCTGTTATTTTCCACTATTAAGTTAAGTTGAGTTGAGTTAAGCACTGAGTATGTCACTACGACTGGAAACCGCAAAGATTAAAATCAATCTGAGGGGATTTCAGAAATCCAAAGAAATCCTCAGCCGCAGGAAAATCCATCAAAATGGCCGCAAGGTCAGGACGACCAATAAGAATTAAGAAGAAAAACGATAAAATGTATCAAAAATAGATAACATCTGGAAGAAATAGAAGAGGACAGGCCCGCCCTCAATGGCCCAGCAGAACGCCAGGCGCCATCATTAGAAAAAATACACCAGAAACCATGATTAAACTACGAGTCCGCGAAAAATCCAACCACATAGCAACCTGAAAACACCACTAAAAACAAGCAACAACATTCAGCAACTTGAAGGCATCTTTAGCCCCCGGAGTATGTTCATGACAATTTCCAAGAAATCATCATGAAAGGGAAAGTACAACCCTAGAATTGTCACCAGATGCAACGAGTGCATCATAAATTCAAGTAAAAAGCACTCCAAACAAAATGGGGTCATAAACTACTCTTTTTTAATAACAACCAGATGCTTTTCCCGGAAATATCATGTAACAGAAAAACGTAATGGTTCAGGACATTTAAATAAAATGGCCCAAAGACCACCTGCCCTAACAAATCATGAAAAAAGGGTAATCAGAGACCACACACAAATGAAAATTTCCCGCGACCCGCGACTATAAAAGCGCGAGTCGCGGACGAGAAAAAGGTCATTCTTTCTTGAGCGGCGTTTCAATTAAGTCTTTCTGAACTTCAAGGCAAAATTCGGTGTGTTGAGCCTGACCACCAATCAAAAAGACTTGTCCGGAAAAATCATTTAATTTTCTCAATTCTGACTTAGAAAAGTCTGTCAAAATAGAATTAAATCCCTATTTGGGACTTAGAAAAGTTTGTCTGATTAGAAATAAATCCATTTGGGACTTAGAAAAGTTTGTCTGATTAGAATTAAATCCCTATTTGGGACTTAGAAAATTTTGTTAAAATAAAAATCCCATTTGGGACTTAGAAAATTGATAAAGCAGATCTTAGACTTTTTACATATATTTTTAACAATTTTGTTTTCAATAAATTCATTAAACCGAGACTTGATTATTTTTGCGCTGCTCAGTCAGAGTGATCCGAGCTGACGGTAAATCTTTTCAAATCTCAGAGCCAATTCAAGGACTCAAATCTGTGCCTTACAACCACAGGTCAAGTTTGAGTTGAGTATCGTCAACTTCGTACTGAAAACGGTAAGAGAAAAACTCTATCATTTTCAGCGTCATTGCGGAGGACTGTCGAGACCCGGGCGAGTTTGGGGAGGCTGCCAAGTTCCTCTCTGACCCTTCAGTAGCTTGCGGCACGATGGATGAGGGCTTCTGGAAGTACATTTACAGGGTGCTCTTCTACGCTCTGGAGCCGTGGATTTACATCTACAACATGTACAAGACTTGGGACGCACCTCTGAAGTAGTTCTTTAACCCGTCCAATTTGTAGTCCGAAAGTAAAAATTGGAAGGAAAAGCATTTTTATCGGCAAATTTTTACTTCCGGGCCAAAAATTGATCCGGCCGGTCCAAGTTTTTCTCAGTCTGTCGACGCCGACAGACTCGCGAGAAGACTTCAAACAAAAATTCTTGCCTCTCCGACAGACTTTTACTCTTGAGTCTGTCGGCTCTGTACTGGCAGCCAATAGACTTGTTCACACTGGGGTGGCTTCACTTTTCCCTGTAATAATTAAGAAGGTACGAAGAATACCCGAGGTGGACGAGCCTAATTTACAGTTACGATAGAAGGTAATGAGAAATTCCTAGCATTTTGAGAAATGAAACATTTTCTGCTGTCCGGGAATCAAAGGAAAATTACTCAAACGCCTGCATTTTAACTGAAACATACTTTTCCTGCATTGTTGAGCCGAACCTGGCCATGTCGTGCTGCCTTCACAAAATACCGACTCCCAGCCCTCTTGCGATAGTAATAAATTTATTCGCTCGAGTTGGCTCGCCCGAACACCTGAACTCTCACGTAAGGAAATGAAATTAACGCGTTTTATTAGCAACATCGTTGGAATACTAATTGAATGCCGGAGACAAAGTCCCCCTGATTTTTGCATTGTACGTCGCCGGCCCTTAATCGCAGAACATCTTGCTCGACCCGCAGTCGAACACAAAGTTTGTGGAACATGAGAGGCATACGTACATATAAAAATTAAATTAGTTGGTATTTTTCCCCTTGTTGCTTCAACAAAAAAACTTTCCTCTCCGCCAAGCTCCCATGCCCCAAGTTAGCGCAAAATGCGTGCGTACCTATTTTTCCTTGCCAGCGACCAACTACACGGCACCCAGTCTATTTTCTTGCCATTAAACTATCAGAATGGAACGCTGTCTTGAATACCAAATTGGCAGAGGAGAGGAGAGGAGCCACTCTCGTGGATTGCTGTTGTTGTTTCTGCACACGTTCAGAGTATGGAGCAGCTTTTCGTGCCGATGAGTAATTTGGCTTTTTTTCGAACGCTCTTTAGCCATCATGCGGGTGTGCTTGGCTGAATTCGCCACCGTTTGATTCCCCTCAACAGGTGTGAAAATGATAAAAATGCCTCCATTTTGGGGGCGGACGAGGTGATTTATCCGAACAGCTTGGAGAAACATGAAATCAAAGATTATTGATGAGGTGGTTGGGGTGAGGTAAACGTCAAAAGGGAGGACTCTTTGATGCTGATATCGTGCTTCCGGCTATTTACTTCGTTGGACTAAGCTATTAGTAGGCTAACCACAAACTAATCACTCTCAAGGTTATTAGCTGAATTTTTAAAAAAATCTTTTTTTATGTCCAAAGAGTCAGGAGGCCAAAAAATAAATTTTGGTAAAATTTGGGCTTGTTCTTAAAATCTTTAAGAATAAATCAAAAGAAAGAGATATAATTAAAGCTGTGCATTTGAAGGGACCAACCCGACAGCAAATTCAGCAAACAGTTCAGCAGAACAATTCAAAGTAAATTTTGAAAATTCGAATTTTCTTTCAAGTAGGCTTTTTTGCTTCAACGAGGCTTGGGGGAGATGTTATATGTCCAGGGTTTTAGGCTTCTAGTTGGTGGTTTCGAGGCTGCTAAAAGGTATTAAGTATTTTTTCTCAGGATTTCAGCTTTTCTACGGTGGCTTGATTTAGTTTTCTCGAGTCTCTAAGGTGAGTGGGGTGTTTGATGATCAGCTTTTTCCCCATGGCGGTGCTCAAGGTTACCAAGATGTGCCTAGGTTTGCCTGGTTTGACTGTGAAATGTGTAGTTGAACAAAATAATTTTTGTCCATTAAAAAATAAAAATGAAAAACCTCATAGTCTCTCAAGACTAAGTTTTTAAAAAATAATTAAATTTTTTTTGTAAGCCCTTGAGGCAATATTATTTTACTTTGCTCCAAAATCGAAGAGAGGTTGTGCAAACCAACCGTCGGTCGACTTGTTATTACCCGGGAAGGCGAGAACCCACATCTGAGGCATTAAGTTCTCTCTTTCTCCAGAGTTTCGCAATAATTTATTGTTTCGCAACTTTCAAAGCAGCTTTCGTGATTGAATAAAAACGTTGGGTGGCGAGCGCACGAGGTGAACGCAAAAAGACCATTTAAGTCAGAAACAAAGGCAGACGAAGAAAAGTTGCAATAAATGGGAAGTTGCCAAAGAACGAAGGGACGGACCGGAGCGGGAGCCTGAGCTGCCAAATGTGGACTTCCGGGGCCCGTCACTGCCGTCTGGTCGTAAAAAACATCGGCAAAACAACGCAGAACACATAATAAACTCCCATTTCGAATGCAAGTTCGGTCGGGGGGAGGCAGACGAGGTGGGTACCCGAAAACTAGTAAATAATTTAGGATTAAGCAATTTATCTCAATCTAGGCAAATAAATAGCTGTCTTTAATCTCTTATTTAGACGTTTCTCGTTTCGCTTTGCGGCATCGGCTGTCGCACCTCGTGAATTTTTAAAAGCCAAAAGGTGCAGAAAAGTCTCCCAGCAGACTCCCTCCCTCCCCCACTGACTCGAGTCTGGCACGAAACATATTTAAACACGCACGCTTTTATGACGCTTAAATCTGGAATATAATCCTATTATGCTCACATCCCCCGCCCGCACCCCTTCTTCGCACCTTTGAACCCGTCTGACTTCCCCCAGCACATCAAAATTTTTCCGCGTCTTTCTCCCAAAGGTGAAAAGCCCGAATACACACACTTCTTTGGCGCCAAACCAGCGGAACCACAATTGCGTGCGCGTGATTGAACGATGGGAGCTCGAATAAACCGTGGTTCATGAATTTTGCAAACACCTCCGAACCGGTGGGAGTTCGGAAATCGCAAGCCGTCGTGGGTAATGGCAAGTGACGGGCCGATTATGCAATTAGCAGGTGCCCTGGCCTCTACACACCTTCTCATTTAAAAATGTTCTCGGGATAAAGCAAAATTATGATTATTAGGCGTGCTCGTGTTACAACAAACGGAGCCACAAGGCAGCAAGTGTGAATGTTAAGGGCTCTCGTGTGTCGACGGCACGGGGAGGAAAAAGTTTAAATGTGGGGGATTAATGTGAACTTATGGTGAATTGTTTTTGAAAATGGCGAAGTGCGGCACGGTGTTAGAATGTTCGCAAATGATAATGTTAGGCTCTTGCCGAAAAGGCGGCAGGAAGTTGCGCTCTTTTACGGGAATCGCACTATTTATTAGACGGAGCCAGATTGCGAGCTAATGACAATTTACAATTATTAGCAGTGTCTCTGTCTCGTGCCCGGAAAGCGATCCTCCTCTCGCTCAGACAAAAACCCTAGACCAGGGATTTGTTTCCTTTTTTCTCAGTAGAACGTTTTTATGGCTTAATTTCGTCAGAATACTCTCCAGCCATCTTGAGCTTTGAGCTCAGGGTTTAAATGTTTCTTAGTTTTCGGAACTTTTCGGGACACTCGTTCTTGATCTAGGGTTTTTGTCTAAGGCTCTTCATCGCTAAGTGATGTTATTTAATTTTTCAAGCTGAAGGACTCTGTCTTCTGCAATCTGCATCATCGGCTCAAATTGAATGAAAGACTTTCAGATGATTAAATTACGTCAAATTAAAAAATGCAGTGTCACTTTTCCTCGGCCCTTTATTTCACTCCTCACTTCCCAGTAATCCAATCAATGTCTCTTACTGCTTTCATTAAATTACTTTGAAATGTCGTCTTTGCTTTTTTGTCGCCTGAAATATGGAGAACTATTTTAAATTTGAAACTATTCAATGGCAAAAAGCATGAATTCCCTATTGGACACTAATTAAAAACATTCAACCTCCCACTTTCCAATCGAACCATTTTAATTGGCAAACTTTTGCGGGTTGTCATTAGCGAAAACCGGACAGTTGATTTCAATAAGCTTCGATTTCAGAGTTGAGGTTCCTCACTCACCCGACCCCGCGCCCACCCATCTAATTGGTAACTCTTTGGCAAGCTTAAAATATAGTTCGCCTTCCATTAATTAAAATAATTGTGGCTAAAGTGAAGAATATGGGACACGGGCTTTCAGGATCATGTGGCATATCAGGAGAAAGGTAATTTCATGTAGATGACGAATCTGTAAAAATCTTTTGGGGGTCGCCTCCCCCGGGGGAGATATACGCTTTCAAAGTTTTGAACCGTAACGGCTCCTTTGACGCTATTCTGAAGCGCAAACGAAGCGCAACCATTTTTTGCACTTTTAATTGATTCTCTCAGTTTGACAACATTTGCTTCATATACTTTTTCTAGACTAAGCGGCATCTGAGGAGTTCCTTATTTTAGTATGAAGTGGAATTTGATCAAAATTAACTTTGAAAAATGTAAAACTATGAAGTTTTTACATCCTTGCGCAGTTTTCTTAATGCTAAGCGGCATCTGAGGAGTTCCTTATTTTAGTATGAAGTGGAATCTTGATCATTTATCGGCAAAATGATCCGAAAGCTATAGATTTTTCGTATATTTTGGAAAATTTTATATTTAAAATATAAAGTTCATACAAAGTTGTATGAACTGAGAAAAATAATTTTATGTTATTTCCAAAGAGGAAGTTGAAAAGCTCCTTTAAATACTCATCAATGGTTTGACCTATCTTAAAAGACACGAAAAGAGAGTTGAATTAGTAATTAATGGAATGAAAATAAGCACAAAAGTCTTAACTGGCTATCAACAAAAGCAACCGTTATAATTTGCGCTCATTTTGCGCTTCAGAATAGCGTCAAAGGAGCCGTTACGGTTCAAAACTTTGAAAGCGTTTATCTCCCCCGGGGGAGGTGACCCCCAAAAGATTTTTACAGATTCGTCATCTACATAAAATTACCTTTCTCCTGATATGCCACATGACCCTGAAAGCCCATGTCCCATATTCTTCACATTTTCCATAATTGTTTTCCAGCTGGTTTCTGGTGCGATGATGCCTGAAATATGTCTCAGAGTCGTCGTTGTGATGACAGCTTGCACTACATTTCTTGATTACACTGAAGCCTTGTATTTATAAACAAACCTTGAAGGAAGCAAACTGAAGTGCAGCAAAGTTTAATGGAAACTCGCCTCCTATCCTTTTCTCTCGTTACGCAACTTTAAGAAAAACAACTTTATCTCACTTCCACTTGAAGACTTTTGAATGCACTCTCATTACATTACTCAGTTGCGTCATAATCTAATTAAAATGCTGAGTCCTCAGGGTTGGAGTGCGCCAATAAATTAATTGCGAAAGCGCACACAGTCGCATTTGTCTATCATTTTTGCCAGCGCCAGCTCGCGAAGACAACGAGGGAATCTCTCGGAAATCGCAACCCAACCCAGTTTTAGTTTTTGTGGATGAGAGCATTTTTGTGCATCGGCTAAAATGAGCGTTGATATAGCTGTTGAGTTGAAGAGAACCAAACCGCTGTTTAAGGGTATCTCATTTCAAGTCGGGAACGTCACGTTGGGCTCTCTTATAGAGAATTTCAAAGAGATGGAGGAAACATTTCTGAAAAAAATGTTCGTCTGTCCTTTTGAGTCTCAATGGCTTTGAAACTACAAGACAAACGGAACTGTGGTTTTCTGTAATTGTCTCGTAAAACGGTTAAAGATGAAGGGACGTACCATAAATACTTTTAAGTGCTTAAATTGACCTGAAATCTAAATTTGAGCTATAGGAAGTCCTCGAGTTTGCACGAGACAAAGTTTAACCCTCTAACGTCCGGAGAAAACAAACAGTATCCAAAAAGAAAAATGTTGAAAATAACCTTAACTTTTTGAGGAAATAATTACAATTTGGGTCTTGTTAACCGTTTTTAATTAAATACGATTTTTTCAATGGCCAACTCAAGACAATCATAGCTGCTAGAGACGGAAACGAAATGCTCTCAAATGTGTTCGTTTCTAGGTAAGCTTGAAACATTTTTATGGGCTGAAAAAAATTTTAATTACACGAAAAAAAACGTTCCTAGAGTTCAGATCAGGCAGATAAAATATGCAAATTTGTGCCACAAAATCGTAAAGCGAGAAACGGGGTCTCGGAATTCCCACCAGAGGGAATTCCCCGCTCTCAATGTCTCCGTATTCGCACCCGCATCTACGCACGTCGCGCGTCTATTTGCCCAAAAATTAAGCCACGTTTTCATTATTTGTTCCGTAATCTCATGGTTTCGAGCCTACCTGCAAGCATTGGAGCGCGCATTGACACCGAAATCATGAGTCAAGTTCAATATTTTGCAATCGACACCTCACCCGTCTCCGCAAACGCAGAGAGCCCTCTCAGACTCACTCCAAGAGACGTGTCTCTGTTGAACTTGTGAATTAATGGAATGAGGCAAATCCGCTGGGGCAGCCGGCTTCGACCGACACCGAGCCCGAGCCAGTTGCTGTTGAATAGTTAAATGGTAAAGACGTTGAACCAGAAAGCAATTTACACATTCGCTCACCTACACCGATACATCAAGTGGCAAAGAGATGAAATTGAATTATTGTGTCACGCTACTATTCACGCTGCTCTGCTTAGTTGACATTTGCCTGGCACAATTTGGTAAGCTGCTTTGCTCCAAATCCAATATTGGTTGATTTGAATGCCTTTTGTGTATGCAGTCGGATTGCCACCCCCTCACAAATACCGCAAATTCTACAGACGACTGAATCGGCTTCAGCACGGGGGATTCGGCGGAGGCTATCCTGTCCCTGTGCCAGTTCCGGTCCCCGTGCCAGTGGGATCGGGTCCACAGTACGGCGGTCATCCGTACCAGAGCTACGGTGGAGGCGGCGGCCAATCCCAGGCTCAGGCACAAGCGCAGTCCCAGTCGATATCAATCAATGGGCCTGGAGGGCTCTCAATTAACGTTGCCAACTCCCAGGCCCAGTCGCAGTCCCAAGGAAACGGGTTCGGCGGTGGATCATCGAACGCGTACGCTAATGCCAATGCAAATTCGTTCACGCTGGGGTGAATAAAAAAGTGACAAAAATCTAGCATTTGTGTGAATTCAGCGACGAGCTTCAAGGTCGAGCTTCCGATATCCGGGAGCACCTGGAAGTGCCTTTTCTTCCTCCAATTTAAAATAATGGGCTGTGCAACTTGAAAAGTGCAGCGCTAAAAATGCTTTTCACCCCTCTCTCACGGGATTATTACGAGCTAGAGCAGGTAAATTTGTGCCTTTAGGCATCCGTCATCCCAACAAAGCTGAGCTGCAACCCGCAAAACAGAAACAGGGAGCTCGGGAGGACGTGAAGATGTAAAATACAACTCAAAGCGCAGTTTTGTAATATTGTGCTTTGATGGTGCCGCTCTGCCTCCCCGAGAACGCCGCATATTTCAGCTTCAAACGGGCTTTCCATTACTTTTTCCGCTGCCAGGAGTTGTGCATAAGAGCTGAGAAATGAAATGTAAGCGATGAGGAAAAAGCATTACTCTAATGTTCCCCCACACCTTCCTGTGAGGTTCAGGCCTTGTGTTGCTTTGTGCATCGGTGAAAAGCTCCACCGAGAGCTCTTCTAGCTCTAGTTGGAGGCTACAACAGAAGGTAGAAAGAGAGGAAAATGGTTTGAAAGCTTTTGGGAAATTTTGCATCATCAAAAACGATTTAGAGCTTCAAAAAGGGGCGTAGACATTAGTCTCCTTTGGCTGTTTTGAAATTTAGTCCTTTGAATGTCCTATATTGAATCAAATTCAGCGTAGATGGTATCAGGATATCAGGCAAATATTTCGATTTTCAGTCTCCCCAAGGCCATTTAGACGGTTCAATTAGCACCACAGACTGAAAATGTTGCCCTGAAAATTTTCCAGTGAAAGAAACTCCAGAGAAGGACCCTAAGTTCAGGGAACTAGGAGATGAGTCCTTTCGGTCATAAAAAGAGAGCTTTTTCGAAGGCAACAAATCTCAAGAAGGAGAGAAATTTTTACTCTCGATGAAGAGAATCATCCAGACCGACAGACACTTCGTCTCGGGAGAGATATTTCTAACGCCACATCCCAGAAGCCTCCCTAAAATCTTTCAACACTTTTGCCACAGTTTGTGCGCCGCCTGAACACTAATAACAATAATAATTTCTGTGTGCGAACACAAATGTTAGCTTGCGCCATTGTCGTGTATATGGTCTAGACAATGGGAAAATGCAAAAGATTTATATGCGACATTAAAAAAGAATCGTTGGCGTTGCATGAACTACATTTAGTTGAAAAAGTTTTGGGGTTCATGTGCGGTGGAGGGGAGCGAGATGAGGCAATGACAACGCCGACGACAACGATGGCACCGACACAGAGGAAACTAATTAAAGTCACAGCGGCAGCAGTAATTAAGTTGTGCTAAAATTAAAATTATATCACTGCCACTTTCATCACCCGCGTTTGAGAGATGTAGGGGCGGAGAAGACAAGCGATAGCGCCCGAGAGCTTCTTCAATGACTAATTGCTCTTTTGCGGGAGTTCTCAGAAGCATCAGGGATAACCGGTTTCCGTTGGCATGCAGACGAGAATTGAGTTTTGTGGTCAAGCGTTAGTTACCTGAGCTCTCGGGAATGTGATATTTTGTTTGATGCTCCAGCACCTGTACCAAACACTCCAAATCCCAATTTGTCTATTCATCATCCGCCACCCACCGCATGGAATTAGAAGGAGACCCGTTCGGAGAGATCCAACCAATTCCCTTATCGATATTTTACCCACAACGTATAACACTTGCAAATGTTCCATCTCCATCCCTCCATATCTCCTCAAATCGATATTACAATCACGTCCGTCGGGGAGACAAACATTGGAAATGAAATCAAACTTCGTGTAAGAGAGAACATACCCAATTTGCAAGGCACATCACGCTCCCCTTCAAGAGCATCATCCCGTGTCTTGCGGGAAGCGACGGGACCGGAGGGGTCAGCGGGGGGACGTGCCCTAATTCTTTTATCGGAGGTATTGACTGGGACTATTCTGAGCTAGGGATTATTATATTTCTGTCAATTTCTAACTTTTTGGACTTTTGATTCTAAAAATGTTGGTTAGCAAAAATAGCGTTTCAAAAATGTATTTTTTTTGTATGAAAAAAAATGTATTTTTTTTCAAATTCAAAATGGCGGAAAAAATTCAAAAAAAAATTTTTTAACAGAAAAAAATTTGTATTGTGGCTGACCATTTAGTAAGCCAAAAATAAGATTTTCCTAAAATGACCTCAGGTCACCAAAAAAATTTGGTTAAGCCTTAAAATCATTAGGGTCGAATTTTGATGACTTTCAAATATTCAAGATAAGAATTAGAGAAGACCTAAACTCCTCTCAAGAAAGTTTTCTTTGATTCTAACTATGTAAACGCACCAGAGGTTCCAAAAGCTGCCAGCTCAGGTTCTAGAGACTCGAAACAAAGAAGGTTGACTGCAAACAACAAATCTCTCGAATTATCATCCAACTGGATTTCTGGTTACATCCCTCAGTGCGTCTCAGCTCCCAAGACAGCAACACCGGAGGAAAGGAGGTGCTGCGGAGTTAATTATGATTTCACTGAATTTAAATGAAATCATTTTCCGATTTGTTTGCATGCAAATGAAGTAAGCGGTAAGTAAATACACATAATCGTCAATGGGGGAGGTTCGGGTGTCGAGACGCCTCACCGCGTGTTCCATTGGAGACTAATAATCAGCATGACAATACAGTGGGAGCGCAGAATATGACGACGTTGCAAAAGTGACACCGCGAAAGAAGCTCAACTCTTACATTGTTATTAAAATTTTGCTCCAATTTCTCCATCCCGCAGCTTCTTGCGCCTTTTGTCACGCTCCCCAGCAAATTTGTATGTTTATCGTTCACTTGTCGCTCGCCCGAGCCTCGCACACCGCCTGCTCTGCTCTCTGTCTCTCACTTATCTAATTATAAAATTTAAATTAGAGGTATTGTTGTTGGCATTAACATCATAATTGAAGAATAATTTAATTATGAATCAGGTTAGGCGACGTCTACGACAGCGCGAGCGAACGCAAAAATCGCACGATGATGGATGACTAGAGCGTTAGTGGCTGTTTTGTGGCACACGGAGGCCGTTCGGCACTGGCTTTTGATTAATTTTAGCCAAACGAGGGGGGAATAATAAAGCTTATGACTTGATGCATGAACCCCTTTTGGCGCGAACCTTTCTCGGTGTGTACTTTCCCGTGTCCTCCGCGTGTTCTCCGCAATGACAAGCTAATTTTGCGCGCTCCCACTTCAGTGTCGGGTGAGTGGAAGCAAACATTGATGGATTTTGTGGTGCTGCGGTGAAATGAAAGGTAAATTGCCTTTTTATAGCAAACAAGATTGAAAGGTTTACTTCAAACACCACTTATTTCCTGGCCTCGGAACTCAGCCCCACTCTTCCTGAGGATTTCGGGAACGTGTTTCGATTGTGTTGATGAAATACTAGTTCAAATTTAACGATACACTGGTTTCTTGGTCGATGTTATAAATTGATTTTGTTGTGATAGATTTTTGTAAGAGAAATGTAATCAGCGCCATCTACGGTCGATGTTTTCTCCCAAGACAATCTGCTAGAGAGCTAAACAGTCTCTTACGACTTAGCTTTTATTTAGAGCCTTGTATAATCATCATTTGAGTTTGGACATTCATCGTGGACAGAAAAACGAGAAAAATTCGATGGTCATAAAAATTTTTAAAGTTTGAATGTGACTTTTCTTTATTGAAAACCAAGATACAAATAAAGTCTGTAATTTGAAAATTGTTTTCTTGCCACAATAGAATGCTTGTGGACTACATCGTTACTCCAAAGCAAGTGTCTAGGAACAATCCTCCAAGAGTGAACGTTATGGAGACCCTGATGTGCCCTGCCTCGCCCCAGCCAGTGCCCCAGGAGTTGCGGATGAGCCAGAAGTCGGGTCCCCAGCCAATAACGACGATACCGTGGTTGCAATTAATAGGAGCCTGCACAGAGTTGTAGACCCCGGAAGAGTACGAGTTCCATCCCGTGGCGTCGACACAGCATGCCACTGCCCCCTTGTAAGTCAGGTGGTACTTGATTGCGTCCACGGTGGCAGCAATGTTCTGGAATCCAGTGTTCTTGGCGGGTTTCGAGACGGAGGTCTGGCACGTAAGGTCAAGAGCCTTGTAGGGGTAGAGCGTCTGGGTCGCTAGTCCGGACATGGTGCACGTGAGGGAGTCCGAGAACCAGCCGCCGTTGCATCCGTAGCAGGTTTTGCAGCAGTCCACCTGGTGCTGCTCGCTAAAGCTGATGAGGGTCCCCATCTTCACGTAGTAGGCGTTCTCAAAGACTCCGCTGGTCGCGAAGGCCCAGCAGCTTCCGCAGTCCCGCTGGTCCTTAACGGGCGTTAGTTTCCCTGGGCCGCTGATGCGGATGTCGTAGGACGTGGGATACGTTACCCTTGGCTGGGGACCTTCAGGGGGTGGGCCTGTGGCGTTTTCGGGTCTGCGACTGCCGCACTTGGCCTTCATGAACTTTTCGTGGGACTTGTCGCTGAACTCGTTGACGGCACTGCGCCACGTGTCGATGCCGGCGTTGAACCTCTCAATCTGAGCGTTGATCTTGTGCCAGTTTTCCACAAAGCTGTACCGCGCCTCAGCTTGCTCCTCCGGCGTTGCGTAGACTTTCCCAAACTTCTTCTTGAATTCCACCCACGCCTGGTTTTCAGCCCCGGTGAAGCTTGCGCTGTTCCAGTCCTGCGTAATTTGAGTCGTCACGACGCAAGCTAGCGCCAGAAGGACAACCACTGAAATCCTGCTTAGCATTTTCTCTCAAGGTCTCGAGAACTACTATGAAGAACAGAGTCGAGGGCCGACTTTAAATATCGAAGGAAAAAGTGGTGGGGGTCAAGCCGCTTGCTCAGGTGCGTCGACGTCAAAAGCCTCGAGCGTCAATGTTTTTCCCGAAAACGCTTGTTTTTCAGCTTGCGTTTGGATTGACGCAAACAAGAGTGTTGTTTCACGAAGAGAGGCTCGCTTGCATTCCAGACATTTGACGGAGTACGTCTTTCAGTCTGTCAACCCAAAGCACCTGAAAAAGCTTGTTGTTTTGAAGAATTGAGAAAGGCGTATTAGGAGTTCAACAACCGGTTCAGCCTTGGGTTCAGTTCATGGCTGAGCAAAGTCTGGCACGTGTTAGACGGCGAGCTTAAGAAGGGGAATTTTTTATGGCTTCTTCTTGGCAGAAAAATCGCCCTTTGGGCTGCATACAGTGGAGATAAGTCTTTTAGGTTATTAGGAAAACTTTTTTCTCAATCGTGATCGTGAGTAAATTGGTGGGATAAAATTCGAGGGTTAAAATATGATGCTCATTTTGAGGCAGAGCCTAAAAGTGTCCCCAAAATAAATCCTAATAACTAGGGAGTTATCTAGAGCTTGTAACAAGAGCTTGGAATTGTATTCGAACAGCGAACATATTGTGGAATCGGTAAGTAAAAGGACATTTTCACTGGCTTTCAACGTCAGCAGTCAAGTTCAGGTATGACAGCAAACTGATGCTGCCGTTGCTACAAAAGGTCCGTCAAAACTTCACCAAAGTGCAATCTGGGCTCGAGAATCTCGTTTTGCAATTACAAACTTCGATGTGCACCCGCGATACCAGCCCAGAGGGGGGACTTCAAAAATAGCTAGACAGAGTGCCAAGTCCCATTCAGAGCACTTTTTGCGGTAACCAACCATTGTTGTGGCTTCCAACCTTTCGAAGTACACTTTATCTCGCCATGTTTCAGCTTATCACCCCCCTAGCCTACATTCACTATGCTTCTGCTTTTTTACCGCAACACAATTTTTAGCAAAAAAAATGTCGTCAGATGCTGCCACTGCTGCTGTTCCTGTTGTGTAAAAATATTGCACACGGGGCAGTGTAATTAATGTGGCTACTATGGGAGGCTGTCAGTGAGACGCAGGTAGAGCCATTGTTTGGGCAGATTTCGATGCAAAAAATGACTGTATTGTAAATGAGTATTCTAACGCGTGCATGCAAACTATGGGAAAGCCACAGCAAAGCAAATTGCTTTGTTGCAAGGATTTTCATGGGAACGATACCTTTAGAAGAATGGCACGCCATGGAATTGAGATTGAGCGAGCAAAGTGGCTTAGTCTGCACTGATTATCGGGTTTATCTGAGTATTTTGCACAGGTTTCTAAATTGCCTTTCAATCAGTAGGGATTCTCTCTATTTATTCTAACCCTTTGACTGTCGGTTGTCGCTGACTTCCCCCCGACTTTGGCTTTAACTGGTTTTTTAATTATCCCCATGAAAAATTTTCCCTCTTCTTTTTCTAAAAACCCTTTAATTTGGACTTCAAAAAATTTGGGGCCAATTAAAAAAATCGTCAAAATTTTATATAAGCTAAAAGCTGATTTTAGATTTTATTTAGTATGGAAAAAATTATGTAGGTTACATGAAATATGTTCTGTATTTCTAGGAGATATCTTGAAATTTTTAATAAGTTAATTTGTAATCCCAAAATCCCGATTTATTTCAGGTTATCTCATTCCTAAGAAAACCAAAAGACGGGAAAAATATTGAGATGGAATTTTCATAGTCCAAAACCAAGAAATCCAAGTAATTGTCCGTGACAGGGCCGTCAACGGAATAACAGTAGGCAGAAACAGCCGTGATTAATATTCCCTTCTCCCCTGGACCGCCGAGCTGCAATGCCTGTGAGGGTACCAATTAAATAAATTGTTGCTGGCCCCAGCCAGGCCGCTAGGAACACAATAAAACGTTTACGACACTTCTGGTCCCGCATTCCCTGGCGCGCGCTCGTAAATGACCCGATTGGTACTAATTATACGAAATTTAGATGCTTTAATCAAAGCCGAGACTGAGGCACTTCCACTTCCGCCGCGATGTCAACTCATAAAACTTTTGGCGCGTTTAATTCACTCCCACTCCCGTCCCATATAAAGCATACTGTTGACTTGTGCGAGAAAGTCGGCAAGTCGATTTGTATTTATCCATTATGAACACCTGCCGCAACAACAGTATCCGTATAGACCACCAACGCCGGTCCGACGTGTGAAAGTGGGGCTTGAGATATGACCCCGGGGTGGCTTGAGTCACGCGTAGCAACGGATCGATAGCGACGGACGCTCATTCAATTAGCCGGAATGCTGATGGGCAAATTGAAATCAAAAGAGCTAACCATTACCGCCAAGTGTAGCGTCTACGTGTAGAAACATGTAGAAGGATGAGAAACTGGCGGAAAATCCCGTACCAGAGGATTTTTTATGGTAATTTTTTAAAACCTCTTTTGAAAATTTAGCCTTTTGGGAAATTTTTAAGTTAAAATTGCGTAGTATTTGAAAGCCTTCGAGACTCATGAAGACTCTGAAAAGGTACTACTCGAACCCCCTCCCCCCCAATGACCCCCAAAAATGACGATTAAAGTCCCCCTGTTCCCCACCAAAATTTTTCCAAAAAAGAGAAATCCATTTTCCCTCTACAAGTACCGTCTGCAAGCATCGACGCCTCACCGAAGTAGCAGCATTTTGATGAAGGTTTAATGAACCATAACTTTCAACAGTTTGGATGTAATGTTTGACGCGTGTTAAATTGCTCCTTCGCACTCAGACGAGTACGTGGAGTCGGGAGGTTGGGGCGGAATCTCTGACGTGGACGTAAACTTCCACTGGAATTCATAATGGCAGTCGACGCACGAGAAGAGCTACAAAAATACTCATTGTGGCACCACAAGCCTTTCCTGCATGCATGAGCCTCTCTCGACACATTCAGATGATTGTTTATTATATTATTCCTAGAGGGATTAATGTGCTCTCAAAGGAATCGGTACGGCCTGAGAAGATGCCGACCCAGCACCAGTCGGTCGCAATAAAATTCTTCTCGTGCATTCATGACGAAAACATGCGCTGAGCATCCCGCAACCGGCTCGTATTAGGGAAAAATGCGAGGATTGAAATTTCCCACGGAAAGGGAGCAGAGGCAGAGATGGTACAAAGGGGATACTTAAAGTCATCGAAAATAATTCAGCTTTTATGCTTCTTAAGTGGAAACTTTAAAAAATGAAAGAGTATAGAAAGAGTTCTCTTTTCTAACTGAAATGGTTCCTGGTAATCAAAATAGAGCCTGCATGATTCAGTGGTTGCGGTTAGAGGAGACGGATGGTCCTTAGTGACACTTTCAGGCCAACCTCTGCTCCCATATCCCAAAGCTCCTAAGTCACAAAAACCAGAAAGCCACAAAGAGCAGGCTTTTAATTAGGGAAACTCGCGTATTTGCGTTCAAAGGAAGATCAGGCCACTGAAACTAGCGCCTAATAAATTAAAAACCGTGGGCATTATGATAATTTTCCATGTAACATGGCGTATTATATGAACTTTTTGTGTCGCTGCCATGTGTCAGTATGCGGTATTTTCTTTCAAAATCCTCTGGCGCTTATTATGCTCGTGCTAGCAAGGCCTCGTGCTCGTACGTAATCAGACAACGTCAGGAGCGGCTCCGCAGCACATAAAAGTGAGTGCAGAGGAATTTGTGCGAATGTTTGTGGTGGCATCATCATAATAGTATGCTGCTACTTTTTTTTTCTCCCGTTGCCATTGGCATGAGAACAGTGACACAAAACAAATGCTCTTGGTCGCATAATGTGGGACCAACAACAAGAAGGGAAAAAGCTTAAACAATGCTGCTACTTTCAGAGACTTGCATACACAATTACCCGCATGATATTTGCCAGAATCGTATGAGAATGCATGCAAAAGGGAGGGAGATGGAGATAGCAGGATCGTAAAAAGCAGAGAAATAATAATAATGGGGCAAACATAAAAATGTAATAAAATTGTTTAAAGTCCTGGCATGAGGGCGAACGAAATCCACCACATTCACAGCTTGCATGCCTTCAGTAATTTAATTATTATGATGATCACAATCCTCAGACACAGGCTCTAATGTGAGTAGACGAAGCATGTCTGAGCCACTCTAGACAATTGAAGGAGTCGGATTCGGGGAATTGAGGGTATTTCTGTTATTTTCGAAGAGTCTCAGCAAGAAAAAAATGCTTTTGAATTTTTTGATAGTATTTTTTTTTATTTTAAAATTTTCTCATTTTTGTTACCTTTTAATTTAAAATTTTTAAATAAAAAATCCAATACCCAGATGGCTCCCAAACATCATTTTACGAGTTTCAGGAATTGTCAGTTGGAAATAACAGAACTAAAACATGAATTAAAAACCAAAAAGGGCTCCTGCGTCTTCCTCAAAGCTTTTAGTCCCAAGTTTGCTCTCAGAGAGCCTCAGAAAAATGTGAAAAGGAGGTTTCAGTCTAGGTCACAGTTGCATTTGGTATTTCCAGGCATCACGCATTCTGTCCGTCTGTTAGCGGCGCAGCTGAAAGCCGCAAAAAGCCCCCGGCCAACGTTTTTTTCCCACAAAACACAGTGTTTGCTTTCCCCTCATGGCGAGACCATTATTATTATTTTACACAAGGACACATCCTCGCAAAAAGTCTAATTTACGTCCTCGGGGACTCCTTTTATATTTATATTTCTTCATTACTTTCTTTGTCTTCCCCCTGCAACACTACACCACGGACTTTTTTCGAGCTGGCAAATTGAATTTTCTTGTTTGCTGCAACCGACACGATACTCTGCCGTTACGTAACTTAACCTAAGAGCGTCTGGTCTTCATGATTTGTTTGCCTCGCTCGTGATTTACCATTTTTTGCATAAACATTTTTCTTACTTTTCCCCTCTCCTCATCAGCATCCTTAATGATCAAGTGCCTCTTGGTTTCACTTACACCCGGATTCATACGTTCCGGGGTGTCTTTGCCGCGTATGAGCTCACTACCAAGTACCAGTCGGCCGCCTTATTTGGAACTGCAGTACATAGAAGGCGAAATTTAATGCCAAGAAATCAGGTAACGAGTGCAGCTCAGAGTAGCTTTTTCAAGGAGTCTGTCTTAAGACCGATCTGGCTTCAAGGACTGGGAATCTGATACCTGTCGTCAAGCTGTCTGATACTACCAAGGACTTATCACCTTGTTTGACCATGTAGATAATTGTTTAAACATCCGGGAACCTGTTAATTGTTTCGGGAAAAATATGAGTTGAGATGCTTGAGTTTTGAAACGTTCCGAAAATCCCAGTTCCAGTCATCAGAAACTAACTCAGGGAGAGAAGGGTGGTGAGGTCAGGCTCTTTCAATCACTATTCGATAAGATGAGAGGGTAAATTCTCAACAAAAGAAAGAGGGGCAAGGGAAATTAATTAAGAAAACACGACTCTGCCAAGTGGAAAAATATTGGTCTAACCAATTCGAAAGGAAACTTCCCCTACGTGCCTCAGAAGTCGTAAACAACGTTATTTTAATGGCAAACAGTAAAAACTCGGTAGAAACAATCAATCAGAAGTGAACACGCATGGGAGGGGGGTCAATTAGACGGAAGAAGAGGGCTTGTGGGCCGGAAAAAAGGGAAAACAACCGGAAACCAGCAACTTTTTGCCCCCCTGACCCGCGCTCATCCCGCTCACATGCGACTCGGCATCCAGATAAGTGCCTCCGCTCCTTGTCTGGCGCTTCCTTCCCCTCCCGAGACTCAAGACGCGGTGGAGATTGAGAAAAACGGCCGTTAATACTATCACATCTCGTTTCCAGAGGCGACACATTGGCGGCACATGCGCCTGGCGGAGGCCAGAGACGCTTTTATCACTTTTGCAGCAGTCGGTGTTAAATTGTTTCGCCGGAATGTTGCCACTCTCGCTCCGCTCCCGAGGAGTGTCGAGGCGAGATCTAATCTCTGCACATGGCTGCCTCTGCGGTTGTAAACTTTTAGACTCTGATTTATGACGGACATTTTTTGCCACCCGTCCCTCCACATGCATTCATGCAATTTTTATTGCACCTTTGTCATTCCGCAGCTGTGCATGGGCCGTTTAGCAGAGGGGGAAGTGTATCCGGAGATTAGACCGACTACATGCCGGCGAGGCATTCGCACGACTTAAAGTAGCTTTAAAGAAGGATTACATCATCATTATTTATCCTCCATTCCGTCTGCTTGCTCTATCACTTATTCCGAGAGCTGCAAATGTTGACATACTCGCTGCCATGCCGCACATGTTGACTGTTTTGAATTGATGTCGACGGAGGGGGAGGAGGCGAGGGAGATAACATACTTAATATTTTATGAAGCATCCTTAAGCAGCTCGCATCCTTGTCGAATGTATTTTGCTACACGCACCAGAGTCTTATGCCAATATGTTACGCCCAAAGTAGCGCGCACAAGACGGTTCGACTTGCGTTGCGGGGGAGAAAGAAGAGGCAGCAACAACAGCGACTAATTATTTCACTGAAATTGAGCAAGGTTTTGTAGACACGTTTTGACAGACATTTTTGCCTCGTTCGGGGGAATTTCCGCTTGCGAGCGATCCGACTGTCGTGCCTGGGATGCCAGATGTTTCAGAACTTCGCCTCTGCAGTGAAATTCTTTACCTTGCGAGCACAAAAATATTGAGTTTGGGAACTTCATTACAACTTTTCAGGAACTTTGGCCTTCTATTAAAAGTTTCTTTGATCAATTTCACAATGAGGGTCTGTAACTAGTCTTACTTGAGAAGAATACATCCTTTTTAAATTTTCAGGGCCACAAATTTATACAGGAGGGTCTAATTAAACTTGTAGTAGTTTTCTTCCAATTTCAGGAGTATTTCAGCTACGGAAATCTTCATAGAAAAAATGAGGGCTCATAGAAAAAGTTATTCCAAAAGAGGTTAAAACTATAACCTGTAAAGCAAAAGGGCGAAAGGCTTTAAAGCATCTCTTTGGGTTAACGGTACCCTAAGTAAAATTTTGTTAATGGTTGAACATGGGTTAAGGCATCCTCTCCTTGCTAGGCTGTGAAAATAAATATTGACTCAAACAATTATAATTTCAAATCCCTCGAAGTAGCTCAAAACCTGACTGTGCCACTTCAGACTAAGTTGCATACTTGCGAGCTTGGTTTCCAAGTTTTGTATAATTGAGAGCAAATTTACAAAACAACTCTTACAAGTTCTCTCCTCTGAGCTCTCAAAACCCACAAATCCTGCTGCATTCTTACTGCGGTCGCACTCGAACATGCCCAGCTTCTATCTGGGTCAAATCTGTTTTCGATCAATTTTCCTCGCTTCTCCGTATTTCATTCATGTCTGCAGAACTTTATAATGACGCTGAAGGTTGAGTAGTTTTTGAATACACTCCATTTCTCGGAGCCAATCAAGAAATGAGCCAGCTCTTAACTTTTGTGTTTGACTTTAAAATCAATTCCTTCACGGGCAGAAAAATAACTCGACCCTCCCCACAGGAGGGAGCACCCGCTAATTGGTCTTTAATTGCCATCAATCATTCGAACGCCAAAAATGACAAATAAAGAAGGTTCCATTTCCCATTTCAGGTTTTGGGAGAAAAACATGTCGGCCGTTCTGAGAAAATGCTCGAATTTTCCGGTCAAACAGTTAAATGCATGAAAATATGCATTTTCCGAGAGACTAGTCCTGACAACATTCGAGCAGCTGTACTGGAAAACCGAGAAGCAGCATCCAAACGACCCGCGGTGACCTATTGTGTGCCCAAACAAAAGCACAGCGAGCGAATCGTCCCAGGCGTATCTGTCAAGCGATTCCGAACAAGTTTATGACCACTTTTAGGTCAATTTCTGTTACGTCATTTATCATTGCTGTGTATGGGGATACCGTCCGGAGAGCGTGCTTCAGCTACACCAAAACCATTTTCACATAACAATTTTACGGTCCTCTGTCTTCCTCTGTTTTCACAGCACTATCAATATCTCATGCCCTTTTGCCCCAGCTAATCGTGTACACACGCTCGCAGACACTCACTATTTCGGTGGTGCGATGTTTTTGTTTTGAAAACACTTGAAGATTTAACAGCTTCCACAACAATAACACCAAATTGTTATTTTCGTAGATGTTTTGGGGGAATGTGAGTTCTGTTAAATAAGGATCAACATTAAATTGGATGGCACGCATGTATTGTAGGCGAGACCGTGTCGAGAGGGATCAAGGTTGAATAGAAGGTGAAACGGAGATTAGCAGAGAGGTGGCTTCCTGCTACAAAGAGCCGGTCCGCTCCCTCATCCGGACGCCTTGGAATGTGTGAAAGTGTCATGTGGGTCAGCGATGGAGCTCGGGTTTTCGGGGCTCGTGGATAAAACCAACTAAGTTTCGAAAGTTTTCGCGGCTAAAAAGTGGAAATCGGAGAGTGGACCTCGTCAAGAAAAATTCGAGTTATAAATTTTTTTCTTCATAAAAATAGTCCCTGGAGACTTTAAATCGACTAATTTTTGCCCCAGAATCACGTTAACGAAGAATTTGGGCGAAAAAGTGGGTTTTGGATGGAAATAATTTTTCACCTAAAATTGTCAAACCTCCGCTCGCTAACAAAAATTCGATTTACTTTCTGCTCTGTGAAGCCTGAAACCACTTATGTTACCTAATGAAAAATTATTCTGGTGTTTTCTGTTTAAAAAAGTGGAAAGAGATGAAAATAAAATAAAGTGATTTCCAAATTTCGTTCGAGAGCCCTTTAGGTTGGAGCCAGCTAACCACAGCTCCGGCACTGAAGTGGACCGAGTGTTTTTACCACTCTTGGAGACAAAGTGTAGGCATTGTCCGGGGATTTCCGGCACAAAGGAGCGTATTTAGTCCGTCTGTCAACCTACGTGTGTCTCCTTTTCACCCTGTTTTATGTAACTCCAAAGAAACCCACCTTCCTTTGAGCTCAGCTCACAATTCAGTGACAGTAAAACGTGTGATTGCTGAACTTTTAATGAAAATTAAACTTTTCCCTCAGCAATTGTATGAAAGAGTATGTGATCAAACAATTATTGCTCCAACACGAAACGGATTATTTCAGTGATGCTAAATTTTTCACCTGACATAATCATCGCAAATTGCATAGCAGGCAGAGTTAGCTAGGCTGGAGCGTACCATAAACTTAAATGGAAAATAATATAAATAAATGCTCTGTATCTAAATTGCAAACGAAATTGTTGAGATTGGAAAACAACAGCCCGCCCGCTGCCTGCATCCATTTAATATAGTTTAATTTTAGAATGCAGTTGAACCGAATAATTAAGGAGTGATTACAATTGCTCGCGGAACGCCTCGTCTGTTGTTTATTTAAATTTCTTTTACTCGATATTTCGCATAAAGCAGCAGGCAACGCAATTCGGTGTCAGGAATGGGGGACTATTCAAAACTTTGGCGTTCTCTCGCTCGAAACACTTTCCCGTGTCGCATTCAACTCGGAAAACTTTTAATCCCCTCGAAGAGTACGATTTTAAAAGCATTGTTTAATTTCTATTGCTTTTCATTGGGCGAGGCTTCAAATTGGATTTCAGCATGGATTCCATTCATCGTCGCGTCAATTCCGAGTATTTATTATTCGTTTTCGATCAAATAAAGTACTATCTTCGGGCTGATCCAAATGTTTGAGCAGCATTATAACTTTTTCCTCGGCACGCTTTATAGCTTATTGTTCGGGGAAAATGAGTGGCGAGAAGAAAGGTTAAATTAAAATCCAGATTTCCAAGTACCTACTTTAAAATAAAGAGCTCGAAGGAAGCGGGAGTCGATCTGAACAAGCGCCGAAATTGCTTGAGGAGCCTTCATTATATCAGGTTAAGGAAAAAAGTCAAAATTTGGGAGGGGAAAGCGTTTCTGCTTTTTTTATGGAAGGCCGATCCTCACCCTGACATTTTATTCAAGTTTATTTTTGGTGTGAATCATGCATATTTCCATGGTTACATGGCAACACTATTGTTCAATGGCACACAAGAACCTTTTTGGCTTTGCTGGGTTCTTTTATGTGAGTCCCAAAAAATATTTTAAAAAATAAATTTGTTTTCTTAAATTTTAACAAAAGGTTTGGAATATTTTTTGTCATGTAAACAATTTAAAAGTCAATTAAATTTCCCTCCTAACCATGATTTTTTAAGCTTAAAAATCGCTAAAGTGATTTATTAGGGTTGAGCCTTAAACGGGAGGGGGGGGCTCCCCACCTTCAAAATGAAGGAACTAGAAAAGCCTAAGAGAAACTACCGAAATTGGTTCCCAACCCCACGCCCTGTAATTTGGATTCAATCCCGAGGAACCGAAAGAAACAATTGAATCCGAGTGCTGCCGTGCATATGGGCCCCTCGTCTCTAATCAGGAAAATTAGTGCCAATATATTACGTGTTCTGACAACCCGCAACCTTATCATTTAAAACGACTTTTAAATACATCCACTGCAATAAGGGAGAGCAGTTCTTGTTCTCGCACATTCCGCATATCTACCGCATTGTGGCATGTACGGAAAGCAAATAACAAGCCAGATGCTTTTTATTGCTAATTTTTGTACATTTTCCCGAGTCTCTACACCAACCGTCGTCATCATTTTCATCAAATTGATTTGTGTCGAGCTGATGTATGTCTACTGCTGCCCCTCGCCCCGTCCCGAGCCGAACGCCCCCGTCTTGGCTTGTGCACGAGCTATCCCATCCCATCATCGTCGTCATCATTGTAAATGGAAAGGAAGCAGATATGTGCTGCCATTAGCATTGCTGGCTTACATTCGGCTGGCAGAAATCAACGTTGGTGCCCCGGCAACTTTGGCACTGGCAGCCACCTCGATTGATATGGCTCTGGCACTTGTAATCCATATTCGCTTCTGGCTGCCGCTAGCCTGCCTCGATGCCGGATTTTGTACGTGATTGTTGTAAACTTCCCCCCCTCTCTCCCCTATCCTCTTTCGAAAGACTGGTCTGAAGAATCGAAAAGTATGTCGGAGATCGGAGAAATTTAGTTAATATCAGACGTGTGCTGGCTCCGATACAGTAAATGCACCACTAAATAAGCCACATAAATCTCGAGGGAGCCAGACAAAGCCGAAATGTTTATATTTGGGCTGTCAGTTCTCCTGCTACCTCGTCGTTTCCAGCCACCGCGAATAGGGCGCATGTTTGAGGTTAGTGCCTATTCAGCGGAATCAATAGCTTATTGGCAAAAAGTGCACTAAACAGAAAAAGTGCTGCCAGAGTTACTAAACCACAGAGCTTGATTGGAGTTGGTTCTGTTACTCGAACCGATAATGGGATTTTGCACTGGTGGAATTCGATTTAAATAGAGTTTTAATGGTGTTTTTGCATCTCGTTTTTAGAAGCTATTCGAAAATTGATCATGTTCTCTTTTGGACCGAAAAGAAACAGGACAGGACCCCCTCCAAGAGGAGTCAAAGCAAAAGCAAATTTGGAGGAATATTAAGGGAAGATTCGCATGTCTCGCAAGCCTGTTCAGGTTGGTGGCCCAAGAGGAAGAGAACGATCTCCGTGGCTATCGAGCTCCTGAAGAATGCTGCAGACATGTTGTTTGAATGTGATTGCTTTCTGAAAACGCTCTGCTTAGTATTCAATTCAATTTCCAAAAATTACCAAAACTGAGAGCAATATTTTGGCTGACTTTGACAGTGTTGAGCTGAGCTGCATTTGACTGGTACTTCATGAGACATTGAATAGTGGTGAGTCGAATTTTTTAAGAGTCCATAAAATTTTAATCTTCCTTCATCAGTTTTAGAAAAGCATAAGTATAGGAGGAGTTTTTAAGTGTAGCTTGAACATTATTTACAGTGAAACGAAAAAAATTCCGTCCATACTAATTTAGAAATGAAGTAGTGCTCATTCAAAGTGGCCTCCCTCTATCTGCGTTGCTCATGCACTACAGCAGACAAAAGCTTTAGCAAAAAAAGCGAAAAGAGCTCCAACTTGAAAGCCAAAGCCCGTTTTAATCCTGAAAGCTCACTACAAAAGTCCAAATGGAGATTAGATAGGTCCGCATCTCGTCCCGATAGTGTCTCTCGTAGCAAGATGTTTGTCATTTTTATCTGCCTGATTAGCGTGGCCTTTGTGTGTCCCTTTTTTGCACATTCCGCCCGCTTTTTGCAGCCCCCAGCTTGATGAATATCTGCCTGTGTGTGGTGGCCAGTGAGTGCAGAGGAGAGACACTGCGGGCGATGGAGGAATTGTTGCAGGAAAATAGCGTAATCTGTTTACGATGGGAACCGGGACTGTTTGTAGCCGAAAGGTTAACGGAGGAAAGCCTCAATATGTGGATTATAATGTATTTTGGTTATTGGTTTTCTTTCTCGTCCCCATCCGTCTGCTGCCCCACCATTGTATTTCAATTTGACGTACAAGCCGCAGAATGTCCCCAAATTTGGCAAACACAAATTCAGCCCTTTACTGAAAGAGCTGCGATTCCACTGAATGACGATGGTGGGGTTTGGAAAAGAAAACAAAAAGCGAAACTCGACGCAATTTCGAGCCGACATGTTCGGGTTCTTGTATTAATGATGTGTGTTTCGTGTGGGATGTGTGACTCGTTCCCTTATCTGGCGCATTTTTTGATTCAATAAGCTGTTTTTGAGGCACGCGGAGGCAATGCCGATCGAAATTGTAAATGGAACAGAAGGAAGTCGGCAAAAAGGCTCGAAAAACAGAGGCAAATCTCGATAAGTTTCCAATCTCCATACGCACAGAGCCGAGACCGTCAAATGTATGCGCATGTAGTGAATAAATGTTGGACGGGAGTGGAGGGAGAATATTTATATTAAACTTTTTTTCGCGCTCGCTCTACCACGAGGCATGCGTTCGATGGATTAGCGTGTCTTTGTGTGCGAGAATGCGAGCTTTCAAACGACAAGAGATTATTGATGTTTTATTCATCGCATTATGCCACCATCTGAGAACGATTTGGCCTTAAATAGCGAACATAAAGAGGCAAAAAGGGCAATGTTGACTTCCACGGAGAGAAATCTTCGCGGTGCCAGTCGTCTCCCTTTTGCGTCGCTGCAACGCCCCAAATCGAGTTAGTTGCAGCGGAAAGCCAGTAAATCAAGCCAAATTAGCTAGGAGAGGACTCTCCACGACAGCCCCTGCTCATCGGGTGGGTGCAAATAAAGCAACATGACCACACACTTTTCCGTGTACACAATTTAGATTAAGCGCGTATATTTCACTCCACTTCGTTTACATGTTGCGAAATTGTTTTGTGCTTCCACTTCACATTAAGCGAGGAGACACGCGTGCGTGCTACCAATTTCAAATATCAAAACGTTCGCACTAGCTGCTTTCCCGCCCGTAGCCCATGTTTGCCCTAGCGCCAGCCACAAAGTCGAAAACGTATCCAGTGAGGTGGAAAAGTTACATGTCTCTTTGGAGAATTTAAATTAACATCAATTCACGTTCTATTATTGTTATTTTTGTTTGTCACCGCACTCTCTTGCCTCCACCACGCCATCACTCTATGTATTCTAACACTTTGGGAGCTCTCTAGCTTAGGGAGGCATGGGCTAGAGCTACATAAATTGGAATGAAAAACTCCATGGAAAAGGCTAGGGAAAATTGGGAATTTGCAGTCTCAAAATTATTTTTTGTTCCATGTGCTTGAAATTAATCAGTCAATTTGGGGACAATTGTAAGCTTGAATTGTAAGCTAAAAAAAAATATTTCTGTGAAACCTATCAAAGTCGGACATAATTTATCAAAGAGTAACTCTCAAGGTCTCAGAGTGAACAAGAAATCCCAGGTGTTCAACTTCCGCTATATCTCTAGTACAAAAGTCTCCATGCCTCTTTGCCATGCGTTACGCTTGAAAACGTCGTGACATTAATAAATTTCACCTTTGTCGTTTGTCCTCATGACTTCTACAGCTTCCAAGAGGGAGCAATTTTTTACCGAGGCCCACATAAACAATTTTGCTGAGTGAAAAATGACACCTGCTAATCCCAGCGCTGCCTGACCTCGTTTCCAATTGGGCGATGTGTTTTTCATTTATTTTAATAAATTGATATACCCGATTTCCTGGCTATTTTTAAACCTAATTAACCAGTCTGATATTTTTTCGAGATAAATACACAGTTTGGCACAATTTTTGGAAATTGCCTCAAAAATACAAATATGGAATGAAAAATCATGGGGGATGGAACATAGACATAAACAAGTTTGATGTGGAAAAACCAACATTAATTGCCAATTAATTTGAATTAAATGAAGATATAATGCGAAATACGTAAATGCTCGTGGCACAACCCCAAAAAACGCCGCAAACATTTTAAAAGCTGCTGCCATCAGAACGATGCATTAAACCGTGTTTCCGCCAAGCTGATCAAAAATGTTTAAATAGCTAATTAAATATCATTAAAGATTGATACAGCAATTAAGTTACATCAAATACTAAATGGAAATCGGTCAGGAGCCTTGTACCGACTATCCCGTTAAAAATGTGGAAAAAATTATTCTTTGGGTCCACAAAATACCCAAATGCACTGGGTGAAACTAACCAGCCACATCAGCATAATTTCGGGTTACTAATGAAACAATCCTCACCGGAGTAAATATGCGGTCATTTGGTGTAATATTTGTATTTAAATCACACATCAATTAGAGAATTTATGTTCATGCTATGAAAAATTTTAGGCTTAAATTTATATTTCTTCTTGGAAGCTTTTATTTGGATACCAAAGGGAAAGAGCTGGTTTGGGCCTGGGAACTTGAGGCTTACTTTGATCTCGTGATATATCAAACCGCATTGCTCTTAAGTTGAAAATATGCTAATAGACTCTTTTGGAGGTACATTTAAAAATTTACTGACTCTAGGGTAAAAATTGGCCAACATGTTCGGGCGGGATAATACCAAGAATTTCCTTTTAGAACTCACTCAGCTTATCAAACTATTTGTGCTTGTGCTTGTGATCTAAATTTCCCTTTTCCAGCCCAGACGAGTGTGATCTGGTGAATGAAGAATTCGCCTAGACTCCCAACTATCGTAATACTCGAGAAATCACTTGATTATTTTTCCAGAATCTACAAGCCTGCTGTAAAAGAAAGCGAAATTGTATTTGAAGGGTTTATAACGACGAAATCGAGATAGCAAGTTATCGAGAAGCGCTCAATTTTATCTCGAGTGCTCTGCAAATACCTCTCGTGTATAAATTAAGGTATCACCAGGCTCAAAATATTTAGTTTCGCTCCATCTTTTGCGGCTTCGAGTACCTGGAACTTGCTTTCACCAAATATGAATAAAGTCCTTCTCCTTACCGTATTATTGGCTCTTGCAGTTGCTGAAATTGCATGCCAGAGTTCTGAGAACCCATCAACTGACATTCCCACTACTACTCCAAAGCCAAAGGATCCGAGGTGCCCGCAGGAAGACGATGACGATGAGGTGGTATTCCTCCCACATGAAAGTGACTGCGCGAAATATTACGTCTGTTCTCATGGATACTCCAATCTTCTAGAGTGCGCCAAAGGACTCCACTTCAACTTGGAGTTGAAGGTGAATAGTTGCATATTTCTTCAGTTAGTCAATGGATTCCTTTTCTAGGTTTGTGACTGGCCCGTCAATGCAAAGTGTCAGAAGCTGAGGGTCGAAAACTAGGCAAATATTTTATTCATTAAAGTGCCAAAACTATTCACAGAGTTTCTCCTTGTGACGAATGACTTCTATTTGGGTTTGCAAATGATATTTAAAGGTACAGTCGACTTGATTTCTTTGGATTTCTTCTCTTCTGTCAGCTTCTTCAAAAGCTACCAAAGGTTTTTCAAGAAAAACTTCTGACCATGAAATATTTTTTAAATGAGCATTAGGAGATAGAATTCAAACGAAATACGGTTCATTAAAAAGGTGTCCAATATAAGGGTGACTCACTCAAAAGAGTCGCAGCTGAGGCCTCTTGAGCCCCAAAATGTATGCAATGAACTCATACCACAGTAAGTCAGTGCTTCTGACCCAATTCCCCCCTGACGAGGCGACAGAGCAACAATCTGGCTTATGGGTTAAGGCTCCCATTGTGTCTGCATCCGTAATAAATCGATGGAATCTATAATATAATCCTTTATGCACACATATCTCCGATACAAGCACGGAATAAAGTTTACTGTGGAAGTTTTTCACAGTCGTCAACATTACATGATGTTTGTTAAATCGTGTGTAAATAATGATAAATAAGATAACATAGCTGAGAATTGTTGTACGTTCATCCACAGAGCGATAGATGGATCGGGGATAATGTAAATATAAATTTATATCGTCTGATTTGTGCCTTCTCGCTCGCTCCTCAGCATCGCCCATTAGGATAAAACGCGAGGCGCAAGCACGTTGCCGTGACTTGGAATTTAAATTACTATCATCTAAGATTCCGAGTTGAGCAAGTTTGTACTTTGATTTAATCAGAACGGGGGAAATCGATAGTGGAGTCATGCGGAAGAAGTGAATTCCAATCAGTGTTCGGGCGATTAATCAAACAGAAATATGCCCTCCCTTGCCCTCCTGTTCCCTTTTCATTGACTCCATGTCACATCGCACGCTCCAGATGGTGCAGCAGGAGTGGCGCGCAAAAAGTCTCCCCTCCAATGATGTAGCAAATGAAAAGCAATAGGACAAAGCTCACGCGCGTGATACAATGCTGGAAATGCTAAAATAACTTCGATTCCTGCAAAAAGAACGAACTGCCAGCCGTTTTTTGTGATATGTCCTGCGATTTAATATAAAATTACGCCAGATGGTATCCCTAAAGTCTTCCATACATGTTGGTTGGCTCCACAGTGGGCTTCTTTCTGGTCCTGGTTTTTTTTTCCACCGAAAAAGTTGGTTTCTGGTAAGCTTAGAGCTCAAGAGAGGGAAATGAACGAGTGGAAAAGAGCGAGAGAGAGATAAGTGGAAAAAAAGAGAGGCCAAACCCAAAAAAAAAATTCAAGATGGCGGCCAAAAAATTTTTTGGGCCTCAAACACGGTTGAAAAAAATCTTGGGGTTATTTCTTTTCAAAAGTTATTATTTCTTATCAAAATTTAAATCCATAAATTGACCTCAAAATAAAAAATAAAATTCAGAATGGTGGCCAAAAACTTGCTTGTGATTTTTAGGATCAAAGAAGTTAGCGATTTTCCAGGAAATCGGGAAATCCTGAAGCCAAAGTAAGTAAAACCGTCCGCCCACTGTGCAGCATACTCTGGCTTGTGGCGCAACGACAGCCCGTTGTCGTCCTCGTTCCAATCAAGCACACGATGGCTGACCGAAGGAGCACGGCTCTGCTGGCTCGAGCACGGTCCAATTCGGTGCAATGATGCAGCTGCGATAGCCACGACTATTTCCCTTATTACAAATTTTGTGCACCGAAAGTGGCCCAGGACGGCAATCCATGCTGAGTTATGTTGCCATTTCTCCAAGGAAATTCCCTTCCAAAGTGCCTGAATTTGTCCAGCCATTTCTCTCGCAAGTTTTCCCGGTTGCCGAGAAAAATATACATAAATTGGGTACCGACAGGTGTTAGAGGAAATTGATAAGGTGTTTGGGAGGGAGAATAGAGTGGCAACCTAGGCCTGCCCCGAACTGTGAAAAATGATCCATTTTTTACCCGACAAAGTGACACATTGTAAGCATAAATCTCCAATCGATGAAGAATGTGGTTCATTGATAAAAATACTTTTCGAGCCATTTCCAAGCCATTTTCCGACAATGAATGCTAAATTGTCGACATGGTCGTTGAGAGGGAATTTCTCAAAGCTCCTCCGCACTTCCTCTTACTTCACCTTTTTATGTGTAATTTTTATAGTGGCGCCACCGAGACGTAGTGTAATGGATTTTATCATAACTTTTAGATGTTTTATTCCATTTGATACAGATAGATGTGTTTGCGTGTGTTCCGCTCCGGTTGCCTGCCTCTGCCTCTGCCTGGATGTTATGTGAATACGCTTCTGTCTGCTAAGAGTTCCTCTTGTCGTCCTCTTTTCCGGCTCCACTCCGCTCCCGTCCCTCCTCCCTATCCACTCTCTAATGTGTTTGTGGTTTTTCTTCTCCACACACAGTCACAACCGTGTTGTTTTCACTCGCGTCCGTCGCTTTTGAATGCGAATGATGGACGGTGGTAGTTTAGTTAAATTATTCCGCTGAGCTTGTGTGTGATGTTTGGAAAGCTGAGAGACGAGAAGAAAAGAGGAAAATCTGTGTTTCCGTGAAAAAACAAGGATGATACGGTTGCCGGAGTGGGCACGAAAACGCCATAAGGAGATTATTATTTTTGTTGCCACAAATTAGGATTTATCCGGATCTGTGTAATCTCGAAAGAGGTCACCGAGCTGGGTTTTCCAGGAACTCGATTGCGACCCGGTAAAAAGTTAAATGGCTCCTTGTGCAAACAAAATGCGATCTCTATCATCGGAATCGAGTTGAAAATGGGCAGTTTTTCAATTCCACGGCAATCAATCAAAAGAACAATCCTCATCTAAGCCATTAAAATACCATTTCAGCCTTCCTGCACCAGTCCTCTCTAAGCTCATTCGCATGCTCCCAGACATGTGCAGGGGAATATTCATGCGAAATGTCAGCTGATGGTCGTACCGCCATTTTTGCTGCTGTGTCTCATGATGGTACGATTGTAGCAAGTGATATGGAAGTAATATGCAAAAACACACTGGCAAGCTAGCTCGTCCTATTCCGAGTTTCTCACTGCTCTTGCACACATTTTATCTACATCTGTCATGTCTGCAGTCCCTTTCCGTATGCATGCTCATGAGTCATGACTCATCTGTGCTTTCGCAAGACATTTTCCAGGAACATCGGATGCTCCTATGAATATACATAACATGCCAAACTCAAAGCAAATATTATTTCAATCATATCCGGGACTCCGAGTCTCATCCTCGAGCCCATCCAAGCGTCATAAATGCTTTATGACGCCCCTTCAGCACTCTCTTTTCGAGTTTTCGGGACAACTCTTCATCACGAGCCACGAGCCCCGGAAGAGGAGCTTTCCACACCTACCCACACACATACGCCTTGGTTATTATTTTCACTTTCCTCAAGCTTCCGCACATTTTGTCGTCACATCATCGTCCAAAATTGAAACTGAGGCTCGAGCAAGACAACTAGACGGGCTGTGCTGATGGCTTCGAGGTAAGGAAGTGATATGTTACGGTAAATATAATCAGATAAGTCCAAATTGAGTTGAGGCTCAGGAGGAACGGAAGAAGTGGCGCTCTTCGTCGAAGAACGGGGATGCGATGATGGAGAATGTGGTGGAGGAGGAAATTAAATTGTCACAAATTTTTTCATTTGCCACCGGCCCATCAGCCGCCTCTCATTCTGTTTTATGGTGCATTTGGATCACAAAAAATTTCATTTTTTCACCTTTTTGCGGCATCTCGGTCCCTTTAACTTGTGCAGAGACTTTCTACACTTTTTACCTCTACCAGTAACCAAATAAAAAATTTTCTTCGACGGCAGAAAGACTTGGGAGACCTAAGAAAACTTGATCCGTACGTTATTAATTAAAATTGACCTACCATATTTCCTTCCTGCATGAGGGGAGTCTTCAAGATATCTTATTCCTTCACCTTAATAGAGCCAAAGACGAAATTAGGTCTGTGGACTGTTACTCGTGCCATAGTTGATTTTTATTTTTAAAGCCCTAATTTAAATCAAATTAGCCTTAAGTTTCTAAATAAATACAAAGCTAATATTGAACTATTCCAGACATTAAAAATTTATCATTATGCAATTTTGTTCCTCCTCTGGTAGAAGCCTCTTCAAATCAGTAATATTATGACAGGTGTCAATATACACTTTTTCCCGACTTTTAAGCCAACTTTTTCCTTCTCTCGGATTTAAAATGTAAATGCCCGTCCCAACTACCGGAAGTTACACGTTACCTTTAATTTGGCCGTGGAAAGTTCGCAGACAATGACGGCTGTGCCGAAGCCCATCGTGAGAGTCGTAACGAGAAACGGGGGAAATTTGAGGTGAAAAGTTGTTGTTGATGGCGGTAATAACGGCGCGGTCGCCATCAAGAGACTACTCAAAAGTTCACGCAATCCTCGCTCCCATCATCACCCAATGTCGGGCGAAAATTATAAATTTGCATACAATTTCCCTTTAAAACACTTTTTTTATGTTAATGTATTCATTTTTGTGGCGCCCCAATGTTGTTTAAAGAGCTTATTTTTCTGCGTCTTTCCTCCATGGCATCGCCACTGCCTCGTCGCCACCTCGACTGCTCGCTACTTGTTTTCAATTTCCCGCTCGTTCATTCTCTCGCCGCGCCCGCCTGTCTCGTTGCTTTTTCACAGGCTCCCGTCATGGCTTAATGGAGCGGGCGTGAGCCCGCAGTTCGTCTCCTTCGCCATTTAATTTTATTATTTTTATTTCCTTCTTCATTAAGCACATTTTTCATAAGTTGAGTGATCCTCCACGAAAGTGGGCTTGAATTCGAAAAATCCTCCTCCAATTACGCGGAACCCTCCCACCCACACGGCTCTCGTGAAAACTGTGTTTATTTATCCTCCTCAGACACACGATGGCGTCAACTCAGTGCGGGGATAAGCCGTCATGTAAATCGCCCGGCAGAACCTCTCAGTCGCCGAAAAACATAATTTTGTTTGCTCTCCGACGAAACATCGCCAGAGATAGCATATTTGCTGCCCACGAAAGCGCTTCCATTGATACCCACTTCAGCCGCTTTTTATCGGGAAAAAATCGTAAAATCTTATCTCACGCAATAAATGAGATATTTTACGACCTCATTATTAATTTATTCGTACACTTTTTATGCCGTGATTTCAATTTCGCGCCGTAAAAGTCGTCGCTCCCGAAAGTTGCCCTCATTCTCGGTGGCACGCAATTGAAGTTTCGGGCTTTTTATATTTACAGTAGATAAGAATGGGAGACGACAAGGGCGTCGAAGATCATGGGTCGAAAACGGAAAGTTCACTGAGCAATTAAATAAATGGGAAATGTCAAAGAAAAGTACAGCGAAATTCATCAAGTTGGGTGCTCGGAATTCATTTTCACGCACAAATGAACTGGATTATTTTTTAATATCAGTGATTGTGGTGTTTTGATTCGCGGAAGTCGGGATGCCCGATGTTCATGTTTCCATGAATGTGAGAAAATTACTATCATTTCCGCAGAATTCGGGGAGGATGTTTTTTTTTCGACCATTCGGGGGCGTAATTAAAGAGTGGAATGACAAAGTAATTACGGCTCTCGTGGGTAGGAAAAGTTGGCTCAGTCTCAACAAAACGGCAGGACCATAGAGAGGGCGAACAGAGACGTTTCTGAAAACTTGCAGAATTGGTCGCACTTATTCCAGCTAATGGAGGTTCCTTAATCTCTGAAACTGGTCTAGGGTGCAATCAATGTTTCTTTTTTTAGGTTTTTGTTTTTATTTAATTCTTTGACCACTTTAGTTTATAAAAATAACACTTTTGGTATTTCAAAATATTTTTCCGAGTTTGAGTGAATTTTGAGCAAAAAGCATTTCAGCCATTTTGTATGGAAATTTGTCTCTTTATTGAAAAATTTTAACAGGTTTATGATTTGACCATGACTTTTTCATCTCTTCCCATTTTCGTTCCTTCATTCATTTTTTTTTAATTTTCAAATGTTATTCACAAAGTCAAAATATTTTGACTAGAAACAGCTTATTTTTAACACTAATTTTTTAACTTAAAAAAATGTATAGGGGTACCCCCAGTGTTCTATAATAATTTCATTCCCCCTCTAGCAAAAGCCTCGACAGCTACGACACATCTCCTATCGATCCAAAAAAGTTGCAATCAATCAACCGCATGAAATCCGCAAATAAACCAATTTGTGTCTTCCCGAGTCACTTGTGGTTTGTGCGACTAGATGTGTGCAATAAACCCATTTTTATGGCCCCCTGCCATGACATGTGATTGATCCTGCGGCGTGCGTTGATATCTCGTGCCACAAACAGGTGGCAATAATCCAATTTCTCCTGCAACACATTTATTTCTTTTCGTTTTGGCACTTGCTAGCGCTCCCACACACAAGTCGGGTCAAAGTCGCAACCCGAACTCGCCACTCTCTTGACGTGTCCGTGTCTGCTTCAGCTCAATCGTAAAATTTTTATCCCCAACTCCCTTCAGACGAATCAGTCCCAGACTCTTGTTCTAGAAAAAGTTAATTTCGGATTTCCAGTTACGGCTTTTCCTGATGAAGACAGCTTGATGAATACGCTGCAAGTAAGTCTGTATGAAAGTTCGTTTGACGCATGCTAATAAATGAAATTTGCTGAGCATTTCAAGCGAAACCAATAACGCTTTTATTTCTTCAGGCGGGAAGTCTGTCAAACAGAATCTCTATAACATGTCGTTTATTGATATACTTTGATTTCTTTCATATATATTATTTCATCCTAGAGCTACGGGAGACAGAGGAGGAGTCTGGTTTTAGGACTGAAAGAGGTTATCAACCTGGACACAAAGTTCATCTAGAGTCTTTGGACCTAGGTTCTAAACTGCAATCGAGAGTGGTAAAATTTCTTCTGAGAAAGCTGAAATTGAGGATTTAAGGGCCCCTGAGAGTTTGCCCTCGCTTCGACATTCAAGCTCAAATCTGGAACTCTCTCTTAAAAAAGTCTATTCAGTACAGAAAATCTCACCCCGGACGCCCACTTCGTTGTTTTTGAGTTAGTGCCACTCAATTTGCCGTTGCGGATGGACCGCCACCCAGTGTATCCGCTTCTCTCGACCATATCTGGCAGCATAATAAAAATTCAGGTCATCTCGACAGTGAAGAGGTCATAAAATCAATCATGACTTGTGTTCCAAATCATATCACCCACACATACGAGCCAGCCATGGCATTGTCGATGGCAAATTTATATCAAAAAGTTACAATAAGAAGATTAATGTGACATGATTTGGAACAAATTGGTAATCGATGTCATAGACAGTCGGGCGTATTTGTCGATACGTCCATGATGGTGTTGGGATGGTGAGTGGAAACTATAATGATAATTAAGCCCGAACGGAGTAAACAATAAATTTAAATTAGCTGCAACCACAAGATGTATTACCTCAGGTCTCAGGTATCGAAGGTACCGAACCGCAATCCGCAATCAAGATAAGGCACACGACGGGCACTAAATTAGGTGTAGTGGTTGCAACTAAGGACACCCTTTCCGTCTTCTGGGCGACCTCAAAGACCGAAAACCAGCCCATTCATCTCCGATGTGAGTGACTTATATCTTAAGGAAGTCTTGATGGAGGTGGGATTCTGTTCTTGAATCTTACAGACCTTGAGAGAATCAATTTAAAGGGCTTTAAAGTCGTTTTTGGGCAGGTTCAATAGACCAAGGGAGGGCTCAGATAGCAGATACTAGAGGTTTTTTACCGTTTTCTTAGAATTTTTTAAATAAAATCTTACATTTCTTCAGAAAGGAGCTAGTTCATAGACCCAAGGGAAATCCAGGAAAAGATTTTGCACATCCCTAGTTCGATCTTAGAGGTCTAAAGTAAGTCATTAGGTCTCCTCAAATAAAGCTATCTCACTGAGGATGATTTAGTGCCGCTCCGTGACCCTTGTTCTACCTTCCTTTTCATTAAATTCCGCAGCTCATCCGACTTTTGTTCGCTCTCAAAGGCTTTGTTCCCTTTGCTTATTGATTTATTATCGTCTCGCTCCCCTCCCAGGTTTTTGTTGGAGCACGAGGAGAATCAAGATGAAGCTCCGAGCGAAGTTAATATTTTTATTTACTTGGAAATTAAGCTTGCATTCCTGAAGAATTCCTCATTGAATTCTGAAGATAAATGCAACTTTATTGTGAGCTGATGAACAACACACATGTGTGCCAGCCTCATCATCGTTCCCATCACTTACTCGCCACATTCTATGAATGATGTGTTGGGAAATGAAAAACAGGAAAATACTGGTAAGAATTCAACACATGTTTCGCGCTAAACTTTTTCTCCTTCCGTAGCACACAAATTTGCTTCCCCGGTGTGTGCGAAAGGGGGATAAGCGAGGCTTCAAAACTCGTATCTCGTGGAGCCCCGAGACGCACTCAGCTCGGCTTCCGATGAGATGCAGAAGGAGAGGAGGATGAAAAGTTGTAGCCACTTTTCTCACTTAAATCATCTCGTGTGCCATAAAAGATCTTATTGCAGGCAGATGACGAGGAGCACTCAGTGGGTGATAATGATATTCCAGACATGACTTGCCAAAATATTAATTTCCCGACAAATCTACAACCCAGACAGCTTGAAAATCTTCTCCGTTGAGTCATCATCATTGCAGTTTTATTACTTCCACTTTATGTCCCGATACGTCGCATAAAGAGATGCTATCGATTTACGAGCGAGAGCCTACATTTTAGCAAACTTGAACGAGCTAACGACTGCAAGGGACTGTAAATCTAAGTTTATGCCGCTATTCGAGATGAAAATCAATCTCGGGTCGGACGCCATTAGATCCTTAACTATTGTTCGAAGCGCCGTTTTTCTGGCTGCAAAACTTTTCCTGGGCCAAGTAATTGGCTTCAAAGAGACCGGAGAGCAGCAACCTTCACTCCACCACCTCCAGTTGTTGTCTAGTAGATCAATGGCCAAGGGCAGGCATTTCTTTTCAGCCAAACAAAGGGACTCGAAATATATTGTCTGACCCACTTGAGAGCACTTTGTGGTATTACTTTCTCCCATTACAAACCACATCACTTGCTTCCATGCACTTTAATCTCCTAATAGCGTCCGTCAGCAGCGCTTCGGCCAGCCATTTGCAGCATCTTTTGTTGAATCTGGAATCCTCAGCATCACACTTTAGTCAGCTTTTTTGCAGAGTACCGAACTCTCAGAGCCTTTGGGCAAACACTCACATTCCTCGATTCTGCCAGTGCAGCTGCCGAAAAGCAGCTGAAGACAGTTTTTTCTAGCCAGCATTTGCCATTTGCAGATAACGAGGATGCGCCGCACTCCGAGACGAGCAAAAGAGAGAACATTTATGCAATTCCCAATGCAATCAAAAGAACATATTCAGAGTTTGCTTTGCATGTCACTGAATGCGGCATTCGAGTCATGTATCTCGATTTAAAACCATTTGTACGAACGGCTCCGTCGAACCCAGAGCACGAGAGCTAAGCGGCAGTAAACATGCTGACAAGAGCGCAACCAATCCTTCTGAGGAATATTATACTAATTCTCTTTGGTCTCCGTGCAATCATGGCTCGTGTGAGACCTCAAGGTTTTCGGTAAAAATTCACGTCTCTTCATACCGAAAAAGAACAAAAGAGCGTAAATAAAATTAATACATAAAATGCACACACTTAAATTTTTCTCAACTGAATCTGACGAAGAGGCTTAGTTTGTTTTGCTATAGCCTGAGGTCATTTTATACAAAAGACTTCATATCAATTTTAAAAAATAAAAAATGCATTTAAGTTTTTTTTTCATAAAACTTTTTCAAGACATTTATTTGTCCCACAACATTTTTCCTACTCATTTCTATATTAAATGAAGAATAAATCTAATTTTAAGAAAAGTTAACCAACTAAGTAAATTTTTCCCGGTAGTCTGCCCAAGTCTTCCCGGTGGTCTGTCCGCGCGGATAGACTGGCCAATGCCCAGAAGTAAAAATTTGCAGGCAAAAATGATTTTTCTAAATTTTACTTCCGGACTACAAACTGGACGGGACAAAGATTGTCAATTTTTTTTCACACAGAGTTAGTCTTAATGGTTCTGCAGGAGCCCAAGACTGCCGGGTGAGAGAAGCTAGCGGACAACAGCTAGCAAAAGCACACTTTCAATAGAAGAATAAACATTGCTGGGGCTGCTAGGACCACTTATCAGTCGTCCCTAGCCTCAGATTGTCTGCGCAGCAAAGCACATGGTGTCACCATCAGGCAGACGTAAAGCGGGACCGCATCAGGAGTCGGCTGCAGCTGTATTTCAGGCGGTATCTCGCCCTTTCAAGAGTCGTTTGCTCGCAAATGTCTGCCGTAGTTCCGCTCACGGAACATTTTACTTTTAAATAATGGCGAAAATCATTTGGGGCCGAGTGAAGAGTCTGAGGCCCACTGATACGAAACCATTATTGCCTCCTCCCCGCTTTGGTGACCTTCTTTTGAGTCACTTACATCTTCTTATCGGCCTAATGGACTGGATACCCGACGGAGGTGCGAATTCGAGGCGCCCTTAAACAGATCTTTCACGCCCTAACGAGGCTGCTGGAGGGGGCTCTCAGCAATGCAAACAAGGCCCATTAGAATTCATCCTATCATCCTTTTGGAATCTAGACAAATTATTCGATGTCAAATCTCAAGAATTCCGCCCGCATTCCGGGCATGTGTCGGAAGTGATGGAATGTATGGGATTTTTGGTATCATCATATATTTGTTTTGTGGCCTGATTGCTTTCCATTTGGGTAATTTTTTATTTGTCGTTGTCCCTTCTTCGGAAAAGGTACAATTTATACGCTTTGATTGAGCCAATGAAATATATTTTGCTTGACATTGGGTTGTTTGCTCTGAAATATCGCTGGAAAATATTTCACCCCCCAAAGTGACAACTTCTGTTTTGACGATTAAATAAGCAAGGCCAGACCGCACCTCAGCCTTGGAGGAATCAAGTAATAACGTCCTCAAGTCCGGGAACTCGGAAGAAAGGAAGTCAATATGTTCCATGATTTATCTGGTCCAGATCTGGGTAGTGTTTTGCGGTTGACTGTGGCTCCATATTGCCAATCTCGAGAAAGCCTTTTTATTTTTATCATCTTCTTTTCTTGCCGAGCATCAATTTTTTGTTCTTCGAAGGCTACTGGGGACGCAAAAGGGTTTGCATTATCTCACTTCATTCTCGATTTTAGACAATATTTTCCCTCATCCACATTTTGGGATGAAGAGATGGGAGATATTGAAATAGTTACTATAGTCAGTACATATAAAACGATATCCGTATCCGACATGAGAGCGGAAGGGAAGAAAATGGACGATATATTTGTAATTGAAGTTGATTAAGATACTTGGAAATTCGGTCGGAAAATGTTAATTAATATGAAAACTTATACGAATATGGTAGTGATGTTGCTAGGAAACAGTAATCATGAATTTCTTGAGATACCCACGAGCGTCAAATTCATATGAACTACTCAGATGAGGCATGCTGTTTTCTTCCCGTTTTCGTATGAAACCTGGAGATGTGTCTAAAAGTTGAATAGCAACTTTTTCCATTTTCAAACTTTTCCCGGGATGTCAGGTCTCAAAGGGCCCAAGAATGTTTGTTCGCAAGTCTTCCCGTAAGTCTCCCCGCGCGGGGAGACTTGGACAGGCCGGGTCAATTTTTGACCCGGAAGTAAAAATTTAACAAACGAAAAATGGCAAATAGACAATCAGGTTCATTTCTTCAATTTTTCGCTTATTTGATTCAATTCGTTTCGAAATATTAAATCATAGTTCATCCCTAATCTCAACCATCCATCAGAACTTCTAATGCTAGGGGTAAATTTCAAATTATTCTAAACTTTTTCATGAAGAACTACAAATGAAATGAATCGTTGATTGTCAGCTCCATATCCTTTATGTCCGGAATTCCCACCAGTCTCTTCATTTCATCACTTGACAAACGGCTAAGCTCCTAAGGTTTGCTCTGGCCCCCTCTGGTTTCTAGACCAAATTGGTTTTGCAGCACCGAACACGATAATAATTGTATCAATATTGTGACTACATATTCCATTTATAGACAAAATTGCTATGGCATCACCAGAATTAGCACAACACATACACTCTCGTAGAATCTCGACATTGTGTCTTCCCTGCGTACAACAAAACATGTCACACGTGTACCCGACTGCTATCATTTATTGATTGCTAAATACACAAATCTAGGACTCGATGGCGTATTCCGAGATGGGAAATTTCGGGGAAGGAGGAATGCCTGAAGACGGCCAACAACGTGGCCCGAGGGAGTGCGTTGCCGGATCCCCGTGAGGCTCATTCGTGGTCGCCTCCAGACGCGTAGCTGAATTCAATGGTATTATGCTCGATTAAATAATTTGACTGATTTAGTTGACATACCGCAATCTCGTTACGGAAGTTATATGGGGGGAGAGGTGAAATTATAAGGTAAATCTGCCCGATTACCCCGCACCAAGAGGTGTTCAGAAATTGCTGCAGTTCCGCACGACAATGTCGAGAAATGCTTAGCAGCAATGCAGCTTCGTGTTCTGTCTTGATTTCACCCTGCATTTCATTATGAATGAGCACTTGCCTTGGATATCATAGAGCAAGTGCTGATTCGAACGATGTAATTCAACCGAGAAGCTTAAAAGCGGTGTGACAATGGAGCCAGATTGCCGATTGGAAGCCGGGACCGAATTTCTAATCCGCCACCGTTAGTAAGGGCCGTTTGTTGAGTGAGTGCCGCTGCAAATACATTCTTGAAAAATTCAAATCATTCATTCAAATCAAATTCAATAAAATGTGATTTGTCACAAAACCTTTTAAACTTTGCCTAGTTTCAACTGTTTGGATTTTACTTTCACGTTGTCGAAGTTTGCGAAATTTTTATGTTCACTTCTGTTGAAATTAAAACAAGCAGCCCCTCATAAACATCCAAATCAGCCCCTTTTCCACTGCTAAAGTTAATGCTCTCTTCTAGGGATTCCGACATGCCATGAACCTGGACCTGTTTGGCAAAAAACACCACACGTGTCGCCGTCTGCGAATGAGAAAAAAGAAATTAATTCTAATGAACGAAGACATGTTAATGTGATAAAGTGATATACGGCAATGGGCAAACGGATTTCGCAAGAGTCAGAGCATCGGAAGTCGTGCCTTGTGAGAAAATTGCCTCCAACACGTGGCGTCTCGTGCGAGGGGGGATGGAAAAGTCACCATTTCGAAACAAAACCAATTTTCCACTTTACCTCAAAAAGAAGACCAGAATTATGCAAATGGGATTGGGAGTACGTGAGTAAGGCTCACATAGTCTTAGACAAGGTGGCTCACTAGGAGGCTCTCGAAAATAAACTACTTTCCACTCTCTCGTCTCAGCATCTCCCATATCTGAGGTTGCGCAAATGAGACACGTGTGAGAGCATGCTAGAATTTGCATATAAACTGAGATGACCATTAGTTTACCGGCCATAAGGAACTTCGTAAGAGCCAATCAAAAGGGTTGTCGGACCAGTAAGCTGGATCAAAATTTATTTGCGACACCAAATCGTCTTAAGAGCTTAAAATTAGGCTGCAATCATTCCGAATTTGCTTCGTATCAGCCGAATGAGGGGTTCGAAAAGGTGAGCTGATATAAATAAGTTCTGTTGAATGTTTCTTCAGTTTCATTTCAAAGATCTCGGGCAAGGAGATTGAAGCTCTGTTTTAAGGAGCGAAGGGTACACTCAAAAGCCAGTTTTTTCGAGAATCCAGCAGACAAGGACCATAGATATATCAATATCTCAGACAGCAATACTCTGAAAATTATTTGCTTTATTTATCGTTGTAGGGCTTTGAAGTGAATTAGTGTGAGAAAAAATTTAGAGTTGAATAAACTTATTCTTGAGAACAGAGGCCTTAAAAAAATTCACAAAATTAACAAGGGTGAACTTTTGGAATAATTTTGAAAAAATGTCCTCCTTAATTAGTTGAAAACGCAGCTCGGTGTAACAGTCACAATAGTCGAGAAGGGACATGAGTAGGCAGGAGTAGGTTCTATCAACACGTATCCCTTTTCGATCTCCTGTCCTGGTTTCGGTTCCTCTCCCGGGCAAAGTGGTCGGACCATTACAGTAACCAGAGTGTCTTTAGAACAGCTTGGGTCCACTGGGGGTCCACCACACATCACGTCAACTGCTCCAGTACTATTTGCGATGCAAAGGAGGAAGAAAACTGCTCCAAGCTGGAAACATTTCACTAAGTACCAACTAAGTTTGAGATAGCTGAGGAGGCTTACGATAAACATTGTGGTTTTGAGAATTTTGCCAATCAGACTATGGCTCTGCTCTGAAACTGCTGAGCTTTGATCGAGCTCTTGCAGTCTGTTCATGATTTGTAGATTCAGGTGTCTGCTCGCGGTTCTATTGTATTAGTTTCGCTTGTTTCACTTTCCATCTGTTCATTCGTGTCTTGAAGTCGGCAATATACCCTGTTGCCCATAAGCGTTATTTTAACCAAGGTGTTAAGGTTAATGAGGTCAATAGTATTGCTTTACAGGAACAAACATAGCGGTAAAATTCAAGGAATTTTATGATGGCCTCATCACATGTGCAAGTAAAGGTCTGGGAAATTTCTGAATAGTCTCGAGTCTCGGGAGGGAACGCAGCTTAGTGTCTCCTTAACTACCTGCATCATTCACAAGCTCACTGCGCTCCTGCACTATTGTGCAACGAAGCATCTCCAGTCGCTAGGAGATTAAAAGCGTATTCACGAGCCTTTTGGAGTATATTAAAAAGTTGGAGACGAGGCAAAATAGTTAGATTAAGGTCATGGAATGTGTCACAGCGCAGAAATATTGCCTGCCTGGAGATATTATCATCTCTGGAGCGTCCCACTATCGAGATAAACTTTAAATGAAGACATTCAGCCGATTACAAAAAATTATTATTACATTGTGTGCGCTCCAGTCAATTGAAAGCAGATGCGAGGAGGGCAGAAGCAAAAGTTGACGTGTAGTTGGCTTTATGTTGAGGCTGAGGAGGATGCCACCAGCAGACACGAGTATGGTCGGTGGAAAGTTGATTGTATCATGAAAGTTTCGCCTCCCCACTCAATACATACACACGTCAACCTCGTCTTCGATGGCTCATGCCAGCAACAAAGTGAAATATGGCGCGGGCTTGCAGCAGTAAAAGTTTCAGCAACACACAGAAACAGTAATCAAACGACAAATGATGATCATATTGACTTGGCGAAGTGAAGGCCTCGATTCGGATTCCCCCATTGTTGCCATCCGTAGACACTTAGGTGCAAATGAATAAAAGTAAGACCAAACAATGCCAGAGTGAAACGCCATTGAACGTGTCAGGCAGATGTGGCGAAACTTTTCCTGCTCGATAGTCGATTTCGACCTGCTCGGCGCTTCTTTGTATCCTTTGTTTCCGCACCACTCCGACGAGGCAGTTGAGAATAAAGAAAATTGGTTGAGTGGATTTCACGTTGCATTCTGCACTCTCATCCTCGGCCAGGGGCGGGTTTTGGCAGCCCTTTTGCAGAACCTTCTGGTTGAATGTTCTTATAATCAAATAAAACTACTTTTAAGGGAGGAATTTTCACTATCATTTTAAGGTCCAAAATCAACTGCAAAACGTTGACTAATTGAAGATGTTGGACCTGAAGATGCTTGTGAATAAAAACTAGCGAAAATTCGAAAGGCGCCAAAACCCGCCAAAAACACGTAGAAGAAAAACTTTCTGCCCCCCGGTCGGTCTCTGGAGCGGTCCGGAGCCTCGTAAATTGGCAGAAATTGACATAATGGACGGCGCGACGGAGCACAAATTGAAAATAGATGGCTCGGGCCAACTAAAGTGGCCTTGCGACTTTGCTGGAGCTCTAATTGAGTGCGTCAGCAGGAATATTCCTGACTTAATCCGCATTAAAAAGCTCTCGGAGTTGCCACTCTACAGAAATAAATGCAGTCTTCTCATGAATTGATACCATGATCTTTTGAATGCCTCCAAGCAACCATACCGCATTCGAAGAATCCATATCGGAGCTTACAGCAATTGGAGCCACTCTGTAGGTGCCATTGTTGATACTCCTCGCTCTTCCAGTTTCTCTGTATCCATTTTACATCAATTTTGCCAACAGTTTATTGAAAATCGGTATTGGCGCTGGGGGAAATCATATTGTCAGGTACTTATTTGTTGCAGAGATGGCAAAAAAATGGCTAATAAGAGATTCAGGAAACGACAAACTAGGTTACTTTGTACAATTCTTTTCCTTTCAAATGCCTTTGGAGTTGGATGAGCTTTGTAATCTCTTTGAAGCGAACTTTGCTTTTAGAGATAGTTAAATGGCGTCCATCTTCTAAGCTTCTGCTTAAATGGACGGAAGGCATGAGTGGAAATGCACAAATGGGTTCGTCATTTTATTTTTAAATATTTTCCCAAACGATTTTTAAATCCAATAACGATTGTACAGTAAGTGCATTGTCCACGCTAGAAAACCCTAGGTTGAAGTTTTTGTAGTCTGAAAAGGGGGAAAAAATTTTTGGGTAATATATTGTTATATTTTAGACCGTACAAAACCAAGCTAGAAGCCCCTTTAGTTCTGAAAGCCTGAAATTCAAAACTAAGTGAAGTTGTATGACTAAGGGATGGGAGCTAGAGGAAAAATATAGTTCCTTTCATTGGGCCTTGAAATGAATTTTGGATTTTCTTCCCTACTACTTTGTACTTTGCTAACAATTTTTCGACCCATTGAAATTTTTAATCGCAGAATCAGGAACCAAAATGTTGAAAATATCCCACCAAATAAGTCCAAAGGCAATTCGGATAAGAGAGTTATTTATTTATTTATTTTCTGAAACTATAACATACGACTTTTGGCACATGACGAGTTCGTTTTGTCAACTGAAAATAAATTAAATGGCTCCAAGTGCCACTGCGAGTAAATTAAATGCCCATAAGTCAGATTGGGGAAGCATCGCGATATTCATTGGCATCCGCGGCATTTGATGGCGGTCCTTTACACATGCATCACGAAAGGGAGAGCCCATCTGTAACGTGGTTCCCCATTGTTGCTCTGATATATATTGTGTGCCGGAAAATTACTGTTGACACAATTCACATTTTTTCCGCCACTCAGAAAAAAAAGTTTTGAATTTTTACCGCTTCATCAGTTGCCATCGACGGCACATTGCTCGACACCGATCCGCTTTTGAGCAGCTCCATCGTTAATCACGTAACATAGTTTGGCGTACTGACGTTTTTTCATGTTGTCATTCAAATAGTAATAACTTGAAATTGGAACGATAAATCTAAAGGTTAATATTTCACTGGATAAAATGAAATTTAGTGAGCGATGCGCGAAATACGAGATAGCAGTGGACCGAAAACATGTATTTTGTGGAAGCCCGCTTTGTCTGTTTGCCAATTTGTTGGCCTGTGAGAGGACTTATGTGTAAAATTACGGTTTAATTTCAGGAGTTGAAAATTTACAAATCCCGGGAAGTCCCGGCGAAAATTAGGTTTAAATGTTTTTATGATTTCCCGGGAAATAGAAAAACTCAGAAATCGTTCAACCCTAGTCTAAACTTGCTCTTCAAAGAGGGATTAATTTTTGCCCAGTAAAAATTCTCCTCCCAAAACCTCTAGCAAAAAACTACCGTGACCCATTTCCTAGCTGTCGTAATTGTGTAGTCATATTTCATAAAGCTTTTATCCCTTCTCAAGAGTCCTCGTGCCACGAAGGTCAACAGAAGTACGTGCGGCCTAGCCTCAGACACGTGCCAGATTATTTTGAATTTTTCAGTTCATGTGAGTAATAGACCACTTTCCTTCCAGAAATAATTTATAAAGACGGGCTCTCAGCCAAATGGCAGATAAATCTCATCTCGGATATCTTGCTCTAGAACTCTGTGACTCATTTCCACAGAAACACAGGCAAGATTTAGTTTACTCTCAGCTTATATTACAAATTACATTTCCTGAAAGCTTTTGCGCCATTGTTGCTCATGTTTATAGACATCAGGCTACAGTGGCAATAAGACATTCTTCTACAGTCTCCGAGTTAGTCACAAAAGGTGGAATGGCCGCTTCCTTCGTCCTCCTCTTCAATTTCTTTCCTTCCCCAACTGTATTTACCGAGTCCTGAAATTACAGCCTTCCTTCCAGCTCCCCCGTAATCCCAGCTACGTTCCGGTGTCTCGCAATATCCTCCTTTCATCCGTTGAACATGTTTTTAATCATTTTCTCGGAGGAACCTGTCCTGCCATTTGTACTTGATTACCCCAGACTGCTGCAATGGTAACTAAAATTGCTCTCACGGTTAATCCGGCTCCCTTTTATCTCGTCCCTGGGCGACGTGACCGCAAAAAAAGGAGCTCGAAACTCAAATTCAAATTAAGCAAGAGGACTCTTATTCGCGGAAGCGAGCGAAGGCTCACCTGGCGACGGCGACAACTGATAAATGAGGGGACAAATCATTGGAAAACGAGCCAATTCATCTTTTTCTCACGATAAATTTCAATTTGCTCCCAGCCATCGGTACACTCTCGCGCGCTTATAATGTAGATTGTACCCATAAAGGCGGGCAATTTAAGGTTCAAATTGATTTCGCTCTGCGAGTATTGAACTTCAACACGGGGACTTGTCTCGAGCACAAAGGGGATGAAAAATTGGAGCAAATCACGGGAGACGTTTTATATTTATTGATTCGCTTGTCATTTGTCAAAGGATTTTCCATCATGTACCTTGGCTCAGAGACAATGGAGCCTGACAGCTCCCTTCAATCGCAGACCTGCCAGCAAATGTTCCCCGAACCAATAACAGCATCTTGGATGAATTTCAAATTTAGAGCCGAGAGCCTCCCCGCAGCTCAAAATAATGAAACAGCAAAAGATGCTGCGGAAGAATGCAAATGAGCGCGTCTCGTCCGTCACACACCAAATTACCCATGGCTCTTTTTTCCATGACTCTGCCTTTCGCCCGCCATCCCCCTCACTTTTATATGTTCATTTCCCCCATAATGTTCCCAACCGATGGCGCAGGGCCCTCTTTTCCTAGAGAAAAAAGGCGCTCATAAAGCAACCCAAACACACATGTAACTAAGCATTGCCTACGCCTTTCTGCAAACTTTGCCACCTTTTCCTCCTTTTCCGCCACCGACTTCCACAATAAACACATAAAAAATTTATGACACATAAAATTGATGCATTTAAGATTTTTCACTACTTCCCAGCCACTGATGTAAGTGACATTCGCTCCTTCATTCCTCTTTTGACTACGTGAGTGCCTCACACCCGCTCATTCAATTTCCCCGCAGCATTTCCGACTTTGCTGTATCGTATTACAATTTGTTACATAACATGTTTACCCACTTACGAGGTAGCTGCAAGGCATTTATATAAAATTTATAGTAAAAGCGCTGGCAGCGAGAGGCAATAAAAAATCACCGAATCAATCAGCGGATTTACGATTTGAGTGCCTGCTCGTCATCAGAATCTCAGTCGCGGTTTATTATGATGCTTTTAGTCCTCACTGTTCTGTCTGTATGTTCCTACTTTAGACCTTCTCTCTAGCCACAATAGAAATTCTGGGGTGACTTTCTTACGTTTGAACTCAGCTTGTAGAGCACGTAAAAAGGCAAATGGTGGCTTAAAAGATGCGTAAACTCTCTTAGACGGGACTAATCTACAGTTTGAAGCTGGGTTCTGCGGGGCCCCAGGGGTCTGGGGGTTCCCCTAGAGACCTATCAAAATGCCCGTTCTCCCATATTTCCCCGTGGACCCCCGGATTTTATATTTTTCTCAGATAGTCAGTAAAATATTAAAATAAGTTTGCTACGGAAGCCTTAGTTCCGAGGGCTCCATCTATTCTATTTCAAATATTTTTCAAAAATTAATTTCGCAAATTTCCATAATATGGGAGCTAGCTGAGGGTGCTGTGGGTCTCTGAATGGTGCCAGCAAGCTCGTTGACCACTCAAAAAACTCAGAAAAAATTTGAACTAAATTTTTAATACAAGTTTTTGGGTCCAAAACGTCAAAAAAAATTTTGTATTGGAAAACTAAAGCCCACTTCCCCCTTTGCCACACTCCAGTTGCATCTCCTCCTCCCAGAGACATAGCATAATTTCAAATGAGCAGTTTTTGAAAGCCCACAAATTTCTTTCTTAAAGTAATACCTCGCTTTTTGGCTCAAAAATCTCCTTCTGGAACTCTGGAGGTTCTAATGGGTCAAGGTCTAATGGCTACCGTGACGTTGCTTTGGAAGCTAAGAGCTTCTTTCTAACAGTAATTGGGATGAAAGAGGGCCTAAATGACTCTCTAAGACTAATTTACTAATTTAACCATTTGACCTTTTTTTCTAAAAAATTTATAGGAATTTTCAAAAAAAAAAATCCATTCTAAGTTTTATGAAGGTTAAAAATTGAAAGCCTTTGTCTCATCTCACATCCGTCAGGGAACGCGGAAGTTAATTTTCCCCCCGTAAAAATAAGTCATCAATGACAAATAAAGTGAAATCCCTGACAGCTGCTCAACAACGAGGCAAGGAGAGGGTGCTTGTCAGCCACTTTAGCAGAGCTCATGAAGTTTATTAAATTTAAAATTTAAATCATCCTGAGACGCGCACATAATGGCGTCGTGGTTTCACGAGGTTTCGCAATGAGAGGAAGACGAGATGGTGTCAAGTATAGTGAATCGCTTTGCATGCTACCAGCGCTACTAGTGAGCTGTGCCTGCAGATAGAGAAATGTGGGAAGAAGAAGTTACTTAGGAGATAATAAATAATGTAAGAAAATATATCATGAGAGCATTTCTTTTCTGCACCGTTTCGGTTGGGACTAGGCAACGTTGTCGGGAATGGAGGCAGGAAAAGCAGCAGAGAGAGAGAGAACAATAGTTTTCACATGATAAAATACTTCCGATTACGTGATGTGGATAAGAAAGTTTAAAACTTTTTAAATGGAAGATTATACACAAAATTTGAATACGCATACTCGGGATGTGATTTCGCTGTCGCGCGCTGGCTTGCCTCACATTCTATTAGGCTTGTTGAGTCTTTCCTCTCCACATGCATGCAAGGAGCTCCAAGAAAGTTGCACACGAGAGATATATCTGCGAAGATGAGCTAGTATGATGGTGGTTAACTCAGATTCCGGCTGCACACTCCACAAGTCTGTAGGCACAGCCTTCTATTTGACTCATCTCATCATATTGCATTACCACCACAATAACCACTACCAACTTATGCATGTTAGCTGAGCCGCCAGCAACTAGCATGTTCGGTACAAATAAAACTGCAACTGCTCACCATGGTTGCGGCAAAACGGGTCTCGGGAAAATGCGAAATTTCCGAGTACTCGGTAGAGAGCGCCCATTTCAAAATTTCTACAGAGGTTGAGGCTTCGACTGACGTGTGAAAAATTAGTTTCTCTGAGGTCAACCGAATCTCAAAATAATTTGATTTTATGGTTTTCCTTTTATTTTACAAAAAGAACCAACATTAAGAATCAACAACTCGGAGCAACAACTCTGTTGGCTCTATCTGTCTTCTTCTTGGTCAAATATCTCAAATACGCTGTTTCAGCCCTCCCTTTCATCACCAGAGTCTTTCAAGCTAAAAAGGGAAAGGGGTTACAAGTTTATAAAAGATTATTCTGAAATGGATGGAAACTACTTCCAATTACCTAGAAAATTTCAAGTTCTCCATCGATACACCGGAACCACTTCAGACTTATCTGCCTGGAAGGGGAACAGTAACTGAGTACACAATGTGAACTGACAAATTTTCTGAGTCCTTGAACTCTTGTTGTGAATCAGAAAAATAATGCATTTGACGCTCTTTAGGAACGTGGGCCCTCCCGTCCACGTCTGGTCGGGAGCATATGATTGGTCCGGAAGCGAATATCTTTTTCAATTTACTTTTCTGCTTTTGAGGGCCGCCTTAGTTCGAGCAGAAACTTGCTCTATGACCTACTTTCGCGTTTCTGGCTCAAGGCACTTTTGTCGGAAGCCTTCGGAGTCTCACGAAGAGAGCAAAGTTTAAATCCTCAGCCACAATAAAACTTTATACCGCACGAGTTCGCCAAATCCCCGATCATCCCCCAAAGTGATAATTTTTAAATGTGCCTCTTGTCTTTTAAAATTACCGAAGATTGCAGCACTACACCATTTACCGCCGCCAAATGTGCCCTGATGTACTTACTCCCTGCCGCACTACGTTTCCCATAAAGGACGCTGAGCCATCGCATTGAAACTTTGTTACGCCAAGCCACCTCCGCTCATAAAGGAATCAAGCAGCTGAAGTAAAAGTTGGTGCCGTCAGAGAGAGAGAGCGGAGAAAAAATAGACGAGAGGAAAAGAAAATAATGAAACCATAAAATGTGCTCGGAGACAGGTTTATAGAATGTTAAATGCATACGCTAGCTCAGCAGTCTCTGGGAGTTTTCAACGACAGAACCGTGAGATATTATCTTAGTGCTTGTCATAACTAGGGCGGTCAAGAACCGTTTCGAGTGAGGTTTCCATGTTTTGCGACCTGTTTGGCTGTTCCTGAGTCCCTAACCCTAATTTTCAAAAAAAATAATTTTTGTCTTTTAAAATTAAGTATGTTTCAAGCCCGAGTCGGCTTCTGGTTAAAAAATTAAAATAAAAAATCAGAAAGAAAATTACAACTTTTTGGCTTCTCTGAGGCTCTTCCTAGACTCCAGCAAAGTCGAATAAAAAATGAATAAATAATTTTTAAAAATAGAGAATAGTAAAAAATTCAAGATGGATGATTTTTGAATTAACTTTGAAAAACTCAAGTCCCAAAAGAATTCAAGCTCTAATCACATTTTCGTACCCAGTCCCAATAACCCCAAACACAGGTGCAAATCCTCTATTTATTGCATGATGCGTAATTAACAAGGTATTTATTCTCCGCCATCAAGTTGTTAACACAGTAATCACTGCAATTTGCAACGCAAATGTCCAAATTAATATCAATAACCGAGGCCCGCATCTAAGCCGTGATTCGTCATGCAATAGCCACCATGTCTGGCCGAAAAATCCCCAGTCCCCTAATTACTGACCACGCTATTGAATCTGCAATGTCTGTTTTACAATTACCACAGTCATCATCATCAAATAATTATCATCATTAGTCGATACATCTAAATCCTCGCCCGTTGGAGGTGCGGAAATTGCGGCCGAAGTCTGGACGGAGCGGAGGCGCCCTGACAATGTAATGATATTATGCAAACTAAAACAAATCTAAAGCAGATTTGGCAGCCGTTGAGTACTAGTGGAACTGAGCCCACTCAAATTCCACTAAATATGGGATTTACCAATTCAAATTAAACAAATTGTGGTAAATGCATGAAACAAGGGAGCAAAGTGTCTGTGTGTATTGTTCAAACCCCAGAATATTATCTGCTGGCTTAGCTATATTGCTTGCTCTCTGTTGCTTCTTTCACTTCCCTCGCCCGCCCGCTCACTCGATCCAAATCGCGCGTACTCGTGTACAGCAACCGCAAAAATTTACATATCCGTACTATCATCACCGAAACCAGTGGTGAACCAGCAGTGGAGCCCGGATTAGAATAATAAAATGACGGTAGGAGTCTGTATCTGGATTCAAGCTGGAGAGGTAAGGACCTAAAAAGGCCTTTTGGGTAACTTTTTTCCCCCAAAAAGAGAAGCTGGCTTTTTTACAACGACCTTGCTTAGCTACTGGCATCCTCAAATCTCAATTTCAGTCTTCAAACAGGACGAAAAATAAGATAGATAGATTTGGGGTGGGGCAGAGGGTCACGCAGGTCCCGAAGATCCTATTGTGACCCAACGAAAAATAAAATTACGCGAGTCTGTGGCTCCAAAATCCAGCTACGCTCCTGGTTCAGCCCCTTTACATGCACCATTCAGCTCGATACATGTTTATATGTGCGACACAAACTGTTATTAAAATAAAATGAGAATTTAATGAAAGGGTTTTAGGAGTGCGGTTTTGTCTAATTTTTTGCTGCGGTCACTGTGATTTTGCGTGTTTTCGCTATGCGCCATTTCACCTTGTTTTTCGCATTCACCTCTTTTTTTATGTGACTCCTAAAATGCACAATCAAGCTCATTTTTATATCTACTGCGTTTTTTACGACGCACCAAAAAGGACGAGAAACGACTCGGGCAGTAGTAAAAATAAAATTTTATTAGTTGCATCCCCCATTTCAGACGTAATTTCGCGTTGTCAAGGTGTACACCATAATTACATTAAGAAATTATCATGGAAACGCTTAATTTTCTTCTTCTCCCTTTGTCCTCTTGTCACAGCTACACTGCGGCTAAAATGCCTAGGTACGACTCTCGTCGGTCTCAGCACGGATCACCGCAGTCACAGGGAAATTATCTCTCCTTTGTCTTTTAATTTTCGATGAGTACTTTCATTTAATTTTGTAACATAATTAAAGGCCCAGCTTAATGCCACGGCATTATCATTAAAGTCTTCAAACAAATTTGAATTGAGTAGGTGCCCCCGGGGGCCGGAGTGGGGTGGGGATTTATTTTTCGCTCGTCACCTCCTCGTAATTAGGCGTCATCTACCGTCGTCATGAATATTTATTTGTGAGTATTTCCGGTACGTAGTAGGTATGACTAATTTTTAATCTTATCGAAAGTACTTCAATTGATATACAGGTTGCTTGCAGGAGATAACGATGACATTGGGAGCAACTTAGTTTCTTCCCGAACCGCAAAGAGTTCAGCCACAAAATGTCGATTTGTGCAAAGATCCCGAAGCTCAGCAAGTGCTGCGGCTGCATCAACTTGCGCACTGGAGGTCTCATCATTGCCGGACTCAGCATATTTTTCGGCGTCCTCGGAGCCATTAATGCCACGTTCGGGATCGTTTTGTTGCTGGAAAAGGACAAGGCGGAAGTTGAAGGTATGCAAATCCTGGTCGCTAAATCCCTCCCTCAACACTGGCTCCTTTCAGACTACAACATAGCGATCACCTCAAACATCATAAATCTAGTCGTCACGGTCATCGAGCTGCTCCTCCACCTGTTCCTGTTCTTCGGAATCATCACCAACCGGCACCACTGGCTACTCCCGTATCTCTGGGTCTCGGCAGTGGGTCTGGGACTCATGATGCTGTCCGGCGTCATCTTCCTCTTCGTAGCCTGGCCCCTTGGAATAGTTTTCATCTTGGGAACTCGTAAGTTCTGGAGCTTCTGAGGGACATTTTTGACTCTTTTTCATTCTTCAGTGATCTCGGTGTACTTCTGGATGTGCATTCAGTCCCTGTACCAGGAAATTCAGGAATCCAACGGCTAAAGAGATGCCATCGTCAAAACCGAAATTAAAATTTTTGAGATAAAACAGTGATTTATCTTCCTAGTATTAATTTTTGATTTCTTACAAGTTGACAGATAGCGCGCAATCTGATAGAGGTACTCGATTTCCATGGCAAAGGCTTAAAATAGAGATGTTGCTCAGTTACAGCAATCAACGAGCTTATCAAAGAGGCCTCACAGAATTGTTTATGAGGTTCTCAGCTGAATCATCGTTATATTATTTATCGTGAAATCATCACAAGAATCTTAGAAATTGATTAGAGTTGAAGTATCGTATTTCCCTGAATTGATTGAAGAATGTTGTAAACATTTATCCAGAAGTCTGGTTCATTCATTGGATTGGAATATTAGACCTTATTTTTCGTTTGATTTTGCCTAATGCACTCTTAGGAGCCTTGCCCTCTAGAAGATCCATAGAATTTGGAAAATCTCTTTCTGAGACGAGAGAGAACAAAATTTCAAACTTGCCCATGAGGAAAATTTTAGTTTAATTTCTGGACAGTTCAATATCCTGGGAATATGCATTTCAGGTATTTTTGAAATATAACCAAAAACTTAGGAGCCCAAAAATAGGTTCGAAATCCTTGGTCACTATAATCCGGAGGTAATTAGTTGGCAACCTAATTTCAGTCACCGTGGGAACATCAACGCCCTGAAATGTGGCCCGAAGGTCACGGCAGATAAACAAACAAATTTCATAGATGACTGTCACTGCGGACAAAACTCTCGAACTTCATTACCCTCGCTGAGGATCTCACAGAGATTATTCGGCTGGTGTTGTGCCAGGTTAGCAGTTCTCATCATTAAAACTAAACGAGAATAGAGGACGAAATTGCTCCGGTTTGCGAGTGCATCAAGGGCTCAGGGTGGTGTTTGTTGTTGCTGCTCTTCCGCTCTCTATGTGCGATTCCCAATTTCGCAAAATGAAGCATTAATTTTATTTTATAGTTGTTGAGCAAATTGATTGTTCATAGTTATGTGGCTGTCGTACATATATTTGTTTGTTATTCGACACGTTCGAGGCCGGGTCCCTGCTCTATGATGAACGATGCTGGCCTGAGAGAGGCACAATCACAATGTCAGCGTTATTCAATTGCGCAAGAATGAATGATGACGAAATAACGGCGTGGCGGCGGGAACTATGGCGGCTGACTAAATACGTGTATATAAACTTTGAGGTTGAACTAATTAAAATAAATAATGCGATTTTTGGCGATCACATCGCGCACGCACTGAGTAAATAATCTATTGGTTAGGCATTTAATTCCGCTGCACCTCCGCACATGCAAATAAGAGGGAAATTTGTGGTTAAGCACAGAGATGCAATAAATGTGGGTGAGCACATTCAATTTACAAACCATTTAAAATCACACAGTCGGCATAAACATTTTTGAGAGACTGCTCCGATTTCGATTATTTGATTGCGTGGCGGTCGCTCACTCGTTAACATGCCCTGCATTTCGCAAATTGGTTTCATCAGCTCGCTTGGGCTGTTGTTGATATTTGTGGTGGCATTTTAAGGGCTTCCCATGAATCGTAGAGCTCGCAACGGACTCAAACTCGCTTCAGTAAAGGTTAATGTCATTCTGGGGTTAAACTAAGTCGATTGAAGCCTTCATGTACCATTTTCGTGACAACAAGGTTTTGGCCAAAAATCCCGAAATTCGATTTTCGTTAACGAGCGGAGGTTTGGCCATTTTTAGAATTTCAGGTGAAAAATTTTTTTTCTCCAAAATCCACTTTTTCCGCCAAATCTCTTCGTAAACGTGATAAAGGGGATAAACTGACACGATTGAAGCCTTCAGGGACCATTTTCGTGACAAAAAATTTTTGGCCCAAAATCCCGAAATTGAGATTTCGTTAACGATCGGAGGTTTGGCCATTTTTAGAATTTCAGGTGAAAAATTTTTTTTCTCCAAAATCCACTTTTTCGTCCAAATCTTTTCGTAAACGTGATTCAGGGGCTAAACTTAGACGATTGAAGCCTTCAGGGACCATTTTTGTGACATCAAGAATTTGGCCAGCTGGCTGGATGGAGCCTTTTTTCGTGGCCTTTTCAAAGGCGAATAAATCACAAATTGACTAAATTTGATGTGGAAACCACTTTGCAAAAGTTCACTGCAAAAAACTTTGTTTTTTTTACATGGTTTGAACATGACTGAAAGGTTGTTTTTGTGCTCCATAACTCAATTTCGCCCCTGACTCTACTCCCTAGCCAATTTCAAATACCATCAGTGGAATTAATCTTATTACTAGCTGGATAATTTTTACCCGTTTGGCTTGCGGGGTTTCGGCATTTTTAGCCAAAAATTACTTCATATAGCTTGAAAGGTTCATCTCCAAGGGTGGGAGTTTTGGAAAAAAAATCTACTTATTTTTACTTGATTTCTTTGTCAACAACTGCAGCTAAGACTTCCTTTGTTTGTCGTTTTAATTTCCTAATAACGGGACTCTGACCCTTTTCCACCCTCTCTCCTCCTCCAAAAACCCCTTCGTAAGCTGTATCAGAAATATCGCATCAAAATCGTGTCCAACAAAGACAGACTAGATCCATTTGCTTCGCCCTGTTTCCCGTAATATCTCCACCACCCATCGCAGGCTCGAATTTATTCAAGTAGATTATAGAAAAATAAAAGAAAACGACCCCCCATTAAACATGCAGCTCAGCACATCTTTTTATCGCTGCGACGGATTACAGGAGACAATTGTACGAAGCGCGGAAATGAAATCTCTCCCGTAATGCCTTTTATGAGGCCGGTCATAAAAGTAAATAGAATAAAAATGAACAGGTTGTTGCCGCATTAATTGAGAGCTAGGGAAGGATAGACGAGTGGAAAAAGAGAAAAATGTGAGCCGACATCGTCGTGTCCGGTACTTAATGGCATGTGCTCAAGAGCTGCAGATTTGCAGAGCCATCGTTTTTACTGGCCAAGCCATATCTAGGTTTCAATATGGGGATTCTAGTTTAAAAATGGTGAGTCTGCTCTCTGGTGTTCAGAACCCAGAAAAGTTGTATGACCGACAGACTCTCCCCGATACCTCAAAAGTGCTCGAACAATCAAGTGAGAGGGCACTCGAGCCAACACGACTTCCCACACCGTTAAAATTATATTCTGCTCCGCAATCGTGGACCATCTGTTTCAGTTTTTTGCGTGTTTGCTCGTCGGTTGGGAAGTCTACAAAATTTTCTTCCTTATTTGCTCTCGAGATACGAGGGAATGTACGAGAGTGGAGGTACCGGTTGCAACTGCTTCAAATTTTCCACATCCCTCACACACTCCCATTTCTCATTTGGACAATTTGCAGGGAACCGAATCGACTAAATTCATTGAGAGCGAGAGCAGCGCGCAAACGGACGATAATCTTTTATTTTTGGCAATTTTCTACCAAATTGAAAAATTCTTCTGCTTCGAGCACCGCCTAAACGCCTAGCTAGGCATCATAACAGCCATTGACGATTGCAAAACGATGAACGCATTGGAGATAGAATTGAATCGCAGTGTCGCTTTCCCACTTCTTCCCACATGTGAGGGAACCTGAGAGGGATATTCGAGTTAAAGACCGAAAAACAGTCACGTGCGGCTCATTTTGGAATTCACCCGCTCTCGCCAGACGCAAGCTGCTAGCCCTGCTACAAAGAGCCTGATTTGGGACTCTAATATAAATTTTAAAAATTCTTGCTCCTATATAGTGACTTTTATAGACTCTTTGGCGGCTCAAGAGAGTAGATAAACAGAGCAAAAAAAAAAATCTCCCAAAGTACGGAGTCCGGAGTCTCATCTTTTGGTGGCTTTTTTTAGGGGTCCCTCTAGTGATCGTCACCAAAGATGGGAGCTCTAGCCTCCGTACTTTGGGAGCTAGAGAAAATCAAATCTTGGTGAAATTTTTCATGGGAAAACCATCATCACAAAAACAAGCTGTCAGTAGCCCTTATCTAACTCAACCTCACAAACAGACACACAGAAGCTAGCAAAACTTTTCAGCCTGGCTTAAATGCACGCCGTCGCCCGGTGCGATATCAGGAGTATCCTGCTCCCGCATCCTGTATCTTTGACGTCCTCCCGAAAGGACGGTCGGGATACGGAGGCAGCGCAAAAACCCTTAAAAATATCTGTCATCAGCAAGATCCGCCTCGTGCGCCTGTATCCCCGAGAAAATGACTCAAATGCATTGTGTTTGTGTTTTGTTCAACATTCACCATCGTTCGCAGAGCATGAATTTATGCCGAAATTTTATTAAAGCACATGTTTAGTCCTTTATCATTGTGTCACTGTGTGCAGCTCAGGCTGGCTGCTGCACACCCCAGACCTGCATCCGAGCTCGTGAAATGTATATGTGAAAGGTGTAAATCACTTAAATAACAATACTTTTATTGGAATTCCCGGGATGTTGTATCCCCGGGTATTTAGTTTATCATTCTGCCCTCTTCTCTATATTTTTCACAAAATAAATGTCGTCCTTGGGCCGTCCCCCGCATCCCTCGTAGTTGTCGCTGTGCTCTCGACTCCGTACCCTCTCTCTCTCTATTCAAAATGCATTAGATGCGAATTCCTCAACCCACCTATGCGAGGCAATATGTTGCTGTGGGCTCCATTGAAACCCCATAATTTATGGCAAGAGAAGGATATACGTTTATAAAGATGATAACACACCATGTTATTATTTTCGCCGTTGTCACACATGGCTGCGGTGGCTCATTCCCATAGACCCAGAGAAAAAGAGGGCTATCGATTTTCTTCGCTTTCAGATGTTTTTTACTTCGAGTGGTCTTTTTTGGTGACTTAAAAAAATTTCAACAGGTGTAACGTCTTTTGCTACTCACTCGAGCTCTATGAAAAAAATTTACTGGGATTTACTAAAAAAAACTTGATTAAAACTTAAAACTCGTCAAAGGTGGGACTTTTAAAAATTTAGAGTAGTTTCAAAAAATAAAGAACCTCATAAAAATTCGGTTGAAAAATTTTTCTTGAAATTCGAAGGAAGTCATGGTGTCCTCTTGAATTCAAGCTCTATGCTGATTCCACTGGGGCCCCAACTCTAGATTAAAGAAAGAAGTGGAACTGAAAATAAGGCGCGTGAAGAGATTTTTCCCGAAGTTCCCTCGCAACATCTTGAGGAGACTCCTCTCATCTCCATCTAATTTGAATAATTTTTTCGCTAATGCGCCCAGAGCCGCCGGTTGCCAGGCTCGGAAACCAAGAAGTCAGATTAAATTCCAGCTCGAGGATATATATTGTGTGCGAACCTTTCAATTCGAATGGAGCACTCGGGACAACATTTATTTTATGCCTCTGAAAGCACGGAACTCGACATGTGGGAATTGCGATCATCGTCATCGACGGCGGGAAATGTGTAAGACATTTTTTCTCATTTTCCTCCCGCCTTCGACATACTGCTCTAATCTTCTTATTAGGAGCACGAGAAGTCCCACTTAAATGGTAATCAATGGGAAATAAATGAGGCAGCGGGGACAGGTGTGGGGCGTCGTTTTTCCCGTCCAAGGTCTCGCTTGGAATTCAATTTGGGGGAAAAACGGTGTCTGCCCTGACTTCGGATAAGCTTGGCGCTGTTCATCAATTGTCTATTGGGAATCGCGTCTCTCGATGAACTCCTCGTTATTCAGCAGCCCGACATTCATTCCCAAGAATCGTAATTTATGATTTAAATTATGATAAAACTTTCAAATTTATCTCCGTAACTTTGAGCTCTGCCTTCCCGCTCCCCAGTAGGGCATTTTTCGCCAAAATCCAACAGGTTTCTTCCATTACCTATCAACAAGAATTTTAATATTGTTTGGAAGAGGAGAAAAATTGAATTATAAGGCACATGATTCGGCTATTTTTCACCATCACCGCCACCTGAACTTGTTTTCCTCCTCTTCCTCCCTCTCCTCCTCTTCCCTTTCCGGCGAACGCAACCGCACTCCACTACTAGCAGTCACCTGCCTGCCACCATTCTGCCTGTTGCCAAAATTTCGTGTTCCTCCCATTTTTAGCCTTCGCCACAGAAGCAGCTCAATGAGTATTTTCGCGTGTCAAAAATAAATGGGATAAAGAATGGAAAGAAAAAGCACCAGCACTTTGCTATGCAACATCTTTCACTTCTTCCTAAGCTCTATTCTGTTTTCTGCAGAGGCGTACCAATGCAGGTTCTGGTAGGGTTTTTCTATTTGGATTATCTGTCAGCCTGAAGTTTTTTATTTTAGAATTGTGAGCCTACTCCAAAAAGATAACTTACATAGGGAATGGGAGTTCTGAGGCAAACAATTGAGCTTTTCAGCAACTTGTCAGTCTTGTTCAAAGACAAAGTTCCCCAAAATCCTCAAATCCCCAAAAAATTCACAAGAAAACTAGACCACCAATTCGTCCATGATGTGCGCCTCTGATTTTACGCCGCTCATAAGCCGGAGATTGCTAATCTGGTGGTGTAACGTTAATAAAGAATGGCAGGCAATTTTTTCTGCTTTCGGATATTTATTAAAGGTCGGGACGTGATGTAAATTATTTCAAGATGCTGCAAGACGTGTGGGGGTGACAGGGTGTTGTCACTGGGCGTCACACCAGAGCTCCAATTTAAACACGTCTTTTATTTGCTTAGAAGTGTCCTCTATCTTTAAAGTTGTGACGCTCTCGACGCAATCAACGTCAAGTGCATCAAAATAATTTCTCAACGACAGACAACTCCCCAAAATAAGTGAGCGTACTCGCACTCGAGTGATCATGCAAATGGAGATGCGGTACAGCCTCAAATCTGGCAGAATAAAGTTGCCCGGGGCAGTTCGAGCTGAGCCAACGACGAAACTTTCTGCACAACGATGACAATTTCGACATGACAAGGAGCAAAATTTAATAAACAATTTTAATTTAATGGGAAAGTACGATGATGCTGTTAAATCAACAATTGTAAACCCCTTTTTTGTTTGACGCCGGTGGCACTCGGTGTGCGAAACTTGTCTCGTAAAATTTATTTTATGTGGCTGGCAGATGGATGTGTGGATTCGGGCGCTGATGAACAAATGGACGAAACAGCAGCAGCTCCTTTGATAGTGATACGTCTCTTTCTACCATTTCTCTCTTCTTTGTAGAGTCGTCTGGTCGCTGCGTGGTTTGGTGACTTTGACTGTTTGGCGTTGGATGAAAAAAAAACCTCAGCTCTAGCATCCGATAAGCTTCGTCTCAACCATAAACTATTTTTTTACTTTTCAGCTAAAAAATAAATAAACTCTCTCAGCTCAGAAGCGTGAACTAAACTTTGCCCAAAAAGTCAATGAGCAGAGGATTACACTTACTCCTCCGTACTCAGGTCCTGGACTTTTTCTATTATCTATGACTGGGAATTAGGAGTCTGACAGGAGTCTAGTTGAATTTAATTTTAAGATTCTTCAACAAACCTGCAATGGGAAACAAAGGGAGTAAAAATTGCCTCAGTTGGGAGGAAACCCTTAAACTCTTAAATTTGAACGAAGAAAAATTTTGAATGAAAATCCAGATTCTAGCCTAGGGGAAACATCTAAATTTAATGGACTGCCATGCCATATCCCCTAAGACCACCATTATTGGCCATTCTAAACCAATTAGAACGCCGCTGAATGTTTGAAGCGAACTGAAAATTTAATGACACCAAATCAAGTGCGGGCTAGAAACAAAGGTCCCAGGAGCGCCGCGCCGCCAGTCGAGTGAATAATGTTGATTTAATTCTCGCTCGGCTCTCAGCGATGCCACAGTTGGTGTAAATTTAAACGTTTCATCAAACACATCTTCCCCCTCGTGACATACTATAAACATAATAAAATATTCCTCTCGTCATGCCGCCTAGCAGCAGTCACGGTAGCACCTCATTGGCACCATATTTACTCTGTCATCTCCATATTGCGCGCTCGCCATCGCCACCGATAAAGTTTTTATCTCCTTGCCTCATTTTATTTGTCTTCAACATCTTCTTTAACCTTTACGAGCCCATCATCTTGCAATTTCGCCTCTCTTATGAGGCTCCACTCTCCTCTCAGCTCCTCGGTTCCGATGCGATGGTGAATAAATTTAAATAACAAACATGAAGTATTTTGTATCCATCATCCCTGATGGCTGTCGCTCCGTGGCGTGATGGGGAAAGGAGAGGCATCTCGGAGGTAACGAAGCAATGATAAAAATCAAAGACAGACGACCCTGCCGCGCGCCAGCCGTGTGCATATTGATGAAATTACACTCCGGCGCATGGCGGTGTAAAGTGATTTGGCAAACTGTCACTTTCTGCTAAGTGATAAAGTACATACAAGCGATTGGCATGCTCCTCTCTGTCCTTCAGCTGCGCTGTTGTTATTTATTTACAAAATCACAAACATGAAATATTTACTCCACTTCATCGCTGAGCCAACAAAAAGTTTCTCTTGTGTATCCGAGAGCTTGCTCCACGTATGGCTTGCCGGCAGATGACGTGGTTTCTGGGAAAAATTAGCACCATGTCAGTGCCGCAGAGACGGATGGGCGTTAGTCCAGCAAGTGCAAAGTTTGACGCTCATCTCTGACTGGAACATGAGTCAGCATCAGGTAACCTTTTCCTTCTAACTAAAATATTTCAAAATCAAAGTCCGATCTGAGCCTTTTTCAATGTGTAGGTAATAAGCAGCCCTTTTTCTCGTCGATAAGTTTTGCTTTCAACTACTCGGTTTTATTAAAACTTGCCATAAACTATCTTTGAGAAACCATCTCGTCCATTTTTAATCAAATGAAGCAACTTCCAACAGCCCTGGTTACTCACATGCCTTTTCTTCGATCTCAATCTCTCGAATCGTTCATTGAAAAACCACATTCATGAGCTTCGAGGTTTCCAAACCCTTAATACTGATGTGTTTTTGATTAAACACATAAAACTCCTAAAACCAATCATCAAAGAAACCCCAAAAGCAGCCGCATGAAACTTTGTCTGAGACTTCGCTCGAGCAGAGCTCGATTCCAGGAGGCCTAGCTCGAGTCGCTTCTCTCTGCATCGTGTCCAAGAGCTTCACCACACAATGACTTGTGTGATGCCAAGACGAGCAGCATGAATCAAAAGTAAACAGAAAGTTTAAGATTTGTCGTATTTTCTCTGTACCAATTCAAAAGTTGAAAAGCTCCTTGGTGTGGCATCGCTTGGATAATCCCCTCTACCTCTCCCCCGCACCCCCACTTTATATTTATATACGCACACATTTCTTCTGTTGCTTTTCTCACTGCCTGAATAAGCACAAACAAAGCCTGTGATGTGAAAGCAGCACCAACAACATGAATCCAACATCCATTATGAATGTTGCGTAGAAAGAAGAGCCATCATCGTGTATACGGCACGGCTCCCACAAATGGAAATGCTTTGTGTGAAAGAAAATTTAATTGATTTCCACAATATATTACCATGTGAATGGTTTTACTATACACTTGCTTCAGGGCAGTAGCTCACGGATGGGTAGCAGACTACTCGTGCCAGTTTATGAGCTCTGAGGTCAAGAGGCTGTACTTGGAGCTCTAAGAAGATTACTGGTCGTACAACTGAAGTTCCAGGAATCGTTGAATAATCAAGCTGTTGCTGTCTAGTCGCTTTTGGAATGGGGAAGGGACGTCTGGTTCATCAATTTTCACTCAAATAATCAATTTTTAATTTTTTCGGTTAAAAATTATTTTATTTTGCAGCTTCCGAAATTAAACAGCCAGATAAGTTAGAAAAAAGAGTATTTAAAAATTTTCGAAAAACCCAAGTTTTTTCCACAAAAAAAAAAATTGACTCCCAAAACCCAGCCCAGTTCCACCCCTGCCTCTGCCGTCTCCGCTCGCTCCTACCAACTTGCTTCTCAGCAGTCCCATTTTCTTTTACACCCTGCATTGTTGTTGTTCTCCCCAAAAACTTGGCATTCAACTTTGTCTACAATAATATCCCACTTTACTTGCCCTCGCTTTCCAACTAGCATTTCCCGTTTTGGCTAGCGTTTTATGTTTTTCATTTGTACTCCCTTGTGTCAACGGACGCCTGTAAATATTGAAATGCTCCTTTAAGCTTGTTGCGGTAAAAGCGAGTATAATAGACAGGCACTCTCGCTTCGTTGTTCAAAATGAAACAGGCAAAGATGACAATAAGATTATATGCTTACACGGTAAATCAAGACGAGGAAAATGGTTGCAGGTTTGTTGCATGCATAAGGTACGAGAGAATATAATCCGGAGAGCACTCGAAAAGCAAAAACCACAAGCATTCGGAGGAACCACTTAGGAGTCGACGGCAAGAGGTGTACCTTCAATATCCTTTAATTTTCTCGTTAGAGCTGGCCATTCGGGCTCCGAGTAGACAAAACAGAGAACGAAATTGGAAACCGCAAACTTCAAGCACTTTTCCAGAATGCTAAATGGATCTCAGGAGATATTAAAATTTTCAGTCAGTACCTCCTGAAGCCCCGAGGTGACCTCGAAGTCTACATTTTCGGGCAAACTATTGGGTTTCCAATAAAAGTCAGTCCATTAGTGTCCAATGTCCGCAGCTAAGCCCCATTTTGCGGCCCAGTTGAGCTGAAAAGGATCAATTGTCCTTGAAGTCTACCACTGTTCCGAGTTTTAAAATTGATTGTCTCCACTTTCCTTTTAACAGATAATCCACAAGCCTTCACAAATGATGGATGTAAAACAATAGCTGGAGGCCGTGCTTCCATCAGCCATTCAAACAAAGCTTCCCTTTCAATTTTATACAAAAACCAATTTGGGCTCTTTTCGTGCGGCCCGACATGCATGAGAGCGGAGGAGGGAGCCAGAACACGTAAAAAAAGAAGCAAGACAGAAATCCTCAAATATACTCTTTTATTAGCAATTTGGTACCGACAAACAAAGTTTCCACTTACTTGGCCGTAGCAAACAATAAATCAGCCATGAAACGGAAAATGTTCCAAATATATAGCAAACAGTACTATGTCATAGTCACGGGACTCTTTCTGCGAGGCTGCGAGACTGCGATCAGCGGGCGAATAAATAAAAAAAATATAACAAAACACATCGGAATCAATACGAGATAGATTTGCTGATAGAGTGAACCGACGGAGCGAGGCTCTCGGGTTAATGTAGCGCTGGGATAAAACAGAGGCCGTAGAGCGCGCGTGAGATATACATGTTTGAGCAGTGTTTTATTTTATCTTTTTATAAGCTCAAATTAGACTGGCTTGTACATGTTCCGCTTGTAATATTGTGTCGCTGTCGTCGGGAGCCCAGCCCCAGCCCCAGCACCGAACACCGAACACCGAACACCGAGCACGGAAAGGAGAAAACATATATTAGACGACGACTTTGTCTACGCTGCCTCCTTTGTATTGAAAATAACATTTCTCAGACTTATTTATTTGTGTTTCGTCGTTTTTGCTTGCGCTTCATGCTTCCAGGCCGCGTCCTGCTCTATTGAGCGTTGCGAAGAACTGAAGTTTCCTTCCGATTTTTATTAAATCATTTTTCGAGCGAAAAATTTTTCTGCGACCGGGGAGACGTTCTTGATTTTGTTTGTTCCACCAATGCAATACACACAAGTTCCATTACTTACCTGACTGGAGTGCGAGTTTTATGGGAAAAGTTGGACATTTGGCCTCTTACGTGGGTCAGAAGTTTTCATCATAATTTATCGGTCTTGCGAACTATTATCCTCGCTGCCTTTAACGAGTTTAGTCTGGAGTGGGCACTCTGTCAGTCAATTTTCATTAAACATTGAGAGTTACTTTTTAAAATCTTCTAGGAAGTAATTTTGTTCCTCGACTTTTCGGGCTTAAAGGTAGCTCAAACACGTACCGAACAAGGAGACTTTCAAAATTTTTTTGCTTTTTTTAAACATAAAACATGATTAAAGCTTAGTCGGGGACGAACGCATTTGAGTGCATTTTCAATTCGCTTTGTTGCAAAAGTTGGTCGAAGTAAAAATGTTTTGTCCCGAATTCCGTCACTGCGAAAACTAAGTGGACCCCTGACTTCGATTCTACAGGCCATAGAGCCTTAATGTAGAAGGATATTTTTTTTAAATTTAATGTCATCTAACAATTGCCCAAGTTTAAGCTCAATTGGAGTTAGAAAATTTTCGCCTCATACAAACTTTGGGAGCTCACAGCTCCTCACTTTTAGGTCATAGAGGCTTATTGTAGAACTATTTTTTGCTGGATTTAATGCCATCTAACAGTTTCCAAAGTTTCAGCTCAATCGGTTGAATTTGAAATTTTGCCCTTTAGTTCGCCAGGGGAAGTCTTGGGTGGCCACTTATTGACCCCCAGAGTCCGTTATTTTACATTTTTGAGACCATACTCCCAAACAAAAGTTGCTTATTTTGTCATTTTACATGACTATTCTGAATTTCAGCTCAATCAGAGCAACTAAATTTTTCCCCCCTTCGGAGGCCTCTCACCCCACCCCCTTAAGTGATAGGGTCATACATGTGTTCTATGATTTGCTAGATTTGACGTGATAGATAACATATCCAAAATTCAGCTCAATCGGACGAAGTATATGGAACTTTCATACAACGGGAAAACCCCCTTAATTACCCCCCAGGCAGTTTTTCGGAAAAACCAAATCGTTTCGCCCACCCTCCAGACCATACATGACATCATGCAAAAAACCGCAGGTCTCTAGCTCTTGTAGTTTCGGAGCCTTTGTGACTCAGACGGACAGACGGACATATCGGACACATAAGTGCATTTTTTTCAAAATTGATGAAAATGCACTAAAAAGACCAATCCATTCAAGGCTAGTGAGTCATAAATTTTAAAAAATTGACCGACAAGTCGAAAAAAGTTTTTTGAGAACAAAAACTAAAAACTTTAAATATTTTTCTAGAATTTTTTATCTCGAAAATTGACTTTTCCTGTTTTTGAGAATTTTTTACTGCAGCAAAATTGAAGGATATCGTCTTCTGTTTCAAGATCTATTAGTAGACTCTCTAAGGCAAGATCCAGAAAACAGCCGTCCGTTCTGTCTGTTTCTTGAAAAAATGTTACCCCCAAGTTCGACGTTTTTTTCTGAATAGTTTTTTAAATTAAGCCTTAATTCTGAACTTACGTAACTTCACAATGCAATTTTCAAAGTAATCCCTGCCTTAAGAGCCTACGCTAAAGGAAACGCCTGGTACTTTTTCCTCATCCGGTGCTGAAACATGCTCTTGAATTAAACAGCAAGCATGCTGCACTTACATACGCCAAGCCATTTGCATTTTGCAAATCACCCCAGATGCTTCCTCGTATTCGAATCCCATTTTTTAAAAAAATTCCCTCCTTGCCCGACCGAAACTCTTTCCAATACTCATGGAGCACATTTGGCCTCCTCATTCACTCATAAGCATTCTCAGAAGTACTTTTTGCCGCCTCATGCACACTATTTGCATTTATTTTTTATATTATTACATTTCATATGCACACATTTATATCGTTTCTAACAAAACACACACACACACACACACGTCCACAGTCGGGAAAGTAAGCAAGCAAGTCACAGAGGAATGTTATAAACGATGGAAAAATGTAAATTTGCTTATTTATTTGAAGAATCTACCGGAGCTTGGTGCTCCAAACTCTGTGCAGACATGGGGAAGGTGGATGCTTGCCATCATCAGAATGTAACACAGTTAACATCGCCTTCGTTTGCTGCATCCCCAAAGTCGTCAGTGTTTCTTTTGCTTGTCTTTCGTTACTCCATATTTGCTTATGTCGTACCGGGGCATCTCTTCGGTTCCATTGCTCGATAAAAATCTTCACTTAATCCGGCGTTTGAGAAGTTGTCTGTCTTAGCTTAAGGTTGGACTTTAAGTTGGTAGCTATGTTTGACAGGTAATCTAATCTGACTTAGAGAACTCTTGGCAGGAAAGCTTTTGGTGGTCTTTGCTTCTCTAAAGCAAAGCTCTTATGTCAATTTTCAGTTTCACTCGAAGTTTTGGAACTTAGCTGGAAAAATATTCACGCTATTTTTTAGAATTTACAGAGTGATTGGTTAAAAGATAGAACTCGAAATACTTACAAAAGTCAGCAAAAAAAATTTAAGGTCAAAATTCCCACAGCAAGTTTGGTCGTCCCTACAGCAATTTTTCGAATGCAAAAGTAGCATGCAAAAAAAAAATCCCAGCTCACAATTTTTCTACCGATGAGCTCCGAGCCAGCTTCGTGCTTGTTCATTTTATCTTTTGCACTTTCCACTCCATAGATGTGCAATATTGGTAGAAAATTTCCGAGTGTCTATATATTTTACTTCTGTTTGATCATTCGAGTGTACAATGAAGCTGGAGCACGAAAAAACGCTGCCTGGGATGTAGAACGAGAGCTGGGAGTTTAACGAGTCGAAACAAATATAAATATAAATTCCAGATTATAAGACAATCAACTAATGGGTAATTTAATCGGAATACACACACCAATAAAATTTTATATCGAGTGAACAATTTGTACGTCCCAACTCCCAGTGTACATTTAATCCACACAGTCTGGCAAATTACAGAGATTGCGTGATAATTTCAGCTAATTTTCCAATACTAGGCTTTCCATTTTCCTCCCTCCTTCTATCCGCTCTTGCTTACTGTGTGTTCCGCAACCCACAATGTGATACGTGCTCTCAACTTTTAATTTAGAAATTTCAACGATGTCATTTACTCATTTGTGTTGCCGCCAGACACGAATTATATCGTGTGCGTCCATGTGAAGCGAATTGACGCCCATCCGCTGATTCGACAATTCTCTGGTCTCTCTCTGTTATTGTGCCAGCCAAGCGCTCTGAGTAGGGTTGAATTCCTTAATTAATTACCTGAGTTAATTGGATTTGTTTTCTATTTGGATACCGCTTCTTTCTTCAAGAATCTCGCGTCTGTCCGTCGGTCTAGCGAGGCGTTTTGCCGAAAGTCGTTTAAAACTTTAATTCAAACTTTCCACCAAGCTTCCTTGCGAAAGCTTCTCCCCGCTCCCCGCCTACAGACCCGACGTTTCAGCGAAAATAATTGTTTTCTGGGTGCCGATGAACGAGCTCGAGTTCACGGGACGCAAGAAAGTTTATCATCGTCATCATCATCGTCGTTTTTTCAGTCATTAAATAGAATTTACACTTTTAATAGAAAAGTGTGGAAAGATAAATGGCTGCTATAGGTGGCACTCATTTTGCCGTACCATTTGATTAATGGTCTTTTCAGAGCCCCGCACACAGACAAGAAGGTGTCTGGGATCTTACAACCATCGATCTGCACGCAAATCTTGCAAAGACGGCGATGGAGGAGGCGCAACTTTGCAGAAAGTGCTTCCTAAGCGCAGCAAAAAATTCCTGTCTCTCCTCGTTAGCTCCTCAAAGCGAAACTTTCCTGATGTGCATCCTTGAAATGAATAAGCTGGCGGGTATTTGTCTCCCTTGAGCACCGAAGAAAGGTGTGTTCCTTAAGCCTGATTTGGGGCAGAATATTTTCTACTTCTAATCTTAGCCAGATTCTCAATAATTTTCTATTCTCTTCAAGAAGCTTTCCTCAAAAATCGCTTTGACTTTTTTGGTCGAGTTGCACTAAATTACTTTAATTTTAGTTTTCGAATTTCTTACTTAATTTATAATTTTTTAAAGCTCAAGTTGCTACAGAAGGGTACAGATTCCGCAACCTATGAAGATTCTTCTGAGAATTCGCCATTAAAAATAATTGAATAAACAGTTCCTTAAAATAAAAAATAGTCTTTTTACTATTTTTCTATTTTTAACTATTAAGTATAAAATCAATAAAAAATTAAGTGATTTTCTTTCAAGAGTTTCTCTTGCAAAATTCATCGAAAATTTTCCCCAAAATTCTTTCAGTTTTGCACGTCCAGGCCAGTTTGTTTTTCGGAAGGAAAGCCAATACGAAGTCATTATCGTCAAAAGGACTCGGTAGCAAGGAACTGAAGAATGTCCATTTTTTTCTCAAGCTGCCTTTATCACATCAGTTGGAAAATATGTAGCCCCGGCGTAGCAGCACAAATTTTCTTATGCATCAAAGGCTGTCGCTGGAAATGGCACTTTGCTCTAGCTCACTCTGCTCAAAGATGAAAAGTGAACAAAGAGCAGGAAAGGCGGGGACAAAACGCTCTCGTTTTGCTCTATTTAAAAGAAATTGCTCGCCTGTTTTTTCTCAATTTCAATTTTCTGGACAACGAAGACAATGTCGACAAGTCCTTGGGCGCAATTCCTGGCGGAGGAGAAGGAGGATGTAAAAATGTGCAATCAAGTAAGACATTAAAATATAAATAAAAGTGCAGAGGATCTGAAGTTATGGCAACGGAAATAGGAGGAGGAAATGATTCAGTTGTTGAGCATTTATTGAAGCTTGATAAGAAACGTCAAGGTTCTCGTTGCCGCTCGAGCGGACTGAGAACCTGTCCAACAGTCATGTCAAATTAACATTTCCGGAAAGAGATAAATAATTCTCATTCTGAATGCAGCACCAGCCCTGGGTGATTTCCCAGCAGAGCCCACAATTCACCGCATCATAAATCCCCACAACCTCTGGAGATCATCATCATCATCAAAGTTGATCAAATAGCTTTCCCATAACGCACTTTCACGGAGCAGCCTCAGCAATTTGCGAAAAATTGAGGTTAAACCATATTTCGAAGTTTATTTTGCGCTTGAGCGAATTTTTAACTCGCCACGATCCAGTAAGCAGGAGGAATAGCGGGCCGTACGTCGTCTCCCATATTGAAGAGGATGCTGGCATGTACACACAAATCCCAATCCGTATTAAAAACTCACAAAGGATACGCTCAAGGCTTAGTAATATTTTGTAGACAGCGCAGCAAATATCGAGGATGAGCCTCATGCTGGATTCTGAGCGCGGCGGAGTTAATGGAAATAACGGAAAAAAGGAATCAATATTAAATTTTATCTTGCTCCGGCAGACGCTTTTCTCATGTGAAGCCCATTATGGTGACTTCGACTCCGCTCCCTTATTTATTCCATTTATTCTTTGTGGCCGTGGACGCCATCGAAATATGTGCTCTGCAACATAAACATATACATGACGTATGGAGGAAGCCGTCTCCAATTTATTTATTGACTTCGCGCGAGAGATTGGGTAAGCTCCTGCTAGATAAGCAGCATACCACGAGGCACCACGATCGGCAAACGGAAGGGTTTCTGCTGCGTCGAAATAAAAATCTGATTTCACAATAAACAAAATATATTCCACGCAGCGAATTTTAGCCTCCCATGAATCGCCAGACTGACGGACAATATTTTTTCTGGGCCATGAGAAATCTGAGATTTTGTCCACTGCACAATTTTGGTCTTAAAGCGGGCCAGTGGTGAAGCTCTCTGAGATTCCCTCTGAGGCCATCAATTTTGGAAATTTTGGATAAAAAATATTAAGAGGCATCAATTGAAATTCTCCATTTAATTTTTAACTATAATTTTTGATTGTTTTTGATCGAAATGGTCAATGACAGGGTCAATTTAAATGCCCTACGTCTCTTGTCAATTCCTCTAGAATTTGAAATCTTGCTTCCAGGACTAAAGTGAGTCCCCTAAAAATAATGCTTTTTCAGTCAAAAAAAAAAATTGTGGCAGAGCTCGGCCCCACCTACCCTACGCCACTGAAATGAGACTCATTCATAAACAAATACAGTCTTCTTAAATGGTATAAATATGCAAGAACCTCTGAGACGTCACCAGTTAGCTTCGGTTCTTAGGACTACACACAAGCAAATTAAATCAGCCAATAATGGAATCAGACAACCGTTGTTTCGGGGAGTACCGGTGCAGCAAATGCAGCAATGAGTGGAAAAGTGCCAACAGCTACCCCAACCAGTCCCAGAATTGCAAGCAGTGCAGGACCAAGACGACTCCCTTTAAAACGGTAATTTTCTTGAATTATATATTAACAGAAGCATGTGAGTTTCGTTCTCCCTTTGGTCCCATTTAGGAGCCACTCCACAACAAAACCTCGAGATCGGGTTATCGTAACTGAGGGATGTCGAGTTCAAGAAATTTCGATTGCGCTACAACCAGTATACTCTAAAAGGTTCTGAATAAAGTGCTCAAAACTATCGTCTACTTTTTTATTCATTGAAGCTTTTGTTCTTTAAATTCGAAGAGTAGGGAGGAAGCGTCGGTTGAGGGCACAAGCCGATTTTGGACACCCCTGTCTGAATTTTGACAGGTATCATATAGTTAATATATTTCTTCTATCAAATGTGTGTTATAACGGTAGGTAACTATTCCGCCAAAATAAAGTAAGCTCAGCAAATCCAGTAAAGCGTCCAAACTGAAAATAGTTATTTTCATGCCAAAACCCTAGACTCCCTAGAGCATGGAATTTTTTTTTGGCTCTAAGATACACTAAAAATAAGATAAACCCCCACTTCTCCCTTCGTGCTCAATTCCATCTCTGGAGAACTTTACACCCTAGAGGAGATAAAAAATTGCAGCTCTCTATCTCTTCTGGATGTTGAGTTTTAAAGTTTCAGACAGACAGTAGCCAAAACAGAGTATTTTTAGTGCATTTTCAGCATTTTGAGAAAAATTCACTATTGTGGCTGCTTTGCCGTCTGTCTGTCGGTCCGAAATTTCATAACTCAAGAACCAGAAGAGCTAGAGAGCTGCGGTTTTGCATCGTGTAGGGCATGGTCTGAAGGTTGCAGGCTAACAATTTCAGACCCCCACTCCCTCTTGGGGAGGAATGGGGGGTGTTTTACGTTTGTATGAAAACTCCTTATATTACACCTGATCGAGCTGAAATTTTATCATGTTGTAGTCTGTGCAAAATCTAGTAAATCATGCCACGACATGTGACCCCTGCCATGTACAGGGACGGAGCTAGAAGCCCTCAAAGTTTGGGCTTCTCGAAATCTTTGAAAATGCACCCTTTAGATTAATCTCCAATTTTGCTTTTTATATTTTTTTTTCCAAAATGAGCACTCGGAGCTTCGTGAGTTTTCATGCTCTATTTTTGAAAAAAAAACAAGGAGATAAGGAGAAATAAGAGCCGTATATAGTTAACGCCTATTAAATACTTCATGGTCAAACAAAGAAAACCTATGTATCATAATTCAGGCCTGATTTATAAATGCGATAGTGAGAATGCAAGCAGCTCAGTTAGCGTTTCAATTCCAATCGCAGTGGACAAGCAAATTCAATCAGCCTTCAAATGGATCCTGATAAGCGATGTTTCGGGGAGTACAAGTGTCCCAAGTGTGGGAAGACGTGGCAGAGCGGCTACTGCTGGCCCAATTATGGACAGGAGTGCAAACAATGCAAAGTTTCTACGCTCGCCTTTTCGATGGTATGAGAGAGCAAACCCTCCAGACTCTATAGCTTTATTTTCCATTTTAAGAAACCGCTGGAAAGAAGTCACGCGGACAACAAGGTTGACTTGAATAAGCCTCATCGCAGTGACTTGTGTGGGAAGTGCAAGAGTGGTTACCCTTGCCACTACTAGCTTGTTCCCGAAAATTACTCCCGCTTTTGTGCACACTTGATCCGAAGCCTCAACAGTCTATCCGAATCTGCTCCAAAATGCCGCTTTAGAAATGTAAAACACGAACGATGCCGGCGTGGGATTACAAAATGAGCCGCGTATGAATGATAGCTATTTTAAAAGTAAATCCTTATTTCTATTTGATGGTAGAAGCGTCCCTGCTTTGCTTGCTCGGGGCGAATAAATCCCCATGGTATTAGATGCGAAACAACATTCCTGATTTCTAATATATCTGGAATTGGCTGATTGAAATTTATCAAAATCTTTGGTACGTCAAGCGGATGGCGGGCGGGTATTCCTACCGTAAGGACAACCGGGGGGTTATGAATGAATCATTGCCGATTTAAGGGTAAAATTGAGCTCGAACCGTGCTCGCTGGGGCGGGTGGAATCGCCTTCTGGAATGGTGGGCTGCTTATACCGGTCTTTTGGATTTGCAACGTCTATGACTTCAGAATTTTGACTTTTTCTGCGAAGAGTTAGGGTCGAGATTGGGTTCGAAAATCAACAAAATGACGTCAAAAATTAAGTTTATTTTATGATAAAAGATAAAGGAACTTCACACCCAGAAGCGATAAGTATTCACTTGCGGCAATTGCAGACAGATCGGCTATCACACCAGCCACCTTTGAAGCCGAGGCTGATGCAGTGAGCTGCGCAGAGGCGCTCACTACCGACGACATCACAGGTAAATCTCTTTGATCTGGAGAGAGGAGCCTCGGTTGCCAATCCTTCGGGAGCTATTTCGTCTTGTTGCTCAGCGGGGGCTGCTTGGATGGCGACCACAGCCAGGACGACGAGGAGGAAGGCTACCAAGAACTTCATGTTTGAGCCGATTAATTGAAGTATTTTTTCTTTACTTTGAAGACGTTTATGAGCGAACTGATGGGTGGCAAGAAAGTTTCTTCGTCTTTTATAGGAGATTCTTTTTATTCGCTAGAATCGCAACGGGGCTTTCTCCGGGGGTTTCGCGATTGTATTTGTTTTGCTCAGCGATAAGAGACGCGTGTTTAATATTGCTGCGTAGATATATTGTTTGTCCGACTGAAGGTTGGGACGGGCGGGGATTTTTATCGGTGGACAATTCTCCATCAATACAGTAATCAAGAAATTTATATAGGTTGACACTGTGACCTGGTTTGAATAGTGAAGTTACCTAATCAGATTCAATTAGTATTTTTAGTTGAACCGTAACTGTTGAGGGCCAGAATATCACCTCAATCATTATGTGATTTAGGCCTCTTATCACTTTTATCAACACCGAAAACTTTAAACCGAAGAGAGGAAAAACTGAAAAAGGCTAACTTATGGAAATTCTAAATTTAAATTAAAATAAAATGTTTTTCAAAATTATTTTTATTATGACACTATCGTAAAGTTTTTGGGTCCTTCCTCCCGAAATTCCTATTCCCTACTTCCCAAAAAATTGTAAGAAATCAAGAGACATAATGGTTTCGAACCGAGTCCCTTTGGGCTGAGGAGGCAGCCAATAAAGTTAAAACAAAAAGTTTTTGGAGGCTTCAAAACCGATAAAAATTGGGCCAAATATTGGGTTGGATATTTTTTAGATTTAAATATAGGTGTTTTAGAAAGAAGAAATTTTTCTCAATTCATTCAACCCATGAAAAATCGCAGCATTCAAAAATCAAATATCTCTCACGAAATGCCAGTCGCTTCCTCTGACGGTTGAAGACGGCTTTCAATTAAGTTTTAATCGGAGCTTGTTTTAAACTCTCTTTGAAATATGCATCCAAAACATACACACAGCACACCTCAAGCATCAATTAAAATGCAGCATAAGCTCTGCAAAATGGCCGGAAGGCTGGCTTGTATCGGCAACAAAGAGACTACAACTCGTGGATGGTAATAACTCGATGAAATGAAGCGAAGATATGTGTGCTCCAATAAATTCAACGAACTAATCTCTAAATATTGATTGAATGTAATTACATCAAGAGTGGATAGATACACATGGATGAGAGCAAATGTACACGTTAATGGCAAGGCCGATAGACGCAGGCAGCCCAAAGCATATAAAGCAAGAGATAATGACGTATGATTGAGGCAGCGAATCAATTGGTTTCAAAGGAGGGAGAGCATGAGTGGGAGAGAGAACATCGCCAATCTTGTTATCATGACTACAATACCTACACACAGCAAGGCAATGAATTTCATCAGCGACCGGGGACGGGACAGTCAATGTAGGCGAACATGAACCCTTACACATGTTGGCATATTATCCTCTTCTTTATCCCTTTCCTCATTTTTTTTTCTCAGCGCCTGGCGCGAGGAAAAATCTCGAACTGGTCCGTTTGTCCGCAATTTAGGTGGGTTTTAGGGTCACTGGTTTCATTCCTTGGCCAGAAAGTGAGTCAGAGGCAAGAGTAGGCTTAGCTCTCCAAGAGACTTTTGAAGGGAAGGTCAAAAGGGTCCATTTGCTCAAATTTTGTAAATTATTTTTTAAAAAAAGTTTTAGGGGTCATTTAATTTTTAGATGACCAAAATTTTTACTCTAAAAAGAACACAAGGTTTTCAAAGAATTTAACAAACTTTTAAGAGTTTAAACGTCATTCAATATTCTTTTGACGTTGAGCTCAATCCTTTAAGCTCTCACACTCGGTAAACCAATAAGAGCCAAAAGTCTGTCAGAAGTCAGAAGAAGTCATGTGACCAATTGACTCCGCTTTTTACTGGGAAAATCTCGGGAAACGAAATTCAAAACCACCCGATGAAGCCTTCGGCGACTTTTTTTTCCGTGCTCTGGTTCATTTCGGTGCCATGCCATACGTACTGCCTGCCATTGTGCCGCTCCTAAGTATAAAGAATGTGTAAAAAGACGAGGAGAAAAAAAGGGATAAGATGAGTAATAAATACACGACAGGACGAACAAAGACGTTCGTGTCGACGGAGGACAATAGGCTTATGTGAGCCAGATGACTTATTGCGCCGCAAGGCTTTGTACTGAATTTTTCTTCCCCTCACATCCACATTCTCTCTCACTCGATGATCTGCAATCTGAAGCACAGCAGCCACGACTTGCTCCCTCGCTCGGGCCGACCTAGCTAATTTCTCCTTTACCGCTCTATTAAATTAATCATCTCCATCATGGGGGATGGAAGGTAGGCAAATTAAACAAGATTACGCGAGTCTTCCACGCTACTTCATTAACTCTTTAACCGCCAAAAGCACGCACACATCCCCCCTCAGAATGAGGCTCCAAGGCACCGCATGAATCGGGTCACAATTTACATAAGTTTTAATATTCTTCATCCATTTGTTTGCCCAATTAGGGGATTACAGGATTTATTTATAAATGTCTACCTGGTGCCTAATTTCGTGAAACACCGCTCCATCCCTCACAGACACCTCAGGTGCCTCGTCCTCGCGCTCCTCGACCCACCTCTCGTCTCATCCAGAGTGATACGAACGTCGAATAAGTGAAGCAACATGCAGATGGATGGCTGTATATTTTAATCAATTTTTAATCCAGGTCAGAGTGAAATATTAAGTGTAAGCCTGCTTGTACCACGGCAGCGACCCGACAGGCCGTGGATCAGGGAGAGGAGCTTAGGAGATCAGCAGAGCACCACGCAACATTATTTTGTTCCAGGAGAATTATTTAATAGGTGAAAACTGAGATAAATTATTTCGGTAGGCGAGTAATCCTTCTGCTCGCCTAAGATCCTGCGTTATTATTTTTAGTGCACGGAGCAACTTTGAGCGGGCGTAATTACATCATGTGCGATGATTCAAATGGGATTGCAACTTTAGCTGGGGGATTATGGAGCAAAACTTTATTGGCCCTGGATGCACGTGAACTCCTCGACTTCGTCCATTTTGAAAATCTTGCTTCGCACCGTGTAGTTCGTCCGTAGCACCACCTCGCGCTCCAGGAAGAGGGCCCTGAAGTCCGGGACCTCGCTGCAGAGAAAGCTGTTCCCGTTGATCCACAGCTCCTTGAGGTTCGGCAGGGACGTGAGCAGCTGACGGCCGTCGAACTTGATGATGTCGTTGGACTCGAGGTGGATGAGGACGATGTTTCGGCTGTTCCGGATCGACGAGACCGGGAAGGTCTGCAGCAGGTTTCCGGGAATCTCGAGAGTCACGAGCTTCTGGTTTCGCTCAAACTGGTTGGGCGAGATCCTCTCGATCTGGTTGTTCTGCAGCTGGATGAGGGCCAACTGGAAGTTGTTGTGGAAGAAGTTCTCGGGCAGGGTCTTGATCTGGTTCCCATTGAGCTCCACGTTGGTGAGTCTGAAGCACGAGGAGAGCGCCTCTGGGTCCAGTATCTCAATGCCCTGACTCGAGGCGTACAGGTACTGCAGCTTTGGGAATGCCTCACAGAAGTCTGGGCTCAGAATCGCCAGCTTTGAGCTACGAATGTTGACGCCAATGACCAGGTCAGTGTCTGGCTGGTTCGGGATGACGACGTAGCGAGGCTGTTCTCGTAGCAGGTAGATGCCAGTGAGAGGACAACTCTGTGAAATGGCCTCGTCGCAGTACAGACGGGGCAAGGGGGCTTCGGAGCGGGCGGGGGCCCAGACGAGAGCCAGCAGCAGCACCACGGTGAGCATTTCTTCGACTGTCTAGCTGGCCGCTCTTGCCTCGCTTATAGCCAGAATCTCGGTCATCCATCATTAGGCGAATCACCAAGTCTGGTAAGATTAAGATTAGATACCCTTCCAGCTGGCAACCTTGCGAGGCTTCCAGTCAGCTGTTCGTGGGATTTTTTGCTTCATTTCGCGGTTAGCTTGGAAGTATTTAAGGTCATTCGAGAAGGTCATTTTGGCGGATTTGAGACAAAAGCTTAAAACCCTGTTTCGAAATATTACTGGAAAATTATTTTGAAGTATGTAGTCTTCAGAACGTTGCCAAAGACACCAACTGGATGGAGCCTCTCCAGTCTCTTGCTCTTGGCCTTGAAGATTTTTTTTTATATTTATTTTTTTTTTTGTCGGATCAGGGCAGAAAAGACCTGAACGAACTTGAGGAACCAAGAAGAAAATAATGGATGTCCAGAGGTCATAGTCCATGAAGTCTCAACAACAAAAAATAGCTCGTTTTTGTTCCACAAGTTTTGGAACCTTATGAAATTAATCGCAAGTTAGGAAGACAAACAGGTTTTTCTGGTGCCCCAAGAAGTTCCCCTCTTCATTTTCATCATCGCGACGAGGCAAACAACGAGGAAAAGGAGCAGATTTCTTTGCGTCGGTTTTCAGCTTCTTGGCAGCACAAAAAGTGCGGCAACATTGCACTAAACCCTATAAATACGAACAAACTTAGGCTACGTACTCTCTTGATTACTCGATGCGCGTGCAAAACTATTTCAAACGTGAAAGTTTTTATTAAACGTAAAGAAATTATAGTTCATAACGAGGTTCGAATACTAACTTGGTGAGTTTTGCTGTAGCGGAAAATGCGCTCGTCTGCTATAATTCTCTGTTGTGTACGGCTCGACGCTCAAAACAAAAAGACATCATCTCCAGGATAATAAATTTATATACTTCAGAGTTCAAAACTGCTGCTCGCTGCTACTCCTCCAGGCCCAACCTCGCTAAAAACTTACATCTTCCATCTCCGCTTCCACGGTTTCACTTTGGCAGCCTAGTTTAGCGTTAAATTGGCATCTAAATTAAGCAGCGAAATTGAACTTTTGGATTTGGAGACGCGAGGGAGACGACTGGTTCCGCGTGCGGACTGCCGAGAGACCCTAATTGGGGGAGGGAAACAAAGACCGACAAATTGCGGATTTCGCAGCGGAAAAAATCCCCCAATACATCATCTCCGACGTTGCTGGAGATTATTTATCTTAATTCCTCCTAATAAATTATATCTGCGAGGAATGCGCGCACTCGACTGACGGCAATGATGTCACATCGCTGTTCTCGGCTACTCCACTAGGAAGGATGGACAGCGGGAGTAAAAAACGAGAAGAGAAATGTAGAATATTGTCAATCTTGCTCCGCTATCATCCTCACCATCTCAAGCTCAAATTGCAGCCATTCATCCGGTTCGCATCATTCACTTACAAAAATCCACTGTTGCATTAAAATGGATGTTGGCGAGTGTCGCGCCCAGAGACGTAACCAGAAGGCTCTTTTTCATAAAACGAGCGAAACTGAGCTATTTTTCAGCCATTTTATTTTTCCTCACCATCTTTAACCCAACGACTTTGGTAACTTCAGCGATTAGTTCATACATGGCTAGATAAGAAATTTAATTGGCTTACCACACTTTTCCCATTTTAAAGGGGTTTTCTAAAAATATTCAAACTGGCCATTTTTGATTAATTTGTATTTTTAACTTCCACTGAAATTTTTTTCTCCAAAATATTTTCACTTAAACACATTAGGCTAAACCTTAGGCTAAAGATTTTTTTTGTAAAAATTTTTTATGGGTCAAGAACATACTAAATAGAGCCTAGCAAAGCCCAGGAAAGATCTAGAGAGCTAATGTTTGGTTTTTAGGCCTTTCAATAAATTACAATACAGAAAATAAGTTTGGCATTAATTAAGTCATTGGGTTGATTCCTAGAGACGTAGAGGGCATGGAAGGATCTGGACATCTGACGACAACAAGCAATAAACTTCAACTTTAAAAAAACACCTCTTGAGTTCCCTTTTCATGAAGCGTGTTCCCTTTAAAGACTCGTTTTGGGCGCACAAAAATGATTTTCATAGTTTCAAAAGGTGTTCACTTCTGCTCTTTTATTTGTGTTTCTATGGATGCCAGAGAGCTATGTTTCATGTAATTTTACAGTTTTGATTGAAAAGTGCTCGTACATAATTAAAATCGTACATAATTAAAGCGCATTCAGAGGCTTATTTATCTTGGTTATGAAAAATACAATTATCAACAAGCCCACTTGTGAGTAAACAGTTTTGGGAAAATGGGAAAAAGCCTGGCTACGTTCCTGGTCGCGCTTTCTGCTTCCCCGTTCCCGTAACCCCAACGTCAGCCAGCACTCTAGCGGAATTTGTCATTCGAGAGGAAATAAGTCTTTTGTGCAGTAATGGTTCAGGATAATGCAGAAGTGGTTTTATTATGAGTTTTCAACTTTCCTCCCGCTTCTGCGGTGGATTCAGAGTTCCTCTTTGAATTCGCTTTCTCTCTCTCTCTGAAAAGTTCTGTCGTGCAAAAGGCTCTTAATTAAGTTCACAAAGGAAAAAGGCGTTGAATGAGATTATTTGTTTTGAATATGACTGAGACTAAAGAAGCCTTTGACCTCCATGAGCAGCAGACACATGCTCATTTCTATTCATGGGAAACTTCAATTCAGCTTCGCAAAACCAATTAAGCAACTTCAAAGAAACTCATCTCCGTTCGAGGAAAGCTTAAACTTTCCCGTCTCAAATTATATTTAAAGAGGTGATTGGAACAATTTCCAGCACTCATCGATCTCCCAACTCAATCAGACGGCGATTTGAATGTCTGGCGACGAACATCGGTGGAATGGTGTGGTGATAGAACCCAATAATCAACATGAATGCAAAGAGGAATCTTTGTGGGAATGTTGACAGGAGCATCAGCATCAGAGGGGGAACAAGGATTCAGCTCTGCGGGGGTAATTTTTAACATAGCTCGTTATTTCAGACCCCATCTGGAAGCTGGTACCAAATGCTTCAGTCTCTTAAGAGTCCTCCCTGAATTTCCAAGAGCCTGAAATACACTCCTAAGTCAAAACAATGACGCCCCCAAGTCTTAAAAATGAGGCAACAATGTTCTAAAAATGGACGCCTTGAAAAGAAACCCATTAGAGCCTTAAAAACATCACCCCTGAGTCAATTTTGTTCGCAGTGCCCTTAAATTGACGCTCTTGACAACTGCCACCAGTTTACTACACCTCTGATCAGCATTCAGCATGCACAAGCTGACGAGCCTCGTGGCTTGGCTCGTGCTGGAGTGCAGCTTTTTGCTCCCAGCTCAATGATGATGCTCGAGTATCGTTCATCAGGGTCTTTTTATTGCATTTGGGACCTTTTTGCGGCACAAGCAAAAGAAATCCCCCTCTATTCCGTCCGTCTGCCCGAGCCAGTAGTCTTCGTCCGGCTCTCCACGAGTCCGTCTCGTCCTCATGTTGGTTGAATTTCGTTAAATGTTATTTTCGCCAAACAGCGAACCAGACTCATAGGCACACTACCGATGTATTGGCGGTATCAGGAAGGAGAAAATGAAAAATCTGATTGTGTTGATTGATTTGCTTGTCGTTAGCATCGCGTCGCGTTGAAAAATTCAAACATCGCTTCCCCGATTGAACCGCACAAACTTTTTCGTTCCTCTCTCTCATCATGGGCTTGTGATTGTTTGCTTATTTTATTTCGCCTATTCCTCTGCATATTCATGTGCATATTGGTATTCATGTGCTCTCGTCACCGCCGGTGCGATTCAAAGTTTTAACCAGACGAGATTGGATTCCATTGATATTTTTATGGAATCTCTTAGTTTTCCAATCAACGAGTGTTTGCATGTCGGAGCGAAACTTTCCGAGTGCCGCAGTAAATTCAGAAACTTCCTTAATCGAGTTAATGAAGCACTGTCGGAACAATAGAATTATTCTTCCTTGTTGTCGGTTTATCATAAAGTTTAATTGACTGTTGGTATCTATCTTTCTCCTGCATATACCCATCTCTCGAACTCGTGCATGTCTATTCCGTTTTCAATTATGGACGAACGAACTCAAATCAGCTCAATTTTTTACTCAGACGTCCTTGAGAAGGTCCTTGACTCTGTCCCATTGGAATAAAAAATTTTAGGCACTTGATCATGATTTTTCACAAGGGGCTCCTAACAGGTCTAATCACTCCCTCCTACTTTGTTGCAATAAAAACTATCCTGAACGTTTTC